>CM059034.1:66774256-68024256 GCA_030279155.1 Forsythia viridissima
CACGATCACAATTAGGTCAATGACCAAACTAAAACTGACTGTTCAAACTTTAAAATGAATTGAAATGATCTTAATCTCAATGTTTGTTACTAATTGTACATTTAGGAGATCAAATCAAACACTGTATTAAGAAAGAGATAAAAGCATAAAACGCGCTATCTTACTCAACAAAAAAAAAAAAAAAAAAATTAGTCGCTCTATTTCCGTGAATTTCCTAAATCAAAATTGGGTCCTTATAATTTTTATATTTAGATTTTTAAAATAATTAACGGGAATATTTTGTGAGCACAAAATTAATTCTTGTACTGAAAATTTCAGATTTTTTTGCCTTTTTTTTTTTTGTTTAATTTACTCTTTTCTTCGGTGTGAAGCGAATAGTGTCACTCGTGCCTTTGCTAAGAATTGTGTCCTTTATATAGGGATGGCAATGGGGCGGGTCCGGGGCGGGTCGCGCCCCGCGAAAATTTTGGCCCGCCCCGCGACCCGCGAATTCGCGGGTCGCGGGGCGGGGCGGGTTGGCCGTTGGACCCGCCAACCGCCCCGCGAAAATTTTTTTTTTTTTTTTTTGTTAAACTGAAAAATAATTAAAAATATATATATACAATTTTTTAAAATATTTATACCAAGCAAAACAAAAAAATTATAAGATTTGGGTTGTAGTATAGTGGTTAATGTTAGTAGTTTATAAGTTTTAACCCGAGTTTGATTCTTCTTTAGTCTATTTTTAGTGAAAATCATAATTTCTACTATATTTTATGATTTTTCAAAAAAAAAAAAAAAAAAATTTTTTTTTTTTAGGGGCGGGTCGCGGGGCGGCGGGGTCGCCCCGGACCCGCCCCGGGGCAGATTTTTCTGCCCCAAACCCGCCCCTATTGCTTCGTGGGGCGGGGCGGGGCGCGGGGCGGGTTCGGGTCGGCGGGTTTTTTTGCCATCCCTTTATAATTGTGACTCAGGGTGGATTGATGAGTTCCCGAGCTTTGTCGCGATTCAATGCTCTCTTAGATAAATCTGAATGAAATTGATTTTCCTTAAGGAAAGGAAAAAGAAAATACACAACAACGATGGACTCAATGGCCCACACAACTAATAGACATCCAGTTCCAACCAGCTTTCTACCACGGCCGTATACAGATATATCAACTCCCACTACTAATCCAGCCCATATATTAATGCCCAATAAGCCCAAAAGACTGACAAGCACAACACTAGCAAAACTTCTTTAGGGTTTTCAAAGTATATAAATTCCAATCCAGAAGCCTCACACCTCGCCTCTTCTCTCCTTCCCTCGAAAACCAGAGCAAAAATCAAAACCCTAGCAAAGCAAAAGGCAAGAAGAAGCACTAAAAATGGCGACCGGACCAAGGATTCTCTCCACAAAAGAGGCTGACATTCAGATGATGTTGGCAGCCGAAGTTCACCTCGGCACCAAAAACTGTAACTTCCAAATGGAACGTTACGTGTTCAAGCGCCGGAACGACGGTAGATATATGTGCATACATTACTGTATATGTGTAAATTTTCATCTATAATTGTATTTATGATTAGATAGTGATTTGTGTTTTTGCGTAGTGAGATCTATTTTAGTGTGAATTTTTTTCAGTTGTGATTTATCCTATAGAATTCTAGTTTTTCAATTTGATAAATGATGTGCAACACCAAAAAAAATGTGACTTCCAAATGGAACTTTACGTGTTCAAGCGCCGCAGCGACAGTAAATATGTGTGCATACTCTAATATATATAAATTTGTCTCTATAGCTGTATTTATGATTAGACAATGTTTCGTTTTTGTGTTTAATAAGATCTAGTTTAGTGTGATCTGTCGTATATAATTCTAGCTTTGTCAATTTGACAAGTGATGTGCTAGCGACCTAATTCAGTTATGGTTATACTTTTTGCTGGCTTTAGCAGTGCTTAGATTTTGTCTTTTGTTTATGTTATATTTAAGCTTATTTCAAATATGCTCTTTTGAATATTTTTGAATATGTTGCATATGTAGCTCTACTGAATGGTATGAAAGGAATAATCAGTTGTACTTTTTCTTTTTGTTTGGGATTAAATGTACCCGCTTGTCCAGTGTTGCTGAACATTTTTGGATATTGAAATATTGTTCTTTATTAGTTGTATTAGGATGACTTCCTTACACTTTTTGTTGATTTCATTCCTATTTCTGTTTCCAATGATAGCCTTAGCCTTAGCGATCCAAGATGTTCATTGTAGTTGTATAATTATGCTGCATATTCTTGAGCTGGTGTGTCAATGTTTTTTTTTTCTTGATTAATCATACTGTTTAAAAATCTGGTTAATGTTTTCCATGTTACAAGACTTAGTCGCATTTCTGTGTACTTAAATTTGTTAGGATTTATATTGGTCAGTTCTTCTGTTATGCAAGCTGTGTGATAAGAATGATGCTGCATTTAGTAAAAAATCCAATGAATCAAAGATGATTGTTTTTAGCACATGTAGTCAGATCTCTTTAATAGTTTTTTGTTTGGTCAGAACTCAATGAAGCTAAATGGGCTTTGGCTGCACATTCATGCTATTCAGCCGAGTTAAATCAACATTCAACAATAATCCATAACGATCTTCTCGCCTTTATTTAAACCAAATTTGTTGTTTTGATTTCTTTCTCTGATTCATTTGGTCTCTTTGTATTCAACAAATGCTAATTATAAGCTGGTTGTACATCTCTTTGTGCCTGTGACATGCCTGAGGAATGTAGGTGCTCAACATGTTGGTTGCACATTCATGCTATTCAGCCGAGTTAAATCAACATTCAACAATAATCCATAACGATCTCCTCGCCTTTATTTAAATCAAAGTGGTTGTTTTGATTTCTTTCTCAGATTCATTTGGTTTCTTTGTATTCAACAAATGCTAATTATAAGCTTTGTGCATCCCTGTGACATGCCTGAGGAATGTAGGTGCTCAACATGCCAAATTATAGATTTTGATGTTCTGGATTTCATTTGTGTTCTGTATTTTGTTTATAAATGTTTTTAATAATGATTATTCTATTTTGCTTTCAAGGAATTTACATCATCAACCTTGGAAAAACATGGGATAAGCTTCAGATGGCAGCCAGGGTTATTGTTGGTATTGAGAACCCCCAGGATATCATTGTTCAGTCTGCAAGGCCGTATGGGCAAAGGGCTGTCTTGAAGTTTGCCCAGTACACTGGGGCTCATGCAATTGCTGGACGCCATACTCCTGGAACATTCACCAACCAGCTTCAGACCTCATTCAGTGAACCACGGCTTCTGATCCTTACTGATCCAAGGACTGATCACCAGGTCCGTTGTTTCTATTTTTACTCTTGGTGCATGTGTTATATACCATAGAGCTGCAAACATTATATACTCATGATTCTGGTGCTTAATATGAACCTGCTGCAGCCTATTAAGGAAGCTGCACTTGGGAACATCCCCACCATTGCTTTCTGTGATACTGATTCACCTATGCGCTATGTTGATATTGGTATCCCTGCCAATAACAAGGGGAAGCACAGTATTGGTTGTCTGTTTTGGCTCTTAGCAAGGATGGTTCTTCAAATGCGTGGCGTCATTGCTCCTGGACACAAGTGGGAAGTCATGGTAAATGTTATATATAGTACTGTTCTTTTGTTCAAGTGGCTAAAATTTGATCACACAATGACAGTTCTGCCAAGAGGAATTTGATCTCCTTTCAAGTTTGGTTCGTCATATATGTTACACTTAGGTGGCAATGCAGTTGTCTAAAAGTTGTACACAAAAAAAATGGGAAAAAGGGATTTAATGATATCTCATTGTGTGTATACTAACATTTGATTTATCTGTTGGTCTTATCTTTGGTATACTCTGTTGGCAGGTCGATCTGTTTTTCTACAGGGAGCCTGAGGAAGCCAAGGAACAAGAAGAAGAAGAAGTACCCGCTCTCCCAGATTATGGTGATTATACAGCTGGTACCCTTGCTGGCACGGATTGGTCTACTGGTCAGATTACAGAAGGTCAGTGGAATCCTGAGATGGCAAGTGCTATACCACCAGTAGTTGCCAGTGGTTGGACGGCTGATGTTGGTTAGTGTTCTCTCTTGTACCAAGGAATTAATTTTTGATATCCCGTGCAAATTACATTTCTCAATATTCACTATATTTAGTTGAATGGGTGAAATGTCATGTAGTTTTTGGTCTATTACTGCAAAATTTAAGAATCAAATATTTTGCAGGAGCAACTGCTGATGGATGGGATACCGCCCCCCCACCAATGGCAGCACCTGGAGATGACATTGTGCCGCCTGCTCCTCCTGCTGATGCTCCTGCTGCTACTGGCTGGGAATAGTTAAAGAACATTTTCCCAAATTTTTCCCTACATAATGGCCTTTGAAGAGCTTGGTTGTTTTTGAATATTTTTATGGTTTTGTTAAATGGCACATCTTTTTGTAGCAATATTTTAGTTTTAGAGATATTAATGTTGGCAACGGTAAAAGAAGCACGATTTGTTTAATTTAGTCAAGAATGGAAGTTTTGCTTTTTCACTGCTACTAGTTGTCGGGCATGCTTGGTGGTTAATATGTAAAAGATTTTTAATATCATTTTCTTTAGTATTTTCCAGTACTATCCAACCTAATAGACAAGCCAGAACTGCAGAAGTATATGGAATGCGGCACGTTTGAGACTATTGTCAACTGGAATGGTAAGTTCTGGCTCCTTGTGGAATTTAAATTGTTATTTCTTTATTAAAAATGCATCATAAGATTCTTGTTAAAACTCTAGTAGAGCTGAAGTGAGGATTGAAGCCTCGGATGGGGTCCAAAATCTATGGCAGTTGGTGGTCTTCTTCGGATGGACTTTTTCGGACTATTATTTAATTTAGGCAACAATTTAGATTAAAACAAAGAAATTAGAAAATTAAATAGATTAAAAACGGGAAAAGATGAATTGTGGAGTAAACCATAAACACTTTGTCCCATATGGTGATGTCAAAATGGATTGGTTGACTGGCTCGACCGACCGGTATTGCAGGCCAAGCAAATGTGACCATCGGTTTTTTTGTTCCTTTTCAATTTTTGGCGAAATTGATATGATTTATATATCAAGTTTTAATTGACAAAAATGGATATTGTGTAAGAGACTCTGAAAAATGCAACGTTCTAAAAAGTACAAAGCGTGATTAGACGTAGAGGTTGAATCTCAAATTTTTTGGACTTAGGCAAAGCTTAAGTGAGAGTGAGATAAGGACAAAGCGGAAGCGAGACGTGAGGCATGGTCTAAGAGAAATTTAGAAGAATTTTTTAGAATAGTAGCAAAATGTAAAAGAAAAACAAGTATTTATACCTTAAAAATTGATTTTTTAAAGAATAAAATATTTAATACATCAAGAGTCCATTGATGAGAAATGGATGTGTAAAGTTTGAACAAAATTTGTAAAGTGATAAATATGAGTGCAATTAAAATTCTCGAGAAGTTATAAATTTGAGTAATAATAAAACCATTTACTAGTTTTTGAGGCTCGATCTCTCCCCCTCATGGATTGTTGAGGTTGGACAATCAAGTTTGACATGACCTATTTATTATGAGAACAACTTGTAAATTGACACAAATCGAGTTGGACTAATTTTGATCCAGATTTTTAATGAATAGATTAGCGATGGGTATACCCGATTTTAGAATCGAATTTGTAATTTTTATAATTTTTTTTACAATTTATTCACCTTAAAACAATGGCCCGACTCAAAATCAAGACACCAAATACAAGAGTCTAACTGTCCAAGACCCAAACCAAAAGTCCAAAACCTACCACTAATAAAACCAAACTCATTTGACCTAATTTTAAATATCTAGTCGATATTTTTTCAGATACACAATCAAACATCGTCATCTTTCTCGGATTCTCGTACTCTCAATTGTCTCTCTATCCATTATCTCTCTCTTGCTAATCGCTTTTGCTCGACACACAATGCGAAGGTGAAGGCAAATCCTCCATAACAGAATCTAATTTATGATTTTGTAATTTTAGTGTCTATACTTCTTGTTTATGTTTTAGAAATTGTTTTAATATTTAATATATTTTAATGTTATTAAATTTACAATTTTTAAATTTTCACAAAATATGTTATCAATTCACGATTTTTTTTTAAAGAAAAAATTATGGATAGGTTCTATTAATTACGTAGACTCGAATAGTTCCATTTACAAAATACTTGAAATGTATGTAATAAATGGTTTCGAACACTGAAATACTCAGACTGATCCACCCATGTCCAAGCCGAGCAGATAATACAAGGCCTACCGGCCACATTTTGATTCCACTAGCCCTGAACATATTCTTCGACCCAAGGCATAGTGGCATGTACAAACTTAATAGTTTGTTTTTCTGTTCTCTTTTTCTTCTTGATCTCTATAATTTCTTCTTTTCTTTTCCACTTTTTCTGCATTCCACATGGACATTTTTGCGTTATTAGTTGTAGAGTATCAAATGAAGCTTCTGGTAAGAGAGATGAAATGCAAATGGCTCTTTTTAAATAAATTTCCCTTCTCTGCCTGAAGTGCGACACCTAAAAAATTGAACAAACAATCAAAACTGAACTTATAATAAGATTTTAAAGATTAATACTAAAGGATACAATAAACTCAAAACACTACAATCCTTTTTTAGGTAATAAGATGATCGAAATACTGCAGCAAACAAACCTAATCCCAACATGATACAACTTAATGAAATGTTCCAACAATTAGAATATACTCTTTTGAAGAGTATAGTAGACGATTCAAATGACGGGAACAAGTAAATCTTAGTTTTAGGACGATAAGCAGCATCTAATGTGGAACGACTCAAGCCTTAATTGTCACGCTGCATAGGCACAAGCCCGCCAGCTTTATCTCAGAAGTCTGCCATTGGGAACCGGGGGCAGCATTCGGATCATACAACAGGGTGTTATAACCCGGATACTCCTGTACTGGGAACATCAAAAGCTTGCCATCGAGAATGCCAAATCGAAACCCGATGCTCAAACTCCCAGTCACTGGAACTGGCACCATCTTCCATGAATTTTCTGCAGGGTTGAATATTGCTAGCTTCCGTTGATTCTTCCACTCAATGCAAAAAAGCTCCTTCCCAAGCACAGCTTGTGCAGTAACCATGACACAACCATTTTTCATTTCACACCATGTGTGCATATCGGGGTTATACACATCGATGAACCTTGAATTTCCAATCGTGAAACTTGACCTCCCGCCCATAATGTAAAGCTTTCCCTCAAACCCACATGCAAAACAGCCCCACCTTGGGCGTCGCAGACTCTCGATTAGAGTCCACTTGTCAGTATCAGGGTCATACACCTCAGCACAAGAGAGAGATTCACCATTCGTGCCATATCCTCCAACTGCATAGACCATGCCATTTAACTCGGCACAAGCAAAGTCATACCGTGCCACATTCATGCTAGCCAATTTGCTCCAGCTACAACAAAAAATAACAAGTCACAATATATCAAAAACAGACCAAGAAAGACAAAGCTATTTTATTTTCTGGATCTATAATTTCATTAATGAAGTGGATTTTAGACACAAGCATCAATTCCAAAAATATTAAATCAAGAAAACTTGATCAAGGTCAGTTAACTTGAGGGAGAAATCTAGCTTAAAAAAAATACAAGAGCATGTTCCGATAAGAGAACATGCCCCACCCACCTACCAAAGAAAAAAAGACAACTCCCTAGATATAAATGTCGAAAAAAATGAGAGTGGTTCATGAATATCCACCAAGACACCGAACACACAGAACCCACCAAATATGCCAGAATATAGAACGTGTTCTGGTGTTCACTATTGAACACAGTGAAATCGACACAGTAGGAGAGGGGAGGGGAACTATGACAACTGACAAGGCAATACCATAAAGGCATAAACTTTGAACTGTCACAGACACGCTTATTCGACTAATATGATGCAGCTAAAAAGTACATTGATCGCTCAATTTTGAGGTCAATCTTCAAATAAGGCACCATGGTGTATTCAATTTTAACCAACCCTCAATGTTTATTGATATAAATTGAACTTCTCCCACCTTCAAATAATAGAGCCGATGACCACAGCTCAGTTCTAGAAAGTACGGAAGTTTGATTAACTAAAGTTGGAAGCAGAGATGAATTTTTTTTTACTAACAGAGATGCACAGAATGAAATGGGAAAAGGAAGAAATGAAAGAAAATAAACCTGTTAAGGCAAGAATCATATTGGTAAACATTCGCCGAGGCAGACAGTGTTCCATCAGCCATAGAATAGCCAGCAATAACTAGAAGCTTTCCATTAAGAACCACCACAGCAAAACCGGCTTTAGCGGGACCTGGCATCGGTGAAAGTTGCTGGTGTTTACGTCCAAAGCAATCTAAAACCTCCCAGTGGCTTTCTTTTCCTTCGGAATCCACAATCAGGACATATAACCATTCCTCGAGCACCCCAGCTAATTTCCTAACAGTGAGGAACTCTTTGCTTTTGATAAACGACCTCCATCGCTTGCATACGGTGCCCATAGACGGAAAATTAGATCGAGGAACAAGAGCAAGACAGTATTTCGCCACATCATCGGGCAATCCAGGCAAGATGGGACTATAGTAATGATCATTAATCTTTGAAGTTAAACGAGAACTGCTTTTAGAAGCTGGGGTATCTTGTTCATGTAAATTGGAGAAACACATCGGATACAGTAGTTCTCTTCTTTTAAAAAGCAAGCGTGTCTCTCAAAAACTTATCAATACAACTAAACGATTGGCACCTGATTAAAGAAATTCACGATATCCTTCGCTTATGGGAATTCTACAAGACCAAGGCATAATCGATGCAGCAAATCGAATCAAATGAGCTGTAAAGGGCAAAGGTTTCCTATGCTTCGTCCAATCATATTCAAATTCCATGCCACTTCTCGTACTGTAATTTGGTTTACTTGCACCAACCAGTTTGATACCAAATTTAAAATTTCCTGATGCGTTTTTGCCAGCACACATTGCCCAAATATCTAATAAATAACAGGCATGTGAGAAAAGCCATATAACAACAAAAATAAGTAAAAATAATTTACCAGACACTAGTTTGAATGAACAGTTGAATAAAAAGAAAATCAGTAAAAGGCTGAAATACCTGCCAAGGCCATAACCTAACACGTTTTAACCTCCTGTGACTTCCATTTATTTCCCTAAATAATGCAATTATTAGTAAAGAAAAAGAGGAAGGAAGGAAAAAAACCGAACTAAGGGATTTTGATGAATACTAGAAATAGAAAATCATTCCAAAAATGTCCAAACACGACCAATCAAAACATACAGTAAAGCTAATTATACAAGTCGTATTGGCCAAATATAAAATTTAATAACATAAAGTCAAGTGGCAACCAACATGAAAATCACACATCAACAAACAATAGACTCCAATAAAACCGGCACATGTTAAAAAATGATTTTATAGATTCAAATATCAAGTTCACCAACCCACCAACCACTATTCCCTCACCAACTACGCAACCCACCCTCAAATAGTAAAAAGAAAGATAATTCGAAAAGAAACATGAAACATAACACTACTAAAAATCGTGGGATAAGCAACGCGACGAATTCCGTTTGTAGAGTACTTCACCGACGGAAATTTGCAAAAGTCATCGACGGTTACATAATAGATATAAAAATTTTCATTTACACAAGATTAACAATATTCATAAAAGTGTTGTATGTTAATCAAAGATTTAAGCAGTTAAAGTCCGTGAATAAGAAAAATGCATACAAAATTAAAGGCCAAGAAAAGAAAGCTTTAGTTGGACTGCTAATAAGTGAAAACGTAGCTAAGCCATTGTAAAACTTAAAATCAACAAAATACAAAATTATGGTGAATTTCAAATTCTATGATTTGTACCCAAAATTAGAGAAATGTAATCAAGCGTTATAAGAAAATTAATACAAATTAGCAAATGCAATTGCCAGTACAGTAACTCCTCGGGAAATTGAATCCACATAAAGAATTTTCTAGCATATTATTTCGAATGATGAAGTAAATCACTAAATCTAACAAATTCAACGGGAAAAAAAATAGCGAAAAAGTAAAAATTACCCGAAAATCAGTCGGAAACCTATGACAGTTGATATGAAGAAAAGAATTAATTATAGATATATATATATAGAAAAGAGGAGATAGATATGTTGGATAAGGATATAGATGAACAGATCTGTAAGAATGGGCAAGGATATGGGGGGAAATGGTCGAGTTCTCGTGAGCGTGGAATGAGGAATATATAAATAGTAGATATATGGGGAAATGACAGAACGCATCAGAAGATGCTGAAACGGACACCCATCAACCAACTCATTTTTTTATCCTGTCTTGTTTAATTGTTTTAAAATTATTTTTTAAATATTTATAATTTATAAGTCGTATGAATATTAAATTAAGAATTTTACAAATTGTGTGAAAAATATATTTTGATCAATTTAACTAATTTAAATTATAGTTTATATTTGTCAACCTTGAAATTTTGGGGCTTTGGCAAAATTAAAATAGAGCCCTTAATAAATAATTGGAAATTTATATTTTTTATTCTTAACTTTTGTAAAGTGTAACAAATCTATCTTAAACTTTTTTTTAGCATAATCTATCCCAACTATCCAATTATGTAGCAAAACTCATCATTTCCTCCATTTTGATCATTAAATAATAGATTTGATATTTTCTTTAAATAAACAAAAAAAATAAAAAACAATGAAAAAATAAAAAATAAAAAATAATTGCAAAAGAAGTCTCCGTTTCAAAAAGTGCATAAATTTCAATTCAAATAATTTAATACATATTAACACACACACACACACAAAGAAAAGAAAAAAAAAGTAGATATTTCATATTTCCCATCCAAGCCACTCCATACATCCCATCTCATCTCATCAACAACCAAACATCACCTCGTAAATACAATCACATCACCTCCAAGACATAGCTAAGTGGTTGAAATGATGAAAGTGAGGTAGTCTTAGCTTCGCTGGCAGCTGCAGTGTGGGAGTTCGAGTCCTGCCTTTGGTATGGATTTGGCCCACTGTAAACGCAGTTAAAAAGTTGCTCTTAACCCTGCTCCACATCCTGCGATTTACATCCTCTACCAAAGCTCTATAGCAGGGGTGGTGGAGGCCCTCAAGGTTGAGATTCAACATTTTTTTTTATATATATAAATACAATCACGTCGGCAGTGACACCACAACCTTAGAAAAATTAATTCATAAAAAAAGAAGATAAAAATCGATAGTTGTGATTTGAGTTCTACAATTTTTGCTACGATTTGATTCTTACAAACATATGGTGAAGGGTTGGTGAGGTGTCCACTATCGGTGGTAGTTCTTCTGCAAACAACCCTACTATCAATTTTTTATTTATTATTTTTTTAAATTAATTTTTTTAAGGTGGATGTGGTACAGTCGTGATTGTATTTGTGGAGGTGGTGTTTGGGCATAGGTAGCTGTAGGATAGGGTGTGTTGGTTGAGTGAGCTTTGGCGGGAAAATATGAAATGTTTATTTTTTTTAAATTCTTTTTTTGGTTTGAGGGAATAATATTATTTAACTGCTTTAAGTGGGATTTATTTGTATTTTCTAAAAATTTATGGGACTTCTTTTGTATTATTTTTCTTATTTATTGTTGTTTTATTGCTTTTTTTAATTTATGTTTTTTTTTTTTTTTTTGAAGAGAATGACAAATCCATCATTTAATAGTTAAAATAGAGGAAATGACGAGTTTTGCTCAATGTTCTAAAAAGCGTAAAGCGTAAAGCGTAACTAAGTGTAGAAGTCGAGTTTTAAACTTTTCGAACCTAGACGAGAATAAGACAAGGGCAAGACAGGGTAAAGCGTGACTAGGCGTGGATGACGCGCTTCACGCTTAGGCGAATTTTTTAGAAGAATAGCTTTTCTACATAATTAAAAGATGGGATGAAAAGTACAAATTTTGTTAAATAATATATATATATATATATAACATTTTTTACTAAATAAAAACATCCAAAACTACAATAACACTAGTTTAAAACTTTTAAAAGTTCACTTTAAATGTACTATTCTAGTATTTTGAGATAAAAAAAATCAACAATTAATCTATTACAATCAATATGCTCTAATCAACTATTTTCAATAGACATAATCGCCAATCTATTCAGTATATCATGTGACATTGTTGACCAATGATAAGATTTTAGCAACTTCAACTCTTAGAAGTTTTTATTTGCAGAGGCAGCTGTAACTGGTATAACCAATTATATTCTGTAAGCAATCCACACATTTGGAAAACAACTATCCACTGTCTTTAGATAGTCCAACACCTTTGATTCTCTTTATGGTCTTCATTATCACGCAACATGTGATATTGTCTCTAAAGAGCAAATCTTTCATTGGCATAAGTGGAGCTTGGCTTTGAATCAAAAGCCTCTGAAAATTAAGCCCCAAGCTCGGCCCTGGAGCTTATCCAAACAAGTTATTATGCGCTTAGAACCTATCCGACTAGTTAAAATCGTAAGCAACTTTTGCGCGATTAAAAGTAAAAAAAGGACAAAATTATCAAATCAGCTAACATATCTTTTAAATTTAACTAATATTCGCATGTGACTTTTATGTCTATATTGTTACATTTTAAAAATTGAGAATCAACTTGCTTTTGAAACAATAGGTTGAGAACCAATTATGAAATTTATCCAATTAACAATTTAGGTAATTTTCTGCTAATATTTTGAACTCAAATACCACAATTATTATTTATAAAAAGTGTATCGTGTATTAATTAATCAAAAATAATAATTTAACATAAGTTCTTTTATATTTTATAGAGTTGGTATTACCTTTTATATTGAAATTTTATAGAAATTGAATAAATTCATAACATCTTTAGTTAAAAAGTACTTAACAATATATATAAATAAAATTTGAAATTAATTTTTTTTTAAATCAAAATCTTCATAACTATAAAGTTCACCTACTAAACAAATCGCACGCAAGAACTACTTATTTACACTGTTCTAAAAAGTCCGTATAAGCTTCGCCTAGGCTCTACTTAGGCTTGAATCTCGGCCTCCATGCCTAGCCACGCATTACGCATTGCCATCGCCTTACTCTTATCTCATTTTTGCTTAGTACTCCCCTAGGCTCGAAAAGTTTGAAGTTCAGCCTCCACGTCTAGCTACATTTTATACTTTTTAGAACATTGCTTATTTACAAATAATAAATATTTATTTTAAAAGCAATCTTGATTAATTTCATTAATAATTATTATAAAATAGATTAAAAATTATTTATTTTCCATAATGTATGATGCTGCTGAAAATCATATAATTATAATTAATTATTATTATTAAAAAAAGAAAAGCCAGCTGTCATTGTATGTATTAAATATATTGATGAGTAAATTATAATTTTTATCATAAATAACTTGCTCTAAAATTAAAGTTGCTCCGACAGAATCTATAGATTTTTGTGCTGTGATTTGGAGTTTTAATGACAACATAATGGGATTTTAATATCATTAATAACAGATACGAGGATATATATTTTTTTTTAATACATGTGGTCCAATTTGTTGCCAAATAATATATATATATATATACTTGACTTTAATGTCAAGTACTTTTTTATTGTCCAATGACCACCGGACACATGTCCAGTGGCCTTTATAAATACACCCCATCATGGGAGTATAACATTTCCATATATATATATATATATATATATATATATATATATATATTATCTGTTCAGATCTTGAAACTTTTCCCCAAGGTTAAATTTCATCTTCGGTCACTAAACTTTCAACAAAATCTTAATTCGGTCTTTAAACTTTGATTTATTTCAATTGGTCAATAAATTTCAATATAATTTCAAATTGCACCACTCTGTCACATTCTATCAAGTGTTGTCCTCCAAATTAACGAAAATTATTTAGTTGACAACCACATTGTAACTTATCTTCCACGTAATGACTACGCAACTAGGGTTGAAAGAAAAAACTGTCAAATTGCAGCATGAAATCGAAATCAATGTTTCGAAATTGTTGGTTTGAGTTTATGTGGGCTTATCAATGTTTCGATTTTAAACATAATCAAATTGCTTTGATATAGTTCAATTTAAGTTTTAATTGTTAAAAATCGTTTAAACCCACACCAAACTATTTACCAAATATTTAAAAAAAAAAAGAAAAAAAAAATAATGCGGTGAGAAACTGTGTGAGATGCTCGAGTCTGGAAGTAAAAAACCAATTAAAAATAAACTTAATCCAATTAAATATGTTAAGCCAATTAAAAATAAATCCAACCCAATTAGAAGTGGAAGTTTAGAACTTTGGCTTTTATTGATACCAATATGTAGGGGTGACAAAAAAGTTCGTCGCTCGTAAAAGCTCGGTCCAACTCGAACTCGGGTTCGTTGAGAAACGAACAAAAGATAGGACCGAGCTAAAAAAAAAAAAAGGGCCGAACTAGCTCGACTCAGCTAAAAACGAGCCGGTTCATTGAACTCGTGGGAACGAGCCCACGAGCCCAAAAGCACGAGCCACGAGCCGGCTCGGCTCGTGGCTCGTGCATTAAGTGGCCATTGGATGATCATCCAACGGTCACACTATTTTTTTTTACTTTTTTTTTTTAATTTTTTGTTTTTTAATTTCATTATTTTTCTATAAATATTCTTATTCTAAGGAAAAGGGTTTTCAGTTTTTAATTTTCAATATAAAAGATACTCGATATTGTATTTTTTTCTCATTTTTAAAATTTAAAAATAAAAAATAAAAAAAAATTTGAGGGCCGAGCCGAGCTCGTGGGCAGCTCAGCTCGGCTCGTTCGACCCACGAGCTCGTGGGCCGAATCGAGCTCGGGCTCGGCTTGTCCCTTTGGGCGAGCCGAGCTCGTATTTTATAGGCCGAGCCGGCTCGAGTCATGGGACGAGCCGAGCTCGTATTTTATGGGTCGAGCCAGCTCGACTTGGCTCGGCCCATTGTCATGCCTACCAATATGTATTCATACTAGGGAAAATTATGGGCCGGTCACTGTTAATGCTAAGGTGGGTTGAAAAGTCATATGATCTAATCTTAATTCAACTAAAGTCATACTTTATTACTAAAAGACCAATATGCCCTTCAATTGCAAAAACTGTCATTTACACACGTAAAAATCCACAAAATCATTACACTCCTTGTTTAGAAAGTCCTCTATTTACTTTTAACAATTTGCATCTTCTTCTTGTGTTTGATTCTTCTCACCGTAACATGTAACCGCATACAAACAATTCGAAATCTGCTATTTAAATGACAAACATATTTTTTTTATTTTTTATTTTTGTATAAAGAAACTATTTTCGGTTAAAAATAATCATGAAAATGTTGAGATATTGTTCCAATTGAAACATATGCAATGCAGTTAGTGAATAGAGTTTGGATGAACTGATTCAACTAGTTTTGATAATGTAGTTGCTGTGAGTTAGAGTTTTATGTTAGAACATGTAAAATACTTGATATTGTTTCAATATATGTGTTTCAATATATGATACTATTTCTAATGATAGTGATTTTTTCCTTGTTTTTAATGATAGTGAAATATTAAGATACATTTAATATGTTGATATATTAAGTCACTAGTATTTATGATACTGTTTTATTTAGATAATGTGCAGTTATATACATATACCATGTTTTTATTTTTGATACTGTTTTATTATGATAATATTTCAACATATGATACTGTATTAAAACAGTATCATTACTTTAACCATTAAAATATTTTGTGTTTAGTTTTATGATACTATTTTAGCTGTAATACTGTTTTATTTAAATAATGTGAATTAGTATACTTATATCATATTTTTATTTGTGATACTGTTTTATTATGATAATATTTCAATCTATGATACTGTTTCAATATATTAAAACAATATCATTACTTCAACCATTAAAAAATCTTGTGCTTAGTTTTATGATACTATTTTATCTATGATACTGTTTTATTTGAATTATTATGAATTGGTATACTTATATCATGTTTTTATCTTCGATACTGTTTTATTATGATAATGTTTCAATCTATGATACTGTATCAATCTCATTGTTTTATGATACTGTTTTATCTTTGGTACTGTTTTATTTATATAATTTGCATTGATATACTTATATCACACTTTTATATTTAATATTGTTTTATTATAATAATGTTTCAACCTATGATACTGTTATTTATAATAATATTTAAACCTGTTATACTGTACTACTAATGGAGCATTTTAAGAACAGTATCATTAGTTTAACCATTAAAATATCTTGTACTTAGTTTTATATATGATACTGTTTTGTATATATAATGTGCTATGGTACACTTACATCATGCTTTTATCTTTGATACTGTTTTATTATGATAATGTTTAACATATGATACTGTTTTAATCTATGATAATGTTATTGAATGCAAACAGTATCAATTGTCTTATAATACTAATGGAGTATTTAAAGAACAATTTAATTACTTCAACTACTAAAATATCTATGATACTGTTTTAATTTATGATAATATTATTGAATACAAACAGTATCAATGGTCTTATACTACTAATGGAGTATTTAAAAAATAATTTAATTACTTCAACTACTAAAACATCTATGATACTGTTTTAATCTATGATAATGTTATTGAATGCAAACAGTATCAATTGACTTGTACTACTAATAGAGTATTTTAAGAACAACATATTTCCATGTATAATACTAATATATTAAGATACATTTATCTGTGATACTATTTCAGATGATGTATGATACTGTTTTGATAAAAAAAATTAAAGATTGTCATTTTGAGCTGAAGAGACGACTTCAAACGGATAAAATCTATCACACGCAGTGACAAAGTGACTGGTCTTGATTGTCTTGTCGAGACAATTTCGAAAATATATTATAATAAAAATTCTGAGCACATATGCGAATTCTATGCCATTTCTATTATGATAATATTTTGTGATACTGTTTTGGTATGTATGATACTGTTTTGACAAAAAAAAATAAAGATTGTCATTTTAAGTTAAAGAGACGACTTCAAATGACTAAAATCCATCGTATGCAGTCGCAAAGCGACTGATCTTGACCGGCTCGTCGAGACCATTTCGAAAATATATTATAATAAAAATTCTGAGCACATATACAAATTCTATGCAATTTCTATTATGATAATATTTTGTGATACTATTTTATATAATACAGTATCAAGCTACACTCTGATTATGGTATTGAATCAACATATTTCATTTCTCTTTATTTTTTCCAATTCAATCAAATGGTGGAGCATTATCACCTATTTTTGTTCTATATCTTCATTCTTTTTCACATACAATTCAATTCTTTTCAAAATCCAATTACTAACCAAACCAATTGTGTATGTGAAGCAAGTGAATGTGTACAATCCAATGTTGCCCTCTGCCTCAATATCCTCCTCCACCACCACCGCCGGCAAGACCAGAATTAAATATTGAATGAATATAATTTTGAACTTCTATTTCCTTGCTTGCAATTAGAAATTGGAATTCAACCAGAACAAAATATTCCAACTAATTGATTCACGTAAGAAACATCAGAAAACCAGAATGCAGGAAACCCCAGAAAACCAGAAACCAGAAACCAGAACCAAGTTTTTTATGGCAGACCCGACCCCAAAACCATTAGACCCGGACTTCACCATGGGCGGATCACCTTCGATCACCCTTGTCGCACTCATACCCAGCCTTACGCCATCAAATTCAGGCCCCCACGCCAAAAAACAGCACCTAAATCGCGGCTGACCTAGGTTCAGCACCTAAGTCACCTCCGTGACCTCTTCCACCAAACGCGCAACCACTAGACAGTTACCGGTCAACTTGCCCATGCCCAAGTGACTGATGGAGGTTTGTAGATGTAGAAGAAGACGCCAATGTTTTTGTAGGGTAATTTTGGAATTAATTTAAAATATTGCTTAAAGTATGACTTAATTACAATTTTGAAAAATGTCTTGACCTAATTTGAAACAAGTCATGTACAAGTGACTTATAGGCAATTTTTCCTTGATACTATTGTACTAATATATTGTAATTTTTACGTTAAAAATGTTTTAATTTAAACATTGCATCAAGATTTTAGATTAATATTCATGTTTTAACTCGTTTGAAAGGTGTTAATTTTATATCGTTAGATAAACTATGGTTTGAAGTCAGATCGAATAGCAAAAAAAATTTGATTTGTTTTGATTTGGAAAGTGATATTGTTTGGTTCAATTTGGAATTTTTCAAATCGTTTAAAATAGTTTCGTTTGAAAATTGGTAAAAAAATCATATAAATCAAACCGTGTTCACTCCTACAAACAATACTCGAAAAATAAAGATAGTAAGATGAATGTAATTATTTTAAAACTTTTATCACATGATGATTACATAGAATATCTGTTGCGGTATGATTGTTAAATTAAGCATTTTTCATCAATTTGGAATATGACACGTAACTAAGTGGTAAAATTTGAAAATAAAATTAAAGTTTTCAAATTAAATCGAGATAAATTAAAACTTAATGATCTAATTAAAAAATTTCTAAAGTTCAGTGATTGCAGATAAAATACAGTACATGTTTGGGGATATTTAAATTAAAATTTCAACTCTTCAAACTGATCAAATATATTTTTTAACCACATATTTTCACTTTCCCCAATAAAATAATAAAAGGAAAGGGAACATATCTTGTGGTTCACAATTTTCCAACCTTAACAAATTTATAAAATTTTATGTTTAGGAGATACAGTTTCATAAAAAATTTAGTTGTAAAATAAATATATAAATAGCTAAGGTGATGAGTAAATATATTGATATTTAAAGAAAAAAATCGAATGCAATATACGAGTCGAAAAAAAATCAAGAAAATGGTGTAATAGAAATCTCGTATTTTCCCTTAGGGTTCGTTCGGTGTATGATCAATAGTTAAAGTTATTGATTAAAATTTATCATATCATGTTTAGACGGAATTCATTTGTGGATACATTTTTATCCAGATAACAATTTAAGCAAAAAATAAGAATAAGTTTTATCTTCAAAAAGAGGATGACAATTTTTTATCCAAATAAAAATTCACTCATTTTTTTAAAAGACTAATACATCATTTATAATATATAACAAATATATTTATAACCTATGATAACTGCTACCTTCACTGCCACGGCCACGGCCATGGCCATGGCCTGCCGCCGCCGCCGCTTCACTTATTTTTTTTCTCTTTTAGTTTATTTATTTATTTACTTATTTTTGTTTAATTAAAGAATAAACGTAAAATTATATTTTTTAAGAAAAATTGACTTTTTAACATTCATTCTTTCCACTCTTATACATAGTTTAACTAAGTAGAATAATAATAAACATGTTATTCATATAAATATTACCAAGATAACTTTTACTTAAAAAAAGTTTTATCCACAAACTAAACAGACCCATAAAGGTAAACACGATGGAGTGTCACTTGAGAAGAGGATGTTGGGGGAAGAGGAGGTTTGAGAAGATGAAGTTTGGGAATATGAGGTTTGAGAAGATGAGGTTAAGAAGAAGAGGTTGTTATTTTATGCAGAGGAGGACGACCGCGATTGCGTGTGTAGGAAGCCTCCTCTGACACCACATCATATCCAGCGAATGATAGGATGTCCTGCCAATACGGCTTATCATATCCTAGCTTCCTAGCATGCGGCTGAAAGAGAACCTTTCATTAAAGCCATTGATGTGATGCTCAAGATGTGACGCAAGGACCCTTCAAATTGAGCCATTTGTCGCACATCGAAATGAGGTTAATCAATTAGAATTTGCCTATAAATACTAAAGCCATTCTCACAAGAAAATGATGAAAAAATAGATGAACTCACACAGAAAACACAAGTCCTCTATGCTAATAAACTTATAAGTGCTTCATAATCAATTAAGAGAATTATTAGTTAGGGGCCCACGTCACCACCTTTACCATAGCGTGTACCTCTCCCACAAATATCATATCTACTCGGTTAAAGTCGCATCTGCGTGGCTAACAAAAACTCGTGGAGGTCCAAGTGCGTATGAGAATTACATGTAGGAATATGAGGCGTAGGGTTCCTGTTGGCAGTTATTTTTGGAGGTCAATAGATTGGCGCCATCTGTGAGAAACCACACATTCAACCACGAGTGAAACATGATCAAAAGCTTAAACCTCCTTGAACAATTGAGTTTTCTTGAAGAAAGGACGCTAAGCAAGTACTAATTGAGCTAGCGTAGGTCATTCGAAGAAGAGGCACTGGAAAACTATACATACGAGCTTATCTAACTTGATTAATGGTTTAACATTCCTAAGGCATCAGTATCTCTTTGGAGCCTAGGAGACACCTCTGAGAAGAGGCACCATTATTTGATTATTTATAAATCAAGTTTCGATTATTTGCTTGTTTGAGGCCTCTAAGAAGAAGCACTGGCATTATAGAAGCGCTAGGTCTATCGTTCAGTCATCTGATTTAGGAACACAACCTCTGAAAAAGAGGCACTAGTATCTAATCAAATTTGGGGTAAAATCTTCTCGTATGCCTCTGCGAAGAGGTACTCGAGGCTTATTGGAAGGGCCTTTACAAACAAGCCCATTCTCAACAAAGGAAAGCTCTTCCCTAAATTGAGACTTAGTTTTTGCAGAAGCGTCATTCTCACACAAGGGTCAAGCCTCTTCATGAAGGCATGGCACCAGCTTGGCAAAACCCAATATCAAGCCTCTTTTGATATTGGAAGGGCCTCTACAAACAAGCCTCTTCCTAACAAGAGAAAGCTCCTTCCACAATTGGGACTTAGTTTTTGCAGAAGCGCCAAGCCTACGCAAGGGCCTCGCTTCTTCATTAAGACATGGCACCAGCTAGGTAAAATCCAATATCATTCCTCTCCATGAAGGCATGGCACCAGCTAGGCAAAGCCTAATATCAAACTTCGTCTGATATTGGAAGGGCCTCGTTATTCCCATACAAGGGCCAAGCCTCTTCATTAAGACATGGTACCAGCTGTGCAAAACCCAATATCAAGCATCTTCATGAAGGCATGCCAAGCCTCTTCATGAAGGCATGAAACCAGTTGGGCAAAACTCAATATCAAGACTCGTCTGATATTGGAAAGGCCTCATAATCCTTACACAAGGGCCAAGCCTCTTCATGAAGGCATGGCACCAGCTGGGCAAAGCCTAATATCAAGCCTCGTTATATATTAGAAGGGCATTTGCAAACAAACCTCTTTCCAACAAGGGAAAGCTCATTTCTCAATTGGGACTTAATTTTTGCAGATGCGTCATCCCCCACACAAGGGCCAAGCCTCTTCATGAAAGCATGTCACTAGCTGGGCAAAGCCTAATATCAAGCCTCGTCATCCCCACACAAAGACTAAGCCTCTTCATGAAGGCATGCCAAACCTCTTCATAAAGGCATGACACCAGTTGGACAAAGCCCAATATAGCCTCGTCTGATATTGGAAGGGCCTCGTCATCCCTACACAAGGGCCAAGCCTCTTCATGAAGGCATGTCACCAATTGGGCAAAGCCCAATATCAAGCCTCGTTTTATATTGGAAGGGCATCTGCAAATAAGCCTCTTCCCAACAAAAGAAAGCTCTCCACTCAATTGGGACTTAGTTTTTACAGATGAGTCATCCCCACAGAGGCCAAGCCTCTTCATGCAAGCATGGCACCAGCTGGGCAAAACCCAATATCAAGCCTCGTCTGATATTGGAATGGCCTTGTCATTCTCACACAAGGACCAAGCCACTTTATGAAGGTATAACACTAGCTGGACAAAGCCCAATATCAAACTTCGTCTTATATTGGAAGGGCCTCGTCATCCCCACACAAGGGTCAAGCCTCTTCATAAAGTCATGTCACTAGCTGGGCAAAGCCCAATATCAATCCTCGTCTTATATTGGAAGAAAAAGCCCAATATCAAACCTCGTCTTATATTGGAAAGGCCTCTGCAAACAATCCTCTTCCATTTAGGATTAGGCTCCTCCATATCAAGCCTCTCCTACATGGGATTAAGCCCTTCTCCACGTCAAGCCTTTCCCATCTGGGACTTGGCTCTTTTGCATCAAGCTTCTCCCGCTTGGGACTTGGCATTTCTGCAACAAGCCTCTACCACATAGGACTAGGCTCCTCCGCATCAAGCCTCTCCCATATGGGATTAGGCTCGTCTATGCGTCAAGCCTCTCTCGCTTGGGACTAGGCTCTTTTCCGTCAAGCCTCTCCCACTTAGGACTTGGCTCTTCCACAACAAGCCTCTCCCACATGGGATTAGGCTCTTCTCCATGTCAAGTCTCTCCCGCCTGAGACTCGACTTTTCTACGTCAAGCATCTCCCGTTTGGGACTTGGCTCTTCTGCAACAAGCCTTTCTCACATGAGACTAGGCTCCTCTGCATCAAGCCTCTCCCACATAGGATTAGGCTTTTATCCGCATCAAGCCTTTTCCTACATGGGATTAGGCTCTTTTCCACATCAAGCCTCTCCCACATAGGATTAGGCTCTTCTCTGCATCAAGCCTCTCACGCCTGGGACTTGGCTCTTCTGCAACAAGCCTCTCCCACATAGGACTAGGCTCCCCTCCATCAAGCCTCTCTTACATGGGATTAGGCTCTTCTTCGCACCAAGCCTTTTCCGCTTGGGACTTAGCTCTTCTGCAACAAGCCTCTTCCACATGGGACTAGGCTCATCTGTATCAAGCCTCTCCCACATGGGATTAGGCTCTTCTGCGCGTCAAGCCTCTCCCACTTGGGACTCATCTTTTCTGCGTTAAGCCTCTCCCGCTTGGGACATGGCTCTTTAGCAACAAGCCTCTCCCACATGGAACTAGGCTCCTCCTCATCAAGCCTCTCCCACTTGGGATTAGGCTCTTCTCCACATCAATCCTCTTCCGCCTGAGACTCGGCTCTTCTCCGCGTCAAACTTTTCCACTTAGGACTAGGCTCCTCCGCATCAAGCCTCTCCCACTTGGGACTATGCTCTTCTGCGGGTAGCTGTTCCCACGGGACTTGCCCTCTTAGAACTACCTTTTCCAATTGGGACTTCACCACCACGTCAAGCTCTGTACTTCACATAAATGACAGAGGTCTTGAGCTTGTGGGAATATTAAGAACACTATTAAACGCCCCAATACACTAGTGAGGCCATGCTACATTTCATCTCATACCTCTATTCCCCGCGTACATTCTAAAGTCAACTTTGCCACTGAGCCTTTTCGAAGACGTAAGCCGGCATAAAGGCTTTCTTACCAATTCCAACATCCATCATAAATAATGGAGGTCCTGGACTTGGAGAACTATTGTTACGCCCCAATCCCATGTGGTGCTCCACATGGCCTGGTCAAAGTCAAACTGCAGCCACTTTCTTTTCCGAGGAGGTTGGGAAGAGGAGATTAAGAAGAAAAGACTGTTCTTTTATGCTTAAGAGGTTTGAAAATAGAATGTTAAGAAGAAGATGTTGTTCTTTTATGTCGAGGAGGTTTAAGAAGAGAAGCTTTGAGAAGAGGATGTTGGGGAAGAGGAGGTTTGAGAAGATGGGGTTAAAAAGAAAATGATGTTCTCTTATGTCGAGGAGGACAGCCGCGATTGCGGGTGTAGGAAGTCTCATATGACACCACGTCATATCCAGCGAATGATGGTATGGCCGGCCAATTTGGCCTGTCACATCCTAGCTTGCTAGCATGCGGCTGAAAGAGACCCTTTCATTAAAGCCATCCATTGATGTGATGCTCAAGATGTGATGCGAGGACCCTTCAGATTGAGCCACTTGTCGCACATCGAAAGGAGTTCAAGGCCATTCTCACAAGAAAATGATGAAAAAATAGATAAACTCACACAGAGAAAACACAAGTCCTCTATGCTAATGAACTTTTAAGTGCTTCATAATCACTTAGGAGAATTATTAGTTAGGAGCCCCCACGCCACCACCTCTACCATAGCATGCACATCTCCCACAAATATCATATCTACTCGGTTCCAAGTGCGTCTGCGTGGCTAACAAAACTGCGTGGAGGTCCAAATGTGTAGGAGAATTACACGTAAGAAAAGGAGGCGTTGAGTTCCTGTTGACAGCCATTTTTGGAGGTTAAAATGAAGTTAACATAAATGTTATAAAAACTGAATTAGATTGATTGATTCAATCAATAATCAGTCCAACTTCAAATAAAAAAATTTGAATATTTGTCACCCGTAAAAAGAATTAAAAAAACCCAACCAATTCACCTTCAATTTTGTGTTTTTTCTTTATTTATTTAATTTTTTTTTACCATCAATTGATCTTTTACATTTTGAGGTCAATGCACGAGACAATTTTTAAAAGATTACGTAGAGAGTTATCGTACAACTTCTTTCCATAGAGGGGTAACGTGGGAATTACCCTTGGAGATATCAAAGATTCTTCGGGTCCTATATGATTCCAATAAAACATTGACATGGACTGGTGATTCCATATTACACGCAGCAATTTGTGTGTTTGAATCCATTGAAACCTACAACCTCAAAAATGGCAACCTTAAAAATGTTGTGGAAACATACACCCATAATCTGAGGCCAAGTCTGTGGCTACTAGCTTTAATCTCATAAATCTCCGATGTGGATTGATCGTTTTAAATTGCACTTGGAGTTGCATGTTATTGTCACCCACAAATCGAGATAGTGCTATGTAACCTAACCTAAAGAAACTGACACAGGCTTCTTTAAAGAAGCACAAAAAAGGACACGGTGCGACAAGCAATAGTACTTGTGTCTTGTGTTAAGCTGTTAAACCTAATTTATTGCGTTATGGAGTGCTCAGTGCTGATTGGCCTTCGCGGTAAAGTCACTGTGGGGGTTGGAAGGGGGCAAGCGGACCCCCTACAGGGGGCTCGGGGGTAGGATCTCTAAAAGTCAATGGTATTTGAATATTTTTATTTACTTAAGTAACGGTGTTTTCGAGATTTTTTCTTTATAATTATGTTGTTCTAGCATTTAATTACAACTAGAAAACTTTCATTGAATTGTCTTAAAATTTCGTTATAACTATGGAATATTGCCTTATAATTTCATTATAATTAGAGAACATTCATTAGTTGTTATATATAAAATTGATATGTTATAAACAAAAATGATCATTCATTATAGTGAAAATACTACAGCGGCTAAAAAAAGAGCAGAATCTCACATTAAAACGAACCTGTACAAATCTTTGTATTCTTTATTTTTTTGCCCTTTATTTATTGTTCTAATCCTAAACAACTTGTACCATATATAAGTCAACAAAACATCAAAGTGTTAAACTCAATACAAGCCATCGTGGTCTAACGAAGTGCTCACGTGCTTGAAAAATATCTTAATCCAAGTCTTGAAGTAGTAATCAAACTCAAAGCCTCTACAAACGTAAAATTTCAAAAACTAGAATTTAGTATATTCCATTATTTTGTCTGATCATCAATCAAGTTTTTACGTGCTTTTAACACCACCCCTGATCTCCTGCCCACATGCTGAACAGTTGATGTAAAAATTGTTTTTGTCATCAACTGCCCACATGCTGACAAGTTGGGTAGGATATCTTGTCCACATGTGGGCAGGAGATCATCCTGCCTTTTAACACACATCAAATTATTCCAACATAGAATGTAATAGCCCATTGGCATACACCGAAAATGTACATACAGGATTCATGACAATTATCAAGTTGAACCAGTGAAGAAAAGCAGCTTTTACAACATGTTACAGATCAAGACCACTAAAATTGGTTTCAAAGGAAAATAGGTTTTGGCATCTTTTCTAAAGATCTCAGTAACGATGGACGAGATTCTACAGAATGAATCAGCTTATCCGTAACACACGGTATCATATCAACAAAAGAGAGAGATGAAAATACCTAATACAACTACGAAAGTAACCTGTAATCATAGCTTGAAGAAAGAATTGGGATTTAAAACTAGCTCGTGTTTCTTAAAATTTCACCCACACATCCGAAGTAATTATGACAAACAAGCTGCCCGGAACAAATTTCAACCGGATTCAACAAGCCGAGGATTTACTCCCTCATGCCAGACTAATGTCAATTCAAATACTCAGAAAAATCTACAAAGTCAACGAACCACTAGGCCCCCTTTTCCGAAAGCAATCATCCAAGCCAAATTCAAGCCTGACTAAGTAATTTTGACATAAAATACTTAAAAGATTAATCTGTAGGAAAAAATCAAACATGAAATCATGTTTGAAGCCTCCTTAACCCATTTTCTTCTAGGGCAGCCATGAGAAAGCAGGGAGGGAGCATAGTTGTACGAGTTATTCATAGATAGAGCATATTTACAAATACCATAGAAAAGTCACAGCAAATGACTGGGACTCGCCCATTGCTCGAGTCATCTAGATGAGAACTAAGGTTCATATTACATGAATTCTTTTTCACCACTCCATTCGATTCATTGCTAGATTTATTAGGATGTCTCTAAGTCCTAACTCCTAAGAAACTACAAGCTATGTCAGTTTGGTCTACCTCTCTCCCTTTTGACTTGTTCTTCCAAGATCATCACTTTGGGTCAACAAAAAACATTACTGTAAACCTAGACCAGACCACATTTTAAGGAACAATGTAATTGTGATAGGAATCCAACCTAAAAGTTCAGCAAGTAGCCAATAGAATTTGGAAATGGGTGAACCAGCCTGTGCAGTTTATGTTCTAGTCTTTCTACTTTTTAGCACAACCTTTTCTTTAGTAGGTTTTAATGATAGTGAAATCTACCTATCAACCGTAAAGGCCAAGGCATTTCCAGAACAATTATCGATTCATATACATGCAGTGTCATCTTCCACAAATTCAAGATTTCAATAAAACAAGTTCAACATTGGCCTGAAAACCTAACCAATCATAATAGACAAAAAGGAAAGGTAATTATAACCACAATCACGTCAACACATCAAGATATCTAAGAACATCACGTTTAAGATTATACTTAGAAAAAAGGAAAGAAAAAAAGATAAAAATTGAGGCATTGTAAACACTACACTTCCTTTAGCAACTGTATGGAGTTGTAGCAACATTTTGACACATGGTTCATCAACCCAAAAGGCACTACAAAATGTATCCAATACATTCCCGGATCAAGAAAAACTCTGATAAAGTAACACAGTAAGTTAGATTAGCCAATTAACCTACTTCTTAGAAGTCTTCTTCTTCAGTCCAGAATTAACAGCCTGCGGCTTGGGATGCTTCTCAGCCTCACTTGGGTCCAACCAATTTAAAGGGTGGCGATTAAAAAAGGGCCAATTGGGAATTGTAATTAGAGAGGTCAAGACAACACCGGCTGCATATATAAGCAGCATTGTCTGAAATGATCCCAAAACGTATCCCACGACGAATGCCACCACGGCAAAAGACACCAGCATTAGCTGCATCAGATGCTCTGCTAGCTTTTGCCCTTGCCAATCCATCTAACACCCAATTGTGCAAAAACAAGTTAAAACATTAAAAATTATTAAGTACACAGAAATGCACTACCCGTAAATGAATAATTCCTACATGTGACAGATCTTTATGTTCTAAGGCTTCCAAGGAGGCAACTGCTATAGTCTAGTTTGTGCATACGGACTTCGAACCCTTGGTGGAAACATGAAATATTGCTAGAAAAGTATCCATTTAGAAAGGGATTCAGTTTTTCTAAGCAAATTCTACTATTAACTCTACAAATATTATGCACGGCTTCAAATAATCAATTAAGAAATGAATTTCACGAAACTTAAAAGGTAACGAAATTCAGTCATTTTTTCTAATGTATTCCTTATAATTCGGGGAAATGAATTGAAATTCCCGTAACAAAATCCACGAATTGAAAATCAAAATTTTCTATGCTTATAAAAACTACAAAGGTAAAATCTCACATTGCTCCATTATGAATCTATTAACACGTTTCAATCTTTTTAGATAGAAACATCAGGAATCAATTCGGTTCGATCCATCTAAAAGCTGAAAAGAGCAATCAGATTTTGAGATCCTGTGTTCTCAAATGAGCCACCATATGGCGAGGCATTTTAAGGGTAAAATTGTATCGAGCCCAAAAAAGCTCAACTTGTTAACTTAACACTCACCATACACACGCAGAGTAGACTTGATTCCGTTGACAATGGTGGATGGTTTGTGGAGAGAGTCGCTCGTTTGGGGAGAGAGAGAGAGAGAGAAGAAATTGTTTTGGGGAGAAAAAAAAAAAAAAAGAAAGGGTTTAGGGATTTGGATTTTTGGTTAATTTTAAGGATATTTTAGTTATGGGTAAATTCAAAATCGATGGCTGTTTTGGCACTTATCGGTTCTAAAGTCATATGTCAAAAATTAATTCAATTAAAATCACATTTTAGAGCTAAAACACCAACATACTATTAATTATAAAAAAATGCTAATTGTGATACTGTTTTGTTGTGATATTGTTTTATCTATGATACTGTTTTATTTAGATTATGTATATTTATATATTTATATCATATTTTTATGTTTGATACTGTTTTATTATGACAATATTTAAATTTATGATCTTGAACTACTAATGGAGCATTTAAGAACAGTATCATTTCTTCAATTTGGACAAAATATTTTGTACTTAGTTTTATATACGATACTGTTTTATATATATAATGTGCTATGATACACTTACACTATGCTTTTATTTTTTATAATGTTTCAACATATGATACTGTTTTAATATATGATAATGTTATTGAATGCAAACAGTATCAATAATCTTATAATATTAATAGAGCATTTTAAGAACAATATAATTATTTCAAGTAATTGTATTGCCTCATAAATGAAATCACATAAAAGCAGTGAAACTGTTTTTTCTTTAGCCTTTTATTGTGTACACGACTTTTACAAATATTGCCTACTAATGTGTTACATGAGGGAAAGATACTCACATGTGGAAATGTTATAGAGTCCGAAAGAAATTTTGTGCAACCCACCATAGTTGAAATTTTCCCAAATGCTGGTGTTGTTAAGGAAGAATTGTTTGGTCCAGTTCTTTATGTTATAAAGTTTCAAGTAACCTTTAGTTTTCCAATTCTGAGTTGTACCTGAGGTTCAAGTTCCTAATAATTTTTGTAGAGTTTGAAGGAAGCAGTTGAAATAAATAATTTTGTACCTCAAGGTTTAATTAGTTTCATCTTCACCCACAAGCCCGAAATTATATTCAAATGGATTGGGTAAGATGTTAAACCAAGTTTATGGACATTCTCTTTTTTATTTGTTTCTTCTATAAGAACTGAACAGAGTGGCAGATACTAGAGTCTAGAAAAGTGTGTATGTGATACTGTTTTATTAAGATATTTTCATTTATGATATTAATATATTAAGATACGTTTAGCTGTGATACTGTTTTAGTATGTATGATCTGTTTTGACAAGAAAAATTAAAGATTGCCATTTTAAGCTGAAGAGACGACTTCAAACGGCTAAAATCCATCGTACGCAGTAGCTGTTGTATAATATAGTATTATAATCCATTGAAAACACATTATAATAAAAATTCTGAGCACGTATGCAAATTCTATATCCATTTCTATTGTGATACTGTTTTTTTGTTATACTGTCTTGTATAATACAGTATCAAACATCACACATGACTAACAACACAAGAAATAATCTAATGGCCAACTTAATACATTATCAAACTACTATTTACAGAAGCAAATCATGGCCACAACTAATATAATGATACTATTTTCTATGATACTGTTTTCTATAATACAGTATCATCCCTATAGAAAATTCAATCTGCTATTTACAGCAATAAATCATGGCCACTTTACTCCACATATCATGGCCACTCATTGACATACACATGCACATCCATTATCTTCCTCCAGATCCTTTTCCAGCTTGATATGTTTCTCTGCAGTTTGCTCAGCTTTCTTGGCTTTAGCTTCTAAGACAACCTCATGTATACATGGTGGCCTTTCTTTCTGGTCACGTGGCTTAGACATTGCAACATGGAAGCGGTTCAAGTAGTTATTCAATTTTTTCGACTTCATTTTTAACTCTACCCTCTGATCCAACAACCTCTCACAAGCTACATTCTTTACTGCAATTACACCACTCCTCAGTTAACTCCTCATGGTCAAGAGCACGCCCTTGAGCTTCTGCTTTCATCTCCATGACCAGCTTGTTTTCATCTTCTTATCCAATCCTCCACTTTCTTTCATCAAAATTACCTCCTTCAAAACCCTTCAAAATTACCTCCAACCCACCTTGTCCACCAAATCAAAGCTTCTATATCAGAAAAATTATCTATTGTACCACCAGCTCTACTGTCTCCACTGGCGACGATGGTGTTTCTAACAGAACTCGAGAACTCCCGATCTGAAAAATCTAAGAGACTACGAGTTCTCTTTGATCGGCTCATGAAATGACAGACAAGCATAAAAAAGAATATGCACAAATCTACGAGAGAAAAAAAATCTGCAATTTTGGAGGAACTCGCCGGAGGTTGCCGGAGGTGGAGACGGTTTGTGGAGTTGGAAGAACTCGTGGATCGAAAATATGGATTATAGGGGTGATTTTAGAATTTGTTTAAAATATTGTTGAAAGTATGACTTAATCACAATTTAAAAAAATATTTTGACCTAATTTGAAACAAGTTATGTGGAGATGACTTATAGACAATTTTCTCTATTATTAATATTGTAGAATTTGACAAGGATAAAAGTTGATTTTCTTCCTAATTGTTTATGCAAATTTGTTGGGTATTTTGATCTTAATAATTGAAACGGAATTAACAATGTTTTCCATTAATAACAAAATTTTCTCATTTTATTCTAATAAAAAGAAAAAAATATTAAGCTTTAATGACCGTCTTTTGAATTGGTGAGTTGGTCGATTGTGTGTCAATTCAAGATTAAACAAGTTACGTGGACAATTTTTTAGTGGTTGGGTTAACGGGAAGGTTGAGTATATGTTAAAAGGAGATTCAGTTATTTAGACTGGACAAAGCTCGAATTGGCAAATAGATCTTAAATCTTAATAGAGAATACTAATACTTCAATCAAATGTGAATAACTGTGACTCCATTAAGACTTAAATTTAAGTATAGCATGCGCGCACACAAAATAAATAAATAGATGAAATATATTATTGAGGTTATGACATATTCTTGTAATCATAAAAGGTAAAGTATTTAAACAAATATCAGCTCAAGTATGAAATTCAACATCAATTTCTATATAAAATATTTTGCTCACAAATATTGAAATATGAAAGGAAAGAAATAACACTATAAATATATATATTAGGCTAGAGTGTCAATCGTAGCTTCGGATTTATAATATCGCGACACAAAAATTATGGAATCATATAAAGAATAAGTAATTGGAAAACTACACACATAAAATCATATAATTTTTGTCACAACAGTTTGATTAATTCAATAAAATTACAATATTGTCATAAAATTGTAAATACTCCAAACTCTCAGCATTCTCACAAATTAGAAAAACCCACAAAAGTTATCTTCGAATTATGATGGATGTTATCATATTAAGCTTGCCATTTAACATAAAGCACTCAATAAATAACAAAAACAAGAATTCAATATTGTTTCCAATATTAGAAGATGTGAGATATCATAATCCAAGATTTTTCTTCAAATGGCAACACAAAAACAGGGTGGTGACATATTGTTAACGTAAAAATGTTCAAGAAAAAAAAAAGCCCACATTATAAAAGTTTTGGAAGTTATGAAAAAATCATTAAAATGTACTATGTACATCACTATGTGGAGCTCCACAGAAGAGCTTGTGGGTCACTGTTTTTTTTTTCATTGTCTTCATTTGCAGCCTTCTCAATTTTTTTCTTATTTTCTACAGGTGCCTTGTGGGATTGGAACAATCATCTATTTGCTACTGGTGGATCCAAGAGATAGGTATCAGAAAGATAAAGGCAATAATATGTTGGCGGAATTCTGTGGAAGTGACCCAAAGCAATAAAAAACAAGAACCGAAAATCTGGAAATGAAGAAGAAAAACCGAGGCAAGAGTTGCACTCTTTGTCCTTAAGTCAAAATTGCCCCGCAAGGTGCTTTCGGTCTTTGGCAAATGACTCCCAAAATACAACGGTTTCGCTTGAGTTTTGTAGCACAACAAAGACTCAAGTACAGCGAACCAAGGATGGCTTTTGTACTCCAATGGATGAATGAAATGGAAAACCAGATTTTATGCAACTTTAATGCAATAAAAAATGGTTCAAGGATGAAATGTATGAGAGATTTATGTTTGCAATCGTTTCTGTATCAATATCTCTGCAGAATGGACGTTCATAGCCCTTTTTAACGTTGGAGAGTTGGTTGGAAACGAAAAGGAATGAACCAAATCGTGCAACCCTTCAAAAGGACATGTCTGTTCACGCAAACCCATGCGATCGCATGGTTTAACCAAGCTGCGATCGCAAGGTACAAAAAATGGAACAGAACTTCATCCAGATTAACCATGCGATCGCAAGGCTTTGCCTCCTGAGATCGCAGGTTTACATACCTGTGCGATCGCATGGTCAAACATTTGACCCGATTTTGTCATTTTTCGTAATTTTTCATTCATTCGATATTGGTTTCGAGATGCCAAATATGCCCTTTAAACATACAGATAAATCTGAATTTTTGTCCGGGGGCGTTGCCCCCGAGCCCCCACGAGGGGCGCTGCCCCCTCGACCCCCGCGACCTGACCGGGCAGGTCGATCCCCGTTTCGGGGGCGTTGCCCCCGAAGCGTGCGTCGAATTGACAAACAAATTTGTCTAAACGGATTGGGTCGGGACTTGTATATTTGGCTAAGTTGACACGAAGTCACTTAGTTAATTTATCAACATTTTAAACCAATTTCCAACATAATCTTCGTGTGCTGGAGTTTTTCTTTGTTTTTTATGTCTTCTTTGTTTTCAGATATTGTTTGCGGAGAATCGAGGATAAATAGCACTTCATATTTGTAGTCGAATGACTATGGCTCCTTCTGTACAGCCTTTACATAGAAGTCTTTCTCCTCATTCATTGTCAAACATATCAAATCAACAATGTTTGTGTTTGAGTTATGTTGAAGTAAAATTGTTTATAATGGTGATATTATAAATGCTTAAAACTTATAACTTATAGAATAAATTGATGTTTACAATTTAAAATACCGATTTAGTATGCTCCATCAATGCTTTGGTATTCCACTGCAAAGCAGTATTCTACTGGTTTCCAATAGCTGGAGTATTGATGTATCCAGTTGAATCCATTAATTTCAAGTATACCTTGGTTCTATAATAACATAATTTCAATAATTTAACAATGTTATGAAAGAATTTTCATGGCATTGTTGAAACTAAATGTAAACCATACCGAAATATGAAGTTGCTAAGAGACCGTGTAAGAATATATTTTATTTGATAAATGAATATAGAAATAGGGATCTTGTTACCATGGAATTGCCTTTGCATTACCACATTTACAGAACACACACACACTAATAAACATCCCCAAAGTTTTCATTTGAAAGTTTGTTGCAATTGTCACAACTCATGTACCAGAATGATTGAACTTTGACAGATGTCTTTGCTTTGCTCTAGAAAAAATGTTTGACCAATAATGTATAAGTCATTCTATAATTGAACTTGTGCATAGTTCTAAATTGAATGATATTATCACTGTTAAGTAATAGCTGAATAAATTTTGATTGGATATAATTTTTTTAGACATTGTCTATTTTACTTATGTGACAAATTTTTTTTCCAATCTACGACTGCATTGGATATGCTCTAAAGATTGCTACAAGACACTAGTCAATGTCAAGTTCGGTGCACGATACTAGAGATTGAAATAAGGATTCAAAGACACAAGTGGGTTAAGACCTACGAGTCGGCTCATTTGAAGAGATGATCTTACCAGTTTTAACTCTACAAGTTCACTTACCTTTTTGATTTTTTCTCACACGACCCAACTTCCACAATGTTGGCCAAAAATGTGTAAGCCTAGTAACTTTGAAATGCGACTTCATACCAGAAAATGAGAATTTTTTCTCCCACTGCCCAACTCCCATAATGTTGGCCCAAAATGTGCAAGCCCCGGTAACTTTGAAATATGACTTCATACCAGAAAATGAGAAATGTGATCTTGATCTGGTGTTATGATCGTTGGATCATCAAAATTAATTTTGGCCGTTAGTTTGGGGTTATAAAAGCTGCTTTGTTCTCAAATTAGGTAAGTGTGTGTTTCATACACAACTTTTCATATCCTTTTCTCTCTTTTGTTTGTCTTCTTCTCTTTGATTTCTATGTGATTTAGAGTGTTTCTAGAATTGGTTTCCAGATTACTATTGCTACAATAACTAAGTAATATTTTGTTGGTCGTGTATTGAAAGGATTAGGGTTTCTTCTATGGTACTCTATAATATCCAATATTCAGAAAACTGAACTGGCCATCGACCCGAAAAAGGCAATGGATCAAGGGTCAAAAGGTCGAATCGGGTCGAACCAATGTCGAACAAGTTTCAATTAAAAATTAATCTAAAAATCTCATAAAATTTCTAAATATAAGTTATTTTTAAATAAATCAACATTTATAGACAAAATTACTCACAAAACTTGACTTTAAATAGACTTCTCATATATTTCAATTAAAAAATTAAAAATTAATCCAAAAAAATCCTGATTTTCATTTAAATCAGACCGGTTCAACCAGTTTTTTCAGTTTAACTATTAAAAACCCCGATTTCTAGTCCGATTTTTTGAAGCCCGGTTAAATTGGTAAACTGGATAAGTTTTGTGGCCGGTTCTCAATTTTTTTGGTTGAACCGGTCGGTTCGGTCTGTTCCGATTTTCTAAACACTAGTAATATCCGGTTGTAGTTTGAGGCCAAATATGTGAAATCTTTGTGATTTCCAAGTGTGTAATCCGTAAAGTCTTATACTTTGTAACCTTGGTAGTTTATTCTTTAATGCAAGGGGCTTGTCTACTTTTTGGTAGAGCCTTATATGTAGATATAGTCAAAAGAGACGATTGTTTATTCCTTAGTGAACAAAACAATTCTTGTGTTGCATTTTTACTTTCTGTTTATGATTCTTGGATTTATTGTTGGGCTTACCACACATAGACATTTAGTTAAAATTAAATTTCATTTCCCCATCTAATTTCTTGTAAATGAATTTACAAATTTATCATTTTCTAACACAAGATTTTACACATCTAAAAACCTCATAAGCTTTTCTATTGAATGCTTTTTAATTTGATATTCCATCTATAAATTTATTCTCAACAAATCACCCATTTTAAAAATCTCTAATTGAATTATGGTATTTTGAATTATGTTCATATAATCATATGTTACGCGTATGATTATAAAATGTTTTTTAGGAAACTTGACACAAATAGTCTCTAACCTTTGTTTTTAGTGCAAAAATTGTTAGCGCCATAATTTGGTGAGGACTCCACATCAGCAAGGGGGTCCCAGCGAGGGCCTCCCACATCCTTGCTTCGGTCTTGCCTGGTAATCATAGTTTCAAATTGCGATAAAAAACCCTTGTATATAGAAAAGTACAGAAAGATCTTTACACCTCCTAATGAACCTTAGTTCCTGGCTAGTCGCCCGCATCTTAATGAGATCCCCCGGGCAATTCTATATTTTGGACCAAATGAGAGATAACTGAGGATTAGGAAAACCAATGTTACTAGTCGGTGAAATCCCGCAATCATATGAGATCGTTGACAAGTAATAGAAAAAGTGAGTAAAAAAGTATCGTTCCCACGAGGACTATGATTTATATTTGCCAAAAGTAAATCAATTCTAACTTAAATTGAATAAACACAATAGAATGTTTTGATTTTATTGAAAACTAGATTAATTTAGATAAGTGAAGTAAAGATAATATTAAATTATCTAATAATCTCTGTCGAGTAGAATTAAACCTATTTTCATATAAGTTTCAAAATATTCATATTTTGAATACGAATATACAAAAATGCTTTCAATATCAAGATTATCAAATTTGATTGCACCAAGTATAGGAAATTATTCATAATCTCTATAGGACTTGATGTTTATAACCATAATGAGCTAATCTATTTTAACCTTTCGAAAACGAAAATAAATCACAAACACATCCAAACGATGATCAAGCATTTAAACGAACCTTCAATCCATGACATAAATCAATCAAATATAAATTTGGATTAAGATTGAGGATTCAAGAATTAAACAAATATCAAAAGGTTTACATCATTATCCATAGCATACATAATTTTAGCCTAACATACTAAGACAAATAAAACAAAAAGAAAAGTAAAACATAGAAGCCACACCCGAATCGGAAGAAAATTTGAAAGAGAAGAAATCTTGAACTTGATCTTCGTTGAATTGTTGCAAAGATAAATTTTGATCTTCGTTCTTGTTTTTCTCCCTAAAAATTGGCCTCTAAAACGACTCCCTTGTTATGAGTTAATAACTCATATTTATACCTCATTCATTGTGCCCCAAAAGATCCCCAAAATTCCTTAAAATCATGACTAAAACGTTTCCTAATCGGAGTGGAACTCAAAAAGGAAATAAAATTTTCCGTAGCCAAAATTAGCCTGGGTGATCGCCCAAGCGAGCTATTTTGCTCTCTGTTTTTGTGCAATGCATCCGATCGATCGCCCAGCTTATTTCTTTTGAATTTGCACAATTTGGCCCTTCAACTTTGGATCTTGGTAATTTTAGTCCTCAAAACTTTTCATAACCTCCAATTTGACCCTTCAAGTTTTTAATTGAGTGCAATTGAGTCCCCATACTTCCAAGACATCTTCCAATTTATTGCTTATTCATCAATTCTTCTCAATTTGCTAGTAAATAGGTCCAAAACTGAAATATAAAGAATAACACAATATATTAAGTAGAAAATCTATAAAATGACGTGATAAAAGCTTAGTTTAAAAGCTCGAATAAGTGCACTAAAATGCACTTATCATTTACAAAGAAACCCCATCTCAATATTCTAAAAATTAGCCCACATACGATGAAGATTTTTTGTTGCCGTTGAAAAAAGAAGAAGTCTCACTCCATTAACATAGGAACGAGAAGTGGAACAAAATGTACGATCCACACATATTGATACGTCTGTTGCATAAAAAAAAATTCTTAATTAATTGTTTTTGATTCACCGGATCTTACTTCTTTTGAAATTTGAAAGAAGGCAATAAAAAAATCAAGATATGCACTAATTTAGATAGATTTTTCTAAGGCAATCTTGGAGATGGAGAAGAGTTAGGAGATAATCTTAGAAGATTACATTGAGATGAAATTTGAACTTTTCGTTTAGGGAAAGAGAATCTCATCAGATTTTTAATTGATTATTTTTATAAATTAATTAGAAATTTTCCCCTATAAATACCAGATCCTTATTTATTTTAAGGTACACATTATTCTCTACTCTATAACTCTAGTCAAATATCTGCTTGCTTGTCACTCATATACTCATATTCCCACATAAATTTACACAAGTAGTTGTCTTGATTGTCGAAGTGCCAACGATTGTCGGCCCTTTTTTTCGGGTGATCTTGGTGCCTAACAATTGTTTAATTGTGTATGTAACATACAGGTTGACAGATAATTGATTCAAGATCTGTTGACATGTGGATAATGCATATTTTAAGGTCAACAAAAATAATATCTAAAACTTTATTGACCAAATTGCTAATATACGTAAATTGTTTTGTATATTTTAGAATTATTATAAAATAACTAAAATTTAAGCTTACAACTATTAACAAACGTGGTAAATAAAATTGTTAGTTTTATTATTAAGTAATAACATTCTTTAAAATTAAAATTTTTATTTTATGGTTATAACAAAAATGAAAATAACTTTCTCACAAAATTGATCCTGAAATATTTTTATTTAATTGAACTGTTCGTTTATTAACTACAAATATTAGAACTCCAACTGAATTCTTCATATTGTAATTTATTGTTTTATTATCATTCAAAAATAAAGAATACATCATTGGTAAATTAATGTTTATTAATATTTATATATTAAATTAAAATATAATAAGATTTATTCAATATCATAAAATTATATACACAATTTTTTTTATCTTAATTTTTATTCAAATTTTTCACTTCTCACATCAATTAATATACTTAAAGCACAATAATTTTATATTTTTTCTTTTATGAAAAATTTAATTATCACAATTATAATGATATATTTAGTATGTTAAATTAAATATTATTAAATAAAGATATTGAACCCATCTGTACTTTTTATAAAAGTTAAGAATTCAACTGTAATTTTAAAATTTACCATTGTCCTTTACCAATATATTACTAATTTCCAAATCAAGTGTTGACCACTAACTATTTTTGTTCACATATATTATCACGACGAAGGGAGTTTTGTATGTCTGTCTTCAAAATTTTTTGGTAAGAATTGCTATCTTTTCATCATATCTCAACTATTTATCAAATATCATCTCCTTAAATCAGATTCTCAAATCCATCTCATTTTTCATCTGCTATTATTTTACACTACTTTGTGATATTCATTTGCCATTGAATTGAAATTCTGACTCGGGATCTCACACGTGTAAGCAATATAGTAGTTATTAATTTCATCTCCTCAAATCAAATTCTCAAATCCATCTCATTTTTCATCTGCTATCATTTTTCATCTACTATTATTTTACACTACTTTGTAATATTTATTTGCCATTGAATTGAAATTCTGACTCGGGATCTCACACCGTGTAAGCAATATAGTAGTTATTATTATTATAACCTCGCAGAAAGGCATGTTAATTTAATAAATGCACATTGAATTTTGATCAAGAAACTATTTACTCACTGTACTTTTAACGGTCGACCAATCATGAACACATCGGTTGATCGATGGATCGTCTGAAGTGTCATCCAAATAAGCAGAACAATTTTGCTTCAAATTCTTCAAAGGTTCGGCCGACAGTAAAGAGAAGTAGGTCGACTGACCAAACGCAGAATCAACTTCAATACTAAAATAAAAAAAATTAATTTGGAGATGATGGGTTTTGCTATTGAAGAATCCATTAATGCATTGGAGATGATTTTTGAATATAGTGCATATTTCCATGAGCAGTTTAAATGTATCCACCTAGCTCAACATTGTGCATATTTCTGGCATTGCTGATTCTTTCTATTTTGGGACTTTAAAGCAAGCACACATGTACAATTAATATTACACACATACAATTATTTCAAATTTGACAATGCAAGTGTTTTTATCCATTGATAATCTTAGATTCAACACAAATACAATTAACCATCTTATATCCAACTACACAAATACAATTAACTATCCTATATCCAACTACACAAATACAATTAAGTATCCTAAATTCAACCCCACACATACAATTAGCCATCCTAAATTCAACCCCACATATTAAATTAACCATCCTACATTCAACAAGCATACAAACTCCAGCTCTAGTTTCCTTACCATTAAAAGCTGAATTTGTAAATCAAAATACCCAGCATAATGATCCCTAGAAAAATTTGATAGCATACGACCTTCATCTGCAACATCCTCTCTAAATCGGTATTATAGTTACCATTTTGCAGAAGCCCATTGATGATTTTTTTATAACATGCATGGATGGGAGGATCAACCCATGAGAAATAATCACAGGCATCGGGAAGGGCGTACCAGCTGCAACTTCCTACCTGGGTTCTTCTTCGTCCACGGAGTCGTCGTTGATGCAGTTCTCCCACGCATACACATTGCCTCATCAAAATTGGATAGAATTGGAGATTTTTTCTTGCAATTTGGGAGATTAGGGTTTGAGAGGTGATTTTGGGATTCTACATATGTGAGAATGTCTGTTTGAAAAATTTTTTTGGTCGATAAGGCATGTTTGGGATTGCTTATTTGGCTGAGGTGGATTGCTTTACTTGCTTTTAATGTGTCACGTCTGATTCCGTTAGCCATGTGACATTTTTCGTCTAATTTTACAAACGGGGAGTTGACGAATGGTGGATGGAAGACGATTTACAAAGTTCAGTGAGTAATAAGTTACATTTACAATTATACTGAGTAAGTAGTTAGTTGGTCAAAGTTCAATATGCATTTGTTAAAGAGACACAAATAAGTGAATAATCATAAAAAATAAAATAATTTTAAAAATACTGTTCTACTTTTTTATTATAAAAATACTGTTTTTATTTTTTTGTTACAATTGTTACAAAAAAATACGTGTTACATTTGTTACAAAAAATGTATGTTACATGCTTACATTTGTTACACATATTTTGCCGCGTGTGTCATCCGCCGTCATTACTTTCTATTACATTTGTTACAAAAAATATATCACACATTTGTTTCACAAATTTCACCATCATCACTTTCTGTTAAATTTGTTACAAAAAATATATCACACATTTGTGACCACCACTATCATCGCCTTTGCTGCCGACACCACTATAACAAAGTGTGTTGCATTTGTAACTCGCATTATTACACTGCCATGCACTTCCATCAAACCCGCTAGATTTGCACTACGACAACCACTATCACTGCTGTCTCCATACCACCCACACAAACACCAATGTTAAAGCACTCACCAAATCTGGAAAATAAATTCAAATAAGTTAAAACAAGATCTGAAATTCAAAGAAATAAAAAATTCACAAGCTCGAGACGATTTGGAATCAATGGACATGAGCATTAATTTAAATGAACAATGCACAAACTGCACCATGTAATGAAACTCATAGCAAAAATTTCTTTGAAATTTTAACAGGGGTGAGAAACCAAACTTGCAAGCCTCATTCCCTTTCAAGAAAATCTTGTGCCATAATCGTTGTATCCATCTTTCTTGCCTCGTTTGTTTACTTTGCACAAGAAAGATAAATCTCTGAACTATTTTCTTTAACAAAGAAGTAGGGAAAAATTGCAGGAGGATGGTGGTGGACGGTGGTGGTTGAATCGCTGGAGTCTGTTCCACCTTCGTTTACATCAGAGTCCTCTCCTCTATGTCATTGAGATATGTGTTTGTGAGAGTGTGTGTTTGTATTTTTTTTTTATAGTCAGTAATTATAATAAATAAAAAAGAATATATAATCACAACTGTAGGGAGTTTTTTTCACTGCGGAAAGAAAAAAGTATTTAAACGTTCGTGTGTCACTACGTCTTCAATTTCTCATCTCACAAATTCAACTCATCCAAAATTTACTTACCGCTTCAATCCATTTACCTGATTCGATCATCTTCAAAATCTATTTACTTTTTAATTCTATTTTCCTCCACCGATCATCTCCAAAATCTGTTGACCAATTCAATCTATCTTCATAATAGAATGGTTAGATCTATTGCAAGAAAGCTGTATACTACGGGTAAAATTAATGAATGGACACTGAACTTTCTTAAGGTTACCACTTACTCACCGTACTTTAAAAGGTTACCCAATGCTCATCTAACTTGTCTAACGATTTCACATCCATCACTCTGCAGCTATACGTTTTTAACACTAGACGAAATTTCCATGTGGCGAACGAAAAGTACAAGTGGCTACCCAACGATGTTAAAAAATTACACGTCATGAAAACATGATTCCCAAACACGACTTCTTACTTCATAAGCCAAAAAACGTTGCTGAAATTTGAAGACAGACCAATTGCAAAAATTCCAAAAAACCGAAATTCAATTGAAGAACTTTAATTTATCCCTCTATGTTGAACCCTAAATTAGATTGAAGAACCCTGATTTTTTTTTTTTTTTTTTTTATATTGAACCCTAACCGATTACCTCCAAATCAGTTCAAGACCACGGTGAAACGAATTGCGATGGAAAATTCATCATACATTATCCAAATCAGGGACGAGCAAGTGTGTTATTGTGGGCAAATATCGGCGACGAGGACTTCGTGGATGGAGAACAGTCTAGGTAAGACCGTATGAGGTTCCAAGGTTGCCGCATCTACGGATGATCGAATGCTTGCGATTATTTCTCATGGGTTGATCCACCTCCCCATCCACAGTACAAGAACATAATAAACGGATTATTACGGAAGGCGAACAACAACAGCAATGTGGAGATTAAAATGCGAAGATTGCTGAAGTTGCATCAAATTGTAATGGGGGTGTTTGTGATTGGGGCTATTATTGTCCATTATGTATTCTGAATTGAAGTTTTTGCTTTTTTTTTTTTTTTTTTCTGTTTTGTTTTGTTTTTTTTTTTCTGAAAATTATTGAAACAACAATATGTAATTTGACCTTCAATTTTAATGTAGATGGTGAATTTATTTCCTTTATGTTCATCGGATACTTGGTGATTTGCTGGTTCAATAGAATGTGTTTACTTCTACATGTTTTGGCAATCAATTTGTTATCTGGTTTGTGCAATCTGGTATGGTTGTGAGCAATGTGGTTTGATCTGCGTTTGAGCATTCAATTGTGAATCTGGTTTGAGCTATCTGGTATCAATCTGGTTTGGGCAATCTTGGAGGATAGTGAGCAATCTGCTATGATTGTGAGAAAAATGTGGTCATTTGGTTTGAGTTTGAATAATCTGGTTTGAAAAAAGTGGTCATCTAGTTTGAAAAATGTGGTCATCTGGTATGATTGTGATGTGAATATGGTTTGAACTAAATGAGAAAAGAGTACTGAGAACAACACACTGATAGTAGAAACTTTGTGATTATCTGATAACAGAACAAAATCATAAACTTCTAAGCGCATGTTTGGTAGTACTGAAATTATTTTTTAAGTACTTATATATAAGTTGTTGGTGAATTTGTAGATAAAAAATGGGTTGTAAATTGTGGGTCCTATGAAATATGTGAATAAAAAGTATGTTTGACCAACTGAAATTTTAATTTAAGCACTCCTAAATATTTGCTAAAATTAAAAGCACACTGATAGTAGAACAAAACCACAAAACCACGAACTTAAGAATTGGGAATAGCAGCCAAGTGACACAACAGAATGATTCCTGATTAACCAGATTTCACAAAATGCTACTAGATTATCATTTGATAATAGAACAAAGTTTTACAAAATGGGAACATGACACTGACTTTACAAGCCTTTAACCAGATTTCTCTCTACAAAAATTTGCAGTATCAGTTTTGCAAACTGATTCATCTATGTACAAACAAAATACATAATGTTTCAGGTGGTTGTCAAAACCAAATACAAAAAAAATTACACATCAACCCTCCGTAAAGCTATAAGGTAAAACTTCGACGACATCATTTGTTTCATGATTATAGACGGCTGGTCCACTCTTGAGTATAGAATCATTGGCATGGCTGACATCGAGAGCTGGCATAAATTGGAATTTCAATGGTTGAGGATGGTCTTCAGATTTTTGGTATGTATTCTTCTTTGATCTCCTTGCTTGTAGTTTATTCTACGTGAAAAAAATAAAATCATTTGGTTAACACAAAAAATCCCCGATAGTTGAGGTTGTTCAATTAATCAGAAACAGTTGTCGATTTTGCGTCAAGCCATAGATACTCTTTTAATGCTAAGCCTTTAAAATCGGTTCTAAAGAAGTTCGTGCACGTATGATGAACACAAAATCTATGTTCTACATCAGGGTACATATCTTCAATCACATTTTGCAACCCTTTCTTTGCCTATCACTTATGAAAGTTCATTATGTATTGTTAGCGATGCCTAAATCATCATTCAAGTGTCTGACAAACCATCTCCAGTTAATTGTGTTCTCCTTCTCGACTATAGTAAACGCAACTGGGTAAATAGAATCGTTTGCGTCAAGTGCAACTGCGGTCAACATTTGTCCCCCGAATGTTCCCTTAAGAAAACAACCATCCAACCCAAGTAGTTGCCTACAACCTATTTTAAAACCCTGCTTGCATGCTGCTAAACACACGTAGATACCTTGAAATCTGGATTCAAAAACAGCAATCATACAAGTAGACCCCAGATTAGTCATTTCCAACTCTGAAGCATATGACCACATCAGTCCAAACTGATGCTCATCACCTCCCCTCAATCAAAATTCTAGCCCATCTCCTAGTCCTCAATGCAGTCACTTTGTTAATGTTCAGTTTCAAGTCATCTTTCACCACCTTCCTAATCAATTTTTTTTTTTTTTTTGGATCTATCCTATACGTGTCTAAATACCTCTCGGCAACATATTTAGCAGTGCAATGCCTATTCATCATATCTCTAATGCATGTGTGGGTGGGATTGTATGACTTCACTTGCACACAATCCAACTTCTTGTTCAATAAAGTCCAAATCCTCCACTTACAACCCAATTTGCAAACTGCCTGTGCCCTTCTATCGTCATTCGGCCTAAACCTAAAATTGCACCTATTGACTACCCGTGATTTCTTACTGCTTTCCTAAACAACTCTGTGTCCTTAAACGTTTTCCCAACTTCAAATTTAGGATCAAACAAACTCCTTCTCTAGAACAAAGTTGGGGAATGTATAGTTGTTCTCCTCACCGGATGAATAGTCAGTGTGTAAATCCTTCGACGATGGGTAGTACGTGTCATCTTATTGTATCTCTGCATCACTGACTGCTAGATGTACTTCTTCAACTACAGGGTCTGAATTCAGTCCAATGGCTACTCGTTCAGTTGCATTCTAGTCAAATTCAATCTCTCCATCATTGACATCATCCTCTGAATCATAAAAATGCAGTGCCAGAACGACAACTTCGTCTTCCTCATTGTCTCCCTCATTCTCTGCCTGCAACATAGACACATTCTTCATTCAGCACATGAACAATGCAGATACCCATACGTAATGCATAATATAAAATTTTGAAGTTACCTCCACATTCCTGTTCTTCGTCTTTCTCTAATAAAAAGTCTTCAACGAAGGATTATTTATCCATTTAGTTCAAATGTGGATCACTTTTGTCGAACCATGCGCGGACAAAAAGTTATGGTTCGTTGATTTAGGAATATTCTAATTGAGGGTGGGTCACCATTGTCTACAAATCACAGACATTTATATAGAGGGATAAATTAGAATTCTTCAATTTGGGGATTTTCGGTTTTTTTGGGATTTTTGCAGTTGGTCTTCAGATTTCAGCAATGATCTTTGGCTTATAAAGTAAGAAGTCGTGTTTGGGAATCACGTGTTCATGACGTGTAATTTTTTAACGTCGTTGGGTTGCCACTTGTACATTCCGTTCGCTATGTGAAAAATTTCATCTGATGTTAGAAACGTATAGCTACAAAGTGATTGATATGAAATCGTTAGACAAGTTGAATGAGCATTGGATGATCTTTTAAAGTACGGTGAGTAAGTGGTAATCTTAAGAAATCATTCATTAATTTTACCTGTATACTACTAAGGGTGTATTTGTTTTTGATTAAAATCAGATTTTTTGTAAAAATTGATAAAAGTTGATAAAATATATAGTTAAAAAATTGTGAATCTATGAAATGAGTCGTTAAAATTAATTTTTGATTTTAACTTCAGCTTTTATCAAAAAATTTAGTGAAAACAGAGAAGCTACAAACTTGTAAATTAAGCAGGGCAGGTGATGAAATTTCCGCTGTGTTAAATTAACCGGGAAAGGCCCAATCGCTATAAAAGACACTTCATCGTTTCCCCTCCTACATTCCCCACTGCTTCCAATCGGAAGAAATATGCAGATTTTTGTGAAAACCCTAACCGGCAAGACAATTACTCTCGAGGTTGAGAGTGTCGACACAATTGATAATGTCAAGGCCAAGATCCAAGACAAGGAAGGCATACCGCCGGACCAGCAGCGGCTTATTTTCGCCGGAAAACAGTTGGATGACGGCAGAACCCTAGCCGACTACAACATTCAGAAGGAGTCTACTCTCCACCTTGTTCTCCGCCTCCGCGGCGGCGGAACTTGGAGGATTCCTTTCGTTGCCAATCATTTGGTGAAAAAAATATCGCAACTTAACCAAAAAGCGGAGAAGGATTTGATAAAAACTTGGTCCCGGGGTTCTACTATTATTCCTGAAATGGTGGGCCATAGGATTGCTGTCTACAATGGTAAGAAACACGTGCCTTTTCGTATATCGGAGCAGATGGTTGGCCACAAATTGGGAGAACTTCGCCCTCGTCGTCAAGCAAGAAAAGAAGTTCAGCAGAAGAAGGCGACCAAAAAAAAATGAGAGACTAGGGAAATATTGGGAGCTTATTTTTGTTAATTGTCTCGAGGATCATCATCATGCCCTGTGCTGCCTTCTCTTTGGCATTCAAGTTTTCTATGATGTTTAATGTCTTTGCCTTAATATTTCTCATTCTGAATTCCTAGTTATGAATAACATTGTGACATTGATGCAGCTGTCTTTTGTTATTGGATACTTTCAATCGGTGTTGAGTATGAGGTCCTCCAGATAAAAGACCTTCTGGTTAGAATGAATTTAAGTTGTGCCATCTCACGGTTTAGAGTTTGGGTCTCTGCGCATCTTACTTTTGTGGTACCTTTTGAATGGAGAGAACAAGACAATTCTATTTGATATAGCTATTTGTGCAAGTATTTTACGATTAAGAAGTAACTGTCTCTTGTATAGATCATGTAGATTCCCGAATAGGGCAACCTTTCGAACTGCTGCTGAATCCATGGCACTGATTATGTTGGGATTTCATGTTGGATTCATTTTAGGCATTCATCCGTGCTTGGCAATTTATTCCATTGAACTTGTTTCTTTTATTTGATGGGTTCATCAGATTCATTCCTTCCATTTTGTGTTGGAAAGTGTAATTGTGACTTTTTGTTGTTGTGGGTTAGTTAGTTTGTTTGTGAATGTTTCTATTCACTATATCCTACAGTAGTCAAATTGTTCGAAGAAATTGCATAGGTACCAAAGGTCATTCATCTCTGCTAATTGGAGTTTTTATCTTATTTGACATACTTCTATTTTCCTAATAATTGTTGGTTCAATTGGTTAAAAGTACCTCATATGTTGTGCATGGTGGTCAAACTCTATTCATATATAGCTCTCACGAGGTAGATTTTTCAAGGGGACCTTATATATTGACTGCAGGTAAACCTGTTGAAGTTGCTGCTTTTATTTTTACTTACATTTTGTGTTTGTTAGGAAAATTACTAACCAGAGTTCAAACCAGATCAAGTCTCATATTTCTGCTTGAGAAGGAAAACATGTAGATTACATCAGGTAGGTTTTCCTTGTGTAGCCTATTTTACTTGGGAATGACTTTTGACATTGGATTAACCTATCAAATTGTGACTGTCCAACACTAACATCGCTGTTGTTTTGTTTGATGAGATGATTTTATGTTGTCATAACTGGTGTTGCAAATGCAAGTTGATTATTTATCAACGATCAAATAGTTTTCCTTGGTGCATTATTCTTGGAATCAATCATTGTTATTTTGTGGGAGCATTATTTCTTTGTTTGTTGTTGATCCTTACTCTGTCAGTAAATGATTTGTTGTATTATTTTAAGTGACAACATTTTCCATTAATTTCTTGGAATTTTCCTTGTCTGGACTGGTTGTTTGCTTTTGTTAACATGTGCCTCTGACTTGACTGTTTTTGGATTCCTTAGAGCACTATTTATTCGGGTGTATCATTTGATCTTTCTCACTTTCCCCCAGCGTATGTCCTCTCGTAGACACGATAGGGTGCCAAGTTCATTTTAATATATGAAGTTGGACCCCTGTTACTCTACATTTTTTAGTGACTTTGCCATGGAAAAATAAGTCCCAATTTTGACTAACAAGTTTTCGAGGAACACTTTATGATCAAATATCACCGCTGGTATTCCTTTTGAAGGCAGTCAAACATTAGGACGTGAAGTGAGTTTGAGTCTTTCTTTGGAACAATTGGGTCAGATCTATCGTCAATTAAGTTTTCATATACGATGTGCAGAAATATTGATTTCCTCTGTGAATTTTGTCCTCGTGAATTCTTTAGGACACTAAAGCAGTGGAATTTAATCCTGTGTTTGGTGGAATAGTGAACTTGAATCATTCATTGCTGAAATTGATCACATCCTTGGAACTTATATATAGAACTTTTGTGGTCTAGAGGAAAAAGCTATCCTTGGTTGGCTCTTATGTTCAGTATGGTGGAAAGGCTGAGCTGATGTTAAGCAATTTAGTCACAACTTTATATTGACTCCTTGAAATATTAATAATTTATGAAGATTGTTATAATTATTAATTATGCTATATCAAGTTCACTGTTGCCATTGATGGACACTTGGAATTGAAATGACAGATTATTTGCACGAGTTGACAGGAACCCCACATTTTCATAAACCCACAATATACTTTCTATTACATTAAATCTACCCCACATAAGGTCTTCTGACTCCAGAAGTTCTGATAATATGTTAATTCTGTTGGAGATGGATAATAATAGTAGTATTATATTAGTCGATGCAAGAGAAATTAGTTTAAACATCTCCAAATAAGAGGCTTTTGAAATCCCTTAGAGCAACTCCAATGGAGCGCCATTTTGGCGTGACTCCAGAGATCCTCCAATGGATCTTCAAATCACTACTCCAAAATGGAATAGTGAACAGTGCTGCACCAAATTTGGCGCAGCACTGTTGATTTGGCGTAAATTTTGCAGATTTTTTTATTTCAATTTTGTCCTTCATTTTATACTTGCCAAATTTTTTTTCCTTGTATATCCTTTTTCATACTTTTTTATTATTTTATGGTTTAATTTTATTTGTGTTTCTTTTCATTTCATTATTTTTTTTTTTAATATAACAAATTGTAATCGATGAATAAAAATAATTAAAGAATACGTTAAAATAAAATTACTCATTAATTTTAAAAAATTAAAAATGTGATAAATGCAATTTTTTAGGTAATTAAATTAAAATTTTAATTTATAAATTTTAGTAATAAAAATATATTTAATTTTTCATTTATAAATTTGAGTAGTGATAGTATATTTAATTAAATAATTTTTGAAATCAATAAATTGTTGAAAATAAAAAAAAAATAAGGAAAGAAAACAAATACCATTCATTTGGTACAATTTTTAAAGATCATGGTTGGAGATGGGTAAAAAAGATAGTGTAAAAATTATACTATTTTGGTGTAAAAGTTGCACTATTTTGAAAATCATGGTTGGAGATGCCTTTACTAGTTATTGCTGGCTTTACATTTTGTCTTGTTAACCTGTTTATGTGGATGCATGTATAAATCTTCACTATTACACTTTACAATATAAGAAAGCTTTGTTTATTTTTGTGGTTGATCTATATAAAAATATTTATGTATGTTGAATAATCGAAATATGTGTTAACTTATGCCATGATTCTTATGGCTTTTCTGAAGTTACGTGTTTCAAAATAAGAAGGGGTTCTTAAATAAAAGTGTACTTATAACTGTCAACCTAGGAGAAAGGGGATAATCTTGTAGGGTGTTTCTAACATTTGATACATGATCTGCACCAATCATTCTGTTCATTTGAGGGTCAAAGACTCCATGTTATAGGAGCTAAATGGTTGTAGTTAACTTGCTAATATACAACCATTTTAATGTAGTGAAGGTATGTTCTTATAAATAAATTGGTCTTCATTATGAGCATTCATTCATTGCATCATAATTTGGAGCATTAGGGAAGATTTCAAAAGCATAGTCTTCTTGATCCCCAGAGTTTTGATGGTAAAAGGCTGCTATCAGGTCCTGGGTCATAGGGACCCTTGATGAATTGTATCCCAATTGCACAAAGGTTGGGCATATAAGATGCCGCAAAAGATTAGAATGGAAAATTTATATGAGGACTGGAGTATATCTTACTATTGTACTGGTAAATCCTAGTCTTTTGTAAATTGCATCGGAAGATATACTAATTCTAACTCCTGTTCTTCCTTTGGCGATTAATCTGGTTACCTGAAGGTTCTTATTGCCATCATAATTAATTAGAAAGGATAGACCAGTTAAATGTAATCACGAGACACTTTTGCAGAAAATAGCCATGCTCTATCCTTCCTGGTAGAAGGTTACGGATTGAGTGTATTGACTGCTTTTTGTGAGTAATATCTGAATTTATATGCATATCTATTTTGGTGTTGCTAATTAACATCATGCCTCGAAGGTTAGTATAATGATCTACATTGAGTCACCTTAACTTGTGTAGATTTGTTGAAATGTGCTTATCTATTTGTTCACTTGTCTACAATTCCCCAGCGAGTTCTATTTCCTGTGACTTTTTTGTGATCGTGTGCAGGTTTTGGTCTGCTTGAGAAACAAGGCTCTGTGGCTTAGACAGCTATGGGGCATACACATGTACTGAAGACGCCTCAGATTTTTTAGATCATTAATAATCAGGAATGGAATCATGCAGAGCAACTGTACATGCATACGGGTATTTTAATATCTGGATTCCATTTCACTTCCATATTATTTGTCATGGCGTTATTTTTATCAGAAGTTGATACTTTGCTTCATCAACCTTTTTTTATCCATTACAAGAACTGAATTCTATCTAGATGAATGTTCTGCTTGCGTCATAGTCATCTTGGAAAAGTGTCCTTTGTCTTGTTTAGTCTGACTTGGTAAATATATCTTGTCATAATGGACTTCGCCTTTGTTGTTTCTGCAGCAAGGGTCGGTGCTTCTGATAGCAGTGCACATGTTCATCCTGTTGATAATATGACAATCCAAGGCGGACAATCTGCTTCTCAGTGGACTGCTGCTCCCATGCCTAGTGGATACTCTTCCTCCAATCTTAATGTTGGAATGCCACATTATCAACCACAGGTTCCTGGTCCATCGCACAATCCTTTTCTTCATCAACCTCATGCTGGAAACTTCCTTATACTTTAAGAAAATTATTCACATCATGCATCTTCATCCAATCTTGCTCGGCAAACAGTCCCTCGGTTAGATGGTGGTTCTTCTGATCTGACAGTGGGCAATGACAGGGGCCCATATAAGCGAAAGAGCCCTGGCATCCCTCCGATGCATGAGAGTGGCAGCGCAAGCAGATATCACAATGTTGGAAGTTCGTCAGATCTCTCCTTGCCCTCTGACCCGTGGCAGGAGATGCAGACTACTGAATCTTATCACACACCTTGGGAGCATCGTCCCAGTTGCATGGTTAATAGTGTTTGTATTGGTGTTGAAGGTGCTCTGAGGAATGTCAAGAGTAGAGCTGCAGTTGACGTGGAAAACAATCTGGTCAGGACCCATTTGTCCAGCAATTCTCTGCACCATTCTTTTTCTAACCTATGCTCTGATCAATCTGGTTTAGTGGATTTCTGGGGGCAGAGTTCAAATGCTCCAACAAGGGAATGGAATCATAGGGTCATATCAACTGCTGGTCACGGTATGACTTTTGCCTTACATAAGGTTTATGGCTTTTCTTTGTTGTGTAACACATGGTAGTAAAATTGTTTCTTCTCAAATTGCAGATACCGGTTTTTCTCATCATGAGCCTAACACCCTGAATACAGTGAACAGATATCCTAGTGCTTCCCTAGAGATTGGGGGGGTGCCACAATGGTGTTACCTCAAACAGAAACTATGTTCTTCCAAATGTACAACGCGACTTTAGCCTCCGGTCAGAGGAGTTTGGAGTTTAAATGGTCAAAGATATGCTCCAATTTCCCAGACCTTCAAACAACTTGTGCCCTGGCCATGTGACTGCCTCAGATGAAGGGATGCAAATGGTTGCAGAAAGTTTTCCCTCCAGGCATCCACGAGCATTTCCAACCGTAAGATTCCTCAACATTGAAGGAAATGGGAGAAACAGTGATAGATGTAGATCCTTTACTGAGGATCCAAGTCTCTGGGATCGTATGCCTGCAGAGGTATGTGCATACAACTTCTTGAAGATCATTGGCTCTTATTTAGTACTCGAGGGACGATAGTGTTTTAAATCCCATTGTAACTGGAATAAGATGACGATGATGGGGAAGACTGCTATTTATTTATAGAGGTCATTGCTATCGTTTCACGGAAACTCTGTTGTTGATCGTGTATTAGAAAACCTAGTGATATTATTTTCAAGTACAATGGTGTCCAGACCAGTGTTTGGTTGGGTAGACGTTGCTGGAATTCGAAGGAACTGATTCTACTGTAGATTGAATGTCATCTTCTGGCGCTACCTTTATTCTTCAATTACTGAGTTGCCAATTTTAGTCTTTGAATCTGTCCAGTCAATTCACGTGCAATCTCTCTCACTCTTGAGAAAATAATGAAGGAAATGAAAAGGAAAGAAAAGGCAGAGGGGAGAACAAGGGATGGACTCTAAACTAAATGTTTATAAAATTTTGGGGTTATGGAGGTAGGATGATAATATTTTGTTGAAGTTGGCATTATTGCAATTACTAGTTCTATTTGGTAGATAATTAGGGATATTACCAAATCACAAATGGACATCTCAGTGCTCTTTGTGGGCGAAGGCAGCTAGCTGTTCAAGTTGTCAAAACTTTAATATAAGTGCAATGTGGTTGGGGGGAATTATTTGTCTTCTTTTGGTTTCTCTTTATATCAAGGAGACATTGTTCTTTGTTATAAACTTGTTTCCTTCTAGTAATGAATACTGTTTGTCCTCAAAAAATAATAAATGGAATATTCATGCTAGGCAGAGAATTAATTTTGTGACACAAGTTGAAGTTGGATCTTGTTAATATCACGAAACTTCCTGCATGCAATTGCTAGTGATAGCGGTAGAGTTCTATTGCTTACTACATAAATCATTCACTAGCGTTCAACTTCTGTTCATACAATCAAATGCAATGATGCTTCTTTTTCTCCAGAGGCCATTAAAGGTATAGTATTTCAATTCGCTGACCAGTTATATGTAGAGGATTTATAATATTTCAATCTTTCAAATTTATTCTATGCAGCTCCAGATTTAAATAGATCTGTTAAATTTTGAAATAAGTAATGGCGTGGCATGTTTTCCTGTTCCGTTAATTTTCAATATGTTTAATGAGCATTTCTAATTTTGGCCATTGTAATCAATAATGATATCAAATGAAACACAATTGAATCATGTTTTCCTTGAAGCTGTGGAGCTTAGTAATATAAGTTTTACGAGCATTGCTAATTTCAGTAACAGTGGTTGTTGATGATATCCCCAAGTGAAAATCATGTGTACATGTGGGTGTGGAAAAACTAGAATCTACAATCCCTCATTTATTGGTTTATACACCTCTTTTCTCATGCTGGTCAATATTTTGATGTTATACATTATTGTTTTCATATATGTCTGCCACATACCCACAATATTTACTTGATCGATCACCATTTGATGTAGGTACCACTCACATAGCATTGATTACCTTGGAATATGCCGATGTTACAAGGCAAAATATGAGATTCCCTCTGTGAAAGAAGACCCATTGCAATGGATACTGGTGAAGTATCTCTTCTTTGTATTTATTTTGTTTTAATCATTCACCCGTACTACATAGAACACACAGCATTCATATTCTCCTCACTTAATCCGTATTCCTTCTTTATCTCTGTGACATTTTGATTTAATCACGACCGTATGGAGTTTTCTCCACTACTAAAAGAAAAAAAGAATATATACGTCCGTGTGTCTATGTCTTTAATCTCCCTCTCAAACGAAACTCCCCCTCAAACGATTTTGTCCTTGCTCTACTTACCGCTTCAATCCTAAAACCATAACCACCGCAACTCAGATCGTCATCATTGCCCATCAACTCTATCAAGAACAAAAGGGTTCAAATATCAATGACCCATTCTTATAGATGTTACGGTCGGATCCCACCGCAGGGAAGCGGTCTACTAGCTATATATCTTGCAAGTGTTGAGGAAAATATGCTGGTATTTGGTCTTGTCACCAGAGTCACTCAACCCTGGAGGATAAGAATCCCTCAGAAATTCCTCAGTTTAAGCAAGCACTTTGAAGTTCTTTGAACTTTCTCCTTTTGATTTTTTCATCTTTCTATCATATTTTATCCACTGATAATCGACAACTTCTTTTGCTTTGTCATTAGATTACTACTCAAACAATTAGTTACAATGGAGGTCATTCAGTGGACATCTCTGTGGAACACTTTCAAAGATGTTGAGAATGAGAACAACATGCTGGGTGGTTCTTTGGGTGAAAAAGCAGCTGAAGACCTCAGACTAATAAGTAATTAGAACATGTAATCATCAAAACCACATTTTCAGCTAGGCAGTGTAAATCGATCTTTGCTTTAATAATACCGTTTCTGTGTTTCATATAGCAATTTAAGTGTATCTACTATTTTTGGATGTGTAATATCTATCTATAAGAAGTTTATTTCGTTGCAGAACATCCTTGTTGTCTCAAACTGCTGCTCACGTATAACCTTGAGGCTTGCAAATCTACTATATGCCTTGGTATCCAGGTCTGACTGCTGCTGTTTAACAAATATCATTTGTTACGATTCCCTAATAGAGCCATTGATTACAATTTTGCTTTAAGTTTTATGTGATCTGTTAACGACTTTTCTAGCTGAATGTTTTGCGGAATAAGTTTGAAATTACCAGAATTTTTTTCATTTATAAATTATTATCATGTAGCACTCTTTTGAAGATTCAACCTTCTTGCCCTATAATTAAATGGAATAAGTATTTAGAAATTTCTGGAATTAGACTGGGGACAGTGTTATACTGTGTACTTGGAGAAGGATGCAGCTTATTCAAATGTGTATTAATTACTTTTGCAGATACAATTTGGTTATAATTCTTGTTACCATGAGTACAGTGTGATTATGTGCTACAGCTTTTCTATCTGTTTATCTGGGATGATTTTGAGCCTTCTGATGCAATTAAGTCCTGATTTGTTTGTTGATTGATTCCCATGCATTCTTCAGGGTGACCGTCCAAGTTCTTTCTAGTTGCGATTACTCTTCCACTATGCACTTGTGTCAAATGTGATCATTAATTAATTACTGCAATAGATCAAAATGAAACTTATTCCTAGCCCTATATATTTTATTGACGACACTCTTCCTAGAATAACGTGTTTGTTTTCGTGTCCAAGTGACAACGACATTTCCTAGACACTCTAGAACATTTCATTTCGTTGGTCTGTATTTTGATGACAGATTGGTTCTCAATTCAAAAGGAAAAAAACATGGCACGCAGAGGTAGGTTAGAGACGAGGAAGAAACAAGAACAATTGTTTATGCAATCTCCAAGGATTTCTTTGTCAACAGCTCGGGGACAGGTCACGCAGAATTTTCTTCGTCTCGCCTCACTCCTTCAATTCCTACTGAAACGAATATATTTGTTAGGTCATATTAGTCAAGCGAGCTGTCTTTCGGTGGCTGCAAGCTCCATACGGGGAAAATGCAACCCCAATCCCTCCCCAGCCCAGGTCAAAGGTCTTCCAGCTCTTTTTTTTTTTTCAGGGGTAGAGTCGAGTATCAATGGGAAACGAAATAATCGAACAAGTAGAAGAAGAAATAGTAAATCTAGTGTTGGAATTATAGCCACACCCCAGTAATGATAACATCCCCAAATTTTGATCAGCCATGAATCAGATAGTAAAAATGTGCCTGATGGGACTTCTATATTTGCCTTCACAAGACAAGTGCAGATACATTGATGTGGTATGATATATAATGCATTACAAAGTATTTTGTTCGAATTTTATTTCTTTCATATAAAACGTCAGTACTTAATAAAGTCAAACGTGTATATTGTTATCGAGTCTATTATATCAAACGTAGTTAGACTTGATTTGTTTAACTTGTGACATCACATCAAATTCGATCTCTTTATCAAATATTTATTTATCTTAAAACACAATTCCAAGACATAATCATTGCGCGTGCACATACATAATTTTTGGTGGATACATGCGATTGTCACGATTATTCCCAATTAGTTCATTGATATTCCAATTCCACAAGCAATTGTGCGAAGTGACAAAGTTTTATTATTTTGACATATCTCCAGATTAATAGGCCTTGCTTTCAAAGTACTACATGTAAGACATATTTGTTTGTCTGTCTAATTTAAGTTGGTTAAATTGGTCAATATATATTTTATCTACATAATTTTTAGGACTCACAATTTACTATATACAAAACTTATAACTTATGAATGCTTAAAAAAATAATTTCAGTAATGTCAAACATGCACAATTGCCAGCGCATTGTAAACATTGTACTGACACATATTTGGTACATAATACTAAATAATGAACAAAAATTAATTTAAACGCCTTTTTTGTTCACGTTCTAAGTACTTGTTTAGCTAAGCTTAAATTAAAATTTAAATTAGTCAAATATATTTTTTATCTACACATTTTGTAGGACTTATAATTTATTATTTATTTATTATTCAAATATTCTATCGGACTAACAATTTATAAGCACTTAAAATTATAATAAGGTGCTAGAAATCTTGTACCATTAAAATTATAATAAGGTGCTAGAAATCTTGTACCACTAAATAATTCAAGGATAGTGAATATTAGCCGGAAAAAAGGTCAAATTTAGAGGCTTTTAGTGGGAAGAAGACCGGAATTTCCATCGTGCGCCCACCAAATCCACTCCTATATAAGTTTTCAACTGTCACTTGGTTTATCAAGTAGAGTTGAAGAGCCTAAAATATAAAGAAAAATGGCCACTCTTGCCCCAACTAGTTCCTTTTTTCTGTTACTATTGTTGATCTTACAGTTGTATTCTGGTATATATTTTCTAATGTCACCAACTTTTTTCTGTTACATATCACTTGTTCGCCTTACAAATATTTCGTCTTTTTTCATTTAACGTGGATTACATCGTTGGATAGTCTTGTACCGTTTAATCAAAATCGACCGTTAGGGAGATTTTTTCACCCCCACACACCCAAAAACAAATACATACATCTGTCTTCACTCCCAATTTTTTTTTCCAATTTTCTCATTTTTCTCCATTCCAATTCCCTTCTTCTCCAAATCTTCACTATTCTTCTCAAACTTGTTCATGTTAATCTTCATTTGCTTTATAGAGGTCGATTTCCACCGATCAGGGGTATACTAGTAGTGTATAAATATTTGATATGTTTACTAATATGTTGTTATGAATTGAAGGTAAAAGCGATCTGCAGATAAATTATTATTCAGAGAGTTGCCCAAGAGCCGAAGAAGTCATCAAAGAACAAGTCACCAATTTATACAATATCCACGGAAATACAGCCGTTTCATGGATCAGAAATCTCTTTCATGATTGTATTGTTAAGGTAAGTATTCTTCCCAATAAATTTGGATTCGGCTACCTGTCTCTTTTGTACCACGTTCGACTGACATAATTTGCATGAATTCATTGTAGTCATGCGATGCATCATTATTGTTGGACACTGCAGAGGGCATGAAATCAGAGAAGACATCTTCAAGAAATTTTGGAATGAGGAATTTTAAGTACATAAACACTATCAAAGAGGCCCTTGAGAAGGAATGTCCCATGAAAGTTTCTTGTGCTGATATTGTGGCCCTTTCAGCAAGAGATGGTGTGGTCTTGGTATATATTTATTTTACTTAAATTTTTTATTTCGAGTGATCAAAAAACTGTGAAAAACAGCCCCGGAACCCCATTCCGGCACGAATAATGATGATTTTTTGCTTGATTTTGTGATATATTGTGTTATAGTTAGGCGGGCCACATGTCGAAATGAAGACAGGTCGAAAGGATAGCAAGGAAAGTTATGTAGCACAAGTTGAAGGTTTCGTCCCCAACCACAATGACACCATCCCATCAGTTCTTTCGGTATTCCAATCAATTGTCATCGATACTGAAGGAACAGTAGCTCTTCTAGGTATGCACTCCTCGACCTCTCCAATTCTAGGATCGTTGATATATCGTGCATATATCATACACGTGTAAAACGAACCTTGATTATTTTTCTTCAGGCGCTCACTCCATAGGACGAGTTCACTGCACCAACATTGTTCACAGAATCTACCCAACAGTGGATCCAACTTTAGACCCCACGTACGCCGAGTACCTCAAAGGCCGGTGCCCATCCCCCGAGCCCAACCCGAACGCAATCGAATACGCAAGAAACGACCGCATTACACCAATGTTGCTTGATAATATGTACTACAAGAATATTTTGAGTCACAAAGGGCTATTGCTAGTTGATCAACAGCTAGTTTCTGATCCTGATACATATCCTTTTGTGGAGAAGATGGCTGCTGACAATGCTTATTTTCATGAACAATTCTCCAAGGCTCTACTCATTTTATCAGAAAATAATCCACTTACAGAAGAACAAGGAGAGATCAGAAGGGATTGTCGATACAAGAACTGAAATTGAACACTAAAAATTACTTGTTATTACTGATATGAGAAAATGTTTCTTCTCCATTATTATGAAAAAATTATTAGCCCTTGTTTCGGAAAGTTAAAAAAGTTGTTAAATAGATGATATCAAAGTCAACAATTAATTTTAATCACAAATTTTATTGGATCCAAAATTTTTATCAAAAAATTTGTCAGAGATGAGATATTTCTATGTCGTATCAGAGAAAACGAAAACTACAAATTCAAGCTCAATCACCATTTTTTCAACAAAAACTAAATTGAGTGGAACATATTCAATACAAGATTTAAATAACTTAACATTTTATTAAATCGATTGGTTCAATTGTCCCAAAATCTAAAAGTGGCAATTTAAATTTTCCCAATTCCAAATTTTTTATTAATATTAAAACCTTCCTAACAAAAAATAAAAGGGAAAATGATTAATTACAGTAATTGTTCTCATTCTTTCAAGTTTGTAACAATATTATTCTCATTCAATTTTATTCGCAGATAGTCCCCAAATGACTTTTTTGACAATTTTTCCTAAGTTAAATAAATTAAAATGATAGAAAAACGAAAATACAATGAAAAAATTACAATTAGGAATCTAACATTTTCAAAAGTACAAATAAATTCTAAATAATTTGTACTTTTTTTTTTACAAATTTTCACTTAAAATAATAAAAAAATGTGTCATTAAGTTCCAAAATTTTTAATTATGCTGAAAGGACATTTCGAGTCTCTACAGATTTCATCCAGTAGTCCGTTATTTAACAAAAAAATTATACCTAAGACCTACATTTGACCAATTTAACAAAGACAAGATAATTTATTATATTCTATTATTCAAGATAATTTTTTTTTTTTTAAAAAAACAAGATTGAAAAAAACTGCCCAACTTGAATATATATTTAGACACCAAAATTGTTCATAAGATCGCTGAAAGGTCGAACATTGTTTTATTTATTTTAAATTAAAGATCAACTTACTAATAGTATGTTTAGAATGGCTTTTTTAAAGTCTAGAAGCACTTTTTAAAAAACAAAAGTGTTTTTTTTTTTTTTTTTTTTATGACTCAGCTGTTCAAACTTCGTCGTACTAATCTTGAAGAATGGCGGCATTCCTCCCTGGTTCACCACATAAGTAAATTCAGATGCGGTCACATGTTATACACACTTGTGCCGGACATTCGACGATTCTCCTATCTGTGGACCTCTGCTTTCCAACATTAAATGTTGCCTTCCAGCTGCTGTGGGGATTCGAACCTTCAATGCTTCGTAGAAAACCCTCATGCTTTTGGTTATATTTATAGTTGTTTGTAGAGGTGGCAAAACAGGCTTGGCCTGCGGACCGGCCCATATAATCCGGATTTGGGGTTGGGCTGGCTTTTGCCCAAACAAAATCAGGCCTATATGGCCCTACCCAGCTAGTCAGGGGCGGAGCTAGGGGGGGTCCTAGGGGAGACCTGGACCCCCCAACTTTTTGGTTTTCCATTTTTTTTTTTTTTTAGTTTTTTAATTTTTTAATATATAATTTAATTTTTACCTAATATCAATTTAATGAATGACAATTGAATATATGACCCAATATCAATTAGAACTTGTTTGGTATAAATTATAAATTAATTTATTTGATTGAAATAGTTTATTTGACAAATAATAGTAAAAAATGTCAGGTTACCAATGTAAATTTTTTTGCCAAATAAACTATTTTTTTATCAAATAAACCATTCTGGTTAAATAAACTAGTTCATAAATTAGACTAAACCGACTCTTATTGTAAGACAATTGGACCCATTGGTCTAATAAAATTAATAATATAAAATTACAAATGATTGACCCATTCTTCAAATAATAACACAAAATTAATTAAGGCATTTTGCTTGTTAATACATATTGTATTCAAATAATAATTGTATATAACACTATTAAAAGTGTTTAAACTTGTGTCCATTGACTACATAGCTTAGTTTTAGATAAAATAGATATAAATTTTATTTTTGTGCAATGACTTGTTATAAGTTTTTTAAAGATTATGACTTATAAAAAATTATTAGATTCTCATAAGAATTGGCTCAATAATTGTGGTTTGAGATAAAAAAAAAATTCGGACCCCCGTAAGAGGGTTCCCCCTTCCCCAGCCCATCCTTATTTGGGACCCCCCAACTTTAAAAGTCTGACTCCGCCACTGCAGCTAGTATATATATATATATTGCTCCTTGACACTAATTACTCATTTTGTGAATAACCCCAATACATAATCCAAATAATATCAATTTAAAATGGCCTAAGCCTAAGTCTCTCAACTTAAATTGTCTTTTTTTGAAACATTAGTCCAAAAATCCCAAACTTCAACATAAAATTGTTTAGATTTAATTAAAATTTAGTTTATTTTAAATTTCAATCCAAATTATGTTTGGTGTGACAAGTAAATTATTTATTTTAAATTTACTTATAAGTAACTTTTTTAATTTGAGCCAAACATGCTTATATCTCAAAGGAATAAGACTAACATACTTTTACTATTTATATTTTAAAAAAATGTGTCAAGAAATAGTTTACAATTAACCAAAAAAATATTATTATTTTGAAAGAAAATTGATGTTTATCTATTAATTAATACATGAGAGTCCTAATTTTATAAATTAATCTCTTTAAAAATCTCAATTTTATTTTTAATCTCTTTATATATATATTTATATTCAGTCTGTGTAATAGCATTCTCTATTAGCATATGGAGTTAATTAAGAAGGATTACCGCATTTCGTAGTAGCATTGAAATATTTAGAGTCAAAGCTGACTTTAATTTGGCTCATTTAGTTCTTGAAAAGTTGTCAATATTAATTCTATATCAAATTGTGTTTTGTGTGTATGGATGTATTAATGATCAATATTCTATATTATTGACGTAATTTGGTACGTCAAATTGAATATGATAACTAAGATTGTATTTGACGTAATGTATTAGATTGTATAAAAAATTTATTTAAAAATAAAATAAAATTAAGACCTGATTTGCCCGATGGGCTACGATGGGCCAGCGTATTTCCCACCCGCACAAAATTGGGCTGGATTGGGCCAGCTCGGTCCAGTTTCAAGTGTGACCCTACTCTGGCGGATCAGGTCAGGTGCTAGTTCTAATTGTCTGCTTAAAGTCAACAAACACTTTTTGACATTAAAAAAAAATAAAAACAGTTTTCTAGAAGTTCAAATTTTGAGCTTCTCTAAATAGCTATAATTGAATAAATTAACATTTAATTAACTTAAAAATTAACAAAATTACCATTAATATATAAAACAAAATATTAATTTATTTACCATATTAATTACTTATATCAAATTGTCACTTCATATATTTATATAAAATAAAAAATATATATTAACTTATTAAATAATATAATACAAATTACACATAATATGTTTGATTTAAATAATTAATGTGAACCATTCTTCTTATTTGACAAATAACCACAACTTTTAAATTAAGATAATCTAACGGTCTATATTTATTAGAAATTTTAAAATTTTTATACCCACATTCAAACACATTCCAATAAAAGTTTTAATACATCTAGACCGTTAGATTAGTTGAAATTAAGGACCGTGATTATTTATCAAATACATTGGTATGTGTAACGAACTCCATAATTTATTGTTTAGTCGAATATACTAAAATAATCGTGTTTTTATAATTAAATTAATATATTAATTTTAATAATTATTATAAGACATACAAAAAATTATATTTTTTAAAAATAATAATATATAATATATAATATATAATAATTAATTACTATTTAATCAAATAAATATAAAATTTAGAGGTAATTGCATATTTGGTCCCCAACCTTTCAAAAATATTAAAAATATAACTCTAATTTTTAAAAGTAGCACCATACATCCCAACGTTTGAAAAACGTGGCATGGTAGTCCTTTACGACGAAAATGTCATTCCCTTTAAAAAAAACAAGAAAAAAGAAAAAAAAAATGATTGAAAACTAACCAAATATACCCTAAAAAATAAAAAGTAATAAAGAGGTCATCTTCTTTATCAAACTTCAAAATCCAAAATCCACTCAAAATCATTAATAGTTTGAATTTGTTATACCAAGTCAAAATGAAGAGGAGCAAATCCCACTATGAATAAGTGGAGACGAGGAAATGAAATGAGATTTACAGCAAGTTTACGGAGATCAGAGTTGAGCTGGCTGGAAAATCTTAGACAACATGTAACTCCAGACATGGTTGCAAATATCAAATGATTCAGATCACCCACTGTTAGATCAAAACAATTAAATTATTAACTGCAGTTAAATAGACAAATAATTTTACAAATAAGAATACAAAGACATAAGAAAAATTATACAATAATTTATGAATAAAGAAAACTCACAGCTAGGAATAGTCAACTCCAACGTTCGAAAACAAATGTCTTACAGAGCTTCGTTGTCAAGAACCATGCACTCATCAACATTCTCCACAAGCTAATAAATAGACAGCATTGCATTGTAAAGCTCCACGATGGTATCGAAAACATTGGGAGATGGGAATATCGAGAATGTCAGCACCATCCTATTAGGATACTCCTCCCTTATTTTTGAAATCAACAGGGTTCCCACTCCAAACCATGTTTGTCCTCCCAATGAATGGCTTAATTTTTTATATTTTGGCCTTAATTTTCATCTATTTCATTTTGACTTGGGATAACAAATTCAACTGTTAATGCTTTTGGATAGATATTAGATTTTTGGGAATGGTGGTGGATTTTAGATTTTGAGGTTTGATAAAGAAGATGACATCTTTGTTACGTTTTATTTTTTTGGGGTACATTTCTTACTTTTTATTTTTTGGGTACATTTAATTAGTTTTCAATTAATTTTTTTTTGTTTATTTAAAAAAAATAACAATTTCGTCATAAATGACCGACCATGTCAAATTTTTCAAATATTAGGGATATCTAGTACTATTTTTAAAGATTATAGATATATCCTATCGTTTTTGAAAGATTGAAGACCAAATATACAATAATTCCTAAAATTTATACAATAATATTTTTATAGTTATTTAATCAAACTCAATTTAATATTCACAACACTTTTTTAATTTATATTCAAACAATAAATAATGTTTTAACAAAATTCGAAGAGCTCTATAGCAAAAAGGTGGGAAACGATGCGATTTTCCCAAAATAAAGCACCACAATATCATAGTTCATATACAAATAACAAAATCCCGAGCCACTCTTTGGGCTCATACATTTTCCCCAATCACTCGGAGGCTATATAAATCCAAAATCCAAAACTCGCCCAGATTATTCCTTTCCTTCCGATCCAATCTTCTCTTTGTCCATTATTCACTCCTGTCCCAATATCCCACTTCACATCAACACACAGTACACACACAAAGAAAGTGCAAATACACATTGAAAATTTTCAAGAAAACCCGAAAAAAATTGGGTTCAAGAAAAAATGAAGGATGTGATAAACAAGAGTCTCGCTTGTTTAGTTGTGTTCTTTCTTTTCTTGTGCGTTTCTTTAATATTTACAGGAACCGTTGATTACAAATCAAGATTTCTCTCATTCTTACCCCAGTTGAGTAATTCCACGTTCTGCCGCACTGGATCGCCGCTCCGGGTGTATATGTACGATTTGCCGCGGCGGTTCAATGTGGGGATGATTGATGGTTCGTTGCCAGATGAAACTCCGGTGAGGGCGGATAATTTTCCGCCGTGGAAGGAGAACAATGGGCTCCGGAAACAGCACAGCGTGGAGTATTGGATGATGGCGTCCCTGTTGTACAATGGGAATGGTGAAGGTGATTCTGGGTCGAGCCGAGTGGCGGTTCGGGTTATGGATCCGGAGCTTGCTGACGTGTTCTTCGTGCCTTTCTTTGCTTCTCTCAGCTTCAATGTTCATGGCCGCAATATGACGGACCCGGATACTGAGATTGACATTAAGTTGCAGGTCAATTAGTTATATTATATTTATCGTTGAATTGTTTCTTTTTATTTTGTAAATTATTATTGGTAAGCTTAATGTCTATAAGAATTGGCCAATTGATTCACAAGCTAGTGAAATACATTCTTGAGAATTATTAATGGAAGACTTAAACTGAGATTTAACATTTCCCCAATTGATAGTTTGAAAGTGGAGAGTGGCAATTACAAGTTTCTGGATATTCTATGTGAAATTGAGATATGTCATAGTGCTTCATACTGTATTAATTGAATTTGACCCACAGTTTATGTATACTAGTTCTTGAAATAGTGTTGGACTGGAAAAAAAGTTCCGGCTTTATTTCAGATAAAGGTTTAAATTAGCTCAATTTTATAAAACAAAGATGTCTATTTCTGATTTTCTGGGGGTTATCAGTCATCATGAATTAGCTAAGTTATTGGGTTAGTCCCAAGTGAATTAAGACGTTATTGGACTTATTTTTTTGCTTCAGGATCATGTAATCCAGAGTTAATTGAATGAATGGGTCTTAGCTACAAACAAAGAGGTTCTTTAGTACTTTCATTAAGGTGATCATGTAGAACCATAAAGAAAAAGAAAGAGAAAGAGCTAAGAAGAACCGGATAATTGTGAGAAAAGTCTAGTGAAAACTTTAAGTTATTTGAAATAGTATACCATAGATCAATGTCTCAAATATTCAGTAATAGTACTCCTATTTATATGTAAAAATTTCTAATTTGAATGTGAACTTAGCAAACAATGTGAAACTTTGTTAACGCAACTAAATTTACATCAATAACAAGTGCGTAAATGAAGGTTTAGTAGGTTCCAACCCAATTGTCTTACCTTCATGGTGAAACTCAGGTAGTATCGGGCCTTTTAACCCAAAGTTTGTTGGTATCATGATCATATAGTGAAGCATCTCCCTAATATTATGAGCGACATCTATAGACAAGACATCACAGTAAAGGTGCTCGGAATATGATCCTAATTTAAACAAATGTAGACATATCTCTGTAGTGGGTAAAGAAGTCAACATCCAAGTTATGCTGAAGGGACAAGGGTGACGCTCAGGTTTAAAATCAAACCTAGCTATGACATATTTGTACACACGTATCGATTACAAATTTGCAAGACCTGTCCTAACAAAATACATCTCATGACATTGACAACATTTTCTTCATCATCATAAACCTCAAGATTCTCATCTTCATAGTCAAAACTTTCTATAGTCTTTACAGTAAAATGTTCATCATATTCTTTGGTTAGGGTGTCAAAGCCACATTTTTGGGCAATACTTTAAGTTATATGTCCTTTGGTATGATAATGGTGACATTATTTGGGGAGCACAAGAATGCGAAAATATGACCTTTACTTGAGTAGGCTTAATAGCGGCGGTAGGGTTCGCTCCATTGTTTGCTCTAGGAAGTGCAGACCGAGATCGATTACTAATCCCGGTGAAGGGATTAGGACAAGATTATCGAGAATCAATAAGCAAGTTAGGCTATGCTCCCAGTGCAAGAGCAGGTAAACTTTCAAGTTCTATCTAAGGCCTTATAGTAAGCTTCTTCAAGGACACGTGAATGTAAATTAATTCCACACTTAATGTCAGTTTTCACACCAGTTATAAATGTAGAAACGCTAAAGGAGCTTCATGAATGTCACAACAGAAGTATCTTATGTATGGTTATTTGATCTAATAATTGGTTTCTATGATAGATTGATACGTACCTCTTCAATTTTAGCTTGATATGTACCTCTTCAATTTTAGCCTTACCTCAGCCCACAACGGTGAGAGAGAGAGAGAGAGAGTTAGAGGTGGTGCGTCTAGAAACGAAGCATATCGACAGAAACAAAATTTGGTGACGAAGGTCGTCCTTGTGGAAGTGTGTGGGTAGTTTCTTGGTTGTTGGAGATCGGAGATGAGGAGGTTGTGTAGATTGGGCGACTGTGAGTCTATTGCCTAAGCAGCATAGACTGGTTTGTACGTGATGGTGTATGAAGGTCATGTGTGGATTTATCGTCTTTGTGGGCTGAATGGCTATTGGGCTAATAAGATTAGTTGACTGATTGATTTGACTGACAGAAATTTGATTTGGGCTGAGTGCTGGTTGGGTTGATGGAAATATGGAATTAGTGGACTGATGGATGAAACTGAGGAAATCAGATTGGGCTGGCATATATTCTGTTAGCCTGCTGGATGGTTTGCAAAATATATCTATACTTATAAGAAATGTGTCTAGAAGAATGAACAAGTTATAATACTAATTGGTGTAGAACAGTAATGATAGAGAGAGAAAAAGAGCAAAATTGAAATTTTTTTAGAGAGAATCTGGAGAGAACTTTCAGTAATTGGAATATCATATATCGATGTCTAAATTATTCAGCAATACTAGTCCTATTATATGTAAAGTTCGTAATGAGAATGAAAACTCACTAAAATATCAAATGAGACTCTTTCACAACTTTTTTTACTAAATATTATCATTAGAAAACAATTTTATATCTACTTTCTAAACCTATACCTACAATATGTGCTTAATTTTGGAATGTAATCTCCCACATTATGACTGCAATCCCCATAAGGTGGCCATACCGAGTCTTAAATATGTTGGAGCAATTAAATCAAGCTCCTCAATCTTTTTGTGCAAGTCATGGAACATGTCTCCTATTTGTTATAGAATGTTAGGCCCAAATACCTCCTCCTCGCTTTTTCCTATTGACAATTCAATCGGGGAGTAATCATTTTCTTTCTTTTAAACAATACTGTTACACTGGATGTAACCACAGGTAGACTGTACCAAACGAATATGATTCTCTCTCAATTGCATTTCCTAAAATAGCTGTTAACACACTTCAGGTGAGGATTTGAATTTGGTTTTGTCAGCCAAATAGATGGTAACAAGAGAGGTTCCGAGGACCTTGTTGATCGCTTGCTATATTTATTTCTTGGATGAGTTATGGTCACCTTGTTATTATCTTGGTCGAGTTCGTCAGTTATGAAGAATTTGTGTGAGATGCAACAGTTTATCAGCTTTGCTACTGTTAAAATGGGCCGCAGTCTGTGTCTGTAGAATTGAATATATGGCACTGTTGACTTAGATCTGTGTCAAGTAAGGGATTAGGCATAAATAATAACGCTGTATGCCTATAGGCTATAGATGAACTTAGTTATTCTGTCAACGGTTGGAATTAGGAGTAAATGTTCATTTCATTTTGACACATTAAATTTATTTCTCTTCTGTATAGGATTTAATACTCATTGCTACTCTGCAGAGTGACATTGTTAACATTTTAAGAGGATCCAAATACTGGCAGAGGTCTGCTGGACGGGACCATGTAATTCCCATACATCATCCTAATGCTTTCAGAGTTCATCGTGATAAAGTGAATGCTTCCATATTTATTGTTGCTGATTTTGGCCGCATAATGGACATTTCTCGACTGGCAAAAGATGTTGTAGCCCCATACGTACACATGGTAGAATCATTCCTCAATGATAACCATGAGGATCCGTATGAGTCTCGTAAAACACTTCTCTTCTTCCGCGGGAGGACTGTGAGGAAAGAGGTATGCCATAATGACAATTAAATAAAAGTGGACCTTATTTAATTTTTCTTTTGTGAAGCAAAATATTCCCGTGACATATTGATGTGGCAGGAGGGACTAGTTCGTGCTAAACTGAAAAGAATATTAGGGAAAAAAGAAGATGTCATATATGAAGAAGGCAGTGCATCAGAAGAAGGCTTTAGAACTGTAAGTTTCTTTGTAATTTTTCTCTTTTGACAGTTAAACAAAGGGTTAATTTCACTGGTGGTAACTGAACATTGAGCAAAATTACAAAATAGTCATTGAAGTTACAAAGTTTCAGTAGCGGTCACTGAAGTATACTAATGCGTTCACCAACGGTCATTTTGTTAAATTTCTAGTGTAAATTGATGGTGTGTCACCGTTAAGTGTCCATGTAGCACACAATCGGTTGACATTTGGCAAAAATTGACACCACGTGGATTTAATGTATTAATTACAATAAATTTGGACAACAAATGATGCACCTAAAACATGAGTAGTATACTTCAGTGACCGGCACTGAAATTTTATAACTTTAACTTCAAACCATTTTGTAATTCGCTAAAACTTCAGTGAAATTAACCCGTGAAACAAATATCTGTGAGTAAAATCGAGTTATAGGCTGCATTTTTTATTTCAATTATATGGAAACTGTGCCTAGTTTTTCTATGTCAGGTTTTTATTTTCAGTTAATGGCGACATTTTCTTCAGTGTACTAGCAGTTTTTACTTTTGTTTGCTGAGTTTATGTCAATAACCTCGCCATTTGTGTTTCTTCAGTGAACTATTTTCTTCTCCATCTCATGCTTTATCCCCCTTTTCCTTAAACTAGTCAACTCAAGGAATGCGTTCATCAAAGTTCTGCTTAAATCCTGCGGGAGACACTCCATCATCTTGTCGCCTGTTTGATGCTATCGTGAGCCACTGTGTTCCTGTTATAGTGAGTGATAAAATTGAGCTACCCTATGAAAGCGAAATAGACTACAAGGAGTTCTCAATCTTCTTCTCAGTTAAAGAGGCATTAAAACCGGGCTATATGCTTGATCAGTTGAAGGGAATCCCAAAAGAGAAATGGATAAAAATGTGGTTGAGGCTTCAGAACATTTCTCATCACTTTGAATACCAGTACCCTCCGAAGAAGGAAGATGCAGTCAATATGATTTGGCGACAGGTTCGGGAGAAACTCCCTTCCGTAAATCTTGCTGTACATAGGAGCCGGAGGCTGAAAGTGCCAGATTGGTGGAGGAGATAAGTTTTTTGAAGCCTCCTTTTGTAATTTTATACATTCATGTCTTTTTTGGTAAAATGGTTGAACAATTCTGGATAGTGTTGAGGAAGAAAAAGAAGCTAAAGCCTTATCATTATAGTGTCCACTCATCATGTCCAAATACTGTGTACCAAACATTCCGTGATAGTCATTCTTTGCAGCAGCCAAGTTGAAACAAAATAAGTGAATAGAGGTAGCTACAGGCAAGACGCGAAAGTAGAAAAATGTTGTGTAAAGTGAATTTTTATGTAGTTGATGCGATGAGCTTCTCCTACTACTTTCTTTACATATAGTAGAGTTCGGATGTCAACTAGAGATTGAAAACGGACGAGATTTGGGCCCATGAGATGTAAACAATCTTGTTTTCTTTGAACATGACGAAGTGAGAAAGAATGTTAGAGCCTTGATTCTTCCCACTGCTTGGGAGCTCATGGTTCGTGATCTATTTTTCTTAACTATGATCGGTAACTTTTCTTTGCTAGTTTCTTTTGCAGGTAAAATGTTGCTTTTGGAATGAAGCATATCCATTTGTAGGTAAGTTATTCATTGTCAGGTATTGATCTTCAACTTTGACAATACACTGATATTTGGTAGAGAATTTGGTCTTTTATTTATACTTTTCAGAAAAGAATTATCTCATTTAATAATATATATTTAAAGGAGAAATTGCAGTCCCGTTCCCCAATGTTTAACACCTTTTGCACTTGGGTCCAAAATATTTCTTATGTTATTTTCGTGGCAAATTTATCCTTGTGAATTTGGAATCTTTTAAAAAAGACTGCAGTGCAAAGTGAAGTTTGACTGCTCAAAAGTTAAAAAACTGCAAAGTGAAGGTTGATTACTCAAAAGTTAAAAAAGTCTTTAAGTGCAAAAGATGCTAAAGATTTGGGACTTTGAATGTAATTTTGATACTTTGATTTTTATTTTCAATCGAAGGTAATTTTTTCTGTGGAAATTTCTTCCACACGACATTTTTAGAGTGAGAAATGAATACTACTACTTTGTGATTTTTTTTAACAAATATTTTATTTTCTCTTAAACGGTGTTCTTAGAGGTACCATCTACACATTCTCGTCAAATTAAGTAAAATTGATGAAAAATTTTCTTTTTGTACAATCTACGCATTCATCTTTTCCTTTTTGTACAAATTTCGAAACATGTAAACATTTTTGTCAAAATAGGCAAAATTAGTGAAAATTTAGTCTATTTAGATATTTTTTCTTTCTTTTTGCTCGAATTTTGAAGTATTTAAGCATTTTTATCAAACTAGATAAAGTTAATATAGTTTTTACTTTTTTGTCTATTTAGACATTAGTTTTCTTCAATAACTTTGCCTAAATTGTGTAAAGGCAATTATTTTGCATGATTAAATGGCCATGTTTAATTTATAAAAAAAAAAAATCATATTTGATCTAAAAATTAACAAGTTAGAAAAATTATCTAGTTATTGTAAAATTATGGGATAATTATTGATGACTATTTAGATTTATTAGGATACTTAGTCTTATTAATATATTTAGATGAGTTTTATTTGATTGCAGGCCTGGTTTTGGGCCGAGGCGAGTGTGGCAACCGTCTCGGGCCCAAAACCAAATGGGGCCCATTTTTTCTATTAAAAAAAAAAAAAAAATAGCATAGCCTTACCAGGCCCAAAGGCCAAAACTAAAACAAAGTTTGTAACCAAAACTAAATAAGGTACTTTAGATATATGCAGGTGTTTCAAATTTGGACTTGAATAGTACTGGGCCTCTTCCAAAAAATGAATAGTACTGGATTCTTAACACAAACTACTGTATATACTAAGGGGGGTTAATATAGTCAATTGATTAACATAATCCACAATCAAAGTTAACTTACTATTTCGGATAAGCCTGGGCTGAATGAGATAAGCAAATATTGAGGAAATTTTAAAATTCAAACTGTAGAATCAAGAATTCTTATCAATTTGGGGTCTGAATGATGGAATATATTAATGCTTGGATGATTTTTCGGATTCCTGGAATTTTTATAGAAATTGAATCGGTGGTCCAGAATCGCGCCGACAGTGAAAATCCTGTTACCATTGAAGAGCTCGAAATCTGTTGCATCAGAATTTTTTTGACGGTAAGTGAGTTTCCTTCGTGAATAATTGTTTGCAATGAGAATTATTTTCTTTATATATGAAAATTCATGTTATATGTAAGTAATTTGTAATTGTTAACAACAGAAGAAACTATATCTGATTTTGTACAAACGTGTTAATAAATATGATAGGAATTGTTTTTCTTTGTTAAGAAATGAAAGTATTATTGTGTTAAGAAATGAAAGAACACTATTATTATCAGTGTATTTTTTGTATTTGTTATGGTGATTAAAAAAAAAGTATTACTATGTAGTGATTATATTTGCCACTAACCATTAGTTAATCCAGTTTTGATTGTGAATGAAGAACTTATGAAATTCGGTAATGAAAAATGTAATAGACATTGTTAATTCCATAATTTTTATATTGATTCAGTTATTTATAGATTTTCTTGTGTTTTGATATTATGTATTGTTGCAATGAGCACGTATCTTGTATGATTATACAGCTTTATAATTTGTTAGTCAACCTTGTTATGCAGAAATGGATGATATTAATGTGTTGATTTATTACGATGGAATTTGGGAGGATTATTGTTACTACAAGGGTTACTCTGTTGTGGGAATAGTCATACCGATAGATTGCAATTATGTAGTCTTAGTTGATTTGATAATGAAGGAGTTAAAGAGGGATCCAGCGCACTATGATGTGACAATACAATACCAGATTGTAGCAAACGGACCGATCATAAGAATATCGGGAGATAGTTCAGTATCGTTTTACAAAGGGATAAAAAAGAATGAATCAAACCCGATGAAATTTCCACTATGTGTCGATATCAACCTGATACCGGGTAATTATGATGATGGAATGGCATTAGATACAGTATTGGCGGCACCCAATACATTGGATTCGACTCTAAATATGAGGGCTAAGTGTTTTGATAAGGAGTCGATCAATATTTCGTTGAGTCATAAGATGCTAACGATAGAAGAAATGGGTTTGGAAATAAGTCAACATGTGACGTGTAATGATGAAATAATGAAAGAATCTGATAGCAGTGTCGTCTGCCAACCTAGTATTGAAAGTATCAAAGTAAATACAATTTTCAAGAATAAGGAGTTGTTAACAACCAGCCTAGCTCTACATGCAATTCATTATCGATATCAGTTTAGGGTGTACAAATCAGACAAGAGCGAGTACGTTTTGAAGTGCGTAGATGAAAATTGTGAATGGGGGATTAGATGTTCCATTATCGGAAGGTCAGCAATGTTCAAGATAAGAAAGGTTAAGACTAATCACACATGCTCACTTGACATAGTATTAGGTGATCATAGACAAGCAACATGTTCTATGATTGCGAGCTGTATAAAGTACAAATTTACTTCTGCGAGAACGGTATACACACCAGCTGACGTTGTTAGAGACATGATGAACACTTACGGAGTATCTATTAGTTACGATAAGGCTTGGAGAGCTCGTGAACGTGCGTTGGAGTTAGTTAGAGGTGACCCAGAAAAATCTTATAGATCACTACCGTCCCATTTTTTCATGATCGAACAATCTAATGAAGGTTCCTACACAAGAATTGAAACAGATGAGTGTGACAGATTAATGTTCAGTTTCGTCGCGATAGGAGCATCAATAGAAGGATGGAAATATTGCAAGCCCATTATCGTGGTTGATGGTACTTTCTTAACAGGTAGCTATGGTGGCACGCTATTCACTGCTTGCACACAAGATGCAAATAATAACATTTTCATACTTGCATTTGGAGTGGGTGATTCTGAAAACAATTTATCATGGGAGTGGTTTTTGTTAAGGTTGAAAGAGGCTTATGGTGAACGTGATGGTCTGGTAATCATTTCAGATAGGCATGGCAGTATAGAGAATGCAATATTGAAGGTGTACCCGAATGCAATGCATGGTGTATGTTGTTATCATCTATACCAGAACTTGAAAAAGCAATTTAGTAAAAAGGCTAAGTTCATAAGGCAACCGTTCAACGCAGCAGCAAGGGCTTATACAAAATCTAAATTTGAGACACAAATGAGACATCTTGATAACATAGATAAAGACATACGAGGATATCTGGTATGAAAACATATTTTATGTTTTTGTATTCTTAATTAAATATATGATCGTTTTTCAATATAATGGTAATTGTGATATAGGAACGAGTTGGTTATCATAAGTGGACGAGGGCGTATATGACATCGAACAGGTTCAATACCATGACATCAAACATTGTAGAGTCGGTTAATTCAGTAACAAGATCAGCAAAAAACTTTCCAATTGAAGCATTGTTTGAGTCTTTACGTTGTACAGTACAAAGGTGGTTTTTCAAAAATTTAAACGATGCAAGATCAACATTTACAAGACTCGGATCAAGATATGAGAAGATGGTGAGAGAGAGATCTCGAGAATCAATAAGAATGGGGGTATGTATCCTTTTATTCTTGGTTTTCCAAATTTGTATATCAACGATGTTCACGTTAATGGTATTTTATATATGTAAATTCATATGAGTGCATTCATTAATATGTGAATCACCCAATCGTATATATGAAAATGAATATAGGTAAATGTTAATATATTTTATCTTATGTATGTTGAAACAGGTAGTACCATCAAGTGAGAGTACATATCAAGTTAACGATGAAACCTCGTCATTTTTGGTAAGGATGGATGATAAGACATGCTCTTGTAATCGTTTTCAAATGGATGAAATTCCGTGTTCACATGCAATAGCAGTAATTGGAAGGAATAATTTATCGGTATACGACTATTGCTCACCCTACTTCAGCAAGGAGTCGTATGTTGGGGCATATATGGGAACAGTGTATCCTCTAGGTAATAAGTCTGATTGGAGCATACCAAATGATGTAGAAAATATGGTCGTTAATGCTCCACTCTCGAAAAGGACTTCAGGTAGACCACGTGAGAAGAGATTTCGATCAGTTTGTGAGTCAAAGAAAAGATTAAAATGTGGACGTTGCATGGAGTACGGTCACAACCGAACTAACTGTAAAAATCCACCTCGTGCACCATTGAAGGAATCTAAGAAAAGAAAGGCCAACCATGATTAAAGGTAAGTCTTTGTATTGTTTAATGATTAACAACAATCGAATATATACAAGTTTTAAGTTAACAAGATATTTTCAAAATTAGAAATGCATTTTAAATTATATTAGATTTGCTAAGCTTTCTTCCCAATTTATTCCTTGTTAAGCATGCAAATAACGGAACTCGAACTCGTTCCAATATTGATATGATCTCGAACTATTCAGTTCTTTATTTTAAGGTCCGTAGCTTGACATCATTAAATTTGGGTTAAGTGTTACATTATTACATATGTGAAGATTTGCATATTCTTGATTAGTTTGTACTAAAGTTGTTAATTGGTTTTGCAGGGTTTACTCAAATGGTCTACAAGAAATACTAGTTGCATTCTCAGGGAACAAATGGTTGAATTCTCAGTTTGTATTGTAGGAAAATTGTGATTTGAATTTCATGCTGTAATTGCTGATTTTATTTGGAATTGGTTTATATAATTGTCAGACGTTGTACCCAGGAATTGTTCCCTATTCCATTTCAATTGTACAATTGAACACCTATGTATTTCATCGCATCTAATTCCTTTATCCAATATCATTGCATAACTGGATTGTTCTTGTACATGATTATCTATACCTGCATTGTTGAGTCCCTACTACACTCAGATTTTATTAGAAATGGCCGAGAATTCCAGTCACTTTGTTAACCTCATTATTGGTCTTGATTAGAAGACCACTGGAATTCATCTTAACTTGGGTTATTGGTATATGTACAGCGGTTGGAGCATAAAAGAATGTAGGGACAAGCACATAAAAATGGCATATTACTCCAAACTACATATCGTGTGCTGGTGAACCAACTGGATGGCATGCAAACTATATGTGGATTAAGGCAGATATGCATTTATATCCTGATTACTAAACACCGCTTCCACTAAACAAACACGAGACATAAATTGTTGCGAGTATGTACACCAATTGAATGTCGGATGGCTGAAGCATTGGAAATTATCAAATCATGTTGAATCATTTATGCAAATCATCTATCCGTAACACATTTTCCATAATATTTAAATTTCGGATACAACTTAAGAAATACGATAGTCAATATGCAAATTAAAATCGAATATAAAACGAAGACAATACAATTACAGTCGCATCATACAATTGAATCGATATTCATTATCACTACATACACGATAACGGTTGGAATTATCTTTACGTGTTATCGGTTGAATGTAGTAACAATTATTAATATTAACAATAAACATTAGTATCAATATAAGATTAACTAAATTAAACATCATCCAATGCTACTAAGTGCAAACCTAAAAACAGGAAGACAATGTGAATAGAATAGAAAAGCTAAGACATATCCCTTAAATATAAATACCAATGTACCATAGTGCAAATACAATGCGGTCCACAAAACATAACAATCCCGCACCGATATTAAAGCACGACAACAAAAACGAGAATAAAATCAAACCCAAAAGCGGACAACGTGATGTGTAACTGCACCAGCTGAAGTTACAGAATTAATAATAAATATATCTACTTAGAATATATCCAACAACGAACTACCCAGAAATGTCTAAGTACGGCTTCTCACAAGCAAACTTGTATAATTGGGTAGCCATGTTGAGACGTGCAACTTTGGTGTCGAAGTTCTTTGGCATCTCTTTGATCTTGTTCTCAGCTATGTACTCCGCGAACTTGATCACAAATATTCCACAGTCCCCACTGTAAACATGAATTAAATCGGGTTGTTATATTTTTCATAAGAACTTAGCGCAAGTTCATTATATAGTGAAGAGTTGAAGGTTGATAATAACGATTTAAAATAAAATGGATACTAAAGAATTAATTACCCATTTGTTTGATGTGGAGTATCCTTGCACAGTGTGATTGACAGAGGTTTATCTGGAATGTCACGGGTCAAAATTTTGGAATGGCGAAGTACGTGAGGAATCATTTGACGTAATGGCTCAACGGCATCAAGTACGGCAACATCTCTGATTGTCCTGAACGAAGAATTATATACATGCAAATGCAGGTTGGACATGTCCAGATCAACCAAAATCCAGTGAACTTTTTTGTCCATGAATACATGAATAAATACATGATCAACCTCCCCCCAATTAGAGTTGAACCTTTTACTATTCCCATTGGTGTATACGATGAGAGGGGTGAACTTATCGACTGAATTGGAATCATTTCTGAACTTCCCATTTAAGCTCTTAATCTTAAAATCAAAGTAGCAATCTGTACAGGTTGCCCTAATTCTGCTACATGTGCTGAGTTTCAACCTCATATTCAAGAAGAAAAACATCGCATCGACGTGCTGTACAAAAAGCACATCTACATTAACATAGGAAATATGAAACAGTTTGGACAAAAGGACAATATGTTTGATAAATAATTACCATGGTGTTTAAAGGTGTTGCGACCTGCTTCAAGTTATACCACCACATTTTATCTCTAATGCTCACAGGACCAAGTTCATGTGGTGGACGTATTGCGAGATCGTCTTTGTGAAATTTCTTCAATCTACATTCGAAAACAAACTTGATTAATCATTTGTAAATATAAAAAACACACAGTTGTTGCAGAACAATGCATTACTCACTTGTTGCCAGGCCGAAGACCAATGTTATACCATTTCAGAAAGGCTTGAACATCTGAGGATTTAGGAGACTCCATGCAAATCTTGTACTGGAATGAACTGGGTAACAACTGTGACGAGTTTCCAGGCTGTGAATGAAAGCTTCTTACAAATGGAGATCTAATGCATGCTGCTGGTTTGGTCATTCTCTTTGGCGGATCAGGTGTGATACCAATTTCAAAGTCAAGTGGAATCGGTGTAGTTGCCTGCAAAGTAAAATGGAAAGAAAGAAAAGGTTATATGCTAGTACAATCGTTAAGCGGATAAGTTATGAATAGCAATTTAGAGTTCAAAAATAGAACTTACTTTAGCAGGCCGCTTTTGACCGCAAGATCGAATTTTTTCCACTGACTCGTCCATATGTCTAAAATCTTCTTCACTAAATACAATTTCGTCATCCAGTAGGCTGATTGGCGCACTTGCATTGATCTCATTTCCAACTTTGTTGTTACTTTGAATATCTTCACTTACCGTCCTAAAGTTCTTGCTCCTTCCTTGCGGAGAACCAGTTTTACTGTCTTGAATATCCTCTATAGTTGTTCGCTAAGATGAGAAAAAACAATATCAAAACTCATTATATGGGGACTATACCAACACAAAAATTAACTACACATCCTAGGTCTTACTCAATTGTAAATAGGGAAAATTAGTAAAAATGTCTAATAGAGCTTTTTCACTTGTTATCTTCTTAGCAACCCAACTACTAATTATTCTGAGAAGATGTATTATTCATATCAACTTGTTCCATTATTTACAGAATAATAAGTTATCGACATGTAAAATGTATCATCCTTACCGTTGTTGCAACAATGTCATCTACCTTCTTAATGTCGTCTGCAGTGAGGGTTAGCCCATCTTCTAGGACAACACAAGCTTCATGTGATTGAGATTCAATACCTAGATCAAAGCTAGGAATGTCAATCTCATGACTTGTGTTGAGTTGATGTTGTCTCGTAGCACTTCGAGTTGTTACTGATCGTCGCATACCGATTGTTGTAGTCCTATCATTAGGCTTTGATTGCAACAAGAAAATAAGTAGAGATGATAAGCATTTTGTTCGAATATTCTAATTTTATTGTTTGTGCATGGGTGAATATGGACTAATTAGTAAGAACCAGAAATATCAATATCATAAACAAACCCCGAAACACATATTAATGATGCTATTGAACTTACATGATTCTCGTAATTTTGCATAACAGGCTGAGGAGGATCAATATAGTCCATCTGATCAACAACAATTAATGAACTAACTGCTTCAATTCCATCGACGATAGACTTTGCAAAATCAGTGAACAAATTATAAATTTCCATCTTCATTTTAAACTGGTCAGAAACTAGTTGCTCATGCTTAGATTTCAATTCATTGATACTCCTCATGATCGACTCTTTCGAAAAGCAGCATTCCTGTGATACAAACGATACAAATTAATAATGTCAGTCAACATTTTTGCATCTTAAAAATTTTGAAATTTGTCCAAGACCCTATAATTACTCAAACGTACCTTCTTATGCAATTTTTCAGCAACATCGTTATTTGCAAAATTAGTTAAATTGTGGATGTTTTTAACTGTATTCTCAAACTCATTATCAGACGATTTATGATGGTCACCTTCTTCTTCAACTGACTTAGCATTGATGTTGATAACATGACTCGATAAATTACCAGTCATTTTTTCCAAGTTAAGATGGCAGCCAACGGTAACCGTCTACAAAATAGAAGAGTACATAGTCAAATTTGCGCAATTATAGAAATATATAATCAACTACGGGATGTAAACAGTAAGTTGACCTGCATGGTTTGTACTTCTTCAATGATAGTCTGACTACTTGAGGAATCTCCGGCGTGTTTCTTGGATTTCGATGGATGACGGCGAATCAGAGGGGATGCGAATTCAACGTCACTATCTTCAACCCGCAGAACAAGGCTATCATCGTACAAACCATTACTGTAATGTTGCTGCTTCTCTTCAACTTGGGCTACGATTTTGGCTGCTTTTAACTAATTAGAGGACATTAAATTAAATAATAAACAATCTAATAAACAAAGAATGATATGACTTATCAACGGTTAGCCAACGTAACGAAAGTAGGGATCAAACTAATGCACTTACATCAGGTCGGCCGAAAATATCTTTCCCTACGTTCAGATTATAGTTGAAAGTGCCGTTGACCCTTGAAGTCCAATTCAGCATTCGTGGAGAACGGGAACCGATCCTGGCACAAAATTTTCCATCTAGTATGGGTATAGTTTCATATATCCACACTTGGAATGCAATTACAAAGCCGCAGATCCGGTATGCAAGGTATGGTTTACCATCACCCTCGATAATCAAAGATTTATTCCTTAGTCCAGCTTTCAGTGACGACAAAGTAATCTTGAATAACTCCTTGCCCCATCCAAACGAATTAAATTCAGGAGAGTCTACGAGTACCATCAATGATTCTTCAACCGATCTCTTATAAGTTGCCGTGAACATAAGATTGGTCAGCAAGTATAGTAATCCAAATTTGACAACATCCTCATCGCACAAATAAGCACTATTGATGAAAAACTGAGAAATGTCTGAAGTTGATATGCTTGATAAATGACTGAGATATTCATTTTTTATCCTACAGTATCTAGAATCGAACACAGATCGTTTGTCTTCCCCTTCAAGTCCTAAACCGGTAATTAGACAAAAATCCTCCATTGTGAAGCTTACTATACTATCACCAATTTTGAACCACATCTCATCTGGATTAGGTTGCTTCACTTCCCTGAGCAGAACTTGATGTATAAGTTGGTGATTTACAACGATATCTTCTACATCCAAGAAGTGGGCAAAGCAAGTGTCGCGAAACATTTTCTTCTGTGAATCATTCATCCTTCCTTTTAGTGAGCTGAATATCGTTGTATTAGAGAACGCATTCACTTTACCAAGTGCCCACTTATCAGGTGAAATAAGATAACCCCATTCCTGTTCAATTAACTATAGAAGATTAGGAAGCAATATAGCAAAAAATAGCATAATTGAAGGTGAGTGAGAAACAAATTATTTTCACTTAACATGTTAGATTATCAAACCAAATTGGATAAAACATCATTTATGAGTATCAATAAGTATGTATATTAACAAAGAACATTAATAAGAGCCAGTAGATAGATAAGTAGACACGACCGTACTTATATATTAGCATTATTAATGAACAAAATCAAATGCACTTATCAATTGCAATTTACCTTCTCCAAAATAGAAAGTATGTATATTAACAAATAACATTAACAAAATCGAGAAGATACATAATTAACACAAGAGTAGATAGATGTTTAATTTATCAAACAACATTATCAGATGTATTTATCAAATTCAATTAACAGCCGCAAGACATTTCTATATTATTGAGGTTCAGTTGGATAAAGTATTCAAGGTAACATATGTCGATATCGACCTATCAAATAATCCAAAATATGGGTGCAGTTATAAAAAAGAATAAATACAATGCAGAGAGTAGAGTTTATATGAATTTCTACCAAATAATGGATTATCCATCCATAAAATTTAAACTTTAACATGATGATTGCAAAAACAACAAAACATAAAAATAAGAAAACAAGGATATGCACTAATACATTGACCACTACGCTGAAATATCCAAATTTTTGTTCTATAATGAAGCGATTATTTTCTTAGCAATTTAACATAAAAATCTGAATCAGAAAGAAAATGCCCAACCCATAAGACAAAAATGATGTGAATTCCTATTAAATGAACTTCAATGAAAGAAATTTTTGTTTGAGCAAATTTGACATAATGCAGTAAAAAAAAAAAAAAACACAAATTAGGGTAGATATATTGGATTAAATCATATGTGAATTAGTAATATATGAAAATAACACAAAATTAATCAAAGCCCGTACAACTTTTCAATTTCATACGATTAACAAAATGAAAAAAATCAAACATATTGATAAAGACAATAGCTGAAAATTTATACCGTTTGTCCTTCGGGAACGGGTATATTGACCTTCTTCTTCACAGGTTTTGCGGTACCGCTATTTATCCCACGATTCCTCTTTGACCCAGATACATTTCGTCTCTTTTTGGTTTTTCGTCTAGATTTCGAGCCACTGCGCGAAGAACCCATTTTCGGTTAACGTAGAGCGGATTAGAAGAAAGATACCGACTAGAATCTGGATGGAAAATATTAAATGTCAACAATAATCAGAAATCTGATTAGAACTATGCCTAAAATTGAAGGATTTTCTACATAAAAGGGGAGATAAATGAGTTTTATGGGGTTCTGGGGATTTCTTTTTTATCAGACATAGAAAGAGACGTGGGGATGATTGACACATAGAAGTTGAAAATGGTAAATTACTTGTATTGCTCCATCATTTAAGATTATATGAATTGGCCCCTAATTTTTTGCTGAAACCGTTATGCAATTGATTGGATAATGTAAAATTAATTATATATTAATAATTTAAATATTTCCAGTAAAATATATATAATATATAGTAATATTGATTACAAAAATATAATCCAGTAAATATCAAAAAATTAGATGAAAATTGGTGTATATCCTAATTTTCTCAACTAAATATATAAAGCTCACACCACAGCAACCCAGCCCAACAACAAATTAATTTGAAGCCCATATTAGTATTACTACCTGACTCCATCTCCATAGATTTTTCTCTGTTTAGCCTCTTCTCACTTCTCGCACAACACACACGAGAAAAAAAGAAGCACAGCCGGCCGAAAACAAATCTCTCTCTCACACACACACAAATCTTAGCTCGTCCGAATCCAGAATAATATTATCTCCCTTCGTCTCCGTCTCTTTCTCTCCGTCTCGACTCGGTCAGGTCCCATATTTTTATATTTTATTTTTTTAGTTTTTCTTAATCTTTGTTAATGGGTATTGGGTAATGAGTTAATGTTGATTGATAGTTGAAATTCTAAATATTGTGAGTTATTGGGTCAATTGTAATTGTAATTGATTTATTGGGTCTGTGAATATGATTGTTTATTTGTGCTGTGATATTTTAAATATGATTAAAGTTTATTTTATCTTAAATTGTGAATATGATTATTCATTTTAGCTTTAAAACGTCCAAGAAAAAAAAAAGAAGTTGGTTTTTCTATCATTTCACTGTTCAATATCAAGTTAGCAATGGATATCTCTCGCTTATTTATTGACTTATTACATATAGTTGAAGCCTTGCCGGCTTATATGTGATTGTAAACTTGTAAAATGGTTGAACAATTAGATTACTCAAATTTGATTAATATTTTTCTTCTAAAACTATTTAAATGATAATTTAGAACATTTTCGACTTTGTTATTTGATTATAATATAAATTTTTTGTATAATATATTTTGTTTGTAATTTTTTTTTTCGAGTTTTAAATTTGCAATTAATTTCGTAATAGCTAATGCAATATAGGGTCATTGGGGGGCCTAATTTTCGGACTTCGCCTCGGGCCCCGAAAATGTCAGAAACGGCTCTGTTTGATTGTATCTAAATCACTTTGTAACTTACTTTGCAATCCTATAAATATAGGTTCATATTTATAATAAAAGTACACCATTCAATTTGCATATCTTCTATTTTTCCTTCTTCTTTCTCTAGTTTCATAACACTAGTTTTATTTATTAAAGTCTTTGAAAAATGTCTATTTGGTTTGTAGGTGAAAATATTTATTTGGATAAAAGTTGTATATATAATAGTTAACTAGATAATATGTTTATTATTATTTTGTTTGGTTCAGCGAGATATAAGAATGAAAAAAAAATTGCTTTTAAAAAGTCAATTTTTGATAAATAAATAAAAAAGACAATTTTATCATTATTCTTAATTAAACGGAAAAAAAGTAAAGAAAAAAAAAACAAAAAGAAAATAAAATGGATGGAGCTGCATAGGGTGATGGCAGAGGACGGTGGTTGAAGAACATTGGTGGAAGATAGTGGCAGTGGCAGTGGCAGTGGCAGTGGCAGCTGCAGCGGTAGGGATGACAACGAGCTATGGTGGTAATTACCATTTTTGCTTCTTCGGAGATTTTTGGAATGTGGGATGGTGATCAGAGATTAAAAAAAAATTATTTACTGTTGTTTAATTAATTAATTAATTTTTTAAATTAATTTTTATTTTTAAATACGATTTAATTTTTAAAATATAAATAAAAAGAGATTCAGAACAGATGCGGGTTTGGAGCGAGGATCATGGTCCTCATCCCTATCTCGATTACAAGCATAGCGGGGTCGAGGTATTTTGCTAGGTGGCGGTATGGGTCACAACGATTATCATTAGTTATAGATGTTCAATTTTTTTTTTTATATATATATATTATAAAAGGTACGTTCGTAGTTTAAAAAATATGAGTGAATTATTATTCGAATAAAAATTTATTTGGACCATTGTTTTTATCTAAACAAGATAAGATAAAACTTATCATTATTTTTAATCTTTGTTCATAAACCAAATCGGGAGAGAGAGACTCGTATGCCAAAAATGTGAACCAAAAACATCGAATGGAGAACAAAAGAAGACTAAGGCCCAAAAGTGACCCGAGTCTTAACCAAAAAATCTTTGGCCCAAAAGTGGCCCATAGAAACACATTTAGGCCTTGTTTGTCACAAATTAAAAACTCATTTTAGTTTTTTTTAGTCGTAATTTTTGACTTTTCAATCTATTTTTAACATGAAAAGTCAACAATTTCAACTCAAATAAACCAAAAATTGGTTTATAAACTAGTTTATAATCTCTGTCAAACGGACCCTTAGTAAACTTAAAAGTGATAATTTTGTCATATACTTGATTTTATATAAAAATTTTATAGTTACTTTTAATATTTTAAATTTCAAATATAATAAATGTGACACATTTTTTTTTTTAAATAAGGAATGTAATAAACGTAACAAATATAACAATAAGTATTATAAAAATAAATACAGTATTTTTAAAATTAAAAAAAAAAGTTCAATAGTATTTTTTAAATTATTTTATATTTTGTAGTGTATGGTAAAACTATCCCAACTTAAAATGGTGAATATATTAGACCAATACAGGAGCTTATTTATAGTGTTTACATAGTGCCTCCTGATTAAGGAAAGAAATCAAATAATTACTCATAACAAATCTCCTATATTTACATATGATTATATGGCTGATATTGTTGTCCAAATTCAAATTATTTGGTCAACTCTTCTATCCCAAAATTATGACAGAATCTTCAAAAAGACATTCTCCCAAAATTTGAATTGTCTTTTCGTTAAATGAGTGTGTTTGATTTTGATTAAAATTAGATGTTTTAAAAAAGTTGATAAAATTTGATGTAATGTGTAGTTAAAAAGTTGTTGATCCATGAAATGTGTGGTTAATTTTAATTGTTGACTTTAATTTTAATTTTTTAGCAAATTTTTAATTAAAAACAAACAGGACCTTATTCGTACTTCGCTTTTTATTTTGTTTGAATTTTTGTTATTGCTTATAAGTACTTATAAATTGGTTAAATGTTATTTTTATCTATACTTTTTATAGAATATATAATTTTTATCCACTTTTTATTCACACATCTCATAGAACTAACTGCTTATAATTTATAAAAAAAATTACCAAATCTACTCCTATTTGATAATATTTGAAAGGAAAACAAAATAAGCAAAATAAAAAACAAAGATATAAGGAAATTATAAAATATAAAAGAGTGTGATATAATGTAGCACGAGTTTAGTGCTTGGGGTCTTCAACAATTTTAAGTCTCATGTTATTAAGTCACTGGACATTTGTGTTAACAATAAATACAAGATCGTTTATATATGAAAATAATAATCCACATATAAAGATTATGATACTTTTTTTAATAAGATTGATCTTAATGACAACTCGATCCACTGGAAGACCTTAGACAAAATATTTGAAAGGATCTTATCAAGAATAATCATAAAAAAGAATTCGAATGAAAAAACTGGTCATCAATCGTACTTGACGAATATTAATTCATGTAAGTGGTTCGACAAAATTAAAGATAGCAATATTACCAATTATCATTGATGCACATCCATAATCGATTTACCAATAATAGTGTTGTGTCGACCGCAATTACTGAACGGTGCTTTAATCGCTGGTTGCAAATGAGAAGTATTTATTATTTTTTCAATCTTTTTATCTTTTAATTTAACATTTCATCACTAACTTAAGATTTCGTTTTTAATATAATATTACAGCTATAATTTTATTCCCAATAAAACTTATCTTCATTAGTATTTAAGTTTATATTTTAATTATTTTATTTATTAACGAATACTATCAAAAATAGTGGAAGGTGCTTGTAATATTCCATTCCTTGAAAGCTAGGAAAACGGTAGCTACTAAAGAAAAAATTGCTCGTTTTTTTCTTTCTTGCGAGTACAGCATTTCGTTTTATTGATTTATTTATAATAGGAAAAATAGTATATTTGGTCTCCAATTTTTTAAAAACGAAAGAGATATACTCCATAAGTATAACTTTTAAAAATAGCACCAGACATTCCCAATATTTGAAAAAAATAAATATAGTATGTCATTTACGACAAAATTGACATCTCCTTTAAAAAAACAAAAAACAAGAAAAAAGAAAATTTTGAATAAAAAAATGACCTAAATGTACCTCCAAAAAATAAAACATAATAAATAGATCTTTTTCTTCATTCACCCCACATTTCTTAAACTCAACGTGGCTGCCGCCACCGCCACATCCAAACATGCACTAAAAACCCCTAATATGTAAATAATAGACCCTTGTGATAAGAATCGTCAATGAAATACAATCATTCATCAACATCCCCAAAAATAATCGATAAACTTTCACTATATCCTTAAGTTCAATAATCAGAATTCCAGATTTCAAACATTAACAACAAAACTTAAAACATTTTCCAGACAGTTAAAAAAAGAAAAAGAAAAAGAAGAAGACAAATACGATCAAAGAAAACCCATGGTTATGGCAACAATTCGTATCACCATCACCATCACCATCATCATGATTGTGTTTCTAATCATCATCATTGTCCCGATTGTCCTCGTCGAACGGTTTTTCCTTGAGGAAAATGCAACATTTCTTGGAACTCTTTGTTATTTACCATGCCTTCCTTCTACGACACTTTCTTCTTAGGCACCTTCAATTTCAGAACTAGATCATTTTTATAATTGGCTGTTGTTGTTATTAATTGGATGAAGATACGGTTTCTAGAGCTTGGGTGGTGGTGGTTGTAGTAGCGGTGGTGGCGGTGGAAGATGTATACCGCGAATAATAAAAATTGACCATTTAAATTATTTAAATTATTGTTTTTAATGTTATTTTCTTATATGTAAAGTTTTTCATAGATAATATTTATTTATTTTAATTTTTAGTACTTTTTATTTATTAGCGTCAGAAATTTTATCAGTAAATTAAATTTACCAAAACAATTTTTTTTTTTTAATTATCATTGACTCTTATTAGTAACGAAATTTCTTAAAATCTTGAAATTGTTTGGAGGTTGATTGACTTTGCATTTTTGTAATGAGTAATGCTACGCACTAACCGTTTATGTCAGTTGAAGTAATTATTTATAGTTGTTAACTATAAATAAAATTACTCAATTAGAGTGAGTAAGTACTCTAATATCACGTAGATTGTTTATTGATACTGAACGACTATAACTAATTGATGATAGATATTTTTCTCCTCTTCCTAGTACGACGGCGACAGTGGTGGAGACCCGCAAAATAGTGACTGGGCTTCTTTCCCCCGTGTCCACTCCGATGTGATTAATCAGTATATGATTAAAACAAATGTGTAGAATAGCAATATGTAGTGTATGAGAGTTGTGTATTCTTTTTTTACCTTGGGGGGTGACCTCTATTTATAGGGATGGCCTGCAGTTATTGATGACGAGTGTCCCTTCATCTCTCTCATTATTAGGAGTTAATGAAGGATGTTTCATCTTCTCAATTGCTGGTGTTTCATCTTCCCAATTGTTAATGATAACTGTCATTTTATGGGTCGTCTGTTTGGCTTGTCTAATAGCAGTTTGGTCATTGTTGTATATCTGTTAGATGTGAGCTTATGATACCAACGAGGCGAGTGAGTCGGTGAGACGGGCGTGCCAGGATAGCCATGGCTCGGCTCGGCCCATAAATCAGACGAGCCGAGCCAAGCTTGGGCTCGGCTCGTCTCCAATCCCACGAACGAGCCGGGCCGAGCTGGCTCGGCTCGGCCCTGTTTTTTTAATTTTTTTTTGTTTAAAATTTGAAAATAAATCATTATATTCTAATTTCTATTTATTTTATTAAAGAACAAAATGTAAATATTTAAAATGAATCATTTATTTATCTTTATCTTTATGTTAAAGATTAAATATTTATATTTATGTTAAAATTTTTATTGAATCATCTTGATTATGTTTTTTAAAATCCTCATATTTGATTAAGTTTTTGTTTTGAATTTGAAAATAAAAAATAAATTTGAAAATAAAAAAGAAAGTAGAAATAAAAAATCATTTATGTTAAAACTTAAAGATTTAAAATCCACCTCTATTTTTTTGTGTTTTTCATTTTTTTAAATTTGAAAATAAAAAAGAATACATAATCGAAAATCGTTTATGTTAAAAATGTAAAATTAAAAACCCTCCTCCTTTTTCTGGGCTTGGGACCGGCTACTTTAAAAGTATGCGGAATTAAAATTGTACATGAACAAGATGTTACGTGTACAATTTTTTATTAAAATAAGAAAAATTCTTCAAATACAGAAATATTAATGTAAAATAATACTTACTACGATTCTACGAATATGATTAATCCATATTCAAATCTTCAAGTTCTTCAGACATTATTCTGTCCACTTTGTCTTGAATTCGAAGTTCGGCATCATCCCAATCCTTTAGACACAGTAAACTTTCTAAAATGTCGGCTTTGAGTCTTGACCTGATATCAGATAAAACCCTGCCACTTATACTAAATGCAGCCTCCGATGCTACAGTTGACACCGGAGGTGTTAGTAGATCACGTGCCATTTTGGAAAGAATTGGGTAACTACGTTGATGTTGTCTCCACCATTTAAGTATATCAAAATTTTTTCTCTCCTCTTCATCTAACATACTAAGCACATCATGTCCAAAATACCTACCTAACTCTACAGGTGTATCATTAGAATAGGGAAGGAAAGAACTAGAAGAAGAACCAACTAATTGTTGACTTTGAGTGGTCCTATGTGTACTAACGTAACTCCATAAGTCAATGTCATCAGTTGATGACGAAGTGTATGTTGGATTAGGGGGTCGTACAATGTTTGTACCGGCCTTTTTAGCATAAATCTCATACATAGAATATAAAATTTGTTCTAAATTAGAACACGTGACTGGATTTTCAAAAGTTAATTTATCTGAAATTGTCATTATTGTTACTTTTGTACCATCTAAGTTAAGTCGAGGATCCATGATACATGCTAATGAAAATAACATAGGTAATTGTTCCCAATATTTTCTAAATTTAGCTTCCATGACATGTATAATACTAGTAAAAAGAGCAAAATTCTTATACTTATGAAAATTGTTAGCAATATAATAGAAATGATTTAAAACAAGTGGAGTAGTTGGGTAATAAACACCAGAACATGCATTTGTTGCGTCGTAAAAAACTTTTAAAAATTTTCTAACAAGATCACATATTTTCCAATCATGTAATTCTAAATCATATTCTGAGTCGTGTGAGTGTCGGCCATTATAATATACAGTAATGCAATCTTCATAACCTTCACACTATTCAAGCATAAGATATGTTGAATTCCACCTATTGCCAACATCAGTTGCAAAATATTTTGATTGCAGCCCATTTTCTATACATAAAGCAGCAAAAACTTATTTTCTTGATGGTGAAACCGAAATATAATTAATAGCAAATCTAATTTTTTCTAATTGTGGGCGTATAAATTGTAATCCATCTTGTACAATTAAATTAAACACATGGCACACACAACGAATATGAAATAAAATACCATCAAATTGTGGATTACAATGTTGCATTAATTTTTCAATTACTATATTATTTGGGCCTGCATTATCAAATGTAAAACTACGAGCTTTAGAATCACATTTAAATTCATGTAACACACTTAATAAAACTTGATAAATATTATTTCTATTATGAGGATAGTCTATTTGTTTAAATGCTATTACTTTTTTATGCATTAACCAATTATTATCAATGTAGTGTGCAGTTGCTACCATGTATCCTTTTTGGTTACAATCTGTCCATAAGTCTGATGTAAAAGATACAACACCATTGTAATTATTAATATCATTAATAATAGCTTCTTTTTTAACAATAGTATCTCTATGAAGTATTTTTCTAGAAATACTAACGTACCTTTGTTGTAAATATTTTTGGGTGAATGTAGTCCAATGAGGATTGTCCACTAAGCATAGTGGAAACTCGACATTTGCTATCTATTCCGGTAGTCCTTCGTGTCGCATAAGTTCTTGTGAGTATATCCAGTTGTTGAGAGTAGGACCACTAGACCCGGCCCCCGGAGATCCAAACTGGAGATGTGCCTGATTTGTATCCACACCTCCATGTTTGTATTGACACTTTTTGAAGTGTCTGTTTAGATGGGTCGTGCCAATCCCCTTCTGCCAAGCAAACTTCTCATGACAGTGTTTACACTGTGCTTTGAACTCAGGGACTCCGTTCACTAGTTTACCAGTCGGCACCAACTGAAAATGCTGCCAGCATTTAACCTTTTGTTTGGTGGCTTTTCGTTTAGTGCTAGAGCCAATGGTAGTTTCATGTGTATTGGCGTCGTCATGAATGTCTTCCAAATTAATTGGATCAGTGCTAACACCAAACTGATCAATAATGTCTTCTGGAATTGGAATGTCATTAAGACCACTGAAATCATCATCACTTCGGTTGTATGCCATTTGGAATAATAGAGAAAGAAAATAGGAGAAGATGAAGATGTAGTAGAACGTAGAAATTAGAAAATAGAAATGTAGAAAATTAGTAGAAGTAGAAAATTATAACGTAATATCTAGATAATAAGATACTAGATACTAATTACTTAGAACACTAATATTGAGATTTGAGAATTTATAATAGATTGAATATGTAATTGAATGAGAGATAAAAGATTGAAGTGTGAAAAAATGAGTTTAGAAATAGGGTATTTATAGGAAAATCATGAAAGGAAAAAACAAAAAAAAATAAAAAAATGAAAATGAAAATGACCGTTGCCAACGGTCCAAATGTGACCGTTGGATAATCATCCAACGGTCACGATTTCGTGACCGTTGTGGACGAGCGCTCGTGTTCGTGGTTCGACGAGCCCGAGTCCGAGCTGGGCCGAGCTTTTATGAGCCAAGCCGACGAGCCGTTTTGCCACCCCTATGCCAGGATGTGTCACTATTAATAGACAACATATAGCAGCTATCATTATTTCTATCATCATAAGCCCCTCTACTTTTTATAAACTGTCGTCAATGAGAAGTAGAATAATCTACCACACGTGCTTTTCTCTAAATTTTTCAGATAGAAGTTCATCGCATTGATTTTTAAACAGATGGTCATCGCCTTGATTATAAAACAGAGGCTCATCACCTTGTTTTTCGGACAGAGACTAATCTCCTTGGTTATAAAACAGATGCTCATCACCTTGTTTTTCAGATAGAGGCTCATCGCCTTAATTTTTAAACATAGGCTCATCGCCTTGATTTTTAAATAGAAGCTCATCGACTTGATTTTTAAACAGAGGTTCATCGCCTTTTTTTTTTTTTTCCAGACAGAGGCTCGTCGCCTTGATTTTTAACAGTAGCAGATGGCCTTGTTTTTCAGACAATAGCAATTGGCCTTATTTCTGGCCTTGTTTTTCAGACAGTAGCAACTAGCCTTATTTCTAGCCTTGTTTTTCATACAATAGTAGCTGTTCTAGCATTATTTTTCAGACAGTAGCAGCTGTCATTATTTCTGGCATTGTTTTTCAGACAGTAGCAGCTGTCATTATTTATGGCATTGCCTTGATTTTTAAACATAGATTATCGCCTTGATTTTTAAACATAGGCTCATTGCCTTGTTTTTTTTTTTTGAAAGTTTTGGACGAGCTCGCCTCATCTTGGGTGAGCCCACTTCGTCTTGGTTGAGCTCGCCTCGCCTAATATATATATATATATATATATATTTTTTTTTTAGCTCACCTCGCATCGCCTCGTCTTCAGTGAGCTCGCCTTGTCAAATTTTTTTTATGTCTTGGGCGAGCTCACCTCGTTTGCCTATTGCAGTAGTTGATAATTTTTTGTGGAAGGTCGGATTTAGTATGTGCACTAGGACTTCCCAGCTAGCCTGATCTTTCTTTGGTACCCTCATAATTTATCCACTTTAAACGATTTATTTTTTGCTTGCCTTTATCATCTCGAGGTTCGTGCTCGTCCCGAGTCTTCCTTTTATTAGACTCAGTTTCATTTCGATCTTTCATACTTTTGGTAATGAGATATGCTTCCTCAGCGTCCACATACTTATCCCCTCTCTTGAGTAACTCATGCATCATATCTAGTGGATTTTTGGAGAGTGACATATTGAATGGACGACTTCGAGTTCCACTCATCATGTCAGTGACTACAGCATGTTGACCTATGATTAACTTTAAACCTTAATGTTTTGATTATAACAAACAAATTGGTTATGTTTTCTAACATTCTATTTTCAAGCAAAATTCAAAGCGCTACAAATCGAACTCTCATACAATGACAAGTTTAAAGTCAAAATCAATACAAGAGTTCAAGCATCTCAAGATCCGCCGAAATTCAAGATTCGAATATCAAGATTGAAGAATAGTTTTTTAGATAAAATTGTAAAGGTATTAACTCTTTAATCCTTAACAATTAAATGAACGAAAGCTCAAAAATATTTTTTATCACTTGTATAAAAATAGTTTGATCAAAGTCAAAAATCAAATTTTCAAAACTGTGGAAACGGACAATCCGTTTGGTAAACCGGTCGATCCGGTCGACCGTTTACCTTGAACCGGTCGACCGTTTGAATGTCTTTTTTCAAAAAGTGTTCGTTCTGATTTTTTGCAGTTCAACGGCTAGTTCTGACCAATTTGACCGATCGACTGTTTGGTCATCCGTTTGGTCAGAAAGTGACAAAAATTCATCTCTATAAATACCACTTCATTATTATCATTCAACAACACTTACAATAGAGATAATTATATTGAAAAACCTCATTCAAAGCTTCATTGCATATATATCTTCAATTTCTCTATTTGAAAATTTTTGTTTGATTAAATCAAACTTTTGGTTAACATTTCTCAACAAAATTTTTTCTCTAACACTTGAGCTTTCCTCATCCATTGTTATTCATTAAAGTGTTAGTCTCTCTTAGAACTAAACTTGTATCTATCATTCATCTAGAGAGAAATACTCAAATCAATCTCTTTATATATTTGGGTCATATTGAGGTCCCTTGAAAAGCTCAATATTGTATAAGGATCGATGCTCCTTGATTGTAAGTCACCGGATACATTGTAAGGGTTTAGATTGCACCATAAGTCAATCAAAATAGTGGAAAGGCCGTGCTCGTGTTGGAGAGCTTGGTAACGGGGGACGTAGATCATTGGTTGGATCGAACCTCCATAAAAATCCTTTGCACTCTCTCTTCTCTTTTATTTACTTATATTGTGCTTATATTTTTTGAATCAATTTTTATTTCTTAAATATCATTTTTGAGAATATTTTTCAAAAAAGTTTTAGAAAACCAATTCACCCCCCTCTTGGTTAGTTATTCTTGGGCTATCAATTGGTATCAGAGCAAGGTGCTCATTTTTTTTGAAGATTACACAATCTTGAGTAATGGCTAACCAAAATTTTTAAAACCTTGAGGGTCACTCTACAAATCGTCCTCCCTTCTTTAATGGCTCCCACTTCAATTATTGGAAAACTAGAATGATGATCTATATTCAATCAATTGATTATAACATTTGGGAAGTCATCGAGTTTGGTCCATATGTGCCTACAAAAATTATCAAAATTGATGATAAACTGGACCAAACTATTTCTAAGCCTAGAGAAGAATATGATGAAATGGATAAAAAAAATATTGTCTTTGAATGCTAGAGCCAAAAATTTACTTTATTGTGCTTTAGACAAAAATGAGTTTAATCGTATTAGCACATGTGATTCCACATATGATATTTGGCATGCATTAGAGATAACTCACTTAGGTACCAACAAGGTTAAAGAAACCAAAATAAATCTTTTGACAAAAGATTTCAAAAATTTCTTTATGAAACAAGATGAACCTATTGTTGATATGATTACTCGTTTCACCGATATTATTAATGGCCTTAAGGGCTTTGATCGAAAATTTACTAACGGTGAACTTGTGAGCAAAATGCTTAGGTCTTTATCGGAAGATTGGAGCTCCTTGAAGATGTTGATAGAAAATACAAAAGATATCAACACTTATCCATTAGAGGATCTATATGAAATATTGATGATGTATGAGCTCAACAATGCCGAAACAAAGGAGAAAACGAGGAGAAGCAAAGAAGAAATGAAGGAGCTTCCCGAGAAGCAAATTGCTTTGAAATCAACAAATGATGAAGGATCCTCCAATACAAACATGAGTGATGAAGAACTTGATGACTTAGTTCTTCTTGTCAAGAAATGGAGAAGATTTCGAAACAATAGGCGATTTCAAAAGAAAGAAGACAAAAGTGAAGAAAAGAACAAAAAGATCATATGCTATGATTGTGACAAACCCGGTCACAAGAGGACCGAATGCCCAAACAAGAAGAAATTCATCAAAAAGAAAGCACTTCAAGCTACATGGGATGATAGTGATAAAGATGATCAAGAAGAAGATGAAATTCAAGAAGAAATCGTTAATATGTGCTTCATGACTATTGAGGATGAGGTAAGTACAAATAACAATGACTCTTACATTGACTTATCTTCCTCTTATGATAAAATTCTTGAAGAATTTGAGAAACTTATGTCAAAATACTATATTCTTAACAATAAACACTATTTGTTGAAAAATGTAGTCAAGAAGCTTTTTATTGCTCAAAAGGACTTTGAAAAAGAGAAAGGTGATCATAAGTCCTTAATTAAAGAAAATATTTTTGTTACCACACGATTACGATATGGCTGCCACGTCAGCACAGGCCTATCCAAGCCCAGTAAGGGCCCAATCTGTAATCTATCAAGAATCCTACCTGGGCCCTGCCCTGCTAGGGCCTTGGAAAGGCCTGTCACACGCTTGGGCCTTCGGCAGCCAAAAATCCGTGAATCATGTAGAGGGCCCCGGCACTCACATGCGAACCATAGAGCCTCGTCAGGCCTCGCATCATTCGTAATTAGCGAGCAACTCGATATGCCGGGACAACCAGAGAAGTAATTAAAGAAAGATTTCGTTGGATTGGGCGCACGAATCCCCACAAGGAAACTGAATCATGATCTCCTAAAATCATGCAACGTGATAAACTCAAGAAAGGAAGGCAATCTCGGGTATCTTTATCACATAAGAAAGGAGGATCTGATTGAAGACCGAATTGATTTGTCTTCCAAATCAATTAGAATTCTTGCGCTATAAATACAATGTCTCCGGTTGTTCCAAGGTACGCACTTTTTATGCTTAAGAATTCGACAAATCAATTAGAATTCTTGTGCTATAAATACAACATCTCCAGTTGTTCCAAGGTATGCAATTTTTATGCTTAAGAATCCTACCATAAACTCTGCTCAAATCTCTGCCTGCTGGTCTCTCCCACACCCTTTTTTGTTCCCGCCCCCGTGTATCTCTCATATACCGGCAGTTGACTTGATCGTCGGAGTGCCAACGATCGCCAGACCTTTTTTCTCTAGAGATCTTGGTGCCTAACGGTCATCCTAGTGTGTAGGTAACATACGAACTGACAGATGAGTGACTGGAGATTTGTTGGCACGTAGACCGGTGCAGGTTCCGACGTCAACAGATTTAAGGGCCCAATCTGTAATCTGTCAAGAACCCTACCTGGGCCCTGCTAGGGCCTTGGAAAGGCCTGTCACACGCTTGGGCCTTCGGCAGCCAGAAATCCGCGAATCATGTGGAGGGCCCCGGCACTCACATGCGAACCATAGGGCCTCGTCAGGCCTCGCATCATTCGTAACTAACGAGCAACTCGATATGCCGGGACAACCAAATAAGTAATTAAAGAAATATTGCATTGGATTGGGCGCACGAATCCCCACAAGGGAACCGAATCATGATCTCCTAAAATCATGCAACGTGATAAACTCAAGGAATGAAGGCAATCTCAGGTATCTTTATCACATAAGGAAGGAGGATCCGATTGAAGACCGAATTGATTTGTCTTCCAAATCAATTAGAATTCTTGCGCTATAAATACAACGTCTCCAGTGTTCCAAGGTACGCACTTTTTATGCTTAAGAATATCACCCTAAACTCTGCTCAAATCTCTGTCTGCTTGTCTCTCCCACACCTTTTTTTGTTCTCGCCCCCGTGTATCTCTCATATACCGGCAGTTGACTTGATCTTCGGAGTGCCAACGATCGCTGGACCCTTTTTCTCTAGAGATCTTGGTGCCTAACGGTCATTCTAGTGTGCAGGTAACATACGAGCTGGCAGAGGAATGACTGAAGATCTGTTGGCACGTGGACTGGTGCAGGTTCTGACATCAACAGATTGGCACCGTCTGTGGGAATTGAAAAACCTTACACGACCAAGTGTTTGTGGTAAAACGTGTTTTCTACCCGAGAGAGCATGGCACCCGAATATCGATAGAAATGGATGGTAAGACAGGGGAACCAGGACCTGGAGTTGGATGATGCCCGGATGAAGGCCGCGCTTGGGCTGCTGGATGATCAGCCCCTCCAGTAGGGACCCAAGCGTAGTCGTACCTGGAGAAGCCCTTCGCAGCCTGGTTCATTAGACTGCCGCCACTCCCATGACATGGACGAATTGCAGGAGGCTGCCGAACGCGAGGACGTCTCCCCAATGGTAATGACCACGTGCTCAGAATCGATGGAAGTTGACGGCGAAGGATTGGATGAGGAATTAATACTAGACGAAGGTCTAGATCCACGAATCATAGCCTCGGATTCTCTCGCTTCTCCAGCCGAGGAGCTGGAAACATTTCCGGTAAGCCCCTCAGAACCAACCTAGATGTTGCAGGTGGGAGAAAAGTTCGAGGAAAAGATGAAGGAAGAGCAAGCAGTTTCTCTGAGAGAACTCAGACGTCTTCGCATGGAAACATAGCGACATGGTCGGGATCGACCCATCGGTCGCGTGCCACGTCTTGAAAATAAATCCAAAAGTGCGCCCCAGGATTCAAAAAAGGAGGCCTCTAAGTGCCGAGAGATACCAGGCCTTGAAAGATGAAGTTGACAAGCTACTGGCCAGCGGGTTCATCAGAGAAGCAATTTACCTCCAGTGGGTATCTAACCCGGTGTTGGTTCGAAAGAGTACCAAGAAGTGGAGGGTATGCATCGACTTCTCTGATCTGAACCAGGCATGCCCTAAAGATAGTTTCTCATTACCGTGCATCGACCAGCTCGTCGATGCGACCGTCGGCCACAAGTTGCTTAGCTTCATGGACGCATACTCGGGCTACAACCAGATCTCGATGTTCATGGGAGACGAGGATCACACGTCGTTTATTACGAACCGAGGGATGTACTGCTATAAGATGATGCCATTCAGCTTGAAGAACGCGGGAGCCACATATCAACGCCTGGTAAATCGTATGTTCGTCGGACAAATTGGGAACACGATGGAGGTATACGTCGACGATATGCTGTTGAAGAGCGTCAACACAGAAGACCACATAGATCACTTGAGGGAAATGTTCGAAACCCTTCGCAAATATCGCACGAAGCTTAACCCCTTGAAGTGTGCGTTCGGGGTCGCGTCCAGAAAGTTCATCGGCTACATGGTCAACCAGTGGAGGATAGAGGCTAATCCCGAAAATATCAGAGCGCTCATTGAGATGCGGTCACCATCCTCCCCCAAGGAAGTCCAAAGTCTGACAGGGAGGTTAGCAGCTCTGAATCGATTTATATCCAAGGCGATCGATCGTTGCCAACCTTTCTTTCAAACCATAAAAGGGGGGAAGCAGTTCGAGTGGACCGAGGAGTGCGAAAAGGCCTTCCAAGACCTCAAGGTCCTCTTCAAAAAATCCCCACTGCTATCCAAACCCAAGAATGGAGAAACATAACTCGTTTACCTCGCCGTCTCGGAAAAGGCAGTTAGCTTGGTGCTAATCTGTGATGAGGGTCCAGCACAATTTCCTGTCTATTACGTAAACAAAGCCCTGCAGGACGCGGAAACGAGATATCCAGACATGGAAAAACTCGCTCTGTCATTAATCGTCGCCTCCAGGAAGCTTCGACCGTACTTCCAGTCCCACAGCATAGATATTTTGACGAACCTCTCTCTACGGCAGATACACCAGAAACCAGATACTTCAGGACGATTGATGAAATGGTCGGTAGAACTTAGTCAATTCGACATCAGTTACAAACCACGGCCTTCGATAAAAGGACAAACTTTAGCTGATTTTGTGGCTGAATTCGCTCATATCCCCAATGGTCCACTTGAAGCCCAACCCTTGGAGGTACCGACATGGAAGTTATATGTCGACAGATCCTCGGGGGAGGCCGGGGCTGGAGCTGGGATCCTACTAATCAGCCTAGATGGCCATAATCTCAACTGCGCGCTTCGCCTGGAATTTAAAGCCTCCAACAACGCAGCAGAATACGAGGCCCTACTGGCAGGCTTGAGACTAGCACGCGAGATGAAGGCAAGGAAGCTCTGAATTCATAGCGATTCACAGCTTGTCGTAAGTCAGGTTAATGGGACCTTCGCGGCGCGTGAACAATCCATGGTGTCCTACTTAACAAAAGCTAAGGACCTTACAAGGTCATCGAAAAAATCCGCCCCGGAACTTATAGACTGGAAAATCCTGAAGGACGAGAGGCAAGACACCCTTAGAACATCGCCCATCTGAGGCCGTATCACCAGTAATACCGTTTTTAGCATTGTTTTGGTCTTTTTTACAATTCTTTGACGGACGCCAAGAAATGCGACGCCGTTTAATAATATTCGTCCTTTATAAATCCAAAGTGCTCCACATGCGAATAGTAACAACCTGGCAGCGAGGGAGTGTGGTTCGCGGCCAACTCTATTAACTCGTTGAGTAAAAATTTTACGCGTAAGAAAGCAAGTACTAAGAACACGGTAGCGAGGGAGTGTGGTTCGCAGCCAACTCTATTAACTCGCTGGGTAAACATTTTACGCGTAAGAAAGCAAGTACTAAGAACACGGCAGCGAGGGAGTGTGATTCGCGGCCAATTCTATTAACTCGCTGGGTAAACATTTTACGCGTAAGAAAGCAAGTACTAAGAACACGGCAGCGAGGGAGTGTGGTTCGTGGCCAACTCTATTAACTCGCTGAGTAAACATTTTATGCGCTATTAAGCAAATACAATCAACTCGGCAGTGAGGGAGTGTGGTTCGCGGCCGACTCTATTAAACTCGCTAGGCAAACATTTTACGCGTAAGCAAGCGAGTACAAACAACACGGCAGCGAGGGAGTGTGATTCGCGACCAACTCTATTAACTTGCTGGGTAAACATCCGACGCGCATGTGTGCAATTGTGGTTCATTGGATGGCGAGGGAGCATGGTCCGCGACCAACTCTATTAAGCTCGCTTAGTAAGGTATCAAGTACGCATTTGGAACAAACGTAAAGACTTTCATTAGAATCTCATTATTCGATTACATAAAATATCCATGCAATAGCACGGCCAAGGAAATTTGACCTATGCACGTAATCCTACGTTTCGGTATAACCCGGGACCTCCAGTTTAGCTAGGAGGCCTTTAGCCTTCGCTAGCTCGTTCAAAATTTCGATCAGTTCTCTATCTTTGGCCTGTATCATATTCTGACAAGACTTCAACTGAGACTCGGCCTTCTTCTGGGCAACGATACATGCCTTCTAGATTGTCTGGGCCTTCGTAACATCGTACGTGGCACGACTCCGCGCATCTTCTGAAAATGCGAGTCGTGCCCGAAGGCGTTTGATTTCGGCCCTCATCGCTTCGGCATTCTCTTTTCAAGGGCAGACTGTATTTCGGCAACCCTCATCTCCAACATCTTATACAACTCACAATTCAAGACATGACTGCGAGAGGTGTACATTTCAGCTAGTTTCATCAACTCCGTCACCTCTGCAGTATCTACTGCCTTCCCGAAGGGAGATGTCCAATATTTGTGGACTGAAATAGCCGCAAGGGCAACTGCTGAAGACAGCTTCTCTATGACTGACGGATCCAGCTCGTCTTGGCGGGCCCCAATGTTAATGTACTCACGCCTGCTGGGAGGGGGAGAAACAGGCGTCCGGGACGCCTGTTCTCCACTCTCGACTTTTGGTTTCTTTTCTGCTAACGATCGAACGTTCTCGAAAGAGGGCCCACGTCTAGCAGGATTCGTCGAAAACGGAACGTCCGCTCTCACCTCCGGCGCAGTAGAAGCAGACGGGTGACCCACCACCGTCTCCAGGCGCTGCAACACTGTGGGTGTAGAACCAGACACCGCAGATGACGCCAAATGGGGAAGGGAGACATCCTTCACGATTCTCCCACGCCTAATCTTGAATTTAGGGACTTTGGAAAAATGGAAGCCCGACATGACCGGCAATAATCAAGGGTCTATGTATGGCGGAAAAAGTGGCATGAAAATGGTGATTTAGGAATGCCCTATCGCATTATATAAGCCCAAGAGAATACCAGCAGTCGGGTGGGCCGACACGTGGCTTGGAATTAAAAGCACATTCGGTAAACCCTAGGGGAATATATCTAAGCACGTGGGGGCGTGATTACGCGAACGCTAAAGCATGATAAAACTACCGCCGACACCCGCCCATGTTAAGTCAAATCTACTAAACGTTCGCCCCAACCTCGTCGAAATTTCTACATAACGAAGGAGTGTTGACCATGACTTGCGAACCACTCCGCGCCATCGGGGACGTTATTTGCGACCTTAGACTTGTACCAATGACTTCGTAAGCAACACTAAACATCGACGAGGCCCGAAACATGTATTTAAAACATTGGCATCACAAACACGATAAAGGCACACACACACAAATATGAAGGTAACTCGGCACCTTTTTATTAAATACGAAATACAATACAAAAGAAGATATAACTGCAATATACTCTAAAATCCCACCGCCTCATTGGGCTAGCACATGAATGGGGTAACTAGGTCTACTAACCCTATCCCCTGGTCTACGCTGGCTACGCCCAGGTTGGGAAACCTGACTTCACCATGATTGGGAGTCTTCCGAGCCAACCTGAGTTAATTTGGTGGCTTATTAGACCATACTGCTCAAAAAATGCCGTTGATGCCTTTTTTGGCAGTGGGAGACCCCCCAGCCCCGTCAACCGGTTAGGGGAGGGCCGGGCTAAGGCTGCTAAGCCTAAATCCCCACCTCGTACATTTGGTTCCCTGAACGTTGATTGGCCAGATCTTTGGTCCTCTGAATGTTGATTCTCAGATTGACAGACATCTTGGATGCCAGCCCTCCGCCGCACCACCATCACATGTTTTCTATCTCTATCTCGATCGCACGATAATGACAGGTTAGATGCAACAGTCTCACGATGGAAGAGTCTTGTTAGGCTTGCATCCTATTTATAAAGGACTACGTTGGAAAGATGTGTAATGCAATAAATACGGTCATAACAGGGGATTTGGAACGGTGCACGGACTTTCCACCTCTCCAAGGCATTAACAACGCCAACGCTTTAGATACCTCCAGGTGTCTGCGTCATTGATATTAAAGGGATGACGATTCTCAGATTTGGAGCGTCTTTTTCCCCCCCACGCGCACACAATATTGAAACGTCGGGATAGCAAAAAGTCAACTTCAATTCTGTTTCAATTTACTTAGGCGAAACCAGACAAGGATTACAAAGTATGAGTCCCCCGCCGCCTCTTTAAGGGACGGCACAATGTGGGCCTTCCTCAGTTGGAAGGGGTGTTCAATCGCCTACTAAACTAGGCCAAGCATCGCGAACCTGAGCCTCAGATGAGTCCTGCCAGATAAAGGAAAGGTTCCACTCCTGATGAAACTCCATGATGCTCTCCACCACCCGACCCCTTGAAGTCCTCACCCGTCATGAATGTTCAGCTTCGGACTTGGGAGACTATACTGGGTAGGCTGAATTACTTCCTACCGAACCACCTTGAGAATATATTTTCTGCGAAGCGCATCAGCATTCCGTTCCTGCGAGGTACATCAACATTCTATTTATCCTCAAAAGTCCCACGCCCATTATAAATAATAGACTTGGACTTGGGGGACTATTGTTACCACACGATTACGATATGGGTGCCACGTCAGCACAGGCCCCATCCAAGCCCAGTAAGGGCCCAATCTATAATCTGTCAAGAACCCTACCTGGGCCCTGCTAGGGCCTTGGAAAGGCCTGTCACACGCTTGGGCCTTCGGCAGCCAGAAATCCGTGAATCATGTGGAGGGCCTCGGCACTCACATGCGAACCATAGGGCCTCGTCAGGCCTCACATCATTCGTAACTAGCGAGCAACTCGATATGCTGGGACAACCAGAGAAGTAATTAAAGAAAGATTGTGTTGGATTGGGTGCACGAATCTCCACAAGGAAACCGAATCATGATCTCCTAAAATCATGCAACGTGATAAACTCAAGGAAGGAAGGCAATCTTGGATATCTTTATCACATAAGGAAGGAGGATCCGATTGAAGACCGAATTGATTTGTTTTCCAAATCAATTAGAATTCTTGCGCTATAAATACAACGTCTCCGGTTGTTCCAAGGTCCGCACTTTTTATGCTTAAGAATTCTACTCTAAACTCTGCTCAAATCTCTGCCTGCTTGTCTCTCCCATGCCTTTTTTTGTTCCCATCCCCGTGTATCTCTCATATACCGGCAGTTGACTTGATCATCAGAGTGTCAACGATCGCTGGACCTTTTTTCTCCCGAGATCTTGGTGCCTAACGGTCATTCTAGTGTGCATGTAACATACGAGCTGGCAGAGGAGTGACTGAAGATCTGTTGGCACGTGGACTGGTGCAGGTTCTGACGTCAACAGTTTTATTGAAAGAAAAAGTGGTTAATTTAATAAGCATTGTTCACAAATTTATCCAAGGAAAGAAAAATTTTGAATTAATGCTTGGTGAGCAAAAATGTGTGTTTAACAAAGGAGAAATTGGATATAAACCTCTCTTGAAACAAAAATCTCTTGAAACCATTTTTGTAAAATCATCCAATTCTTCTCAACAAAACATCACATGTAGTTTTTGCAAGAAAGATGGTCATGTTGCTTATAATTGTTTAACTAAAAAGAAACTATACTTTGAAAGGAAACACAAGTGGATAAAAGAATCCCCAAGCTCTAACTATCAAGGACCCAAACTTATGTGGGTACCAAAAATCAAAAATTAAAATTATTTTTGTAGGTACCACAAAAAGTCAAGAGCAATTGGTTCTTGGATAGTGGTTGTTCGAAACATATGACGGGAGATTGATCTTTGCTATCAAATTTCAAAAGAAAAGATAGAGGTCATGTGACGTTTGGAGACAATGCCAAAGGAAAAATCATAGGCATTGGAAATATTGGTAATCGTTCTTCTCCATCTATTGAAAATGTTTTATTAGTTGATAACCTCAAACATAACTTACTTAGTATAAGTCAATTGTGTGATAAAGGTTATCTCATTAAATTTGATTCTTCCAATTACCTCATTGAGGATGCTATATCTAAAGAGGTATTGTTCATGAGGAGCCGAAGTAAAGATGTTTACATCATATCTATTGAATTTGAACTTGAAAAGGAAATAAAATGTCTTTCAAGTATAAAAGATGATTCTTGGTTATGGCATAGGAGATTAGGTCATGTTAGCATGGACTTACTTTCAAAAATCTCCAAAAATAACTTTGTAAAAGGGTTGCCAAATATAAAGTTTGAAAAAGATAAAATTTGTGATGCTTGTCAATTTGGAAAACAAGTAAAGAGTCCTTTCAAACTTAAACAACACTCTTCTACTTCAAGACCTTTACAACTTTTCCACATGGACTTATTTGGACCTTCTAGAACCGCTAGTTTAAGTGGAAAATATTATGCATTTGTTATTGTTGATGATTTTTCAAGATATACTTCGGTCATTTTCTTGAATTTAAAAGATGAAGCCTTAAATGCATTTAAACATTTTTACAAAAGAGTCCAAAATGAAAAAGGATACACCATTACCACAATTTGAAGTGATCATGGTGGAGAATTTGAAAATATAGCCTTTGATGATTTTTGCAAATCCAATGGATATGAACATAATTTCTCGGCTCCTAGAACTCCTCAACAAAATGGTGTAGTAGAAAGGAAGAATCGAACATTGCAAGAAATGACTCGGACCATGTTGAATGAAAATAATTTACCAAAATACTTTTGGGCCGAAGCCGTAAACACTTCATGTTATATCTTAAATCGAGTTTTGCTGAGTCGAAAGAAAACCAAAACTCCATATGAGCTTTGAAAAAATAGAATTCCCAATATTGGATATTTTAAAGTTTTTGGTTGCAAGTGCTTTATTTTAAATACAAAAGAAAACTTGGAAAAATTTGATCCAAAATCCGATATTGAAATTTTTCTTGGATATTCATCTACTAGCAAAGCTTTTAGAGTTTTTAACAAAAGAACTTTAGTAGTTGAAGAATCCATGCATGTTGTTTTTGATGAAACTAACTCAATTGAGCAAGAAAAAGTCATTGATGATGAAGATTTGGAAATCCCATTTGAGCAACTAAGCGGTCAAAATCAAAACAAAGGGAATCCAAATAACATTGAAATTCAACATGACGAGGAAACGATTATGCAACAAAATGAAGAAGAACCTCATGAAGATCTCAACACTTCATCATTACCAAAAGAATGGAGGTTTGTCCCCTCTCATCCAAAAGATCTCATCATTGGTGATCCATCAAAAGGGGTAAGTACAAGAAATACTTCTAGAAATTTTCATAACAATTGTGCATTTCTTTCACAAATAGAGCCAAAGAATTTTAAAGAAGCCGAATTTGATGAATTTTGGATTCTAGCTATGCAAGAAGAACTAAATCAATTTGAAAGAAATCATGTTTGGGATTTAGTTGCTAGACCAAATTCACAAACCGTAATTGGCACAAAATGGGTTTTTCGAAACAAACGAGATGAAAATGGTATAATTGTGCGTAACAAAGCTAGATTAGTGGCTCAAGGTTACAATCAAGAAGAAGGTATTGATTTCGAAGAAACTTTTGCTCCGGTTGCTAGATTAGAGTCAATTCGTATGCTTCTTGCTTTTGCATGTCATAAGAATTTTACTCTCTTTCAAATGGATGTCAAAAGTGCATTTTTGAATGGAGTCATTCAAGAAGAAGTTTTTGTTGAGCAACCACCCGGTTTTAAAAATCATAAGTATCCGGACAAAATTTTCAAACTTAGAAAAGTCCTTTATGGTTTAAAACAAGCTCCTAGAGCATGGTATGAGAGATTAAGTAAATTTCTCTTATCAAATAATTTTTTAATGGGTAAAGCGGATACAACATTATTTATAAAAATAAAAAAGAATGATATGATAGTTGTTTAAATTTATGTTGACGATATCATTTTTGGTGCTACTAACATTTTTCTATGTGAAGAATTTTCTAAGTGCATGAGTAGGGAATTTGAGATGAGCATGATGGGTAAACTCAAGTTCTTTCTTGGTCTTCAAATCAAACAAACTAATGATGGAATATTCATTAGTCAAACCAAGTATATCTTGGATATGCTCAAAAAGTTTGAAATGAAAGAATTGAAGCCTATGAACACCCCAATGAGCTCATCAATCAAACTAGACAAAGATGAGCATGGTACTTCCGTTGATACAACAAAATATCGAGGTATGATCGGATCCCTTCTTTATTTAACCGCTAGTAGACTCGATATTATGTTTAGTGTATGCTTATGTGCTAGATATCAATCTAATCCTAAGAATTCTCATCTTAGTGCCGTAAAATGTATTTTTCGTTATCTTAGTGGAACTAGATCTTTAGGTCTTTGGTATCCCAAAGAAACTCATTTTGATTTACTTAGCTATTCGGATGCCGATTGGGTCGGTTGCACAATTGATCGTAAAAGTACTAGTGGAACGTGCCATTTTCTAGGCTTTGCTTTAGTTTCATAGTTTAGTAAGAAACAAAATTCCGTTGCCTTGTCAACTGCTGAAGCCGAGTATATCTCCGCCGCTAGTTGTTGTGCTCAAATCCTATGGATGAAGCAAACTCTAAATGATTATCACATTTCATTTGACAAAGTTCCTATTATGTGAGATAATACTAGTGCGATCAACTTATCAAAAAATCCCGTTTTGCATTCTCGTACCAAGCACATCGAGATTAGACATCACTTCCTACGAGACCATGCACACAAGGGAGATATAACTTTGGAGTTTGTAAACACCGAAAAACAATTGGCCGATATTCTCACAAAACCATTAGCACTTGAAAGATTTTCTTACATTTGACGAAATTTAGGTATAATTGACGAATGTGAAATATGTGGCTAACTTCTTATATTTTCTATAATTGATTGCATTTTATGTGATAAATATGTTTCAAAATTATTTGACAAAAGATCAAATCAATGATTTTTATAAAATTTTGCAAAAATTGTCCAAACGGACGACCGTTCATTAAATCGGACGTCCGTTTCATGTCAAACGGATGAACAATTGCTTAATCCGTTTCATCATCCGTCTAAGCAGAGACTTTTGCTAAAATTAAAAATTTTAAACGGTTGACCGTCTTGGTTAAACGGACGTCCGTCTTAAATTAAACGGACGACCTCATGATCATCTGTCTACTCATCCGTCTGAGCAGAGAGTTTAATTTTCAAAATTTCATATCAAACGGTCGACCGTCTAAGGTTTCCGGTCGTCCGTATAAGCGGAAATCAGGATTTTAAGTTAGAAATTTTTCAAATTTCTTCATTCCAACTTCCCGCGAACCAAGGTTTTCTCTCCAAATCTTCTTCCAATCTTCCCAAGATCTTTCCAATTTACATTCAAAATCACAAAACCCATATCATTTCACGCTTAAAACTACAAAATCCCCCAATTCTGTCCACTGAATCGTGACAAATCCCTCAAACGGACGGTCTCTAACCCTAGACTCCAAATCCATTTTCTCCACCACAATGCCTCGAATGAAAATGGCAGCCAAACGACCTAGGAGAGAAAGGCAACCATCTCCATCCTCCTCCTCATCCGAAGAAGATCCTCAATCCAAGCGAATAGAACGAAGTCCCGTCCTCATGGGTAAGAACGTCGATCTTGCCTCTTTCACACACGATGCACCATCTTTCAATGTTGAAAATATTTTTATGGGTATAGGGTGGGTTCCTATTCTTACTCTCAATGAAAATGTCTACCCCCCATTGTCAAAGAATTTTACAAAAACATGGTTTATTCTCCGGCGTCGGGTATCTCTTCTTTTGTTCGGAACAAACGAATTAAGATCACTCAAGATCTTATTCGTTCCATTCTTCATCTTGAGGATGGTGGTATGCGTCTCTATACCACCAAGACAATTCCTCACACCGCCGAGTACGATCCGGTCGACGCATGTTGTAACGTCACCGGCAAGCATTTTGAGGCTGCCGTACGTCTTGGAACTAATCAACTCACTCTTCCATGTTGTGTCCTCCATAATATCATCGCCCATATTATTGTCCCTCGAAAGGGTCATTTGGATGAAGTTAACCATTTCGATGTTTTTGTGCTCGACTCTATCCTTCGAGGGCGTAAGCTCAATTTTTCATGCATCATGATCCAACACATGTATTACGTTCTTAGCGGCAAGAGATCTAAGGCGCTTCCCTACGGCATGATTCTCACTAAAATTTTCCAACACTTCGACATCTCATTCCGTGATACGGTGACCCTCCTTCCTAAAGCCACCGACACCATCAATGTTCTTATGCTCAAACGAATGAAGATTTTCAAAGAAAACGGTCAATGGGTAGCAAAGTCAAAGGGGTTTGATGAAGAGTCGGGACCCTCTACTCTACCCTTCGAGGGGGAAGATATTGACGAAGATGCTCCTCCGTCCCCACCGCGGCAAAGATCACAAAGGCCGTTGTCCTCCACCTCCGGCCACAACGAGGACCAATTCACTTTACTTCATGGACGGATCGACTCACTTACCTCTTCGGTCGAGGGTCTACACCATACCATGGGGACTCTCCATCACTCGGTTGCCGACATGACGACATTGCTCCGAGATCTTCATTCCCGTCTTGATGCCGTGCTTCCCCCGCAGCCGCCCCCGGAGCCTTAGTTTATTTCCTTTGTTTTTTGTTGTTTTTGTATCTATGTTTTTGCAAACATTTCTATGTTCTAGCTTTCATTATGTATCTTGGAACTATGCTTGTTTTTAGATTTTAATTTTATGAATGGCATATTTCGTTTCACTTAGGGAAAATTTCTTTTAAACCTTAGTGTTTTATCACTGAATGCCTTTTTGTTTATCAATGAATGCCTTTTTGTTTATGCCAAAAGGGGGAAAATATATGTGATGTTGTAGAATTTGGAAAATATGTGATATATGTAGAATTTGAAAATATATGTGATGTGATGAATTTGGCAAATCAAATGAAATTGATATCATGTAATACAAACTCATCAAATCATGTTTACTTGAAAAAGAAATGGGGAATATACATGATTAATTCTATTTCATTATTCTATATTCTCACATTGTTTGTCATAATAAAAAAGGAGAAAATTGTTGACCTATTGTTAACTTTAAACCTTAATGTTTTGATTATAACAAACAAATTGGTTATGTTTTCTAACATTCTATTTTCAAGCAAAATTCAAAGCGCTACAAATCGAACTCTCATGCAATGACAAGTTCAAAGTCAAAATCAATATAAGAGTTCAAGCATCTCAAGATCCGTCGAAATTCAAAATTCAAAGATCAAGATTGAAGAATAGTTTTTTAGATAAAATTGTAAAGGTATTAACTCTTTAATCCTTAGCAATTAAATGAACAAAAGCTCAAAAATATTTTTTATCACTTGTATAAAAATAGTTTGATCAAATCCAAAAATCAGATTTTCAAAACTGTGGAAACGGACAATCCGTTTGGTAAAACGGTTGATCCGGTCGACCGTTTACCTTGAACCGGTCGACCGTTTGAATGTCTTTTTTCAAAAAGTGTCCGTTCTGATTTTTTACAGTTCAACGATAGTTCTGACCAATTTGACCGGTCGACCGTTTGGTCATCCGTTTGGTCAGAAAGTGACAAAAATTCATCTCTATAAATACCACTTCATTTATTATCATTCAACAACACTTACAAGAGCATTTATAGAGAGAATTATATTGAAAAACCTCATTCAAAGCTTCATTGCATATATATCTTCAATTTCTCTATTTGAAAAATTTGTTTGATTAAATCAAACTTTTGGTTCACCTTTCTCAACAAAGTTTTTCCTCTAACACTTGAGCTTTTCTCATCCATTGTTATTCATTAAAGTGTTAGTCTCTCTTAGAACTAAACTTGTATCTATCATTCATCTAGAGAGAAATACTCAAATCAATCTCTTTATATATTTGGGTCATATTGAGGTTCCTTGAAAAGCTCAATATTGTATAAGGATCGGTGCTCCTTGATTGTAAGTCATCAGATACATTGTAAGAGTTTGGATTACACCATAAGTCAATCAAAATAGTGGAAATGCCGTGCTCGTGTTGGAGAGCTTGGTAACGGGGGACGTAGATCATTGGTTGGATCGAACCTCCATAAAAATCGTTTGCACTCTCTCTTCTCTTTTATTTACTTATATTGTGCTTATATTTTTGTGAATCAATTTTTATTTCTTAAATATCCATTTTGAGAATATTTTTCGAAAAAGTTTGAGAAAACCAATTCACCCCCCTCTTGGTTAGTTATTCTTGGACTATCACAGCAGACATTTGCAGATCTTTGATTCCCAGCGTGGCTCATATTGAACCGGTCAATGAAATCTTTCAGTAGTTCATCCTTGTCCCGTGTCAATTGCATCAGACTAATAGCAGTTTTCTTAACACGTTTGCTGCTGGCAAAGTGTGTAGTAAAACTTTTAGAAAAATCGTCAAATGTACGGATCGATTTTGGGAGAAGAGTGGCTACATAGTCCTTGGCCTTATGCCTAAGTGTTATGAGCTTGGGGAGGATCTCCTTGCGGTAATGATCCTACCAGTAGAAGGTTAGGACCCTGTGGTGGCTGAGAAACCGCAACGTTCCGATCCTGGAGTAGAGCCGTTAAGGTTGCCACCTGAGCTTGCAGTGCATCAAGTTGAACGGCAGAGGCAAATTCTTGTTGTGGATGATTTGTGGAGGCGTTAGACTCGGTGTCTACATCCTCGACGGGGACTGGTGAAGTGGTTACATTCTTAGCTTTTCTAATTCGAGCCATGACTTTTTGTGCTGTTTTCCACAGATGACGTCAATTGATTATAGATATTTTTCTTCTCCTCCTAGCACGACGGAAACAGTGGTGGAGACCTGCAAAATAGTGACGGGGCTTTTTTTCTCCGTGTCTACTCCAGTGTGATAATCAGTATATGATTAAAACAGATGTACAAAATAGCAATATAGAGTGTATGAGAGTTGTGTGTTCTATTTTTTATCTAGAGGGATGATCTCTATTTATAGGGATGGCCTCTAGTTATTGATGACGGGTGTCCCTTCATCTTTCTCATTTGATGACGGGTATTCGTTCATCTCTCTCATTATTAAGAGTTAATGAATAATGTTTCATCTTCTTAATTGCTGGTGTTTCATATTCATAATTGTCAATGATAACTGTCATTTTATAGGTCGTCTGTCTGGCTTGTCTAATAGCAGTTGGGTCATTGTTGTCTATCTGTCATAGATGAGTTTATGATACCAACAAGACGGATGAGTTGGTGAGGTGGGCATACCAAGACGTACCACTATTGACAGACAACATATAGCAGCTATCATTATTTCTATAATCACCAACATTTTTTTTTGAACTTTACCAGACTACATATCAATCTTGGGTGCTACGTGTCTTTATCACATGGATAAGAGACAGTGGCGCAGACAATTGAGCAAATAGGGTTTATAATGTAAGGAAAATGCTGGTTGTATACTCAACATTACCGCGTCGTTTACCGCAACTGGTAGAATGACCAATTTGCCCCTCAATCAATCCAAATAACAACAAATTCTTTCATTTCATCCAACAAAGCCAGTCCCCTTTTCATCCAAGTAAATCCTCGTTTCATTTTCGGGAAAGGCGGACAGTCCCCTTTTCCAACAAAGGCTGTCCCATTTTCTGGCCATTTATAATGTATTTCTTCCTCCATTTTTCGTCCATTAATCATCGTTTCATTTTCATGACAGAACATTTGTGAAGATTTGCACTTCGATTTTCCAAAATATTCTGGTGATCAAGTATTATTTTTCAAATATTTCGGTGATCGAGCTGAATGAGGACTTTTCGCGTTTCCAGATTTGGTTTTGAATCATTTCGCATTTCCGGCCATTCTTGGTCATGCAAATCTTTTGCACCATCATGTATGTGAATATAGGATATCATATCGCCATTTAGCAGCTACTTTTGTTATTATAGATTTCTTGTATTTGAATACTTAAGGATGAAATTGTTATTCTGAAATTGAAAAATCCAATTCGGCCAAAACATTTGTTTTTCTAGATTTATAAATCTCATGGATTGGGTAGTTAGTGATGTTCCTCTACTTTGAGGTGTTGTAAGGTGCAACTTAGGGTATTCTCTTTAGTACTAATATTATGTTGCACATTTACTTGTGTCACTAGTTAATACTGCAATGTGTAATTTGATGATTTTTTTCTGATATTATGAAGGTTACTAGTGTGGTGTGAGTGTGTTGATGATTGAGGTTTGCTAACAGTATAGCATAGTATAGAGAAAGACAACTATATATTTGATTGATGATTGAGTTCAGTTGCCTAACCAATCTACTACACCAGACTTTATTGTGTTTCAAGTGTAATTGTTGTTGCCAGGAAATATTGGTGTTCGTGAATCAAATTCAAATTTGGGAGCAACAATCATTTGGAACAACTTGGTTTATATGTAGATGAGGAAGAAGGTAAGCCACTTAGTATTCTGAATTTCGCACATTAGGTAAAGAAAGTTGAGATGCTCAAGAACGGAATATTTTTAGCTGTTGCATCATAAGCAGGATGCCCAATAAATGAATTTTATACGAAAATGCATGAATTAGTAAGATGTCGAGATTTCGCGTTTCTGGCCATTTGCATTTCCGGCCATTTGGAGGAAAAAGATGTCGAGATTTTGCTCAATATCACGATCCGACCAAAGAAGGGGGCACGAGTTAGATAGTTAGATTCATTGGTTTGTAATGGAACAAATAGTTGTGTTTATTTATGTTTTAATATAATGTTATAATCATAAATTCGAATTATTTGTTTGTTTGAAAATCACAAAGTTGGGAAAATGTAGACGATGCCATTTATTTATGATTTTCGTAAACTTAGAAGATAAATGCATATTACATTTTGTGAACTAAGTTCAATTTTTTATTTTTTTTTTATTTTTTTTTATTATTACAAGAACACATAAACTATCTTATTGATTGTGGAATCTTTGATTGGCTAACAAGTTTGTTGAAATTTCTTCTTCTTCTATCTCATCATCTTCCAAGTATTCATCATCAACCACAAACATATTCATATCTACTGTTGCATCTTCGAAAAGTGAAACGAGATTTCTTAAATAAAAATATCGAAAATAATAATAACTTCCATGAGGCATGTAACACAAAAATAAATGTTTGCGATTATGACAAATACATAACTTCTATAAGGTATATAACACAAAATATGGCAAAAAAAATGAACTTCCAAACGAGAACAAAAATTACCTGTTTCGGACATAGTGGTGGACAATTTAGAAGAAAAATAAAGTTTCAAGTCAAATAATGATAACTATGGAAGAAAAAATATCATCGAAATATTGTCGGAAATAATGAACTCAAGACAAAATTTGGATAAGTGTTGAAGAAGTGATCAAATATTCACATTTGGCTGGACATTTAGTTAAGGTGATAGAAATGGGGTTAATTTCATTTATTGCTATTAAATTTTTAAAAATTAATATCTCGCGATATAGTACAAAATATCGCGAGATATTAATTTTATCATTTTGCGGTACACCGAGCCTCAACCGCAGTGTACATTTAGCATAACTGATAATGTAATATGATTTGGTCGGGTTTAGGGAGCCATCCGCCCATGTGGAGACTGTCTATGGACTACTTGTCTCCCTTCACGGACCAACATTTGAGCATTTTTTTAACTTGATCAAAATGTCCATTCTATCCTCCTCCTTTCTAATCTTGTGGGCCACCCAACTCATGTTCGGATTTTTATCAAATTACTAATTTGTCACAATTAAATCGCCTTTATACTTCGTGCTCGTCTATTAAGATTTTTTTTTTTTAAATAACAAATAGCGAATTTTACATAATGTATAAATAAAAAATAAATAAAAATTATAAATTTTACAAAATATATAAATAAAAATAATTAAATAACTCTAGCAAACACAACCATTCATCAAGACCATTGACATGTCAAACACTGAAACACAAAATATTGATAAGGTAATGATTGACTTTTAGATCAAATGTATTCAAGTAATTAACAAATCTCAATGGAGTAAATTGAAACAAAATTATAAATTAACTAATTTGATTATTTTGAAACAAAGTTTCACAATTCACTTAAATTTAGAAGTTCGATAATATTATAATATTTTGTCACTTAAAATATTACAATAGAAAGAGATTGCCGTAATTATGAATAATTGATTATATTTAATCTTTCGCGCTTCTATGTTATTTCTCTTAAACTTCAATTACACAATGCTTTGTAGTTTAAATAATTAGGTTGTCTCCATTTTGTGCTCAAAAATCAACTTTCGAAATGTACTTTCAAAAATTAAAGTTTAAATCATTATAAACTGACTTGATTGATCCTGTTTCGTATAAAAACGTAATTTTTTTTTCAACATATTTAGAAGTACAATATTTTTTTATTATTTTAAATAGTAGTCATTCCTCTAAATAAATTTAAACATGTAGAAGTCAATTCTAATAAAATTTCTCAACATTTACAAGTAAAGAGTCAATGTAATCAATATTAACATTCATTAACAATTTAGAGGTAATTTAACAAATGGTCACTGAAATTCAAGTAAAATTTTAAATTGGTTATTAAATTATTTTTTATGATTTATTCAATCTGTTAAACTTTGACATCATACTAACGATCATTGTGTCAATGTCGTGAAATTACAAATCTTCAAAATAAAATACAATATTTTGGAGAAAAAAAACCCTCACGTTCAACTAAAAAATTCCACGCTCTCTTTATCCCTAACCATATTTTTCAACATTAATAAGCAAACAAGGTTGCAACAAAGCTAAGACACAAAACCAACGGGAAGGAATCGATTTTTTTAATGACTATCGGTTTACATGACAGTTTACTAGCATTACGCTAAATGAGTAATTAATTTTGTAATATTATTTAGTTTTAGTGACTAAACAAGTCAAAAAATTACTTTAATGGTCAATTTGACATTTTGCTTGAGCTTCAATGACCTTCAAGAAAATTAAGTCAAAAAATATATATTGTTACTAATCAAGATTAACGAGGTGCATTAATCGTATTAATAAGTAAATTCAAATATAGGAAAATGAAATTGAATAAAGCCTAGGGTCATTTTCGTCCTCGGTGGAATATTCACTTCGTCACTGAAAGAAGTCAGACGGAGAATACAAAGAAGTGAAGAACCGCAAACAAACTAAACGACAACATAACAGTACCCATCTCTCCCCCCCCCCCCCCCCCCCCCCTCTCTCTCTCTATACATTCACTATATACATTCACACGAACACTCTAGGGCAAAGGAATATCGAGAAATCAATAATCGTTAGTTAGTGTTGAAATGAGTCCAGAGAGGATTCAAGGGAGCTGTGTTGCTATTCGTGCACTCACTCCTTCATCGACTTGTCCTAAATGCATCCAGTCTAATTCTGTTTCGTCAGGTACTCATTATTGATATACTCTTAAAATCTGTATATTTCTCCCTGTAATGCGCATATATATATGTGTATGTGTGTGTGTGTGTGTGTGTGCGTTTTTGTTCACAGGTAGTAAATGACATGATAGAGTGTCTGTGATCTGTGAGGCTCTTGTTTTGATTTAATTTAAACATTGATTGTGTAATTAAGATATAATTAAAATTATCGGTGAGGCTTTTGTTTTGTGCAAATGGCTTTTGTTTGATGTTATGCCTTGATTGGATTTGTTTATAGCCATAGATAATTGTCCATTGATATTTCCAATAATGAAGAATGTCAGAAATATATAGCCAAAACACTCACGAATATCTAGTATAACTTTCTATCATCATTTTGGGGGAATGGATTGAAACCGAGGAATCTATACAAGTACAAATACTGCCAAGTACTCAACTTTTCGATTAAATTGGAATATTTCACAAGGGAGGAGAAGAGAGGAGAGTGTTGGTTTGGACACGAGAGAATTGAATTCTTCTCGAGCAGAATGTATATTAGGTTTATACGTTACTGCATTCAATACATAAATCTGTATGTTAAAAGAGCGGGAGGCAATGGTGAATTTCATAGAAATCTCCTAGTTAATTGGTTCCTGCACTAATCTGCTTCAATCCACTACTTATTTACACAGTTCTCACATTTCGTCTAGCTGTTGTACTGTGTACACGTTGTGGATAAATGAGTTATTGTTGTGTTGCTAGTTATTTATGGTCAAATACTTGTCTTTCTTCATTAAGAGTGAAAGTTAACTGGTTTGAGTGCAGATGATGCAACCTGTGGTAAACCAGTGTGGATGGGAAAAGGCATCACCTGTGTTTGCTTCAAACCAAAGGGAAGCTATGCACGAATTTGCATTCATTTGACACCCCTACAGGCTAGTGCACACCAATGATCTCTATTCATCATGAAAAAGAAAAATATTAATCATAGCATGTCATTCTTTTTCAACCACTGGGCCCTGCAGGCAAATGGATCACTGAAAATGTTTGATGGGTAATGGTTAAAGGACCATACTTTTTGTATCAGTAAACCATTTTGTTTAAAATAGGGGTAGTTAGAGTCTAATAGTTTTTATTTTCTATAATCCCACACTCATGCACATCTCCTTATTTTGTGGGTTGGGAATCATGGACCTAACAGCCTTTTTACATTTCAATGTTGAGAAACTTGAATATCTATTTATGTAGCCCAATATTTTCTTTCTTTATTTGGTTAATTTCTTGAAGATGATTATTAATTTTTGACATAATTATCTCTTAAAATTGGCAGGAAGAGAGACTGAGAAGGTTGAGACATCGGACAAAAGTATACTTTGATGCATCCAGACCAGACCATCAGGTGTGTATTGCATTCTCCAATCTGTGTTATTGTCTATCATCATTTGATAAAATCTGTAATATATCCTGTGCTTTATAGTCATTACCAGTATATTGTTTGCAAGTGATGGATTCAACGTGATCCACAAGAGGAGGGATTGCAGAGCCTTTCCTTTTTGTAATATTTAACCATGTGTCTGAAAATTCACTGGATATTGAAACTTTATATCTTCATCTAATCAAACTTGCATAATTGCAGGAGGCTTTAAGGGCACTATGGTCTGCTACATATCCTGGTCAGCAGCTACAAAGTTTGATATCTGATCAGTGGAAAGAAATGGGATGGCAAGGAAGAGATCCATCAACGGACTTCAGGTTTATTTTTACTTCCCTGTGGTCTATATCATATTTAGTTCCTCGTCCATTTTCCTGCTCATTCAGTTTCTCTTGTCGCATGTGACATTGCAATTTTGGTATGCAGAGGAGCTGGGTTCATTTCTTTGGAGAATTTACTGTTTTTTGCCAAGACATTTTCTGTAAGATTCCACCCACTTTTCTAAGTTACGTGCTAGGATATGTATTGTTTTGTTATCCATATTCTGTTATAATTTGAGGGAAGGGTGTCCGAGTTCGGCTTCAGTTTTTGACACAGTACTGTTAGAAACAATACAGCACAGAAAGACTGTCCCCTGCTGGAAAAATTGAAACAATGACCCCAAGTTTTTTTTTTTGACTGGACATAAAATGTTATCTTGATTTTTTAAGAACATTTAGGGTCAAAATTATTTCTTGGTTCCATGCCACAGACATCCTTTCAAAGTTTATTGAAGAAGCAAGCAGGCAAAAGAGCTGTTTGGGAATATCCATTTGCTGTTGCTGGCGTAAATATCACATTCATGATCATTCAAATGCTTGATCTAGATGCCAGTAAGGGGAAAAATACATCGCAAATTTGTAAAATTTGGCAAATTACATAAATCTCTAGGCGACTGGCTAATGTGAGATCAACTATATGCAGCAAAACCCAGAAAGTTTGTTAGAGCTGTTTTTCTTCAGATGTTGTCGGGTAAAAACAATTATCATTTTCATGATTTGTACATCGATTTTATTTTAATGCTTCAAAACTAAAAGTCTTGATGCATTTGTAGAGAACGAGTGGGCTTTTGACCTTCTATATTGTGTGGCTTTCATGATAATGGACAAATTGTGGCTGGAGAAAAATGCAACTTACATGGAGTTCAATGTAAGTATTGTTGTTTGTCCTCCTAATCCTCATGTAATGAAGCCCACTCAATGAGATTGTACATCATAGACGTGAATCTTTTACCATTTTTAATTCACATTTTAATTTTATTCTGATTTTGCACTTATATAATTCTTTTCTTTTCTCCCAATATATGTACCTTACAGGAGATTTTGAAATCGGCAAGATCTCTGCTGGAGAAAGAACTTCTAATGGAAGATGTATTGCGAATCGAGGACATGCCTTCCTATAGCCTTCTTTGTTAATGTTAGCTGACCTAAAACGCCAAGGACATGTTTGGTACATATTGGTAAGCACTTTACACACAGAGTAAAATAGACAATATTTTAACCTATTTCTTGTTTTTAATCCTATCAGCATCATTCGGTCCAACGTAACAAACATGCCATAAGAAACTGAAATATGAGTTATTTTTATTAGCTAATACCATTTTTGTTTCGATTTGCCTTTGTTTTTCTCCTTTGAACAAGTAACATTATTAACCAATTATGTAATATATGAATAGCTAACAATCGGTTTATCCATTATTGTGAGAATATTGGTCACTTAATAGTGTGTTTGTAATTGTGTGTGTAAGTGTGAGTTGGATGTAAAATTAATTTGTTCTGTATTGCCAAATTGCTATTATCGATTAGGATTGTTGGAGGACTTTCGTTGGGACTTAATATTTCAACCAAAAAGTTCACTTACAATTTTTTTTATTGTACATTTACAATAATTCCTACATTATCGTGGCACATGATATTCAAACAAACTTAACATTGACATTCTCAAAATGAGAGACAATGCCAAAAATGTTGTGACGAAGCATGTGATGTCGGACAAAAAGATTCTAAACATTTGTAGACACGAGTTTTAATTGTAACTATGTCTAACTTGGTAATTGCGTGCGTGTGTACAATTATACATGTCTTGAAACGAAGTGCGTTTTACTATAATACGAACCCGTAAACAATCAATGAATCAATGGATATTTGGCTCAAAAATTTGAGAGAAGGTTGCTGCCGAACTCTTCAAAAAAAATTTAGATGAAATTCATTTCGACGTCAATAAATATTATCCAAAATGATATTGAATGTAAAAGTGAAGAAAAAATAGTTAATTTTAGCAATGGTCACTATAGTTTATTAAAAGTTTTAAAATAGTCATTGAAATAATTTTCTGAATAGTCATTCAAGATTCTAATATTTACATTAACAGTCACTCGATTTTAGACATTCGCCTAAAACCCTTCGTGGCACTATTAAATTTTAATGCAAACACAAACAACTTTAAGTAGCATGCTGCTTCAGACAAAATTGTATTAATTACAGCTAAAGACGTAATTGTCAAACACGTTTTCTCCATATGCATTTGAGTTTAATGAGCAGTTAATAGTGAAATTTCATATTTTTGTTGGCGAATTTTAAAGGTGAAATATTTTTGTCTCATATAGCGTACTAATTAACTTTGTTTGTGTTTATATTTGAATTTAATAGCGACACGTAAGATTTTAGGTTCATGTTTCTAGCCGAGTGATTATTAGTGTAAATTTTAGAAATTTAAGTGACTATTAGTGTAATAAAATTACTTCAATGAGCATTTTAAAAATTTTAACAAATTTTTTGCCGAAATTAACCCCCCAAAAAATAATAATAATAATAAAAAATTATCGACTTAAAGCGTCACAAGGGCGCGTGGCGTAGATATGCTCTATAAATAGGTACCGCAGCGAAGCATACGATTGTTCCGAAAGCTTAAACGTTCTGCTGCTCTGAAATTATCAATGTAATGTAAGTTTCTTATCATAAATTTTACAATCAATTAACCAATATATTACTTCAGAATTAACAATATAAAGTTAATTTCACTATAATTTCTGTTTTTACCTAATAAATTTTCTTTTTTTGGGGGGACTTCGAAATAGGAGGGCTTCAATTAAACGTCCACCGACTCCAGATGCAGAAGATGAAACCGATCGCGAGCCTACCATTCAGGAAATCATCAATATCAAGGTATATTTTTAGTTAGATTTAGCTTTTATGGGTTTGTATAATCATTTTCAGTTAATCATTTTTTATTTTTTGCAAGTATTTAACTATTATTGCTTTTAATTTAGGAAGTATTACTTCTTGGGCCAGTAGTTGGTTTTAGTTTTTCTGGGTTTTTTTAATGATTTTCAGTTCATTACTTTTAATTGAGAAGCGTGTTAATTATCAATATCAAAGTGATTATTATTTTGGATTGTGTTTTTTTTTTTTTTTGTGTGTATTTAACTATCATTGCTTTTAATTTAGAGAAGTACTAGTTATTGGAGCATTAGTGATATGAATTGATTAATTGATATGGTTGCTTATGTAGCTGATAGAGAGTGGAGAGAAAGAACGGTTGAAGGAGCTTTTGAGGGAAAGACTTATCGAATGCGGTTGGAGAGATGAAATGAAAGCTCTTTGCAGGTTTTTGTTTAATTTTTTCTGCTGTCACGGTTTTGATATTTTTCGTTGTTTACTTTGAAGAACTGATCGGTTCTTGGAAGGAATATTTACGTTTGAATTCTTCAGATTATTGAAATTAATTATAACTTTGTACACAGGATTCATCTTATGAACTTATTTAAGATCCTAATAAACTCATCCATGTCGGTAATTTTGATGAAAGCTTAAGGAGTTTGAGATTAATTGACTGAAAATGAATTAGCCAATATATAGTTAATACTAATTTATGGACTCGAGAAAATTTAGTGGAGAATTCGATTGCTCAAATACATAATTTAACATCTTTTAATCAAATAAATGCTTGTGATTAGTATTAATAAATAAAATGGAGTTTTCTACAAGTCAAAGAGAAGGTACTGTTTGGATGGAGGAACAAATTATTATGAACCTTATATAGTCAGCATGCACTATGTGTCTTCCTCCCCATTTTTACGGATTCTAGTCTTCACAAGATTTGCTTGACTCTCTCCAAGCTCTGCTCATAATGCCTTGATTACTTGGAAAAACTGTCTGTAATTTTTTCACAAGGGCACATGCAAGGAAGAAGGGAAGGAATAATGTAACTGTGGATGACCTTGTTCATGTCATTACCCCGAAGGGAAGAGGTGGGTTTCTTCACTTAGTTATGCATTCATCATAAACTTATTGATCTATTGTTTGAATTTCACGGATTTTATTTAAATTTCATTTTTCTAACAGTATTTGTGTTGTTGCAACTTCTATTCTTTTTCGACAGTTTGCAGCTTTCCCATGTTGGGACAGGTTGCTTATAAATATTATTGCATCTTTTTATGACCTGTATCCATAGACCAGCTCTTGCATATTTTATAGGAAAAAGTAAAATTGGATTAAGTTCATTTTTACATTGACAAGTGATATTTGGAGTTTTTGTCAAGTGAGTGTTAGATGGTTGTTTCAATAGGGCTGTGTTTTTTGAGTCTGAGAACAACCACCTTATGCAAGTGTAAATAATCAACTCTATCGCTAGGTTATATAGATTACAATGATTTATGCTTTTGGTTGCGAGTATAATTTAAGTTGGTCAAATATATTTTTTATCAAGTAGGATTCACAACTAACTTTCAACTTATTGTCCAAACATTTTATAGGACCTATTATTTATAAGCACTTAAAAAATAATTTCAGCACTACCAAACACGAAGAAGAATGCTTTTATAACAACAATCTGTGCTTGTGATTTATCAGTTTAGATGGTGAATGGGCGTAACCTTTTTCTGAAATATTTTTGTTTGTTAATTTCTAATATTGATTTCCAATAATTTTTATTTTTTATCAACCATAGAATTTTATTGAGCAATATCAGATTCAGCAATGTTTACAATGCATTCAGGAATAGTATTAAACCACACATTGTCATTCAGAGCCTTTTTTGCAAGGGCGTGTGCTAACGAAGATATCTGATATCTCCAATAATTGTTTCTCTTCACTCAGAAAACATTTTTCTTAATGTACATTAGAAATCATATACTCAATGAGATCCCTCAACAATTTTTTTCCCTAGGTGGATAATTTTCTTGTTATTGCTGTTGTTGGAGGGGGTCAAGGAGGAACTGGGTGGGTGGGTTGAGAAGTGGTGACTTTTGAAAGAAATGCTGCTTTTGCATTGGCCACAGAGGCTTTCAAAAGTATGCATCTCCACTACATTGTACATTTTCTAAGGATGTGCACGTGTATTTAAAACTTAGGACGAAGAATCTGAAATAGTTACCTCGCGTAATTGTAGTTCATTTTCTGGTTAAATTGTAGAATATTCCTTTCTTTTAGTATCATATACAATCTCATGCTAAATTCACTCTCATTGTTTCTATAACACCCTATTACATAAATTTGATTCTTAACCCATCATTTCATGATGTATCAGACGTCGAGTCTGCTGCTATTACATAATTATTTTGATGTCCCAAATTCTATGACTTGAGTGCCGCTAAAACATGCTACTTAGAATTGTGAAAAGGTAAAAATCACAACTTAAAAATATTTGGAGAACAACAACAAATCAATAAATCTAAAAACTTTAATAAACTTCGTAATTATTCCTATCCAAAGTCTCACATCCTAAACATAACAATCCCACCTCCAAAACAGAACCCTTAAATTAAAAAAAAAAAAGAAAAAGAAAAAAAACACTCCAATTCCAAGAACAAGAAGAAGAAAATAGAAGTCTAGAATAAAAAGTTAAGTGAGACTTAATGTTTTTCAATTTTCATAAAAGTAATAAGAAGCTTGATGTATGCTTTCTTTTATTTCACCACCACTAGCCACTTCCATGCTCCGGTCGCCACGAACAACATAGTTTCCTGAAGGTGTTTGAGTGGGAAGAGGGTGGGGGTGATGAAATCCCAATAACATGTGCAAAGCGATGTGTTCAAACATGCATCAAATCGGGGATATCAAATATCTTAACTTATAGGTGGAGAACATGAAATCGAAACCAATTCTTCGTAGGCTTGTATTCCATGCGTAGTACTACAAGCATTGTCCTTTTCAACTAACTCATAGGACCCAATCGTGAATAACTTGAAAGACATCCCACATATTTAATACATGAAGAAAAACCCACAAATAACACTGTGCAAGCATGTTTACCTTTGATTTGATATAGAGAACTTGAAAAGGTTAAAAATAAAGAAAGATACACAAAAAGAGGTCTTGAACTCCTTGAAAAATCTTGAGAAAAGCCTTGAAATCTCTTGAATAACTCTTGGAAATTACTCACCAAAATTTATATTTTTCCTCTCCCTTATTTCTTCTCTCAATTTTTGAAGAAAATGCAAGAATTCATGCGTTTGTGTGTTTTACCAGTTTGTTCGTGTGGGTGTTTTGTGGTGTGTGTGCTGTGTCTGAATTGCACTTGAGGTTTGTTTCATGAATATAAGTAGGGTTTTGGTCTTGCACCCAAAAATATATTATGTCCATGAAATTGTAAATCAAATAATTTAAAAATTATTTGTTTACATAAAATAAGGTAAGAACATTTCCTTGTCTATTTCCAAATCATGGTCTTAAGCAAAGAAAAAAAATTCCCCTCCTTTCTAGGCTGGCCAAAAATTTGGTTTAGTGGGGCCCATGTACTGCTGAAATCTGATTTCGTATTGCGGGCGTCAATTTTGTGGCCTATTTAATACAAACTCTTATATAATCCCAAATAATTATCCCAATTAAAATAATATTTATTCTTAAAAGTTCAATGCTTGCAACTTCTAAGAATATCCTATTTTGGTCCTCCAACAGCTAGATTATCAAATAAAATATCTAACGGCTAGTAAACAAGGTACGAGATGTCACGTTTATGCTTCTACACAAATTTTGCATGAGGATGTTGTGTATTCATGCACTTTAACTTGTATTGTCACTCTAATTTTGAGAAATTGAGGAATCTGATATTTTAAACTATTGACGAAGAATTGTGTAAACTTCTATGTTTTGTCTTTCATAAGGATGTTTCTAAGTTGTTAGTTAATTACTCTTGCAGTCCAGGTACGTAATATACATTGTAATGTCGACATGATTAGTTAGGATATAATAAAAGAGTGTGAGAACAATTTCAAATATTCTTCCCTGTGATGACTTGAGTTCTTGGACTCGACTGCTTGGTTGTTGTCTTTTTCCATGCTGATAATCTTTGTAAAGCTTTGATTAGAACTTACTTCATAATGAAATAAGAATTACTCTTTTTATGCAGCTTCTGTTCCTGATTCGGTAAAAGCAGAACTGCTGCAGCGGATCCGTTCATTTCTTTCATCAACTGCCCTTTGATGTGAACGAGAACTTCTAGCATTTGGAAGTGGATGAAAAAAGAGAATACTGTGATACCATTAATAGCAACGATGTTATGCTCTGCCTTCTGAAGTTTTCCAGTAAATGTTAGTTTTCATGGATGTTTACTGCAGTATGCAATACACTTCTGCAAAATTTATGTTGCATCAAGGGATGACTTTCTTTTCTTTTGTTTACTAGCCCAAAGAAATGGACCAAGGTTACTTCTATGATCTATTCAAAGATCCTGTGAATATTTTGTGTGATGATATTGGGATTATTGACTGTATTGGATAATTGACATCTTATTTTACTTTCTTCATCTCTTTAATTTCTGTTTATGTGTATGGACATTCATTACTTATTGGTGTATTTATATATCTGGGGCAGAACTGGTCTTTCACTGCCTAAGGATAACAGTGTTGTCTTTGGCCATGGTTAAGTGCCGCATGTGTAGATCTTGTATCTTCAGTAGTGCTCGATTATGACATCTTATGGATCGATTTCCTGTGAAATTTGCAGCTATTCCTGTATCTGGTATTAAGTGTGTATTTGTATACTTGCTTAGAGCTTTGATGGGTAAAAGATGATCCACTAGATTCTTCTTTCGGATCGATGAAAGCTTGTTCAAAAACTGTACAGGCTTCTTCCAAAGCGCAATTTGAATTACAGAGTTCTTTCGTTTGGTCTTTGTAGTTGGTTGTGTTTGCATGACGACTTTGGACATCACAAAGCGAAAATGCTTCAATGTCTTTGGTCGAGATGTCTGTTGGCCATACTAGGTTCCGTTGCCCCTACCAAAATGACTGGAAATAATTCATGAAAAGGAATTTTCTGTGGAACGATGAAATATGTATAGATCTGAAAGATACCAATATCGATAGTACTCTGTTGAGTGCATTTGCCCATCGCTGATAATCTGTTTTTCAAGGAAACAGTAGTTAGCAATTGAGTTAATTTCACTAATAGTCACTGAAATTCAAGTAAAATGTCAAATGGGGTCATTAAAGTATTTTTTTGATACATTTAGTTATTAAAGTTAAAACAATGTTACATAATTGATTATTTTGTTAGTTTGATTAACACCGTGTTAGCTATTAAACTTTTACGTAGATTAATGACTGTTACAATGATCAATTTCTTGCAGTTGACTTCTTATTTTAACTCTATCGAGACATTTTTATTGTTTATTGAGTATTAATAACGATAAAAAATAGGGTTAGGATTAAAAAGAACGATTTGAGGCTTTTGACTAAATGTGAAGTTGTTTTTTAAGAATTGTGTTTTATCTTGAAGACTTGTAATTTCATTATATAGACACAATAATCATTGCTCGATGTCAAGGTTTAATAGGTTAACGTCCGATTTGGAGTAGAGACTACTAAAGGAGTTACTAATTATATAATAATATTTAACATTAATAATTTAAAAGGTAATAAGAATTGTGAGTGAATCAAGGACATCCTTTTGAACTTTGATGATCAATTTTAAAAATTCGCCGACTGTATGAAATTAACTCATTAGCAATTATCTTTGGAGTTAATTTTAGTCCACTATGTTTTCTTTTAACTCGCTTTACCAAGATTGCATCATTTTTATGAACAGGTCTTTTTAGATTGATACAAAATGTGATACAGCTACCTAAATCTTCCTTTCTTTTAAGAGAAATTGGCGTAAATGGTCCAAAATCTTTGTCTTTATTGTGTGAATGGTCTCTAATCTTTTATTTTTGGTGGAGTAGTCCATAACCTATCTATTTAGGTGTGTAAATGTCCTTATTTGATAAAAAAGACAAATATACCTTTATTTTTATTTAGAAAAATTTTCAATTGGATTTCTAACCTTTGTAAAAAGTACAAATAGGTCCGAGACTTTTATTTTTAAAAAAAAAATTAAAAGAAACTAATTAATTGATCATATATTAAATTATTTTTATATTTTATAAACTATTATAAAATAACTAGAATTTAAGCTCATAATTATTAACAAATATGTTAATTAAAATTATTTTATTATTATTAAGTCATTATTAAAATTTAAAATTTAATTTTATCATTACAACATAAAAAAAATAACTTTGTCACAAACTTAATAATCAAATATTATTATTTTATTGAGCTATTCGTTTATTAACTACAAATATTATAGCTCAAATTGTATTATTCATATTTTAATTTATCGTTTTATTATTGTTCAAAAATAAAGAACACAAAATGTGTAAATTAATTTTTGTTAGTATTTTTATGTTAAAAAAATATAATAAAAATGTTTCAATGTCATAAAATAATAAACGCTATTTTGTTATTTATTTAACTTAATTTTTATTCAAAATTTTTACGTCACACAACAATTACATATACCTAAAACGCAATAATTTTATATTTTTCTCTTATTAATAATTTATTTGACACGACTATAGTGATATATTTAATATGCTAAATTAAATATTGTTTAATATATGTATCAGACTTATTTGCATATTTTGCAAATGTTAGAAATTAAATTGTAATTTTTTAACTAAAATTAAAGGTATTTTTGTCTTTTTTTATTAAATAAAAATCAATTGCGCACCTAAACGAATAGGATAAGAATTACTATATTAAAAATGAAAGATTATGGACCATTTGCACACTATTGACATACGTTAGGGATCATTACGCCAATTTCCCTTCTTTTAATTTACCTTCAATTGTCGGCACCTTTATTGGTTGTTTTTGTTTTTATATTTTTATCTTATCTGTTTTAATATAATCGTCTATTTTAATACAATCTTTTTCTTTCTATTACTTTCATAAATTAAAGGTTGACTTAGACTACCTTGTGGGCTATCAAAATTGAGTGCTAGATAGCCTCACGGGAATGACATAGTGGTAAAGTAGGAGAGTTCTCTACACAGTATTGAAGGTTGGAATTCCTGCGATAACTAGAAGACAACATTTTAAAAAAAAAATGTTGGAAGGGAGAGATCTACATGAACGAGAACCGTCGAATGTTCGACCTAAGTGTCTATAATCTGTGACCGCATCCAGATTTATCTGGGTGGCGAACTAAGGGGGAAAGTCGCCACTTCTCAAAATTAGTCAAGTGAAGTTTGGACACCTAAGTCAATAAAAAAATAAAAAAAAATTGAGTGCTAGATACTATTTAATTTAGCTTAGATTTGTTAGAGCATATCTAAGTATTAGCCAAGATATATGCCATAAAAAGTGGCTCCTTTTCCTTGTAAAGCAGTCAATTTTTCAATTTTTTCAACTTTTACTTTTTGGCCGTCGGACCCGTTCATGGAATTTATAATCGAATATTTCATTAATTGTTTTATATTAATGGTATTTTAGTTCGGAAGATTGAATAGTATATAAAAATGAATAAATTTATATTTATTATTGTTAAAATATACGGTTCATATCGAGTGAAACATTTGTATACTAAAAATATGTCAATGTAGGAGTGGAATGACGGCATGGAGCTTGTAATTTATTGTTAGTTTGTCAAAGATGCTTAATAGTTTGAAGGTGTAGAACATTGCCCCCGCGATACGGTACAAACTACAAAGGATATTTTTGAAGTTTTCTTAATATTGATGTTTTTGAAGTTTTCTTAATATTTTGTGTGTTAGGATTAGTATGTATATATTTGTTGTAGTCCTATAATTTTTATACAGTGAAATAGAGTCGTTTCTCTCTTGTAGAATAAGTCTATTGTCAAATTACGTAAATTTGTGTGTTTTCTCCTTTTTGATTTGTCTTTTTTATTTCGTGCAATTCATCAATATTGCCACACATAATACAACAATTATATTATTTACTCATATTCAATACTCATTTCAAAGTATGCATTTAATTTATACTAAAATTGCTCTGATATAAAAAAAATAAAGAAAAATTAAAGCTAAGTTCCCAACTTTTCACGTGGTGTACTCTTGAGTTCCAACTTTCTAAAAATAAGGTTATGGGCCTCTAACATATTTAAATCGATGAATCTAGGTCCCGAAAGACAAAAACTGTGAATGTAGATATTAAAATCCCATACGACTTTCCCTTGTCTTAAAGCAAGAACAACATAATTTTAAGTAGTATGATAGTTTTGTCTTTGAGCTTTAAGCCGCATAGGATTGTAGATTTTAGCATGTAACATTCTAGATTTACAAATTTAAATAAGTTGAAAACCCAACATTATTTTTTAAAGTTCAAAACTCATAATCACACTACATGAAAAATTGGAGAGTCCAACCCTAATTTTTCGTAAAAGATAAGAATATACATTAGGTAGGTAATGTAAATTGAAGATAATTTAAGGAAAAACAAACTCAAATGTATATTGTAGATAAGAGAATTTTGAAGAAAATTGAAGACTTGAAGAGAATTTTGTTGATAAGAACAATATATAATAAAATAATAAAAAAATAATAAATAGAAGTACGACTATAAAAGATTTGATTGTATTGAATCTTTTTAATAGTGTATATTGAGACTGAATCCCATTTGAGCTACTTATTTTAGTACTAATTATAATTATTTAAAAATGAGTAGCTGCTTACTTTTCTCTTTATGGCATGTAAGTGCTATTTTATCTGGCAAATTCGAGGGTGGTCCACATGCTATTAGTGGAAACAAATCTCACTAAAAGGGAAATAATGACAATTAAACTTTCTTTAATCCTTTCCTAAAATACAATTTTAAATATGAAAAGTAAGTTACAAGTATCAATTTCTTACTGGACAACTCTTAAAGTACTTCTTGAATAAGTTTTTTAAAATATATATATTTTTAATTTAAGTAGATATTATTTTTCTTGCAGCTTCATTAGTATCCTACCCTAAGAGCATGTTTGGCTAAGCTTGAAAAAATTAAGTTACTTTTAAGTCATTTTTTAAAATTCTCCCAACACCTTTAAATAACTTAATATTTTTTCAATTATTATTAATGAAATTGATTCAAGTATTTGTTCAGAGTTAACGATAATGAATAAGCCTTTTTCGTATGTCAAAGCACCAAAGATTGCTTATTCCACTTAAGAGGACCGGAAAAGTGAAGAGACATTCGGCAACCACAACATACGAGGAGTCGGCCTTTTTTAAAATAAAGCAAGAAAAGAAACAGGCGCAATTCGATTTAAAATAAGTAACTTATTTATTTTTAACTTTTATCAATAATAAAAGTTATTTATTTTAAAATTTGCTTATAAGTAAACCTCTTACACTTGGCCAAACATGCTATAATCTAACCTAAGTGAATAGAAGTTGTACGAGTTGGTTCTGTTAGAAACTGGCACGAGAATTAGCCAGAAAATAAATTTTTTTTTAATTCAATAAAACCAGGATCTTTGTTAGGTGTTCACGTATTTATTATAATTAAAATACTAATGGATTAGTATTATACTTGAATCGATAAACGATATTGGTCTGGATCTGATTTACGAACTTGCTGCTTTTGATTCACGAACTTGGTGCTCCCAACGTTCAAGCCTTCTATGGTATTTTCCCAAGTTTGGATTACACCGGCGTGTGGGCACCTTTTAATTAAATCAAAAACTAATTTCTGGACTGATCAGATCTAGAAAACTAAGAAGCTAAATTTCTTCTTTTCTTAATTGATCGAATTGGAATCAATTTATGTCACAAGCAATGTGATATAAATAAGGCAAGCATTCTGATTACAAACAACGACAAGAGTCCTGATTGCATCCAAGTCCAATTAGTTTAGGATTGATTTAATTACACATGTAATCCCTGAACTTATATCACAATTACAATTAAGTCCAAAATTTTTATAGTAACTGTGATTAAGTCCAAAATTTTATAGAGCTACCACATGACCTGATTGGATATATATTTTCCAAGCTCCAATAATTAGATTTCGTCTAGTCAACCCTAGACCCCTCAATCTAATTATAAGTCTTTTGTTTTTTCCACTAAAGGCAATAGACTGCACTCTCGAAATATATAAAATTACAGAAGCTGTAATATTTTCCTCTGACCTACCGTATATATATTTTATCCCTGTCTGAGATCCGATAATTAGGTATGAGCGTAAATGATCGTTTTGCCCTTCTAATTATTCTCACTAACTTTAAGTTACATTTTCTTCAACAATCCTGTGAATTAATTCACAGATGTCGAAATTTAACCGTCGCTAAACACTGAGCTCAGATTTATAACCGTTCAACAGAAAATACTTAAGTTGTCACTCGACCCATTTTTCAGGGTGACAGTTCCCGACACGAATTCATTTTCTCTACTTCGCTCATTCTCAAGCTCCCAACTCACCGAGATATTTGATCAATTAAATTGATCTCACCCATTGGTGAATCAAATAACCATCAAACTAACGAAAAGATATACACAATCATGTCAAGGTATTTAGATGAAATACTCGGTGATCCATTGAGATTTAATTATTCGCACGGTCATGCTATATAATTAAATTCGACACGTGGTCCGTTCGATATACTTAAAGTGTACTAGTGTCGCCATTAATTCATTTCTGCGATAAGGACAAATCGCAAACCTGAATGATTAAATAGTCAACACTACAACCTTCCAGTATAAGGCACCAACTTTTATATATTAGTTGTGAACAATTTTATTGATGATCAAAATATAAGTTGTGTCACCCTATACTTCTCAACGCAAGCATCCAACTTATATTATCACAAGTGATCATTGGCACTTTATTTACACGCTCAATATTAAACAAATGCAATAATAATAAATGAATACAAACTAAAGTTTTATTCAATATAAAATTGTTATTTTATCACAACAAAATTATACTATTTGGACATACAACCCAACAGGTTCAACAACGTGCGAGGAAAATAAGGGGAAAAAAATTAGGTTTCAGCTCTTTAACATTTCAATTAGTGTAGTTTTAGCTCCTCTACCTCTACAATTGAAGTTCTAGATCCCAACTTATTTAAATTTATAAATTTAAGTCCCCACATAATGGAAACCGTCAATGTGAAGATAAAAATTGAACGTGCCTTTCACGTGACTTAAAGTTAGAAGGAAAAATCGCCAAGATTTAATGGCCCAAATTCACAGATTTAGCGTGACTTTCATGTGTGATTTTAAAGTCTACATTGACGGTTTCCATCACGTGGGACTTAGATTCTTGTAGACTCAAACCCAATTTTGAAGGTTGAGAAACCAAAACCACACTAACTAAAAAGTTAAAAGAGACGATCCCTAATTTTTCGAGAAAATAAAGATATCTTCATCACTGCTACCCTAAAATTTTACGTATTAGACTCGTAATAAAAAAAAAAAATTAATTCGATCTAAATGTAAAGAGATGCACTAAAGATAAAATATAATCGAATGAATTTTTCCCATCTTAATTTGGTGCCTGTTTGGTAGAGTTTAAAAATAGTTTTTTAGGAGATTTTGAAAAAAATTAATGAAATGTGTGATTGAAAAATTGTAGGTCTTGTATCCACATTTCAACAAATCTTCAATCACTGTCCTGTCAACATACCAGGCATGTTCTTAATGGCATAATATTTTAGATAGGGTATTAAATTGCTGGTTGAACACTAGCAAGCTTTTCTTTGTTCTCTTCTTGGAGACTCTCAGATGAGTCCCCAAAAGAAGGAAAAAAAAAAAAAAATTATTTTTCGACTACAAAGATTATATGCCTTTTAAGATTAAAATACAAAAATTTGTATTCAAATGGGTGGTTTTTTTTTGATATTTTAACATCCCATTATGCATTTGGCTGCCCATTTAATTGGAGTTAGTGGAAAGTTTTACATTTTATTATAGCCAATGCTTTTTAATAAAGTTATGCCAATTATGTATAAAAAAGATGATATTTAAAGGCAAGAAAATATGAGATTTGTGGATGGAAAATGTCCACGCATCTACTTTTGCTTTCTACTTATTTTGTATTCAAAATAAGCTGTAATTGGAATGTTATTGGGTACTTTTAAGGTTTTGCAACAACAAAAATTGGAATGAAATGTATAGTGGGATTTCTTTAATGTTTATGGATCGATCGATCCAACAGCTAGTTGCTGAGGTGATTGTTTACCAATTATGTGATGATCGGTAGTTAATTTCAGAATGGCCTAATTTGGACTTTTCTTTCTAAGACATTTCTCAAGAACAATAACTAAACTACTTGATTGTTTACTTGAAAAATTAATTCTTCAAGTAGCTGGCTAGCAGTGGGTGTAATGTGCTTGGATTATTCAATAATTGAAGTCATTATCCCTTTAAAATATATAAATAATTGACTAAACATACGAGTTTATTATCCTCAACAGCTTATGTATGTTTAAAGAATCTTTTCATAATTTAACCTCTTTATTTCTATACTCTTTAAATTGGAGTGTCCATTGAAACAGAATTTTAAGCTTTGGCTCTTTAATTTAAAGAGTAATCTATGTTTAAAGAGCTTGTTGAAGATGCTTTAAGTCACAATAAATTGATACGATATCTTATTTCATGTCCCTTGTGTCGTCACAGGGAGAGCTCCTTGTTGTGAAAATAATATGATTGCAAGTGAACAATATCGCACATAAGTAATAAAGTGGTTCTATTGTGTCCAGATTATCGTTCTCACGAAAACTATCATATTTATATACTAGTTCAATTAATCTTAATCATAATCTGTTTAAAACACTTTGGAATTGTTTATTTCAACTATTAATGTGTAAATATCAATTTAAGAAAATAATATAATAAGTTATGTGAAAGCAAATATCAAGAATTATTCAAGAGTGATGGTTGAGGAATTTGGACTAACGAATTCACCATAGTTGTCATGTATAATTTCTACTCTCAAGATTTCTTTATAATGTTGTATTCGGTCGAATTCACAAATTTAACTTAATTTACCTCTCTCGAGTTCAAATTAGTCTTATTTAATTAAGTCAACTTATAAAGTCAGAATAATCCTTAATTAGATACATTAAATCGTCTAAAAATTCAATTCAAGACCGCGACAATAATAAAAGCGTATCTCTATCTTTTATTTAATTGCTGAATTTTACTACGTGGTCTAAATTAATAACTTACCTCTCGGTTTGTTACAATCTACAAAATCAATGACAAATAATGGCCAATTATTTCAAGCATTAAAAGAATAAGTAAAATCAAAATATAATTAATTTATAAGCAAAACTTGAGAGTCGAAAATAAAGAATTAAACTAGGCTACATCGTTCATCTAAATTAAATAGTTAGCTTGGGAGAAAGACAAGATGAAAAGATTTGAATACATAATTGGATCTAGAATAAAATAGGAGAAGACGTTGAATATCTTGCACCAAGAATTTTTTATCTTCACATTCCAATCTTCAAAATTTTGGTCGTTCTTTATGTTCTTCGCCATTCTTTCCTAATGATTCAACTTCCATATTTTGACCTATGTCAGGTTTTTATATAATGTTTTACTAATTTTGAAACTCGACGAAAAATGCCCTAACTAAAGTTAAAAATAAGCCAAAAAACATCAAGACGCGTTAGAAAATTGTTGCCAAAATTTGATTTTCAATCATATTTGTGAGCTTTAGTCCTCTAAGTTTTGATGTATATTTTAATTGGTCCCCATTTCATGTTTGTTCATAATTTGTCATTTTGGTCCTTCAACTTTTATTATTCTGCACTTTGGTCTTCCAACTATGAATTTTATCATCTTTAGTCCTTTTATTTATTCTTTCATTTCAATATAGTCATTTTTTATTTGCAACCCAAGTCCTTCAACTTTTAAATATTTTCAAATTAGTCCCATATCCAAGTCTTCGTACACCTTTAGTTTTTTTTTTTGCCTATTTTACTTTATTTTTCTCCAATTCCATCCGATCTCGAGTTTTAACTTAAAACAATTAAATTAACACACAATTAAGTAAAAAATCACTTAAAAGTACTTACAATCATCCATTTTTTATGGTCCAAATAAGTGTAAAACTACACTTATCACTCATTCTCCAAAAACCGAGTCTTTTTTAGGAGTTGTTTGACAAAAGTTTTGAAAAAAGTTAATAAAATGTGTGATTGAAAAGTTGATAAAAGTTATGAGTCTCATGAAATGTGTTGTCTAAATTAATTGTTGATTTCGACATCAATATTTTAACAACTTTTTAAACTAAATCAAATTGGAGCTTAATTGACTTCATTACAAACAATTTACATTGATATGAGGAAAAGAAGCAATCTTCTTGTTGATTTGCATAACAGCAAATTTGGACTGCAGAGTATATATGTTGTAGAGGTTTCGAGCTAGAAATGATTTACATGTACTTGATTTTAGTTTAATGAAGTGAGACTCTCATTAAAAATATTATCTACAAATCCTTTTATCGGGGTGGGGTGCATAGGAATATCTAAGCTTGCGTTTGACGCATCAGAGTAAATCAAATTAAGAATTTACTATAGAAGTATAATAAATAGTAGTAGATAGAAAGTATTATGGGGAATTAAGGCGTATAGTATTATTTAATTTTTATTAAAAGAATGTCATTTTTTATATATTTTCTTATCTGGTCTAACATTACACGCTCTACACTATATTATATGGTTGATAGTGCAAATGACATTTTATTGAATGAAAAATCAAAAAATGATTTTTACCTTAATCTACTATAATATTTATCTAATACTATTTTTATTAAGTTTCTTGTACATCAATGACAAATAGCGGCGATCTTTTAGTCGTCGCTATAGAATAAAGGATATAACAAGGACACACTCATGTCGTTGCTATCGTATAAGGAGAGATATAGTGACAATATTTGTCGTCGCTATAAATCAATTTAATCGTTGCTATTATTTTAGAAGATGGCGAAAAATTTTGCCACTTTTTTTGCCATCTATTGCGATGACAAAAGTCGTCTCTATAGGTTTGAAAGATGGCGAGAACTTATGGTTCTTTTTTTGCTACTTATAGCGACGACATTTTTTATCTATTACGACGACATTGTCGTCTAATATATATATATATATTGTTTTTCGGTAATAATTTATTTTTTACTTTATAAGCAATTATTGAAAATATATTTAATATACATTTAGTTAAAGAACAAAATGTTGTTCCTTGAACTAATATACATTATGAAAACAAATATAATTATAAGAATTCATTTGTCACTAATGGTTATATTGCAAGTTCACAACCCTTAGGATAAGGGTTTGAATTACATTCAATCATTTTAAAATAATAATACTTGGTAAAGTTTGGTGTGTCGACGGTTGGTGTGTCTGGTCAAGAGGACTAGGTATATGGAATTAATTTATTTTAATTACTAAACTTTTCAATGCGTATAGTGATGACAATATCGTCGATAAAGAAGCTCTAACTATAGCGGTGACAAATTGTCGTCCCTACAGACTAAGAAGCACTAATTTATAATGATGATTTTTAGCGACAACAAAACATTATGGCAAAGTTTCGATCTATAGCGACGACTTTATCGTAGGATCTGATGCATCAAATGCAACCCAAGCGGCTTTTGTTTTATGTTTTCATAAAGTGATTTTCTACTTGTCCGAATGCATAGAAAATCATGAACCAAAGTCTCACATCGACTAAGTGTTTGTTTGGTAAAATTTTTTTTGTAGATTATAAGTCGTAAGTCCTACGAAACGTGTGAATAAAAAGTGCATAAAATTGTGTGATGTGAACCCGCGAAAAATTGAATCTCGAAATCCACAATCAAGAATGATATGAACTCCAAGAAAGCTAAAATCAATCTGCAAGATTTAACCCGATGATTACTTGAATCAAAGAACCAAGTTTGAACGCCACAAAGATTTGCAAAATCTTTGATAAGTTTTGGTTAGTTTAATTAAAAATATAGAAGAAATAAGTAGATATTACTTAATATGAATCTCTCAATAAATCAAAGTTGTGAATTTTCTACAAACAGAAGTGTTTATATAGTTAAAGCAGTAAAAATCCTAACCTAATTCGAAAATAATTAAAAACTGAACAAAAATAGAGTTCTAATTGGAAAGGGAAACAAAACAGAAGAATTGAATCTCGGAACTCACAACCAATAATGATATGAACTCCAAGAAAGTTAAAATCAAGCCGCAAGATTTGACCCGGTGATTACTTGAATCAATGAACTAAGTTTGAACGCCACAAAGATTTGTGTAGTCTTTGATAAGTTTTGGTTAGTTCAATTAAGAATACGGAAGAAATAAGTGGATTTCAATTAATCTGAATCTCTCAATAAATCAAAGTTGTGAATTGTCTACAATCAAAAGTGTTTATATAGTAAAATGAGTAAAAAATTTAACATAATTCAGAAATAATTAAAAACTAAACAAAAATAGAGTTCTAATTGGAAAATGAAACAAAATAGAACAAAAATTTCGGATTTACCCGAAATTGGCATGGTATGGGCGATCGCCCAGGCTTAGCCAAATGCATTCTGCTTTTAAAAAGTGGCCTTGGGCGGTCGCCCAAGGTTTTGCCTGGGCGCCATTTTTGCAACCTCCCGCGTTTTGACCTCCAAACTTTTATTTCATGCTTATTTTGGTCTTCCAATCTTCCATTAGCCTCCGATATACCTTCAATATGGTCTTTAGTTTGAGTCAAATGTAACAAAGGTCCATGGCTCGCATGGATCGCATCATCCCCTCCTTCTTCAAAAGGATTCGACCTCGATTCATTACCGACATCAAAGGGATAAAGATCACCTTCCGTCCTCATATGCACCCAAACTCAATCACCAGGCTCAAAGATGAGTCTGCGGCCTTTGTTTGCTTTAGCTGTATATTGTCTAGTCTTCTTTTTAAATTGTTGCCTTTGAAGCTCATTTGTCTCATTTAGATTACTTCTACATGCTGGCCATTTTGGAATAACAGCTCCAAGTACAAAGTGAATTTGATGTTCTATGTTTCTAATGGGTTGTAACCTACTAGACATCTCTTCTGAAAATACGTCGTCAAATCCCTGCAGTAAAAAAAAAAAAAGGCAAATTGGAGAGGGATTGGTTAGTTTTGCTAATTACAATCTCGTTTTTTTCCTTCATCGTTTTCTTTTCTTGTGCTTCTACCTCACATTTTTTTCTGTTGCTCTAAATCATTTACCTTATTTGTGCATGAAGAGCATGTCTCGTAAATATGACTTCACCTTCTACAAGGTACTCTACACTATCATCCTCCAACTCAGGCATCTCATCACTATCACTATCATCCTCAGTCTCCACTTATCCATTATCACTTAAAATCATTACCCTTTTGTTTGGGCATTATGATGCAATGTGTCCAGAACCTAAATATTTAAGACATTTGATATCCCTATTCTTAGAAGGTTGAAAATATGACTTGAGTTTATTATTGCTAGTTACATCCTCTTTTCCCTTAGGTGGTTCGGTCTTTCCCTTTGAAACAGTCCTATTACTCACATCATTACTATTCTACTTTGGTTTCCAAAGAGGGTTAGATCCCAAAGAAATCCTAGCTGCCTCTTTTCTTTTCAATTTCCTCTCCACCTTCATAGCCATATGCAATATATCCTCCAATTCCACTACATTGGCTATATCCCTAACCCATTCAAAAACCTGGCCAATGTGGCCTCCCTATCCTCCTCAATAGTAGCCCTAATCATAGCCACCTCCATCTCCTTATAGTAATCCTCTATACTATTTGAACATTGAGTAAGGCTCTGTAATTCTTGATAGAGATCCCTATAGTAATGACTAGGTACAAAAATCTCCTCCTCATGAGAGCTTTTAAATCACCCCAAGTTTCTACAGGCCACTCGTGATTTCTCCTCCTATTTGTCACCAATTGATCCCACCACATTATAGCACAGTCAGTGAACTCAATTACTGCTAATTTCATATTCTTTTCTTACGAATAGCTATAGCAATCAAATATTAATTCTAACATCATTTTCCACTCTAAATAGGATTCAAGGTTATTCCTAACTTAGAAGGAAGGTATTTTCATTGTTATATTCCTAAGGTTTCTATCTACCCCATCGTAGCCTCTATTATCTTATCATCTAAGTGCCCTTTCACGCCTATCTCCTTTACACATCATCCTATCCGTCTTAGCTTATAATCATCTTCATCCTCAAATTCAGCCAGAGAGTTATGATCACGCTTATCCAGTCTTCTATCATTAGGGATCTCGTGTTGTTGCTCCCTTAGTAATGTTGTAATCACTATATCATGCCTATCTATCCTACTCATCATCTCTTTATTACTATTCTTTATCTCGTCAAACACCATGTTCATCTGCTCAAATTATTGTTGCATGGCTTTTAACAAAAAGAATTGGTTGTTCTCTTCCCTAGGTATGGTTTCTTCATTATTAGACATTTTGGGATAAAAAAATTAGAAATTAGGATTGAAAGAAAAATTTAACCTCACGTGATTACACTCGTGTTTCACTTTATTTGGCTTTTTCTACGATAATAATCTCACAACTCTTACCTTATACATCTCTTTGTTTTTTTGCTAAGTTTTCTAATGAACTAACCAAACTCAATCAGGAATTCGATCTCCGCAACGTTCAAGAACAAGAATAAGGAAATAAAAGAAAACAAGAACTATCAAGAAGAAAATTACAAAAAGAATAAGATGTGAATACTTAATCACCGGATGATAATATGGAATGTGTGTTTCTTGCCAATTATAATACAAAAATCTCAAAGAACAACGTTTTTTGAATTTTCATTTTTTTATATGATTCAAGATGAATCTAATAGAAACAAAAAGAAAAAATAGAACCTGATTTTAGAGCCAATGCTCTGATACCAACTAATGCGAACCCGCGAAGAATTGAATCTCGAAACCCACAACTAAGAATGATATGAACCCCAAGAAAACTAAAATTAAGCCGCAAGACTTGACCAGGTGATTACTTGAATCAAAGAATTAAGTTTGAACGTAACAAAAATTTGTGAAGTCTTTGAAAAGTTTTGATTAGTTCAATTAAGAACACGGAAGAAATAAGTAGATCTCACTTAATATGAATCTCTCAATAAATCAAAGTTGTGAATTGTCTACTGTTTAGTGAAATCCCACAAGTATACGAGATCGTTGACAAGTAATAGTAAAAGTGAGTAGAAAATTATCGTTCTCACAAGGACTATGATTTATAGTTACCAAAAGTAAATTAATTCTAACTTAAATTGAATAAACATGATAGATTTTGGAATGTTTTGATTTTATTGAAAACTAGACTAACTTAGAAAAGTGAAATAAAAAGATAAGTTGTGATTTTTGAAGAAAAAGCAATTAAACAAATTATGCTAGGAATCCGACTCTACTCTTTATATTTATTTTAATCCATGAACCCTTACGTCCCAATCCAATTTATGCTCAAATTGACAATCGATAATCCTAAATTATCTAATAATCTCTGTCGAGTAGAATTAAACCTATTTTCATATAAGTTCCAAAATATTCCTATTTTGAATACGAATATACAAAAACGCTTTCAATATTAAGATTATCAAATTTGATTGCACAAAGTATAGGAAATTATTCCTAATTTCTATATGACTTGGTGTTTAAAACCATAATGAGCTAATTTTTTTCGAACCTTTCGGAAACTAAAATAAATCACAAACACATTCAAATGGTGATCAAGCATTTAAACGGACCTTCAATCCATGACATAAATCAATCAAATATAAATTTGGATTAAGATTGAGAATTCAAGAATTAAACAAATATCAAAAGGTTTACATCTTCATCCATAGCATAAATAATTTTAGCCTAACATACTAAAACAAAGAAAATAAAAAGAAAAGTAAAACATAGAAGTCATCACTCGGATCGAAAGAAAACTTGAAAAAGAAGAAATATTGAACTTGATCTTCGTTGAATTGTTGCAAAGATAAATCTTGATCTTCGTTCTTGTTTCTGTTCTTGTTTTTCTCTTTAAAAAATCGGCCTCTCAAACGACTCTCTTGTTATGAGTTAATAACTCATATTTATACTTCCTTAATTGTGCTCCAAAAGATCCCCAAAAATCCTTAAAATTGTGGCCAAAACGTTTCTTAATTGGAGTGGAAGTCAAAAAGGAAATAAAATTTTCCACAGCCAAAATTAGCCTGGGCGATTGCCCAAGCCAATCCCGGGCGATCGCCAAGGCGAGCTATTTTGCTCTCTATTTTTGTACAATGTCTCTGGGCGATCTTATTTCTTCTGAATTTGCACAATTTGGCCCTTCAACTTTGGATTTTGGTCATTTTAGTCTTCAAAACTTTTCATAACCTCCAATTTGATCCTTCATGTTTTCAATTGAGTGTAATTGAGTCCCCGTACTTTCAAGACATTTTCCAATTTATCGCTTTTTCATCCATTCTTCTCCATTTGCTAGTAAACAGGTCCAAAACTAAAATATAAAGTATAATACAATAAATTAAGTAGAAAATCTATAAAATGATGTGATAAAAGTTTAGTTTAAAGACTCGAATAAGTGCACAAAATACACTTATCAAACACCCCCAAACTAAATATTTGTTCGTCCTCGAACAAAAAGAAAACTAAAATATTTAAACTAAGCTAAGAGAATCATGAGAATTGGAGCTATTGTTAAATTTCTTATCATATGCCTCAAGTCCGAAAATAAAGCTTACACTTTTTGAAAGAGTTTAAACAACAACACAAAAGTTCTTCACTTACCCGATGCTCGACCTTTAGTGAGTGTGTGATTAGCCAAAAATTGAACTTATACCTGTATTAGACCACGACCAATATTGTGTTGTTGATATTTTTACAATTCCGAACCCTTTGTAGTCATTTATTCCTTACACATATCGTAAATTACACATTTCTAATATTTTTCTCTCCAATCTCGAGGTTTTCTAGCAAATTTCGTTCCTACTGATCAACACAATGCTTTTTCAAAGAATGTGGTAAAAATTAGAACTTGTATTCTTAGAACTAGGATGGTGAGTGATTTCTAAATTCTCATCTTCAGTCTTCGAGGGTCTAACCTATCAATCCTTACCGAGCACTTTAACTTTTTTTTAAACTTATATAGACAGTCTTACATCATGTGCAATACTTATCTCTCACTAACTTTCTATGTGACCCTTGTAGCGAGCTTTGGGCCGATGACTCCCAAGTCAGATGACCATAGGGCATCAGGTTTTAAGATACCCTAACATGCTTAATTACTCAAGTCGGATATTTTATTTTATTTTTATTAGCATTGAGTAGTGTTCGGTTTAGATTTCTTGACTATAACCTATTCAACCAAAGATAAAATCTAGAAAATCCAAACCATCAAAATTTTATAAACACATGTACTAATTTTAACACCTCCAAACTATTCTCAAATAGTTTGGTTACTAGTCTAAAGATTTAAGAACATAATTTTTTTTACAATAATTCTAAGTCAATAATATCAACCAAAAACACTCAAGTCATGTTTTCAATAAGTGATAAGTTAATAGTGGTTACGTGTTTCAAATCTAGTCTAACATGGATAAGTATTCAGATAAAAGTACGAGTTAAAGTGTTGTCTAATATTCTAACTAAAAACGTACTTAAATTCAAACAAATATCATCATTGGCGGTAAGATATTCAAACATAACTATAATTTTTTTAAATTTTTTTTAAAAAATGAAACAGTAAATATATATATATATATATATATATATATATATATATATATATATATATATATATATATATATATATGGTGAGGCTTTATAAGTGAATTAAACAATAAATAAAATAAAAACTAATGAATTATTTAAACTACCTAAAACTATTACATATAAAGCAAGTAAATAAAATGGTTAGAAAATGGGTTGCCTCTCATTAAGCGTTTGTTTATAGTCATTAGCTTGACTTTTCGTAAGTATCACTTATGGAGGCTTGAATTGGGCTTTGAAAGTCTTGCATTGCTTGCAGTTACTAGCTTTGCAAGATTTATCATTTACCCTCCATATTTTAAATCGTCCATTTTCATCTTTGATTGCTCCAACTAGTCCACAAATATTTACATCCAGTTTGCACTTTTCTTGGCCAATTTTACTATTTCATCAACTCTAAAACACCCTTCAAGGTTGACTGGTTACTCGGGTACAATATGTATACTGAATACTGCTCGTTCATAATCATGTACTCTCAAGATCAGCTCACCTTTTTCAACATCAATAAAGGTTCGACTCGTCGCTAAGAATGATCGACCCAATATTATTGGCATATTCCGATCCTCTTCAATATCAAGGACAATGAAGTCAACCAAGAAGATAAATTTATCGACTTTGATGAGCACGTCCTCAACCACACCACGTGGGTGCTTGATTGATCTATCAGCATGCTGCAGAGATACAGTTGTTGATTTTACCTTTCCCAAACCTAATTTCATGTACACAAAAAGGAGAATCAAATTAACATTTGCACCTAAATCACATAAAGCATTAAAATTATAAAATTTTCCAATTGTGCAAGGTAATTTAAAACTCCCTGGATCTTTTAACTTCGGAGACAACTTATTTAGCAGAATAGCGCTACACTTCTCAGTTAATGCTATTGTCTCGTATTCCTCTAGTTTTCACTTTTTTGACAACATTTTCTTCATAAATTTTAAGTATAATGGCATATGGACTAAGGCTTCGGTGAATGGGAAGTTGATGTGTAATTTCTTGAAGACTTCAAGAAAATTTTCAAATTGTTTGTCGAGTCTGTACTTCTGCAACCTCTGAGGAAAAGGAATTGGTGGCACATATGCTTCGACAGGAATTGGTGCCCTCACTTTTGATTATTTACAGTTCATTTGACTCTTCTGCATATTGTTTTCCAGCTTCTTCTTCCTTAATTACTGGTTGTTTGTCTTTTTTCCCTGGCATTTTCACGTGAATATCTGACAGTTGTACCCGCTCCTAGTAGTGACTACATTTACCTGTTCTTTTGGATTTGTCACTGTATTGCTAGGCAAAGTACCTGGTGTCCTCCCAGATAAAGCCACTACTATCTGTCCAATCTGAGTTTCCAGATTTTTAAGAGAAGCCTGTTGGTACTAAAGAATATTATCAGTTTTTGTAATGTACTAATACATTAAATCTTCCAACGAAGGCTTTTTCTCGGACTGCTGTTGGAATCTAGGTGATTTTCCTTGATTTTGATTTCCCTGATTCTGATTATTACTCCAAGAAAAATTTGGGTGATTTCTCCATCCCGAATTATAAGTGTTGGAGTAAGGGTTGTTATGTTGATGCGACAAATTCTGAACAAAGTTAACTTCTTCAGGATTTGATGTGAACAAATTCGTTGGTGGACAAGTTGAAGTCTGGTTATTTGCCCCCACAACCTTCACAAATCGGATTAGAACCATGTACCATATTGACTGAATGTGTGATGAGATCCATTTTTCTTGTCAGATCGTCCATTTGAGTAGATAGTGTTGATCGTCAACATTATGAAGACCTGCTTTTTTTCGGTATTTCTCTTTTTGATGGCCACATAACACTGGTCTCAGCCATTCGTTCAAATAGTTCATGAGCTTCTCGGACATTTTTTGTTGTAATTGATCCGTTCGATGATGAATCTACTACAGATCTGCATGCTGGAATTAACCCGCTATAAAAATAATGGACCTGGCGTCCCTTTTATATGTCGTGATTTGGGCATTTGCGCAGTAAATCCTTGAACCTTTCCCAAGCTTCATGAAAGCTTTTTGAATCAAGTTGTCTAAAGATGTTTATATCATGTTTTAACTGGGCAACTTTAGCTAGCGGAAAGTACTTGGTGGTGAATTTTTGGACGAGATCGTTCAACGAAGTAATACTGGAGGCAAGAATAGAGTCCAACCACTCTCTTGCTCCATCTCTTAGCATATGCATGAATAGTCATTCTAATAGCATCATCATTTATCCCTTGGTAGGTGAAATTACTACAAAGCTCCAGAAAACGTGAAACATGGCCATGTGGATTTTCATTTGATTTCTCATAGAATTGTAAATTATTCTAAAATAGATTTATCACATCTGGGCGTAGTTGAAATTTCGGTTGTCCATATGGCGGATATGCTATGCTTTATTGATTCTGAATGTTTGATAGGGTCATAAATTCCCCAACCAGCATTTCATCTTCATCAATCACTGCTGGATATGGAAATTGAATATGGGCTGCAGCCATTGTATCCCCGTGCTCTGTATTCTATATTCTGCTTATTCTTTTGTTCTCTTCTGCGTTGTCTTACAATCCTCTCGATCTCGGGTTCAAATGGAACAAGATCGAAATCTTCTAAGTTTTGCATAAACCGATAGCACATGCCTGAAAAGATCAAAATGAGTGAGGTAGATTAGTCGTGAGAAAACTAAATGAGGAATAATAATAATATTAATAATAAATAAATAAATAAATAAATAAGTAATAAAATTCAAATTCAAGCTAAAATTATTAAAATTCAAGCTAAAAAAATCTTAGTCTCCGGAAACGGCGCAAAAAACTTGTTCGATGAAATCCCGCAAGCGTACGGGGTCGTTGACAAGTAATAAAGTGAGTAGAAAAGTATCATTCCCACGATGACTATGATTTATATTTACCAAAAGTAAATTAATTCTAACTTAAATTGAATAAACACAATAGATTTTGAAATGTTTTGATTTTATTGAAAACTGGACTAACTTATAAAAGTGAAGTAAAGATAAGTTGTGATTTTTGAAGAAAAAGCAATTAAACAAATTATGCTAGGAATCTGACTCCACCCCTTATATTCATTTTAATCCATAAACCCTTACGTCACAATCCAATTTATACTCAAATTGACAATCGATAATCCTAAATTATCTAATAATCTCTGTTGAGTATAATTAAACCTATTTTCATATAAGTTCCAAAATATTCCTATTTTGAATACGAATATACAAAAACGCTTTCAATATCAAGATTATCAAATTTGATTGCACAAAGCATATGAAATTATTCCTAATCTCTATAGGACTTGGTGTCTAAAACTATAATGAGCTAATTTATTTCGAACCTTTCAGAAACTAAAATAAATTACAAACACATTCAAACGGTGATCAAGCATTTAAACGGGCCTTCAATCCATGACATAAATCAATCAAATATAAATTTGGATTAAGATTGAGAATTCAAGAATTAAACAAATATTAAAATGTTTACATCTTCATCCATAGCATAAATAATTTTAGCCTAACATACTAAAACAAATAAAACATAGAAGCCATCACCCGGATCGGAAGAAAACTTGAAAGAGAATAAATCTTGAACTTGATCTTCGTTGAATTGTTGCAAAGATAAATCTTGATATTCGTTCTTGTTTCTCTGCTTGTTTTTCTCCCAAAAATCGGCTTATCAAATGACTCCCTTGTTATAAGTTAATAACTCATATTTATACCTCCTTAATTGTGCCCCAAAAGATCTCCAAAAATCTTTAAAATCGTTGCCAAAATGCGTCCTAATTGGAATGGAAATCAAAAAGGAAATAAAATTTCCTGCATCCAAAATTAGCTTGGGCCATCGCCTAAGCCAATCCTGGGCGATCACCCAGGCGAACTATTTTGCTCTCTGTTTTTATGCAATGCATCTGGGTGATCTTATTTCTTCTAAATTTGCACAATTTGGCCCTTCAACTTTGGATCTTGGTCATTTTAGTCTTCAAAACTTTTCATAACCTCCAATTTGATCCTCCATGTTTTCGATTGAGTGCAATTGAGTCCTCGTACTTCCAAGACATATTTTCATTTATCGCTTTTTCATCCATTCTTCTCTATTTGCTAGTAAACATGTCCAAAACTAAAATATAAAGTATAACACAATAAATTAAGTAGAAAATTTATAAAATAACGTGATAAAAGCTTAGTTTAAAAGCTCGAATAAATGTACAAAATGCACTTATCATCTACATTCAAAAGTGTTTATATAGTAAAAGCAGTAAAAATCCTAACTTAATTCAGAAATAATTAAAAACTAAACAAAAATAAAGTTCTAATTGGAAAAGGAAACAAAACAGAACAAAAATTATTGATTTTCCCAAAATTGGCCTGGGCGGTTGCCTAGTATAAGTCTTGGCAATCGACCAAAGTTTTGCATGGGCAATCCATTTTTGCAACTTATCGCGTTTTGACATCTAAACTTTATTTCATGTTTATTTTGGCTCTCCAATCTTCCATTAGCCTCCGATATGCCTTCAATATGGTCTTTATTTTGAGTCAAATGTAACATAGGTCCATGGCTTGCATGGATCGTTTAATTGTAAATCCTACAAAATGTGTGAATAAGATAATGTTTAACTAACTTATAAGTACTTATAAACACTAACAAACATACTGTAAATATAGGGATGATTACTTGTTTGTAAGGGAATTTGACCTTGTAGAATGGAAATTGAGGCCCCAACAAGTGGCTACCACATATATATGGCAAAATATCTCGTCTCGAATTTTTTAAATTTGTTTTGAATAGTTTTATTTTTTTTATTTTTAAATTTAAATTAAATTTAAAAATATTAAAAAATAAATAATTAATTATATGAAGGTATTTTAATCCCCTCCCCGCTGTCATATCCCTACTAATTTACTAAATGCTATCAAAGTCATGTCTTAAACTTAATTATGTAAATATACAAGATGAATTTTCAATTGCAACTAAACAAAGGTGGTGGTCCATGAGTTGAATCATGTTGGCCAAATATATATGTCACTGACTATTGTCCTTGACACAATAAAATAATTAATTGGGTCTTGACAAAGCATGAGATTTCTTAAGATTTGAGAAAGATGAATGAATAAAGGTCGGGATAATATGGTACTTTGTTTAAGTAGAAATTATTGTTTGCTAGCTAGACATGACAAGAACTAATTAGCTATCTTTCTTAATATATATATAAACTTATTAAAATGAAATCTCAAATCTCGACATTGCAAAATGTGTAAAACAAAATGCAAGTGCTTAAAGAAAAGTTGCAATATGACTTTTCTCTCAGAATTATTGTTGAAGGGTTTTGGATCTATTTGATTTCTATGACATGAATTGATATCCACTGCTAATTATCAATAGTTTCAGTCACTTTCTCCACTAACCCTATAATTATATCTCTCGTAATAGCTAAAGGCACTAACACTACATTCGCAACTACTAGTTAGTCGAGCTATTCGTTCAAAAATATAAATTGTTAGTAAACAATAAATAACTCACGTATATTCTGAATTCACTACTTTCAACAAATACCTAATATATTTACAATTTTAATAATAAGTATTTGACGACGAACAGGCTGTCTGCGCCCAGACCCAGCCCTGTCCTAAAAAATTTCTTAAAAATATGTAGTTAAATAAAAAAAATTATGTTATGGCCCAGTCCATTTTAAACAACGGCCCAGTTCTCTACCGTAACCTGGCTCCACCCTGACGACGTGTCTAATTGATCTTAAAAGATTTGCTTGCTCTAGTTAATACAGTAGGTCAATCCACTTCACCTAACTAAGCTTACTATACAAAATATCTGCAAGAACAATGGCTTCACTCTTCGGTATTGCTAATTAGGAAAGGGTTTATAATTAAGGGCCAGACAAAAACTTTTAATAGATTTTAATAAAAGTTGAGAAAATGTATCGTTACAAAATTTATAAAAGTTGTGGGTCCCATGTGTTATGTGGTTAAAATTATTGTTGACTTTGACCTCAACTTTTTAACTTCATGTTTATGGGATTTATAAGCTGGTCAAACATCATTTTTATCCACATATTTATTAGAATGTACAATTTCATCTTATACATTTCGTAGAATTCACTGCTTATAATCTACAAAAAAATTTATCGAACAAATATTAAGCTAAACCAAACAGACGCTGTCAAGTAAACCAATAAATTAGTAACTAATTATAATTATAATATAATAAATCCACTCAGTACTATTAACAAGATATTAAGCTCAAATTTTTTTATTGAATTTCCTCGCTTTGGGGTACTATGTACGTGCACCAATTAAACAAGGGCATCATGATTTGGTCTATATATATATATATGCCCCAATTCACTTTTCAATTCACTATATATATATGAACCAATTCACATGCAATCCTCACTCGACTTATGAGTTCATCTCTAGACATTTCTATTAGGTTTTGAAAATCCCTTTCCAATTAATTTTACCTGCTTTTAATTTCCTTAAACATGAAACCACTTATTTTGGCTAACTTTCTTTTCTTAATCCTATGTTTTGTAGCCATTTATGAAACCACATGGTCACTTACTCTTTCGCTACTTTTTGTCTATGTTTTTTCCTTAATCCTGAATCTATGTTCAGTACCAGGTGGTTTTGCATGGAGAAATTATAATTATTTTCAAAACCCTAAAAAACTGAGGGGTCCTATTTGTTGGCCTGTTTTAGGGTTCTTACCTCAAATGGGGTGTCATGCTCATCAAAAATTAGCTTCTATAGCTACTTCATTGGATGCGAAGCGTCTCATGGCAATTAGTCTTGGTACTACACGCGTCATAATCAGTAGTCACCCCGATACTGCTAAAGAGATTTTATCTGGGTGCTCATTTTCCGATCGTCCTACAAAGGAATCGGCTCGTTTGCTTATGTTTGAACGTGCCATCGGATTCGCCCCCTCGGGGAACTACTGGCGACATCTTAGACGAATAGCTGCATATCATATGTTCTCTCCGAGGAGGATTTCATGTCTTGAGAGCATTCGACAACATGTAGCTAATGAAATGATAGAGGGAGTGTGTAGAGAAATGAATGAAAAAGGGTTTGTGGAGTTAAAAGAGATATTACAAAAAGGGTCATTACATAATGTTCTAGTAAGTGTGTTTGGTTGTGATTTAGGTTTAATAAAAGGTGATGAATTAGGTTTAATGGTTAAGGAAGGGTACGAGATAATATCAGAGTTCAACTGGGCAGATTATTTTCCTTCAGGGTTTTTAGATTTTCGTGGGGTAAAGAGAAGGTGTCATATACTAGCAACAAAAGTCAAAGATCTCGTGGGTCGAAGCATAGACAAAAGAAGAAGAAATGGAGTCTATGAAATGCAAAACGACTTTCTTAGTCTTTTGCTTTCATTGTCCAAAGAGGAACAAATTAGTGATGAAGACATGGTGGCTGTTCTGTGGGTAAGTTAACCCCCCACCCCACACCTCCCCTCCCCTCTCTCTATACATATAATTATTATAAGTTTTGTTGCTTAGTAGATTAGTAACATGTACAGTTGATGGAATCCGAGGAAACAAAACATGCACATGAAATCATGTTTTATTACCTTTGGATAAAGTTGCAACTTTACAGTCAAATGACGTACAAATTTTCTAATTATTTACATACCCAATTCACCGACAAGTACACAAAAGTAACAAATAAATAAGAGCCCGTTTGGTATAAATTATAAATTAGATTATTTAACTAAAATAGTTTATTTGACAAAAAAATTGTCTTTATAACATGATATTTTTAACCATTATTGGTCAAATAAATCATTTTGGTCAAATAAACTAGTTTATAATCCACACCAAACAAGCTCTAAGTTAGATTCCCTTGAGATTTTCTTGGTTTCTTACTTCTCAGTTAGCTAGTAATTAAAGGACTATTTGTATCAGATTTTGATAAAAGTTGATGAAGAAATGTGTAGTTGAAATTGATAAAAGTTGTAGGTCTTATGAAATGTGTGATTAAAATTAATTGTTGCTTTTGATTTCAACTTTTAAAGTTAGACCGGGTTAAATACTTCACTTGGAATAATATAGAACTACTTTCAAGAAAAGCATATTTTAAACACACCTACAGTGTGTTTGGCGATTTACTTATGTCTACAAAAGAAGCGGTTTTTTTTTTTTTTTTGGTCAAAAATTGGCTAAAATTTGTCTTATCTTGACACTAAAATCATTTTTATTGCCAAAAGAGGTTAGTTTTTAGTTACTTTTGTACCATTTCAGCTAAGCCAAACATGCTAATAATCACATTAGTAATTCTTATTTTTCTCAAAAATAAAGTCGCAAAAAGCGACATGAAGAATATAAAAAATCGAGAGGTTGAAGCTGATATAGCAACTAATTTCAAAGTAATAGAAGGAAAAGCAACAACTAAAATGGGAGATTGAACATCGAATGTATGATTTCTTACTTTTTTCTCTATTTCAAAACAGTGTATAGGACTTTTATCTCGTGTGATTCTAACATCTTCCTAGTACACTATTTGATTGTAGGAGATGGTATTTAGAGGAACAGACACTGTTGCCATCCTTCTTGAATGGATCATGGCAAGAATGGTTTTACACCAAGACATTCAAGCAAAAGCCCGAAGTGAGATTGATGTAGTTACGGGCCGAAATGGGCCGGTTCAAGACTCTGACATTGCAAAACTTCCCTACCTTCAATCCATAGTAAAGGAAGTCTTAAGGCTCCATCCTCCAGGCCCATTGCTTTCTTGGGCCCGTTTAGCAACCCATGATACCCACGTGGACAAACACTTCATCCAAGCTGGCACGACGGCTATGGTCAACATGTGGTCTATAACCCATGATCCATCTATTTGGACAGACCCATGGGCTTTCAGGCCCGAAAGGTTCATTGAGGAAGAGGTTTCTATTATGGGTTCGGACTTGAGGCTTGCACCCTTTGGGTCGGGCCGTCGTGTCTGTCCAGGAAAGGCTTTGGGCTTGGTGACGGTCCACCTCTGGCTTGCACGACTCCTTCAACAGTTCAAATGGGTTCAATCGGTCCAGCCCGTCGATCTTTCAGAATGTTTGAAGCTTTCTCTTGAGATGAAGAAACCACTAATATGTCATGTAGTTAGTCGGTAGGGCAGTGGATATTTGATTCTAGCTAGTTTTTATGTCATGGTTAGGATGAACTTCAACTATTGTCTATGTGTTGTGAACTTATAGGACTCGTAAGAGTTCGCGTACGTATGTGGAAGTCAAAATCTAGGACGAACTTCAACTATTGTATATGTGTTGTGAAATTAAAAGGACTCGTAAGAGTTCGTGTTGTGGAAGTTTGGTGTCAAAGTTTAGGAGGAGACTATTGTATCCATGTTGTGAAATTAAATGGACTCATAAGAGCATTTCCATGCAACTAAAATCTGGGCACGTAATTAAAATATACAATATCTAAAAAAAATTCATCTTCAATACAAGTTGTCAAGCACTCTGTTAAACTGACAGGGCAAGAAAAAAATAGATAATGTCTAACACTCCGTCAAGTTCCAAACACTCCGTTAGATATACGGAGTCAGCAAAATTTAAATTTTCTATGCATATTTAAATGTAATCTAGAATTTGTTTTAATAAAATAAAATTTACCTAGATAGTAATGCATAGAATGCACTAGATATTAAATTTGAACTTGAATATCTATTTATTAGACATCAATATTACATAAATCAAAAGTCTTTCAATATTTATACTACCTAGATAACAATCTAAAAATGTATTGAAGATGCTCTAACGGTTTGCGTCACTAAAAAGTATTCATTAAATGTACTAAGATCATCAAGTTTGTATTACCTAAAATTTTTAAATAATTTTGTTGAATATAAAATTTAAATAAATAAAAATCTTCTCTCTCTAACATATAAAGATTTTAAATCTTTGAGTCATGGTAATAAAGCAAACAAATCAATTATTTTAGTGAAAATTTTGCTACATACTTAATTTTCTAAATTATTTTATATTTTATAATGTATGGTAAAACTATCCCATTATTTTAAAACTTATCATTATTTATTTATAGAAATTGTGCATACATTATACTTTTGATAAGGATGATAAATAAATCCACCGTGTACGTGGTTAGTGATATCAAAGGGGTAAGGTCACCCAGTGGCGGGGTCCAGAATTTTTTTTGGGAGAGTAAAAATTTTTTTGTTGGCGCAACAACATATATTTTAGATTGAAAAAAAGTTAAACAGCGAATTTAAAAAAATGAGTCAAACATGACTGTTCAAATTTAATTTAATAATTATATTTTTATTTTCTAATTCTTATTTTGACATCACATATATTAACTTATTTTTGCACTATGTTCTTCACTTGCCGGGGTAAATTCTTGATACTGTTTAGAAGTATTCACGACAAACTTTGCATGGCATCTTTTGAATTGAAAAATGTTAAACGAAAAATTCAAAATAACAAGACAACGATGACTGCTAGAATAGATATAATAATCTACTTTTTTTCTTAATTTTAATTGACATCTATTTTTCGACTTATTTTTAGATTATGTTTTTTCACTCGTCGAATTAGGTTCTTTTTACCATTTAGTAAATTTGACATCCATGGCAAATTTTGCAACATATTTTTCAAATTAAAAAACTGTTAAATGGAAAATTTAAAATAACAAGTCAAAGATGGATGTTAGAAATAGATTTAATAATCTAATTTTTCATTTTTAATTTCTATTTTGACGTAACATCTTTCGACTTAATTTTGGACTATGTTTCTTCACCCGTCACTATAAGTTATTAGTACTATTTTAAAGTATTCATGGAAAATTTTGAAACACATCTTTAGGACTATGAATTCAAAGATGACTGCTTATTTCGTTTTCATTTTTAAATGTTAATTTAATTTGTCTAGTTTTTATAATTAAATATGTAAAAAAAATTAAAGTATTATAACGAGTTCTTAATAATTTTTTAATTAAAAAAATCTGAAAAACTGGATAGCCCAGACCCTCAAGAACCCGTGGCTCCGCCTCATTATTTGGCTTGACCTATGCATATAGGTCATTCGGGGCCTTCACCCATGTAGCAACTATCGTTGGCTGCAAGAAAAAATAAAAAAATAGTATCGTCTGGTTGATGGGACGATCAAGGGAGCCATGTTGGGCATCAGGTATTCAGTATATTCCGAGCGCATCACATTTTATAATTCGGGTGAAACTAAATAAAGTTAAGTATATAGTAAAATTAAAGAATCATAGTCTAATATCGTGCTGAAATAAAGAGTAAAGATATATATTTTGGGAATTGACCTAAAGTTTTTGCTTTTTAAGATCCAAATCTTCTGCTTTTGTTTCTTTTATTTTTTATTTTTATTTTTTGTCCTTCCGTACCAAAGCAAGCATGGAAGGCAAAAATCTTTCAATCTTTATTTTCAACTTTTTAAATAAATTGTCTAGTAAATGCTCCACATATCTGTTTCCTAATTAATTTGGGACCCATTTTGTAGCTCATCATCCATTTTTAAAATTCGTATCTATCATCTTTTGCATAAACTCAAAATTATCGAAATAGTTATAATTAAACCAGTGCTCTATATATATATGCACGTTTGTCGATAAAATTGAAAATGATTACAAACTGTGACGGAGACAGGATTCATAATCATCTAGGATATGTTTGATTTTGATTAAAATTAGATTTTTTTTTTTTTGTAAAAATTGATGAAATGTATGGTTAAAAAGTTGTGGATCAATGAAATATGTAACTAAAATTCTCTAATTTCAGTGAGTCCAACTGTGACTTTTAGAAAACTTGATTGCATTAGATAGGGCTGCACAAAAAAATTGTGTCAAACCGTAAATCGAATCGAAACTGTTAGTTCGGGGTCCACAATATATTGGTTTTAAACTAAACCGTTCGAAAATGGTTTGGTTTAGATTTTAATGTTTAAAAAACCACTTAAACCGAACCAAATCGTTTTTAACTTTTTATACTTAAAAATAAATTAATTCTATTTACTTACACATTTACAAAATGAACAAAATACAGTGCAATACTAAATTTATTGGACTGACTTATTATTATTGGTTTTTTTTTTTTTTGCCAGACTATTAAGTGGTTGACCCATAATCGACAAAATCATTATTGTATTCAACTGTTTACTAATTTTTGTTAATTTTTTCCACATTTTCACTTTTTTATGACAAATATTAATGTAATGTTTACTAATTTTTGTTAATTTTTTCCACATTTTCACTTTTTTATGACAAATATTAATGTAATGTTTACTAATTTTTGTTAATTTTTTCCACATTTTCACTTTTTTATAACAAATATTAATGTAATGTAACAATTGAGACAAATATTAATGTAATATAACACTTAGGTTTTAAAAGTTTTCGTTTAAGCTTGTGTTGAAAATTTTAGACGAATTTACTTATGTTTTAACTTGTTTAAATGAGTTACTTTAATGTCGATAAGTAAACCGTAGTTTAAAACCGAAACGAATTGCAAAAGATGATTTGATTTGAAAAATGAAATGGTTTAGTTTTGTTTGAGTTTTTTCAAACCGAGTTAAATAAATTGATTTAAAAATAAGTCAAAAATCATCGAAACCAAATCGTATTTACCCCAAGCATCAGATAATCCACCTTCAAATTGAATTTTAAGTTTGTGTTCAGCGTGCACTAATAGAAAAAGATTTATCTTATAGTTTAGTTGATTAAATTAATTAAACATATTTTTTATCTATATATTTCATAAGAATCACAACTTATTACCTACTTACATATTTTATAAAATTATAATTTATAAATACTCAAAAAAAATAATTTAGTTTAGTCCAATATGCACCTAAAAGGCTAAAACAATCCATAATTGGTTAAGATGCTTAGATGCATTTGAATATTAAAACATTAATTTTGAATGTATTTACATTTGTGAGCCGCCAATTATAGACATATGATTGGAAGTTTGGAATAGAGAAGCGGAGAAAATTGGCTAGAGAAATAATACTTTATAATTTATACATTTGACATTCATGGGAATTTTAGTGCAAAGGGTCCTAATGCATGGTTGTAGTATATTTTTTGGTTCTTAATCTTTTATTTTTGACTAAAAGATTCCTAACTTATTCCATTAAGTACAAAAATAGTTCCTATAGATAGATTTCATCCAATTTCTCCAATAGTTAAATGTGTGGATTGAACTTTTTTTTAATTTATTTTTATTGTAGGGACAAATTAGTCAATTCTTATATAAATTATAATAAAAAATTAAAAAAAATCATCTTACTCACCCCACCCTCCCTCTATCCGAGTCCACTGTCATCCTTGCACATAAAACTACTATTAATGGCAGGAAGAAGTGGGGTCATCCTTGCACATAAAACTACTATTAATGGCAGGAAGAAGTGGGGCAAGAAGTCTCCCCTCATTTCTTTCGTGGAGGAGACTTCAGGAAGTAAAATTGGGAGAGGGGAGGGGTTAGATTCACTATACTCACAGACAACGATCATTGGAAGAATTTTTTTACAACACTTCGAACTCTTAGTCCAGACTCACTATACTCATAGACAAGTCACCCACATTGTTAAAAAGCACAACAAATAAATGAAGAAAATCAATAAGTGCAACACATTTGAGAAGTGATGACTCGTATGTACAAAAACAAACATCCACGAGCAATCAAAACTTGTGAGATAATTCGATAGCATAGTTATCAGATCCGGTCCAGACATCGATTTGGACAAGGAGGTGGGTCACCGGTTGTTAGTTCAACCGGTGATTCGGTGGTTTAAATCACCGGTTGAACCGGTGGATCAATTTATGTCGAACCGATAAATCTATTTTTGTTAAATATAACATAAAATAATGAATTATTACATTCTAATAAATAAACATTATATTAATTTTGTTACAAAATATAACCCTACAAGTCCAAATCAAACAAAAAACTACATATATAGTAGAAAATCATCACCATTATAAATGTATTTAACAAAATAAGTACAAGACTACTAGTATTATCAACTAATTCTTGTAAAAAATATCATAAATTATTATACTTCATTACATTAACATCTTATTAATAGAGTGGAGAAGAAATTGGTACATCTTTTAGGTAGTATAAAGGAGATTTTGGCGCAAATGGTCCCTAATCTTTGCCCTTAGTGTGGAATTGGTCCATAATGTTTATTTTTTGACAAACAAGTCCCTAACCTATGTGTTTTGGTACAAAATTGGTCATTATGACAAATAGGCCCTTAGTTTTAATTAGAAGAAATTGTATGTTGATTCCTAATTATTACAAAATGTGCAAATAGGTCCCAAGAAAATTTGCTAAAAAACACTCCCACCCATCAAAAAGTTTTGCCTTTACCTTCGATTTTGAAACTAGACTTAATCTGTTTAGGCTCAATGTTGGATAGAATGGGGCATTCCCGGATCAGTTGCTGCCAGCGCAAAAAGCTCGACTTCAAACACTCAGCATAGACCCTTTTTCTGAGGCCTCTACCTGCTCCGTAGTGTACCGGACATACTTTCCATAATCAAGATGCTTGTGTTGGATTATTTATCTCTATAATGGGCTACATATTGTATTGCAATTATTTATCTCTATAATGGGCTATATATTGTATTGCAATTATATGGGCTATCTAATTAATATGGCTATTAAGTTATATGTTGATTGTGCCCTAGAAACATCTAAAATGAGTACGAACTTTGCAATGTGTAGAGATCGGATCATAATCCAATTAGAATTAATGGATTTATTATTAGACTAGAGTATATAGAATATTATAAATAGGGTTATGGTCCTAGGTCAAACACAGTTTTTGCTCCTCTTTTACACCATTATAGATAGAGATTCCATTAACCATTATTGAGGTGATTAGACTGCACGGAAGATCCTAACCCTCTCAATTTTAACATCAATAGAAACATATATTTTTCTGAATTAATTGTACTTGATAATTTCACATGAGATATAGATTCTTTAAATATGTGTGTAATTAAAGACTATAGATTTATTTCTAACAATTGGTATCAGTCAATATCATGTTAAATTATCGATATGATAATTGTTTTAGTTTTTTTTTATTAAATGCGCAAACCGTACACATGAACAAAAATGTGTATGTCAGATCTAGCTTTATTTTTTTTTTCCTGTCGAAATTGATTTGGAGACAGTATGGTGAATATATATATTATATATATATTATGTATATGAATTTTTGACTTGTTTTGTTGAAGAAAAGTTTAGATTTAAAGAATTAAAGAATAAAAAAATTTTAAAAGAAAAAAAAAGATGGGCCGGCACTACTGGTCGAAGGAAACAGCAGTGCTGGCTGAAGGCGCTGCTGGAAGAAGAGCAAAGCCGCGGGAGCTGCTATCCGCAGCGACCGCGCGGCCCTGCTGGAGTTGCGTTTTGCGGCAACGCAGGCGATTCTGAAGTTTGCAACGCCCGCCGGCACTGCTGACGTGGATGGGGGCAACCTCCCGCGAGATCTAGATGTGCGGTGGCTGGTGGTTGGCAACTAGGGTTTTTCTCAAACCGATCCTGTATGTAAATTAGATTAATTCAAGGATTAGGGTGCAATTTTGAAAATTTTAGGTTATATTGCATATTAAGTCCCTAAAGTTTAAAACTTAATTATTTAAATCCCTTAGGTTATGATAATTTAAAACTAAGCCCTAAAGTTTTAAATATTAAGTAATCTAACCCTACAATTATGGAATTTTAATAATTTAGCCCTTAAAGTTGAAATTTTTCATGCAATTTTCATTCTAAAGTTTTAAAATTTCTTCAAAGAAAGGCCATTAAAGTTTTAAAATCTAGGATTCAATCTCAAAACTTCATAAATCCTAAATTTTAAATCCCTAAAGTATTAAAATTTCAACTCTAAGGTTCTCTAAGTTTTAAATCTTAAAATTTTTCTTCGAAAATTCTCAAATTCTTGATTCAAATGTCTTATATTTCGAAGTGAATAATATTAATACGATATATTACCAAAATAACTTCTATTGTATTGAGTTATTTATTTTACAATATAAAGATGGGTATATATGTTACTTATGCGAACAGTGACTGGCCCAATGGAAGGTTATTGTTTGGTCAAATAGTAGATATACATGTGGTAGTAAATATGTGATAATTATAAAGATTTCATATGAACAATAAGTAGGTCAAAAGAAAGGCTTATTGTTTGACATATTTATTATCTATATTTGATTACCGTGTGGAGAGTACTACTTACAATTGATGTTTCTGTCCAAAGACTAAATGTCAATGTTGCACTAGGTATCTTGTGATGGGCCTACCAATAAAATACATGTTTTTTTTTTGTTTTTCAGATTTAGTCCTTAAGAATTTGGATTTTAAATCTTAGGTCATTGAAGTTTTCAAGTTCATTTTGATTTGGAGCTACATCATATGGATGTAAAGACTGCATTTTTCAATGTTGATATTGAGGAAACGATATATATGGTGCAGCCAGAAAACTTTGTATTAGGTGATCCAAAGTGAATGGTCTATAAATTGAAGAAATCTATATATGGTCTCAAACAAGCTTCCTGTCAATAGTATCACAAATTCCATCAAGTCATTATCTCATTTGAATTTGAGGTAAAAACAGTTGATGATTGTGTATACCATAAGTTCAGTGGGAGTAAATATATCTTCATAGTATTATATGTCGATAATATACTGCTAACTAACAGCGATATAAGCTTATTGCAAGAAACCAAGAGATTTCTAACTAAGAATTTTAAGATAAAAGATCTTGGGGAAGTCTCTTTTATATTAGGCATACAGATACATCGAGATCACTCTCTGGATATCATTGGATTATCACAAAAGAGTTATATCGAAAGGATACTTAACAGATTCGACGTGAAAGATTGTAAGCCGGGAGATACGTTCATTACTAAAGGAGATACGTTCAACCTCAGTCAATGCCCCAAGAATGAGGTTGAGGTGAAAGAAATACGAAAGATTCCTTATGCATTGGCTATAGAGAGTCTTATGTATGCTCAAGTATGTATGCATTCGGATATAGCGTTCATAGTAGGATTGTTAGACAGATATTTAAATAACCCTGTGATGGATCATTGGAAAGCAACCAAAAGGGTTATGCGCTATATATAGAAAATAAAAGATTTCATGCTCACCTATTGGAAGTCAGATCATTTGGAGATCATTAGGTATTCTGATTTTAATTTTGCTGAATGCCAATACAGTAAGAGATCCACATTGAACTATATTTATCTGCTAGTTAGATGAGCTATATCTTGGAAGAGTATTAAGCAAACGCTTATAGCTCCATCCACCATGACAGCTGAGTTCATAGCCTGTTACGAGGCATATAATCATAGAATATGGCTGCGAAACTTTGTCACTAGGCTGCATGTTGTAGATGGTATTGAAAGACCATTGAAGACATATTGTACAATAAATCGGCTATGCGATATTCCAACAACAATAGAAGCTCTACGATGTCGAAGCACATAGACATCAAGTTTCTTGTTGTTAAAGAGAAAGTTCAGAGTAATCAGGTATCTATAGAGTATATTGGCACAAACTCCATAATTACGGATCCGCTTACCAAGGGTTTACCGCCCAAGGTGTTTCACGAACATACATATGTGTGTTATATTGTTTGATAATGTGCTGGTTTAGTGGGAGTTAGTATTTTGATGTTTTTTTGGTAGTAGACACACTTTATGATTATTTTCTGTAAAATAAAGTATAATGGTTTTTTCCAATATCTGAATTTGGTCTTTTCATTTGTGGTTTAACATTAAGATTGGAAAGTTTTGGTATGATCTTACTAAAGAATAAAGTAGGACCAGTTGTAAATAGACATGTGTTAAGATCACATTGCATGTAATTTTCATGCTACACATCAATAATTGATCTATGTCATTGAATATGTTGGTATGATGACCATTGATGGGTTTAGTTACTAATTAATGTGACGAAGACCGATTTGATTTCATGTTGATATAGTAGATGGATCAGATTGTAATTACAAAGATGTTTCAAGGCAATATAGCAATTTAAGTGTACACATAAAGTTTAAGATATAATTGTTTCGGATAACATATGTAGCTCAAGTGGGAGATTGTTGGATTATTTATCTCTATAATGGGCTACTTATTGACAGTCTACAATAACGGAGAAATTGGATGGAATCTGTCAACAAGGACCACTTTTGCACCCAATGGAATCGGTTAAGGACCTTGAAGCCAAAAATGAAAGATTAAGGACCAAAACGCACTAAGGCCACATGTAAGGGACCACTTGAGTCAAAATCTTGACATTCATGTCCTAAAAATGTCAAGATGGAATCATTACTTATGGAAATTAAAAATATTTAGGGACTATTTGATAATAAAAAAAATAGTAAATTTTGATAAAAGTTAACGAAATATGTGATTGAAACGTTGATAAAAGTTACATATCCCATTAAATGTGTTGTTAAAATTAATTGTTGACTTTAATCCGGTGGCGGTGCAAAGCTTATTTGATAATGACATATAAATCAACTAAAACAGCTCTTATTTTTATTGATGTATTTACAATCGTATTTTAATATTAGTATTGATTTACAAAGCTATTGTCAATAGTATCTTAATTAAAAGCAGTGTTCTAAAAGGCGTGCCTAAGCTCAGGGGGTTTGCAAAACGCGTCACATTGAGGGTATGCGCATAAAAATGCGATCAACTCTTTTTGTTGATTGTCTAGGCGAGAATATGCTAGAATAAACGCGATTATGGGAGAATAAGCGCGAATAATCGCGCATAACATGCATTAGAGCAATCAAGCCTCTGTTTTAAATTTATTTCCAAATTGAGTCAAAATAAACAATTTTTAAATCTTGCAAAAAGGTAACCCAGCCAACAAACCTTACCCTTAGCCCAAATCTTACCAGCCCATCATATAAGCTAATATCTATGTTTTTAATGTTTACACGTGCCAAAGAATCACCAAATCGTCCAGAGTTTTACCGTCCATGCCCTTATTCTCCGTCTCATCCCTTCGCCCCTCTGTTTTTTTTTTTTTGTCCTCTTCAAAACTTCGAAGGTGGTTTATTCATCTGAAATTTAATATATATTTTTTTTGTTGAAACTTGAAGGTTTATTTTTGTATTGTGTTTAATTTAGTTTTCATTTCTGTGTAGATTCTTGAAATAGAGGCTTTCCATGTTGTCTAAAATTGGATGGGATATGAATTAACCAGTTGAGGATCCAAAATATGTGGCCTTGAGATGACTGAATTGACCAGTTGAAGTATTTTCATTTATGGCTATGAATTGGCGTGTATGACTTTTTTTTTTTGGATACTTTCTATGTTTTTATTCTAAAGTATCTTTAAACATTGTTCTGGTAAGATTGTTATTTTTTCTGAATTGTGGGCAAGTTATATTCTTGGTTTAGTTTTCTAGGAATCAATGGAGCAAATTGAATCTTCCATGGCATCTAATTCAATAGTTGAAGATAATGATTTGAAAAAAGGTTTTGGGGACATTGGATGGGAAACTGAAATTCTTGAAGATCCTACTAAAACTAATGGTGTGAAATGCACATTGTGTGGTAAAGTTACAAAAGCAAGAATTAATAGGCACAAAATTCACATAGCAGGGATCAATGGAAAGGGTGTGAAACCATGTCCTAGTGCAAAGTAAAGAACAAAATGCCAAGTGCCTTGAAGCTCTTGAAGAGAATAAGTTTAAGAAGTTAGAGATGGTATTGAATGAGGCTAACTTGATGGATGATGCAGTGATGTCTTTGTCTACACATGAGGAAGAGTATGATGGAATTTCTATCATTGAAGGAGGTTCTAGGAAAAGGCCTATTCATGTTGGTCCCATGGATAATTTTTCAAGGTCAATCAAGGTAGATGGTGCTACAATAAGTGCACGCAAGAAAATGAAACAACAAAATATCTATGATGCAATTGCTAAGAAAATATTATTAGAAGTTCATCAATATTTGGCAAGATGGGTATATGAAGCCATAATTCCTTTTAATGCCATTGATAATGATAGTTTTAAAAAAAAATTGTTGAAGCTCTTGATCAATATGGCCCGGGTTACACCCCTCCTTCACAATACCAATTAAGGGAGCCACTTTTGAAAGGAGAGGCGGAGAAAACATAAGAAACTCTTAAAAAGCAAGAAGAATAGTGGAAAAATAATGGGTGTTCTATTATGACCGATGCTTAGAATGATAGAAAAAGAAGAAGCATCATAAATTTGTGTGTGAATTGTAAATTGGGAACACATTTCTTTCTTCAAAAGAAACTAACGATGATGTGCACATCGTTCAATACATATTTGACTATGTCAATGAATGTGTTAAAGAGGTTGGGGAGTGATTAACAAGGCGAAATCATTCACTATTTTCATCTATGTACATCATAAAACTTTGGCATTAATGAGGAAGTTTACAAAAAGAGAGATAGTTCAGTGGAGAGTCACTAGATTTGCAACCTCTTTCTTAACATTACAAAGTTTGCTTGATAAAAAACAAGAGTTAAGAAATATGATGACTAGTGATGAATTGGATAATTGTAAATGGTCTAAGAGCAATAAGGGAAAAGAGGCCTTTGATTTGTTGTTTCCAACCATTTTTAGAACTTGATAGAGTTGTGTTTGAGGGTGTTCACTACATTAGTGAAAGTGCTTAGACTAGTTGATGGAGAGAAGAAGCTTTCAATGAGCTTTGTTTATGAAGAGCTACTAAAGGCCAAGGATGACATAAGAAAGACATTGAAGAAGAAAAGTGACTATAAGCCAATCTTAAACATTATTGATACAAAAGCCAATGATCGGCTTTATAGTCGACTTCATAAAACGGATTATCTTTTGAATCCATTTTATTACTTTATGGATCCAAGTATCAAAGATGATCAATTGATAATTAAATTCATATTGAAGTGAGCCAACTAAGAGTCAATCGTTATCTGGTAATTGATTATAAATCTTAGTGCTATATTTATTCCAATCTATTTACTAGTTTTAGTTGTTTTAGAACTCTTGTTCTTTATCTGATAATCAAGTAATTGAGTTAAATGAATATTAAGCATTCTATATAAACTATGTTTCTAAGTACATATTGAAATAGAATCTTTATCATTCTTCTTATCTACTTAAATAGAAATATTTATTTTCATATTTAATTTCTTGTGATATATCTCACTTTATCTTTTATAAAACATATTTAAACTTAAAGACTTATTCTGTCTTATCTCTTTATAAGATAAATACTAAGTCATTAAGTTTAGATAACCTTTTTTCTAAAAATAAGATAGGTGGTGTTCCAAGATTTTTACGGACTTTGAAATCAAAGATACTCAAACATTTATGAGAAAATAATATGTGAGTAGTGCATTCCAAAGAAACATTCAAAAGTCCTAGTATGATCAAAAACTCTATTTTTTTTGGTGAACAACTCTGAGGAATTGAGCATTGTAAAAATCCATTGTGAGATAGAACGGTATTTCGGCAGCAAGATAAGAACACAGTCCTTATTCCAATTTGTGGAGTCAATCTGGGTACACTCATAGAATGAACCAAGACCACGACCGAAGAACTTGACTATATTCCTGGACTAGTTAAGAAGATCTAAAATATGGTAGTTTTATTGTTCTTTTTTAACTATGTTTTTACTTTTTGTAAATTGCTGATAAAGTTGTAGATTATGTCTAAAATTGTAATTACAAAAAGGCTGCGATGTGTGTAAACTGTTCTCAAAAAGTCGATTTATTTACCCATGACATGGAGGCCAGTGGATATTTCCCTTAATGTTTTACCATGCTATATCTATTATCATTTACTGCCTTAATCTCCATCTCCATTATATGTCTCAAACTGTGCAAAATGTTCAGTGTAATGTTCTGATTTTCAACAAATTTCCATCAACATCAGAACATTAAAGTGAACTTTTCTATTTAAAAAAAAAAATTGTCAGCATCCACTTAATTTCAATAACAACATATTCAACCCTATTCTAGGTTGTTTGTTACGTAGGTTTAAAACCTACAATAAAAAATAATGTGATTATTTGTGTTGACAAGTTCTTTTCCGATACTCAAATGCAACATTATGTTATAAACATCGAGTTGCAAAGGTACACCAAATATGAAAGTGCATTTGGAAGAAATCTAGCAACAAGTAGATGTGAGAACAATATTCCAAATTACAATCCGGGTATGTTAAAATTATTTTCTTTCTCTTTCTTGTTAATAATTAATATACCGCATGTATATATTATAACATTTTATTTTTTTCTTTTGTATTTATTAGTAAGAATGGTGGGACTTCTATGACAATGAAATACCAAATTTAAAATTAATGGCAAAGAGGATCCTTGGTTTGACTACGAGTTCATCGGATTGTGAGAGAAATTTGAATGTCTTTGAAAGTGTAAGTACTAATTAAGTAATTATATTGTTACATTTTGTTATTACTTTGGTAGTGGTTTGATAATTTAAAGTATACTAAAAATTTTCAACTTCTTTCATGAAGGCGCACACCAAGAAAAGGAACCGCCTATATGCCACAAGGATGAAAAATCGAATTAATTTGTCCAATTTAATACAAGGTTGATGAACAAAAAGTAGAAGAGGAATGATAAATTAGAAACTCTACTAGCAAGTGATGCTAGTAATACACAATCTTGGATTGTTGAGGGTTGTGATGATGAGGATGAGGTGGTGGTGGTGGTAGTGGTGGTGGTGGTGAATGATATTTTACAACCTACAAGAGGTATTGGAAATACTCAAGATGAAATAAGGGAGTACGACGAAAATGATTTTGTATCGGACAACACGGAAGATGAGTTAGATGAAGAATAAGAGCTTGACTTAGAATTCGATAAAGAGTTAAACAAAAGTTAGGCTATGTTGATAGAGGGATGATCTCCTCCACACTAGTGGGGAGCTTATTTTCCCCACTAGGTGACTTGTCCAATTCTCATTGGACAAGTCAAAAGTGAAAGGAGAACAATACTTTATGTTGATATGTAATCTAATTGTAGGAAATTATTAACTTATTTGTGTTTATGTTTGTGGTAGTTGTAATTTACTAACTTTTAAAAATTGTAATACTGGGCTTGTTATTTTGCAATCTAATTGTAGGCTATGTTATTAAAATTAGGCCTGCAATTTAATTTTAGACCACGTTGAATGTTATATTTTGAACTATGATATTTGTTTTAATATTAATCTAATTTTTTTCATTGTACAATGTGTATCTAATTTTGAAAACTCATGTATTATTTTTATAAAAAAAAAAAAAAAAACTAGATCTGTAATTTTGTATTCTAAATTAGTAAATTGTAGGCTTAAAATTTAAAATTTAAGCATTAAAAAAATTAAAATTCAAAAATATATTTTGACGTCTAGGCTTCGCATAGGCGTGCTTAAGCCTATAATTCTTAATGCTTTATTTTGCCGTCTCGTCACGCATTATGCATTTTAGAACATTGCTTAAAAGTTTGAGTGACCACATGCTTTTGACTTACTTTAATTGTTTAGCACGCCATCCATCTCTTTTCAATTTTTTATCATCTGAATAATTAAAATATTGTGAGTTTGCCTATATCAGTTTCTTGATATGGTATGTTGCCTAGGTTCAATCAAATCTTAATATATATAAAAGAAGGATAGTCATCAGTAAAAGTCAACACATTTTTCTGTCCAAAATGTCTCCCACATATTACAAAATAATAATATATATAAATAAATATTTAATTTAATTAATTAATTTCTCGATATTAGATAATTAATAATCAGATTTAATGTGCAGTCCGAATGAGATTTCCAATGATTCATTTGTTAAGTAATGCCCAACTTCAGTTAATTAATTATCAGTATTCTAAGACAATGTAAATAGTAATGTCGGTTCAGTTTCCCAATGTTTTGAATTTTCTATGATACTCGTTAAAAATGAATAAAATTATGAATTGACATTTCCAATTAAAAAATACACATCTTCCAAAACAAGATAAATTCACTTCAAACCCATCTCATCCAACCGGTATAAATGAAGATGTTGGAACACATAACCTCAAATGTTCTGTGTTTTTTCCTGCACTAACAAAAAAATACGCTCCACCAGCTTCTTGCAAATCAATTCTTCACACGAATATGACTGGACGATGTAACTTCATCAGTTAAATAGACTCTACGAAGACTCAATGAAGGTTAAAGGTTCAGGTTGTAAGGGTTTGGAAGGTTCCTTGCTTTGACAATAAGACAGAAATGAGCAGCATAGAGATAGTCTTCGTAGATGCACAAGTTTTTACTTGCTTATGCTTTAAATATTGTATAATTTTATTTTGTTTTTTAGTCTCTTCTATGTAATAGTCAAGATTAAGATATGTTAACACACACTACATGATTTTTTATGTTGTTTTCTTTTTAAGATTCGTAATACAAAACATGCATTTTTCATATACTTTATATAAATTTTATGTTATGTTGTCAAATATTTGCTTTAAAAAATTATAACTATTTTTGAAAAAAAAAAAAAAAAAAGAGGAAGAAAGAACAGAACATTTACCAAGTTATGAATTTGCTCTAAATATATATAGCTTTTATAAATAGATAGAATAATAAGCTGGAAGCGTATTTTGAATTAATGAACGATAAACATAACATTTACTGATTGGAGTTTTATTATCAAATAAATCAACATAAAAGGTTAATTATTAAAAAAGAAAACATATTTATCATTTAATGACAGAATTAAAAAATAAAATATTTAATTTGGTTATCAATCGTTAGATTGACATAATAGTAATAACAAAAAACTTATTTGAACTTGAATGGAAAGGAAAAAAATGTATGGTCAACAAAATAATAATCCAAATAAATTCTATAGAGTTGGATGCAAAGAAACAAAGATGTAATTCCAGTAAAACAACAGATTTTCAAGTGTCAATTCAATAATCTCTTACCTTAAAAATGACAGGGTGGTAGAATTCAAGCAATGATCAAACGTTTTTTTTTATATTGATGTTCAAAACATTGATAAGCTGGAAGCGTATTTTGAATGGAAAGGAAAAAATGTATAGTCAACAAAATAATAATCCAAATAAATTCTCAAGACTTGAATGCAACTAAACAAATAGATTTTCAAGTATCAGTTCAATAATCTCTTACCTTAAAAATGACAGGGTTGTAGAATTCAAGCAACGGTCAAACGTTCTTTGATATCGATGTTCAAAATATTGATATGTGAGGATAAGCTATACGTTGTGTACAACTTTGTTGTCGGATACAACAACACGAAGTTCATAACTACAAGACACAAGTACAAATTGAATTTTATGCTAAAGATGACTATTGTGGAATTTACAAACGAAAATTTTCCTTCAAACAATTACGTGTTCAAGCCATTTGGTGAAATTTTGGGTGCAGCAGAAGTTGATGAAAATGAATTATTTGGTATGGATGATTGCTTTAATACTCTGATTTTTTTTTTTTTAATCATAATTAACATTTTCTTTCAATTTAATGCAGACATTATTGGAGAGATTGTCGGCAAAGATAACACTAAGGTTCAAGAATCATGCGAAAGAACAATTAAACTAATTGACGTTGTTATTGAGGATCTTGAGTACATATACGCCCTTAAATTTCATTGTTAGATAACAAATATGATTAATATTATCTATATAAGCTTACATATATAATTGGTTATCCATTTCCAGAAAAAATAAACTTTCATACACCTTGTGTGGAGATTATGTTGATAAGGTTAATAGCTTCCTAGAAAATAAAAACAAGAACATGTTATAGTCGTACTTCAAATGTGTGGGCTAAACGATAACAATGTTATATTAATATTATTATTCTTCATATTTATAATTAGTTTATGTAATCTTTATTTTATAATAATATTTAATCTATATATTTATGATAATTGTTTGCACGGGAGAATATAATTTGTAATACCTACTACATTACCAAGCTCCTGATGAATGCTCCTATTGATGAAATCAATTATTTTCGTAATAGGTATGAGTGAATTTTTGGAATTTTTAATTTATTGTAGATGTTAGTTTATATTTTTCTCTAATTTTTTGTCATTTATCATACATCTGTGGCTTAATATTGTTGACTGTGCTTATTTTATGTCCTTTATGATTTATAGAAAATGGTTAAAAGAAACAAATTAAAGATATCTGGATTTTTTCTAGAATTAATTAACTTTGTGGGAAAATTAAACCATTGTTCTTGAGATAATATAAATATGCATTTATAATCTATTTGTCAAAATGATTTGGCACATGTTTCTAAATTTAAAAGAGATTACATATCAAGTAGGTCATATTTATTCGAAACAGAATAAGTACAACAAATTTCATTTATTAGTAAACAAAATTAAAGATCCATATAGGCTCTCTTTGTAGTATTCTAAATGAATCAAAGCCCACCTCATATTCTACCGCTTCGACAGGGTTCTAGACAAATGATAAGTTGAGATGAAGAACAAACCACATAGGGAGAGATATACATCAGGTCTACTAAAAAAAATTACCATATGAATAAATACATAATGTTGGCCGAGCAACTAATAACCCAAATAATCAGTAAGAAATTACTTGAAACGATTATAATCTTAAGATTACATATACTACATAAATATAAATGAAATAACACAATAAAAAAAAAAAATTAGATAACTTAGGTTTAGTTCACGATGTAATCTACATTCACACACCATCACATCAAAATCCATAAGAAAATAGTGAAATAAAGACTCGAAAGTAAAAAACTCATATGATCGGAGTACGGTTTCATCAATTTTTTCGCAAATCCGACGACTCTAAAAAAATTTTAAAAAGAAAAACTTATATTATAACACAATACAGACGTAAATCTTTAAAAAATATATTTTAAAAAATTCAAATCTGTATTATCAATATTACAAATGCAGATCCAGGAAGGAAAAAATAAAAATCAAATATATAATTTAAAGAGAGATTAAGATAAAAATACCCAAGTTATTTTCGCCTTTTCCCATCAGATCTGAGCGCATACCCAATAGATATGGTAAAACCATCATGTTTTTTTGGATTTTCTTTAAATCCAAACCTATTTTGAGTTCTGTTACCACCCAATTTTGGTAAGGCCTCCACGTCAGTAAATGCCTCAAAGGCCCAGCGAGGTCTTCATAGATTCAACGAAGATCTTGTAGGCCTGATAGAATCCCCGTAAGCCTCGAACGCCATCGCCGATTCCAACAAAGCCCATAAAGGCCTTCGCTGCTTTTGGTGAGCCCAGACCATCAATATTCTACGTGCCTCACAGAATTCCATGGGCAATCTGATATTCTGGGATGGCGAAAGTGATATCTTAAGAAAGATTGTGTTTGATTGTAATACAAACTCCCACAAGGAAACCCAATCTCGATCCCTTAGTACTTGGTAACACGATATTGGAAATCAAATGATATAAGAATGAAAATCTAAAAGATCGTGTTGACATCGAATTACCCATATCCTATAAGGAAAGGAGATCCGATCAGATGTCTAATTGATTGCTTACACAAATCAATTAGAACTCTGGAGCTATAAATACAACATCCCTCATCAGTCTAAGGTACGCATTATTCTCTACCCTTAAACTCTGCTCAATTTTCTGCTTGCTTATCTCTTTCACACCCAAACTCACTCTCCATATTTTTCTTGTACTGGCAGTTGACATGATCGTTAGAGTACCAACGATCGCCGGCCCCTTTTTTCTCGGTGATCTTGGTGCCTAACAATTGTCCTAGTATGCAGGTAACTTACATGCTGGAAAAGGATTGATTAGAGATTTGTTGACACGTAGATAGTGCATATTCTGAGGTCAACAGGGTCATTAACTGTGTTTTCATCATATTTGAAAACGGTTATGCATAAACTCTAAAAAAATCGTGCGTTTTGTGTTCAAAATGAAAAAAAATTAGAGAAAGAGAGAAAATTTTTCATCTGTAAATAGATGATTTACAAACGTAAATCTGGGAATAAAAAAAATAAAAATCAAACATATAATTTAAAGAAAAATTACCATAAAAATACCCAAGTTATTTCCAACTTTCCCATGTTATCTGAGTGCATATCCAACAGATCTGGTGAAACCATTGAGCTTTTTTGGATTTTCTTTAAATACAAACCTATTTTAAGTTCATTAACTATGTTTCCATCATATTTTAAAAATGGTTATGCATAACTCAAAAAAAAATCGTGCGTTTTATGAGAGAAGGAAAAAATCATGTGATTCGAGCACGAAATTGTCAAATCTTTCATAGAACAGCGAAACATTATAAAATATGCATAAAACAAAAAAAATCATAGCAGAACAACAGAACATTGTAAAAAAAATTTGTGATTTGATATGAAATTTTGTGTGAAGGAGATGTACAGAGAGAATTTAGGTATGAGGTGATGGAGGGTTTGGTGGACTTGTGCGGCTAAGATAGATTATAATAAAACAAAATTTATGGGATGTTATTAGTGTTCACAATGTTTTATATTGTGAACACTTTGGGCCGTTATGAGTAGGTTTAGTTAATTGGGCTAAAGGATCAAAATATGGGCTTAAATATTCGGGTGGCATTGTCTTAACTGTGTTGAATTTTGAGCTTTTAGGGATGGGCAATTTTAAATGGGCTGAAGGAAATTGTATAATGGTCAGAAATATTCGGGTTGCCAAGGTTTTAATTGTGTAGAATTTTTGGGCCCAGATTCGCTTTAACGGGTTATTTTAAATGTGCTGAAATTATTTGGGTAAAATTAAGGGTAATTCAAAGCCGGTCATTGTTGTTGCACTTATGAGCTATAAAGTTATATGGCCAAAACTTAATTCAATTAAAGTCACATTTTAGCACTAAAAGACCAACCCTGCAATTGCAAAAAAAATGCTAATTCAATGATACTATTTTATTATGATACTGTTTTATTGTAATACTGTTTTCTATGATAATGTTTTATTTTGATAATGTGCATTGATATATTTATACCATACTTTTATCTTTGATACTATTTTATTATGATAATATTTGAATCTATGATACTGTTATTGAATACAAACAGTATTAATGATTTTGTACTACTAATGGAGTATTTTAAGAAGAATATCATTACTTCAACTATTAAAACATATTGTACTTAGTTTTATATATGATATTGTTTTATCTATGATACTGTTTTATTTAAAAAATGTGCTATGGTATATGGTATACTTATACCATGCTTTTATCTTCGATACTGTTTTATTATGATAATGTTTCAACATATGATACTGTTATTGAATGCAAACAGCAATGATCTTATACTACTAATTGAGCATTTTAAGAACAGTATCATTACTTCAACATTTAAAACATCATGTCCTTATTTTTATCTATGATACTGTTTTTAATCAAAATATCGTCGTAGATACTGTTTCAATCTATGATACTGTTATTTTATTGGATTGTAGTTTGTGTATGTGATACTGATATATTAAGATAAATTTATCTATCTATGATACTGTTTTATTAAAATATTATTTTAGTATGCTATTGTTAAGAAATGATAATTAAAGATAGTCGTTTTAAGTTAAAAAGACGACTTCAAGTGGCTAAAATATATAGTCAGCAGTGGAAAAGTAACTAATCTTGACTGGCTCGTCGAGACAATTCCGAAAATATATTATAATAGAAATTCTGAACATATATGCGAATTCTATGCCCGTTTTTGTTATAATACTGTTTTCTATGATACTGTTTTATTATGATACAATATCAAACAATACACATGACTAATAACACAAAGAATAATTTAATGGCCAACTTTCGTCAAAGCATGCCCACATCAAACTTTTTCATCCATACATAACTTCAAGCTGCTATTTATAGTAACAAATCATGGTCATTCTACAGAAATTCATCAAACAAAGCATCCCTACTGTTTTCTTTAATACAGTATCATCCATACAGAAATTCAAGCTGCTATTTACAGTAACAAATCATGACCAATCTATAGAAATTCATCAAATAAATCATAACCATAGAAATTCAAATTGCCATTTACAATAACAAATTATGGTTACTCTATAGAAATTCATCAAATTAAACTATTTACAGCAACAAATCATGGTCACTCTATTCCACTTATCATTACTTTACAATCCACTCATAGATATCACTCCACTCTACTTCTCTTTTTCACTGTCACTGCTGCTGTTGCTTATTCTTCTTGTTTTTTGAGGTAATGCCATTTTATCCCCCTAAATTTTGCATTTACAATTGCAAAATGAACCAAAAAGGCAAAGGACGCACCAATACACATAACAAGACCACAAATTTCAATCACAAAACACATAAAAACACAACGTAATATTCCAAAGTCTTCAACCATTGCACTCTCCTTTATCCTTCTGAATACTAACTAGTATTACCGTATAGAAAATGTAGAATTAAACATATTAGAGATATGAAAGCCAATCACTGCAAGTTCCAAACATAAAAACTAAGAAAATTTAGAATTAGACACTGAAAATTATTCATACCTATAAAATACTACATAACAACTTTCAAATTCCAGCAATCAAGCATTACAACCACAATAATCCTTGAAAACGTTTAAAGAACTCTATATTCAATCAAATCTCAAATTACGAACCAAAATATCAAATTATGCGGTACCTTAGTTTTCCAACAATTAGAAACACTGCCTAAAAAGAGAATCTTCTAATCAAACAAGCTGAAGTCCATGTCTTCGTCACTCTCCTCATTTGAATTCTCCTAGAAAAAACAACACTCAGTCATACCAGGTATCAGATATTTCAATTTACTCAGTATAAAATTGATAAAAAGAGTGTGTGTAAAACGATACCTAACATAATATCGAATTAGTATAACAATTTTTTATATACACTAAAGATGAACAGATGCAAAAATATTTCTACCTTATTCTCCTTTGCAGCAGGGGCAACTGTGGCGGTGGCACCACCACCAGTTGGAAGCTGCATATTAGTTGCCGGAAGCCCAACAAAGAGCCCAACTACAAGCCCAGTAATCCACATTCACCGCAGAAGAAGCACTCTCCATATGCTGTTCAGCCATGGCGAAAGAGGTTATGGAGGTGGAAGAAGGCTACCACCGCACTATAGAAGAAGCACTCGCCAGAGTTGAAGGAGATATGTGGATGTGGAAGAATGAACCGATGAAAAATATGGATCACAGGGGTAATTTTGAGATTAACTTGAAATATTGCTGAAAAGTATGACTTAATCACAATTTTAAAAAATGTTTTGACCTAATTTGGAACAAGTCACCTACATGTGACTTATAGGCAATTTCTTCTAAAATTAACGCATTATGTAAATGTTTTGATATCTACTCTTTTATATATTTGTAGTAAAAACTAAATGAGCTGAAATTAACATAATATGATATATGTTGTAATTTCTATACTTTGATATGTTTGTGGTAAATGTTAAATGTGGTGAAATATTGTGTTAACTAAAAATATGGGACATTATCATTATTTTTACATTGGACATTTATTTCAATAATTTATTGAATTTTTTTCCTTCTTTACAAATTTTTACAAAAATTTTGCATCCAAAAAAAAAAAAAAAATTGTATCGGTCATTACCTTTATTTTTAGATTGAAAACTTCTTTTAAGGAATTGTGCTTTAATAATTTTAGAATACTCTTATTTTTAAATTTATAATTTTATAGGTTTTTGTGCCCTACAAATTTTTTTAGAGTTTTTAAAATTTGAAGATATTTCAAATCTATATATATATATATATACTCATATAATCATTTTTTTATTCAAATTTTGTAAGACTTTTTACATTTTTAACTAAACTGTTTTGTTTGATAGTGTGTTATACAAAGAATGTTGTGCTGTAGATTATAATAAATATTTTTTTTACAATATTGTGCCATACAAATGTTGTGTACTTAGGAAAAAATTTTGTAATATGTTTAAGCTATTTTTCTAATAATTTAATGGAATTTTTTTATTTTTGATGTTTACCAATTTTTTTATAATATATGTTATACTCTATATAATATGAAATATTTTTTATTCAAGTTATTGTGTTATGGAAACGTTGGAAGATAATAATAAGAATATTTTGTAATATTTTATAAATTTTTTAGAATTATGTGCTCTCCAGATAATTTAGAGTTTGTTATATTGAAGCTATGAAAATATAGATATATACACACGAATAATAATTTTTTTTTTAATAGTTGTAAGGTTCTTTGCATTCTTATTATCTGTAGTAATTTTGTGTAGATTATTGGGACATCGGAGATCCTACATGTAAATGTGAATTTTGCGGTGCTTTTTTTGGTATGACGAGAGGGTTGGAAAGCGTTATAATTCATCAAAACCAAAGTACTCTTTGTGTTGTATGCAAGGAAAGGTGGAGCTTCCAATGATGCAAAACCTTTCTCAGATTCTTAATGATCTCCTTTATGGTGTAACCGACAAGAGCAAGCATTTTATTGAAAATATCCGATCATACAACATGATATTTTCATTTACATCTATGGGGAAAAATGTTGACTCGAGTGTTAATCAAATGAAAGGATTTCATGTGTTCAGATTACATGGTCAAAATTATCACATGATTGGAAGTTTATTGCCGCCCAAAGGTTCTCAACCAAAATTCGCTCATTTGTATATTTATGACACTGATAACGAAATGTCAAATAGAATTCAAGCTATTAGGTAAAAAAAAAAAAAAAAAAAAAAAAATCTTAGTTGATTTTCCAAATTTGCATGCTAATATTTTTTACTGCGTAATTTGGTAACATCATGTGTTATTTTATATATAATAGTCAATGTTCTGACGTCAACAAGCTACATGCTGAGATTGTGGCTGATTTGAAGACAATGCTTGATGAACACAATGTTTTAGTAAAGTCATTTGGAATGGTACGGGATACAATTCGTGAACAAGTGTCTTCAAATTTAAAGCTCCGATTCATTGGAAAAAGAGAAAAAGATGGAAGGGGGTATTATCTACCAAGTGTATCTGAAGTTTTAGCATTAATTGTCTGCGATTTTGAGACATCTCCAACTAATAGAGACGTTATAGTTGAAACTCAAATAGAATAGTTGAAGTGAATTAATAAAGCATTAATTATCGGAGAACAATATTTTCATTACAAGAAGGACTTTAACTTTGTCGGATCCAATATTGCCTTTTAAGTTCCAACAAAGACAGTATCCGTTAATTGTCTCATACATTATGATTATCAATAAGAGTCAGGGTCAATCTCTCTACCACGTGGGATTATGTATGAAAAAACTAGTTTTTAGTCATATACAATTTTATGTTGCATTGTCTAGAGTTAAATCGTACGGAATTGAAGATGTTGATTTGTGATAAGGATGAAGTGCCAACCAATTCGACCACAAAACGTGGTTTTCAAAGAGGTGTTTCAAAATCTGGATTAAGTATGTTGTTGTTTTTTTTTCCCAATATCAATGAGTAATCAAATGTTATTTATATGATACTTTTTTTATTTGAATGTAATAAATAAATAACATACTCCTAAAATATTTTAAAATCACTGTCATAAAAAACAAGTGTCGTGCATCGCACGGGTGATATACTAGTTTATAAAAACAAAGACAAATAGCAGCAAATGTTCTCAATTTATTTATATTTTTCTGGGCATTTTTGTCCATAATCTTTGGAAAATTATATCCGTTTAGGAGAATTCCATCCGTTTTTTCGTTAATCAACCCATTTGACCATCATATTCAAAAATTAAAAAGAGCAAAATAGTTATTCCAAACGAAAAATTCATAAAAAAAAAAAAAACACAAAAAAAGTGAATTGAAAAAAAAACGAAGAAAAAATGATCATCATCTTCCATCCCTACCTATAGCCACCGCCCCGCCATTTCCACTGATATGGGGGGATTTTTCTCCCCGGTTTGTTGCCATCAACTAGTCAAGTGGATTGTCTAACGGAAAAATAGATGGAATTGCGTTTTTTTTTTCCAAATATTAAAAACAAAGTAGCCTAAAATACAATTGGAGATAAAATTACAACTGAAATGAAAGATTGAAGACGTTTATTGATGTTTACTCAGAGTATGTTTGTGTGTACTTATAAACACTTATAAGTTTGTCAAATATCATTTTTATCTACATATTTTGTAGGATCCACTGCTTATAATCTACAAAAATCTTACCAAATATACTCTTAATTCCATGGGTTCAAGCCAGTGGATTCCGTGGAAACTACATTTGAGATAACAAAACTAGGGACGAGCTCGACTATGGTAACGAGACATTTGGGCTGAGGTGGCTAATGTCAAGTACTAGCATTTAATTTAATTTTTATAGATTATTGTTCGGGCTAGCTCGATTGTCCAATAATGCTCAGCATTCTTTGTAGATCCACCTAATAAAAGATTTTAAAATAAACCGAATTGCTAAATAAAAGTTTTCCTTTTTTTCCCTTTCTCGGGAGGTTCAATTTTACAAGAATCAATTTTTCATGAATTGATAAAGTTTTTCCTTTTTTTTAATTTGGTATGAAATTCCATACTCAACTCTCTAAACATGAGGTTCAATTTTATTATGAGAATCAATTTCATGTTTTTTTTTTTATTTACCTAATTGAGAAACGGCCTTATTTCTTAATCAAGCACAATAGATAATATTTTAAAGAGAAATTGTAGTTGAGATTCTAAATCTATAATTTTGGGCACCGCCATCCAAACATTTGCAAACATATGCATCACAAAAACTTTGGATGGATTCTGTCCAAAATTCTGTTGGTTAGACATGTTAATTGTACTTGTTCATTTCTAAAAGGGTAAATAAGGAACTACATAATTTATATAATTAAAGGTTGACAAGTAAATACATTAATAACTATTCAGAAAAATGAAACAAAAAAAAAAAAAAAAAATAGTCATCTTCTACCATAAACCCACCATAGTTCACCCCAACCCAACCCAACCCAATCCAACACCACATCACACCACACCACACCACACCACCACGTCATAATCAACGAACTTGATGACGTGTGCAGAAGTTTACACGTCACTCCATTCCTACAAGTCCATTAATTTTTAATACAGCATAACGTGACAAATAAAATAATAATTTTATAAATTCAGTGATAACTCATAAATATTTTAAAGTTTAATGATAATTAAAAAACATTTGAAAAAGTTTAATGACAACTGAAATATTTAGTCCCTAATCTTAGTTGGTAAAATTATAATCCAATTATACACAAGTGAATGGATCATCATTTATCCAAATTTATCGTAAGTTTTAATTTCAATTTACTTTAAATTTTAGACCCAATTCAATTCAACACGTAAAAAGAGTTTTGACCGGTCAAATCCAAATCAATTTTTCACGAATTTGCATGGAAAAATTGTATTATTAAGCTGTGTTTGATTGCAAGTAAGAAATTTAGGTGAAAAGAAATTGAATCCATATAATTGAAATGTCAAGAAATTATTAATTAGAAAATAAGACAAATTTTCCATGAAAAATAAAACATTATCCCTCCCTAAGAAAATATTTTCCTTGAAAACAAGGAAAATGAGAAAATGGTTTACATGGAGAAAAAAAGGTTGCAATCAAACACAACATGAAAAATATGTGAGAAAATATTTTTTCAATGGAAAATCTTGTGCAATCAAATACATTAGTTGGAAAATAGGTAGAAAAAAAGTATTTTCCATAAAAAATTTTGTGCAATCAAACACAACCTTAAAGAAACTTGATGGGTCAAGTTTCCAACTTGAATTGTACACGAACAAGTTTTTCCCACATTTGCATGGAAATTTTGTATTACCACTCTCCAAATTATTGCTCATTGACAAGTTGATACACTCTATCAGTTTTACAAAGATAAGCTCGTTTCTTTTTTCACACAAATTAAGAAATCTCATTAATGTAATTGAAATTATAAATTTTTCACACACTTTTCCTATTATACACACATTTAATATTAGTCATTCATGAATATAATAAATTTAAATACTTATAATTAGAATACAAATGAAATTGAATTGCATTACATTGAAATAATAATGAAATTTAATTGTTGACTTTGTTATTGGGGGATGAGTGTTTTTTAGGTAATGTGGAATTTATTGATTGTCTACTTGAGTAAATGTGTGAATAAATTTATGTATTTTCTCATTATAATTGTAATATGTTAAGTTTATTTAGGTTGATAACAATGTAAATTAAATAAGAATATATTGAAAAAAATAAAAATTTAATACACCCTATATAATTTATAAAGCTAGTGTTTTTTTCTTTGGCCAGTGTTTAAAAAATTTATAATTAGTATTTAATGATCGAAACCATCCAAATCTCTATTTAATTGTCGCATAATCTCATGTTCTCTAACTTATAAAGCTAGTGTTTTTTTTCTTTGGCTAGTACTTAAAATTTTAAACCAAAGCATGCTTTCATAAACACATGATGGGACGAAACTAAAATATAGTTCAATCATGTTTAAAAAAATTTAATTTTTGAAGTGAAATATTTATTTCTTTCAGTAGCAGCCTGATTTTAAAATGTAATTTTTTTAAAATTTGTAGCTCTTCCTTAAAATTTTTTGGATCCGTCCCTGATTATGTAATAATTTGTCATATAATTGAATACTTTTCATTATTAGGAATTGATTGTGTTCGCTAATTCGTTTGTTTTCAAAGGTTGAGGAGCAAGGATGCAATTTTCTCCATTTGCATAGGATACCTGTAATTCAAATTCAAATTCAAATTCAAATTCATTTGAAAGCGACGAGACCCGTGTAGAATTCGCAGTAATTTTTTATTAGTTAAGCGGGCCATGGGTGACATAAATTTAAAATTTTTAGATTCTCTCACGAGGTCTCATACTTTTTAATAAATTCTGACGTCACATTAGGGTATTTTTCTTCTGACAGTCCTTTACTTTGTTAATACTTCATTTCTGTCCTTGTTCTTTTTATTCCGTAATCCGTACTTTCACATGTATTTTCGTTTTCGTATTTATTGCTTCGAATATTTAAAGATAAGCTTACATGGGAGTGAAGTGTTAAAAAAAGTAAAAGGATCATATATTATAGCTCAATATTTTAATTATAGTTTACTTTCAGTTGTTCGTCATTTAAATGCAAAAAATTTGAAAAAATTCATAGTTTTTTATTTAAAATAATGTTGTCAAACCAGATCAGGACGATCGTTTCCTTTGAAAAAATGGAGAACCAATTCCAAAATCAGTCATGTTAAAATGTAAAATCAGATAATTCCAATCTCCGATACTACAATTTTATCAAATTTTGCACTATCGAAATGAATTTTCACGTAACATGAATCAAAGAGTTTCCTTAAAATGCTCGAGGACTTTCGTTGCATTTTATTTCTGGCGCCCTTTGTTCTTAAGCAATTTAATACGTATTTATCCAAGACGAAAATATTTATAAAATAGAACAAAAAAATATTTTGCGTCAACGTGAGGCAACAAATCGAAATAAGCATAAAATGAAAATAGAAATAACACATGAGATTGTTTTTCTCCAGCTATGACAAATCTATCAACTGGCCGGTTCTCTACCTATTTTTCTTCTCATTTGTTTATTTAATATTTTTGCTCATAGTTTGACTACTTCGACTCTAGTCCAATCCTTAGACCTTATAATAATTCATATTCCTTTTTTGAGGTCGAATGTTCTGATTTTTAAAACATTGATTTCAACAACCTCGGCATCATAATTTATATCGAACTTCATAGAAAATTTTTACGTCGAGTTTGTGATTGTACAATCGATGTATAAAAAACAAGCAAGTAAATAATAAATATTAAATGAAGGGGTAATAGTGCAAATTCACAAAAATGGAGGGACCTCTAATGAATACAACCGGGCCCCACTAATCGTAAATTAGGGAAAGTGATAAAAATTTCTGCGCTAAAATGGTTTTCATTCATTAGCTACACTTAACAATTTTCTTCAGACCAAAAAAATTAAATAAATAAATTCGATTCCTTTACCATTTCCCCCTCATTTTCCCGCGTTGGAGTGAAAATAAAATTTTCTAATTTTCTCAAATTCTCCTACAGGTAAAGCAAAATCTTTGAAATTTTTTGCTCTCACTTTACTGAATTTGACTTCAATAGTTTGAGCTCTGGTTTTCGTTTCATTTTTTACCTCAATTGCAGGAGCAGCTGTGATTAGCTTCAGTTCTGTGATATCGATTTCAATTCCAAGTATGATGTTTTTTCTTGGCTTGTTTATGGTTTATTTATTGTTTTGATTTTTATTTAAGTAATCTGTTATGTCTGTTTGGTTTGTGTTGATTTTTAGGGTTTTGAATTGCTCAAGTTTTGGACTTACATACTGTTTGGTGATTTTGTTGGAATTGGTTTTAGTGTGACGCTTTTAGTTGATTGGTTTGTGGATTTGCGGTAGTGTTATCTGTAAATAGCGTGTAAAGTGAAGTTTGAATTAGCTTAAAATCTTGTCCATTTGTTTTAATTTTTTATGAAATGTTAAGAACTTTTCATGCCTATTCGGTGATGTTATGATTTAGGATGTTTTTCTTTTACTTGGTAAATGGTATCGTTTTGATTTGGTTGCTAGTTAAATGAACGTTAATAAATGGTGGGGAAATATATGTCTATCATAGCGGAAGTACAGTCTTTTACCCTTGCTTTATCCTTTTCTTCTTCATTTGATCCTGCTTAATTGCTTCTGCAATTATATATGATCACTTATACATATACATAGATTAGGTTCAGCGTAAGCATTGGCGGAGCTATAAATTTTAAATTGAGGGGGTACAAATTAAGTTACAAAAAAGTTTTTTAGACAACAATAATGAAATTATTTGATACCATATTACAATTGTTCTCTCCGTGTTTTATAAAAAAAAGTTAAGTTTTTTCATACTTTGATAATGTTTTATAATTACACAATTACCAATACTGTTAAATATATCATTCTCAATCTACAAAATCAAACTATTATTCAACCATTTATCTCCAATTCGATTTTGCAGTCAATTTTTTACCTACTTCTTTCAACTCTAGCAGTAGTTACTCATAGAATCAAGGCCAATGTTACAAACTTGTAAAGTAATGTGTACACTTCATTTTTCTTTGTCAAAACTAATTTTTGTGTAAGATCACCAAGGTCCCGTAATCATCTAAAATCTTTGTCGGAGCGCATATCAATAACATATGTCTCAAGCTGTTCTCAATTGCCAAGATATCTAGTGCTGGAATAATAGCTACACAACCGAATTAACTTATTATCGTCAAAAGCAAAAAATGAATTATTTGGACACAAGCATGCTATACAAAGGAGTAAGTTGTTATTTACCTCGTAGAAATGATTAATAACTCTTGAAGTTGCATATCAATTATAGTATAAAAAAAATCTACACCGAAGTGATGTAAATATGTTATCGTGTTACGTCGTAAATGATCTAGAGGTACAAACATATTATCTATGTTAGGGACACCAACGTTGTGCTTACTACAAAATGAATAAACCGTTTTTGAAAAGAATTCCATTCAGTATCCCTTATCCTTTGGAGTCGTTCTTTACATATTTTCACTAATTTCATAGCAACGACAATGTCTTGGTCTTTTCTTTGTAATGCTTTTGACAATTCATATGTAATTCTCAAGATCATTTCATGAGATATAGACTAAATGCAAATCCAAATGTTATAATTGAGCCCAATAAAATACATGCTTCACATCATTTTCCTCCACTACTTATATCATCAATAATCTACTCAATAACATGAAACTGTAGATGAAAACATGATAATCAAGTTAAGTAAAGAATTATAGTAATTTCCAACGTGTAGTCGTGTATCACCAACACACTTCAAAGTAATTTCTTGATTCAGCCCCGTCTACTTGTTAGTTCACCGACATCAAGTGTTTCAAAAATTTCTAGTCTTTATTTTTTTCAAAGAAGATCAACATGCTTAGCACTACCTCCAACAACATTCAACAGACTACCAACTAAATGAAAGAATGTTTCAATCTCTAGATGCTTATTTGCCACAGCTATAAGAGCCAGTTAAAGTTAATGAGCGAAGTAGTAAATGTAAAAAGCACTCGAGTTCTCATTCAAAATAAGTACTTTAAAACCGTTATATTTACCTCGCATATTATTGTCTCCATCATAATCTTAACCTCTCAATCTATATATACTTAAGTTATAACTTGAGAATAAGTAATCAACAACCTTATGTGATGATGTTAATTTGAGATTTTTAGGAGCATTCTTCATAGTAACAAAGTTAATCTCATCGTTATGATCGCATAAAATTTACAACAGTTCAAGAAAATTTCTTTGATTTTTGGAATATTCAGATTCATCATGTCTATAAAAAAACAAGTCCTTGTCGAAGAAGAAATTGAATAGAGTTGATTGATGCAGTTAAACGAATTCGGTACTCATTTTTTATTTGTTGTGATTGCTTTAAGAGACAAGATGCAATACATTTTTCTTGATTCTTGAAACATTTATATTTTATTTGAGTTTGGTTGTGCACTACTTAGTTTTCCAACGTGCCTTCGAAGTCTAATTTTATTTTTTCAGTTTGAAAACCTGTTGCGAACAAATGAATCACCACCACCTGCTTTAAAAAGATATTAAAAGAAACAAAACACGACATCTTTAGCTATACTATATTTCAACCAACTAAGATATTCATTAAACCAATAACGACAAAATTGTCTATCTTTTTTCCTATATTTGTTGGTAGAAATATTTAGTTGCGAGGTTGACAAGGACCTTTTTGTATATACGTTCTTCGAATTTCATCTCTAACATTAACATCATATTCCATAATTAGAATTCTTAATCTAGGATATGAAGAAAGTTGTGTAACATCAATTTTCACCCCGAACATCCTTTTCAGCCCTTTCATCGATTTCATTCTCATTCCATTCATCAATTTCATTTGTTTCATCCCCTTCATTTACTAGACATTGAACATCCCTTTGATCTATAACATTCATTTTATTTCATCCTTAATATTTGTTTCATCACTAACATTTGTTTCATCCGTTTGGTCCCTTTTATCCCGAATTTTCTTCTCATTAATATTTTGTTCATTGAAAAAAGTTGAAGATATGCGTTTGTAATATCTCTCCATACCTATTTTACATTGAGTTCAACATATAGCACGTAAAATCATCAATTTAACACGACTTCACTACAAGCTGCTTGAAATCAGAATCATTTCAAATCAAAAGATCATGAATTCTATCACTATATCAATAGAAATTGGGAAAAAAATTGTACCTTTATTGCCAAGACCAAGACTCAAGAAATTCAATGTGATATCTTTTTAGACATTATCCTTTAACAAAAAATCTGCTTTCCACCAAGAAAAAAGGGAAAAAAAATCTTTAATAATTATGATCTAGAATACAGACCATAATCATCAATTAATATCAGTTATCAACAACATAATTAAATGAAAAAGATTGTTTTTTTTTTTTATAATTATTTTGAAAACGATAAAACTAGAAATAATAGGAAGAAAAAACCTGAACCCAGATAAGAAAAAGAATCGAGGAAGAAAAAATCAGAACACAATTGAATCGAGTAACCCACAATTCTACAAACAGAAAGCACCAGACAATCAAGAAAATTAAGAAACCCAAGAAGCCCCTTTCAAGGTAATTTTAGACTCACCCGTGTCGTAGTTTCTGCTGCTATTGTGCTGCCTGCTTGAGTTTTTCAATATTGAATTTTTGAGTTTTGCTTGAAAATGGAAGCAACTTAATTTGTAAATTGGAGAAGAAATTTGGGTTGTTTGGGGGAGTAGAATTTTGGAGGGTTGGAGAGAGAGAAACTTGACAAATGAAACTCAGGGGGAGAGAGAGACTTCACCGAATCACATTTGGGCTAGAAGCTGGGCTTTTGGTGTGGCAGGTTGGCTAAATTTAATTTTTTTGCTTTATATTAAAAAATAAAAAATCAGATGGAACATTTTTGGGGGTTACATGACCTCCAAGGCCACCCACTGCCTCCACCTATGAGTACAAGTACTAGTTTTTATTTTTAAAAGATCGCAAGTTATACGTAGATATTTCATGAATGAGCTTTCTGTATATGTTTTCTTGAAAAATGCCATTATCAATTCACACTGCAGGAGCTAATGTTTTGTTTTTAAACCAAATTACAACCAAATCTTCAAAAATAAACCCCAAATAAGCATAACAAAGGTTTAAAAACAAAACATTAGCTCCTGCAGTGTGAATCAATAATGGGATTTTTGAAGGAAACGTATACAGAAAGCTCATTCGTGAAATATCTACGTAGAACAATGGTTTAAAAACAAAACATTAGCTCCTGCAGTGTGAATCGATAATGGCATTTTTGAAGGAAATATATACAGAAAGCTCATTCATAAAATATCTACGTATAACATGCGATCTTTTAAAAATAAAAACTAGTACTTATACTCATGGGTGGAAACAATTGTTGATTGGGTCATCTGGTTTCAACTTTGGCATTGTTATTGCTCTGACAGGAAACGATTTTTCCTGAAGAATAAAGAAACATTCCCAAACTGCAATTATCTGGCCTAAATGAGAGATGCAGACCAAGAAGAAAGTTACTGGAAGGAATTCTCGAGATCTTGCCAGTCCAAGGGTTTCGAGACACCAAAAGAAGTTATATGAAAATGTGCAAGTTCAAGCAAAGAAAGTTACAGAGCTAATCACGTCTTCTGTTAGAAAGAAAAAAGTTGGTAAGTAGGTAGCTTGAACTGATTATTCAGGTTATCTGCTTGAAAAGAGTCATTTGTTGTCAATAGACACAAGATGTTGAATCCACCTTTATATTTATGAAACTTAGATATCAAACTAGAGGGGCGTTTATGGTCCCCCTTCTCCTTGTTTACGCCAATGAAATCAGTTTTTGGTGACCTTGGCGTTATTTTAGTAACCTAGAAATCAGTTTTTGGTGTGATGCCATTGATTTCTTTCGAGCCTCTCCAATCTCCATATAATTTCCCCTCAACTTCTCTCATCCATAGGTCATCTATTAAGATTTCAAAAGGGTCCCATTTGTCTATGCAACTCAGCATTGTCATGAATTCACAAGTGGGCTGACATATTTTTGTGTTCCTCTTAGTTGGCACTCTTCCAGAGAATGTTGAGGAATCTGTTGCTGCAACCGATTTGGATACAAGATTCAGATTGGTGGAGGGTGATGATTCAAATGCTTGTTTGGGCTATGACGCTACCCATGAGCTTGATAATGCTTTTATAAATACTAAGGTGAGTATACGAGTTGCATTTTCTATAGTTCTTAAATCATTTTTCACTTGTGTTATTGCTCGATTTCCCTTCCATTTTATTATGCATCTTTAACGTTTATGTGCATTTTTGCTAATTTATCAACGATCATTGTGAAATTTATTTAAGTAAGAATTTTGTTAAATTAGAATGTTTGGATTTTGTTTTGGGCTAGCTAGTAAAATCTCATGTGATTTATTGTCATAATTTAGGAGCATGATGATGGAACTACCCACTGTGTGGGTGATACTATATTTTCTCCCAGCTTTCATATTACAAGAAATATTGGAGGTGAAATTTCAACTGGAGGTACCCAATAAGATTTATGCTTATTTTTTGCTGTTTTGCTTACTTTTCTGTTTAGGCTTATGTTCTCAAATTTTCTCACACGTTCTAATATTAATATATATTTTTCCATTACCTTTTCTTCTGCCGGAAGATGTCTTCAAATTCTTTCAGCATGGGGATCACCAATTTTGGGACTGTGGCAACGAGAACATTAAGATCAGTTGCCCTGGTATTATGAGAATAAATACCATGACTCATAGTACATCGACATAAGCTTTCAGACTTCCAGTTATTTCTTTCATACCTAATGCTGGGGTTACTGCTTTTTATGCAAAATTTAGGTGGTGGCAACCTATCAGCTGAACTTCCGGCTGTACATCTTTCCATGAAAAATTCAAACCTGGAATGTGTTGAACATGAAAATCAAGATCATATGGCAGCTGATGTTTGTCTAGAGGATGAGGAAGTTGAAGAATTTGATGATTTTGATCCACTTTTTTTCATAAAGAATTTGCCAGAGTTGTCATCAGTTGTTCCAACATATCGGCCTGTACTATTACCAAAACAAACGAGAAGCTGCCCATCAACCACTCTTGTTCTAGACTTGGATGGTAAGCATGCTTTAATCATTTCTTATTTATTAATAGTCTTTTGTCTATGTAGAGATGAATATACAGAATTGCTTTCTAATAAACGTCTCTACTGATGACTGCCTTTCAACTTTCAAATGTTGGACAAAAGGGTGTGGTAAAATCAGAATTTAAGTACCACAAATATTAGATAACAATGAGAATACATGTTCACGTCCGCAAACCTATTTTCAGAAACTACCAAATCTGATTAACCACTACTCTTCAGGGAATTTACAACCTAAATATCAGTTCTATGTTTACTGCAACAATACAATTAGGCAATGTTTGAAAAGGCTCAATAGGTAGCAAGGTGTTTTATCTCTGTGAGGTTAGGCGTGAGTGTTGAGGTGTTTTGAGCTGTAAGCCTCAAGACAAACCATTAATATGATCCAAATTAATATAAAAATACCAAACATGCTCGAAATATACCGTAAATAATATTGAAAATCCCCAATAAAACCTAGAAGTCTCCCATATAATCATCTACATAATTGATTCCCTATCATTCTCTTTCTTCTCAGTCTTTGTATGTATAGTCCACTTGTACCACTTGTAATTTCAATATCACTACGCTTAAAATCCTAATAATAAAGGAAAGTTGCTAAAATAGCAAAATAGATAATTTTCTAACTTAAAACTAATCATTTTGGAAAGAAAATAAGCAAGAACAAAATACACACTGTTTTGTTTTTATGCTTAAAGTAAGTGCATATTTTGGTGTGTTTCCATCGCCAATCGGCCCAATCCCATCATAATCTCCAACAATATATCTGCTTGTTTATGCTTTTATAATACTATCTTTGAATGATTAAAGGGAAGTTCATTGACAATTACTTTCCAGGGCTTTGCCCCATTTTTTAAATGTGTTATACAGGCGTCAAGGTTATCTACAAAACTTTTGTTCGTACGCGAGAAACATACACTGAAACTTCATTATTCTTTTTTGGCAGAGACCTTGGTGCACTCCACACTTCAACCTTGTGATGATGCAGATTTCACGTTCTTGGTTAATTTTAACTCGAAAGAGCATACAATATATGTGCGGCTCCGCCCTTATCTGAGGGATTTCATGGACAGGGTATCCAGTCTCTTTGAGATTATTATATTTACAGCCAGTCAAAGCATTTATGCTGAGCCACTTCTGAAGGTGTTAGACCCAAAGAGAAAAATATTTCGGCATCGTGTTTACCGCGAATCCTGTGTGCATCTTGATGATAATTATCTCAAAGATCTTTCCATTCTAGGTCGTGATTTGGCACATGTTGTTATGATTGACAACTCTCCTCAGGTAATTTTACTGCTCATGCTGATATCTGAAGCTGTGCTTCAATTGCACTTGTTTACCATTTTCCTTTTTCTTGTCCTGTGGATAGAAAATGGTTTGTTATTCTGTTGACTGTGTGTTCAATGAAGGTATTAATTTTCCCGTCGTGTGAATAGAGATTCCCTGTTGTAAGCTATTTGTGGACTCATGCTGTTGATCGTTAAAATTTCTTATTTGTTTGTTAACTATAATGAATTTTGACAATCCATCTTCTGGCATAATCTGATTATTGTCTCTTGTAATGTTTTGCTTTTGACGGTAATTGTGGTCAATGAGTTCTTCTATCATGTAAAAGTTCAAGAATGGATTTAAGGGGTCAATCTTCTGAAAAATCAAAAACTCATGTCACTTGCACTTACACTTGCCTTCTGTCAAAGTATTAAAGAAACTTTAAAATTAGCTTATTAACGTTGAACATGGTTTTGGTTTTCAGGCATTTGGTTTCCAGGTGGACAATGGAATACCAATAGAAAGCTGGTTTGATGACCGTTCTGATACAGAATTATTGTCTTTACTTCCATTTTTGGAAAGTTTAGTTGGTGTAGAAGATGTAAGGCCCGTTATTGCCAAGAAATTCAACCTCCGAGCGAAAATAGCTGCAGCAGTTTGTCCTTTAGGCTACAGTGGTGGAGACACTTTTGAAAGATGAGCAGCTTTGTGCACGATGAATTCTATGACACCACAAAGGATTGCTTAGACTTTATTAGTCTTGCTACACATTGTCATTCTCTCGGTTGAGAATTGAGTAGAAAGAAGGGTCAAAAGTAGAAGGTTAAGAAGATATCAACAAATTCAGTAGTAATTTCGTGCGATCTGAAGATTTAAAGACTACTCTGGAATTCTGACATACGTCTAATTTTATATGTAGACTGAGATTAGCTAGGTTCTTGGAGTCCTAGTATTCCTAGGAGCTAATAATTTGGTTGATACTACATCAATCGTTTGATTCAAGCACAATAATTATTTACTCTTTTATGCTGCTTACAATGTTACGAATTCTTAGTAAATCTAGGTCTGTTTAAACGTCTCATTCTAATGTGCCATCCGACCTTTCGTCACCGGGTAGATGTCATCTCCCATACATGGTCTTACAACTTTGTGGATACTCATGTTTTTGGTAAATAGCCGCCATGGTCTAGTCACTATGATCCTCTTTGTGAGAAGGCACTTCTTCTCCTGAATTTACGAGGTTATTTTGTCGAGTTCTTTAGAGAGAATTGTCTCGTGTCTCTAGGTATTCTTTACCTACCCACAAACAATTAATTTTGTGACACCACAAAAAAGGATTGCTTGGACTTTATTTATTTATTTTTTTGATCGAAATTGCTTGGACTTTATTAGTCTTGCTTTACATTGCCATTCTCTCGGTTGAGAATGAGTAGAAAGAAGTCGGGTCAAAAGTGGAATGTTAAGATATCAACAAATTCAGCAGTAATTTTGTGTGATCTTAAGATTTTAGACATTACTTTGGAATTTTGACATTATTTTATATGTAGACTGAGATTAGCTAGGTTCTTGGAGTCCTAGTATTCCTAGGAGCTAATAATTTGGTTCATAATGCATCAATCTTTTGATTCGAGCACAATAATTATTTACTCTTTTATGCTGCTTATAATGTTACGAATTTCTAGTGAATTTAGTCTGTTTAAATGGCTCATTCCAATGTGCCATCCTTGACCTTTCCACATGGGGCAAGCGTCAGCCCCCATACATGGTCTTATGACTTTTCAGAGACTCGTATTTTTGGTAAATAGTCGCCCAGACTTGGTCACTGCGACTCCTTTTGTGAGAAAGCACCTATTTTCTCGAAGTTACGTTGTTATTTTGCCAAGTTCTTTAGAGAGAGTAGTCTCGCGCCCCCTAGGCATTCTCTACCAGTCCATTTGAGTCAATTTTGGGTATAGGTACCATTTTATTTAAAGATCGTTTGAACTTTTCCTAGGAGTATGGTGTCTTACTTCAGCACTGTAGCGCTTGGTACTCGAACATTGGCTCGATGCATTTTCTCTACTCCTTTTTACCTTAAAAAAGTAGGGGCACTTTACTTTCTTGAACCGATAACCAGCTTTCGGCTAATCTAGCCTTATCCGGTAGTACATGAATATTCACCTGTTATCCATCGACAAACAATCACTTCAGTCTAAGTACATGTGGTGTCCTATATCACAAACTGCACCAACTCGCAGATAGTAACAATAAGAATATATTTGATATATAATATTAAATCGACTTCAAACATGTCATAAAAGTGTAAATTTGATTGGGTCGTTGATAAGTGTGGTTTTACACTTATCTGGACCATAAAAAATGGACGATTGTAAGTATTCTTAAGTGAATTTCTACGTAATTGTGTATTGATTTGATTGATTTAGGTCCGAACCTGAGTTCGGATGGAATTGGAAAAAAATAAAGCAAAATAGGCAATGAATGATTGAAAGAGTACGAAGACTTGGAAATGGAGACCTACATGTAATCTCATAAAAATTGAAGGTCTTGGGTTGAAAATAAAAGATGATGAAATTGAAATAAAAGAAGAAATACAATGACCAAAGTGCACAACATTGAAAGTTGGACGACTTAACTACAAAAAAGGGGCAACTCTTGCCGTTTGGACCGCGGTCCAACTACAGTTAGCCGTGGCAAACATCGTCCCAAGATTTGCTGCAGTTACTTTTTTTTTTTATGATTTTTAAAATTGAAACTAGGGGCGTTTGTGTCTTTTTTGAATTAAAACAAGTTGAAGGGGCGTAAGACTATATAAAGATCTAATCTATGTTAGATTATGGGTTGTTTAATAAAGGAGAAAATAGATAGCAAAGAGGAGAATGAGAAAAAGAACGACTAAGACTTTGAAGATTATGACGTGAAGACGACGAATTCTTGGTGCAAGATATTCAACTTTTTTTTTTTCGTTCTTTATTTAAATCCAGTTATATATTCAAAACTATTCATGTTTTCTTTCTCCCGAATAATGAGTAACTAAATATATAGTTTAGATGAACGATGTAACATAATTTAGATTCTTTAATTTCAATTCTCGTAATGCTTAAAATAATTGGCCACTATTTTATTGAATTGTGAATTGTAACAAACCGAGATGTAAGTTATTAATCTAGATCACGTAGTAAAATTCAGCAATTGGATAAAAGGTAGAGATACGCTTTTGTTATTGTTGCGGTCATAAATTGAATTTTTAAGAGATTTAATGCATCTAGTTAATGATTATTTTGACTTCACATAGAGATATAGTGAGTTGACTTAATTAGATATGACTAATTTGAACTTGAGAGAGGTAAATTAGGTTAAATTTGTGAATTCGACCGAGTACAATATTAGGAAGAAATCTTGAGAAAAGAGATTAGAGATGACAACTATGGTGAATTCGTAAATCCAAACACTTTAATAATTATATTTGATAAATTCTTGATATTTACGTTCACACTGTTTTCTTGAATTAATAGCTATATGTTAAATCTTCCAATAAATGTATTTCAAAGTGTTTTAAATAGATTAGGATTATGATTAATTGAATTAATATATAAATAGGATAGTGTTCATTGGAACAGATAATCCAGACTCATTAAGTCTATTTTATTACTTGTTAACGATATTGTGTATTTGCAATTATTTTCTACAACAGTCGTCTACCATTCAAACTACTATTTCAACTCATCTCCTTTTTTTTCTTCTAAAGTTTTCTATAAATGTCGGCAATTTTCATTTCATTTCCAAATTTTCTCAAACCTCACAATTTCTCAATAAACTCTCTTTAAATTTTATTATCTTGAATTAGTTTTTGTTAAATTCTATTGCAAGATGAAAGAGACATGAACATATATAATTATTGCACAATATAAAACAGAAGTAAGGAAAATTTGTAGTTTTCGTCTCCAACCTTTACACTTTGTTATTAATCTATCGTTAACATTTTTTTAGCACCAGACATATCCAACCTTTCATTTAATTGCATATCACGTCTCTGTTAACATATTCTAATGAATTTGGCCTCCTCTTTGAATAAACAAAAATAAAATAAAACAATAAATCAACAAACAACAAGAGAAAATTGCAAAAAAGTCCCTCAACTTTTAAAAAAATACAAATTATCTTATTCCTCACCCACCCACCACCTCCTCCTCCACGCCGCCGCCGCCACCACCACACCACATCCGTCTTATGCTTACTATTTAGTCGATATATTTGGTATAAAGTGATTGCAGCTTTGTAGTAAAATCCTTCTATATTCTATGTTCTCATAGAACACACGCACAAACACACATAGGAAAATGAGCTCTTTGTAACTAGTATATTTCTTATATATGATATTGTTATTAGAACTTATGACTCGATAATTTGTAATTTTTGTTGTCTTAGCCTGTTCGAATTCCCCGTTTTGTTTCGTAATTAATGATTTTTTTTCTGCTTTGATTCTTGAAGGGCATGGGATTCATGGGGTTCACCTATGTCACAGATTTGGCTGGGCTTTTCCAAATCCACACCCAAGTGCCAGACACGGAAGAGCCCACAAGAGGCTTTATGGAAAGATTGAAGGGTATAAACTAATCGAATCAGAAGGTGAGGATACCCATTTGCCTGTTTCAGACGACGACCACGCCTCTGATGAGGATCATCAAACCCCCAGTGAGATTTCTTGATTTATATTGATATTATGCATATATTCAATTGTCGACATTTGTTTGATTCAATTGCTTAAAGTAAAAACTTGGGATTTTTGTTGATGAGTTGTTTGTTTATAAAGATCGAAGACTAAGAAGAAAAATATCAAGTTGTTTCATAGCAGTGGTAGAACTGGTGAAAATTCGAATGGATCGAAAGATGAACAATTTGCAGATGAAGTCGCGGAGTTCTAGATAGTGGAGTTAGTTCCGACTTGGAGGAACGTTTGGAGAGTATTTTTTATAAGAGTGTGGAAAAAGGTGTGGATGTGATGTCTGTGGTATGGTATGGTATGGTATGGTATGGTGGGGTGGGGAAGATGATACTTGTATTTTTTTAATAGTTAAGAGACGTTTTTTTTACAATTTTTTTTATTTTTTATTGATTTATTTTTGTTTATTCAAAGAGGAGGGCAAATCTGTCAAAATCTGTCAATGAGGTCGTAATTTGTAATTAAATGAAAGGTTGGGATGTCTAGAGCTAAAACAAGTTAAGGATAAATTAGTAAAAAATTGTAAATGTTATGGATGAAAATTGCAAATTTCCATAGAAGTAATGAATAAGACTCAAATTTCAAAAAGTATACACGGAGACAAATTTCAAAAAGTATACACGGAGACAGATAATGGATGCAATAGAAGAAATTGGCCTTGACTTCTAAATTTGCAATCGATAGGTATAATCAAACTACGGAATATATGGATAAAAGTTGTGGATCTTATGAAATATGTAGATAAAAATTATGTTTGACCAGCTTATAGATACTATTAAACACTTCCAAACGTGCACTACACAAGAGTCCCTAATCATCTTATTCTGCGTTTTGTTGACGTTTGACTTCGTGATTCTTTTATTAGCAACGTATTAATGTGGCCGAGCTCTTACGACATTCTTGATCCATTACATTAGACAAAATTAAAAAAGATAATTATCATGTCCAATTATTTACCCCATTCGAAAATAAATAAATTTCTCTCTGATAGCATGTGAGATACATATAGATGATTTATTCGGAGGCTTTCACCTACTACAAAAAATCATTCACTAATTCATTCGGTAGGAGTCTAAATATGTACTCGTGTTACTTCTAGTTCTAGTGTAACGATCACGAACTTTTCTCTCGCTTAGGGGCTATTCCGTGCACCGATAGCTTACGTACCCACTAGAGGTTGGGATCCAAACTGGATTTTTGTTTCATCTCCAGTGATTCGAACCCCTGATCTCCTCCTTAAGTGGAATGCTGGTACCAATTTTGGCAAGTTGTTTAATTGGTACAAGCATTGCCTCATAAGATAGATATTTTGGGTACGAATAACTAGGGACGCGAAAGAAATCTGTGAGGGATAAGATGGGCTTAGGCTCTTCCAAAGTGGATAATATGGATAAGTACGATTGGGGCAAGATCCCGAGGAGAAGAATCTCGATCGTTACATCTAGTGTGATTGATCATTCTTTTAGACTAACTATGTATAAATTACAGTATTAACTGGGTCAGCCTTGACCCTAGGTGGCTAGGCCGCATAGTGCCCCAACCATTGTAGTGCCCAAAAATTGTGGCCCATATTTTTTTTAAAATTTTATAAAATCAGCCCACTTACATTTGAGCTTCTACTCTCGGGAAAATATATATACACTAATTAAAATATATTGGACAATTAAAATATATATAATATTACTGTGTTGTTAATTAAATAAAAGATATTTACTGGACTTTGAAACTGGTCCATGATTAATGGGAGTGATACTTAGCCCAAGATTGACGCTCCTTATCAATGAAAGAATAACTGATAACGCTCAACGATTTCAAAAATCTGGAAGAGTTATCAGCTAAGATTATGGAAAATTCAAAATTCAAAAATGAAATCCATACAAATCAAAATTCATAGGAAGATAGAGTAAAGTTTTTTGGAAAGGTGAAGTAGAAAAAACATATTACAAAGGAAGGTGCTGCAGAATTACTGTTGCTCGGTTTGGAGAAGAAATACTTGAAATATCTGTTGAGATACATTGGCGTCTTTTTGCTCGAATTCAATTGATAGGTAATTTATGTTCTTCTACGATTCAGAACCCTTCTACTTTTGAAATTAAAACTCATTTTGTTGACATGGAATTATGAATGATGTTTGTTGATAATGTTTGATTTTTGAGGTTTTATCAGCTTTCTAATTTTTTGATTGAGGATGAGATATTATAGGAGAACACTAATTTATATAGATAGTAACAAATAGAAAACTATCCAATTCAAATTAAGTATATCATTCATATGTGGGTTGGTCTCTAGATTAACATAATAATCTGGATAATTTGAATTATATATGCAAAGTACATATTGGAATTAATATGCAATTATGTTGAAATGCCTACCATTCATTATCATCATTTCGAATTTTTTAGTCTCAATGCGTGGACACTCTGCTTGCTAGAAAAAAAGAATTATGAGAGATTAGGATAGATGTAATAAACTTCATCCATATGATATTTTATTGATAAGATGTTGTGTAACAAATTTAAAATTGATTTTAAGCTAATCGTGAATTTTATATATGTGATGCTAATTCACCAGCGTGAGAATATATTAACATCAATATTTGTGAACAAGGTATTTGAGATTATATTAATAATTAATTGGTAAGATAATATACATATTCGGGGTATGAAATGTGGGTATATATCTTCAAGTATAATTTGTGTATATATATATTTTATTCAACACACTATCACATTTCTATTGTGGTTGTCAGGCCTCCACTAGAAAATGATGGGAGGTTCAGATAATTCAACCATATATAAATAATTCATAAAAAATACATGGGAGGGGGACATAAAACCTGACCTACAATCATAAAAGCTAAAGCAAACAAATAAGTGAATAAATAATAAAACAATAAATAATGAGGTACTACTTGCTAAACAAATAGTCCTAAAAAATTCTATATAGCAATAAATGTAGAAGCTCATGTCTATCAATGAATTAAGTTGCGGTAACGTCGCGGTAAGTCCTGAGCACTGTACTCGAAATAGCAACGACGATCCCAACCCTCTGAAGCAAGTGAGTGAGCCACCTGGTTGCCCTCGCGTTAAATATAAAAAATAATATCACGGTGGAAGGCTAGGAGATGTCTGATGTGGCGAAGAGTAGCCTGAATAATGTGGCGAAGAATAGCCTGAATAGACCAAGATCCTCCACCTTTGGTGATGTAATGAATGGCCAAAGTAGAGTCGGACTCAATCCACAATTCTGATAGTACAATCCTCTGCAGCAATAATGATACCGTCAAGAATAACCATGAGCTCGTCCTTCATAATAGGACACTCGCCATATGAAGAGAAAAAGGCGCGAATACACTGACCTGATAAATCCTTAATAATCCCTCATCCACTCATAAATCAATATTTGACACATTCATCAGTGTCTACCTTGTAAGATCCCACAGGTAGAGTACGTCAACAAACCAAAACAGGGGGAGGATGTGATGGAATAGTAAGAGAGATACCAAAAAGAGGAGCAATATTTATATCCCATAGCCAATGAATAACTTGAAATAAACGACCTGTATGTAGTAGGGAGATAGTATGGTATACTCTCTAGATGAACTGTCTCAACTTCATAGAGATATCTTGGTACTTCGCATTATTCATCGCAGTCCAAATAAACCAGAGAATCAAAAAAGGAATGATCGTGCGAACATGACCCTGCTTGACAAACTGACCTGAGAAATGCCAAGACTGAAAACAATACTGAAAACTTCCATTGGCTGAAGGATTATATGAAAAATATCAGAAAAATGGTGCCAAACCTGGTCGGCAATACAATTGTCAATAAATAAATGCTAAATAGTCTCAATAGCCGAGCAACACTGACAACGAATAGTCATATGACTCCCAATCCGCATCTGAATCACAACATCAACTGTGATAAGACCCTGCCATAGTCTCCAGTAGAAGAAAGAGACAGTCGTCGGGATAATAGAACTCCAAATGTATACAGCCTAAATAGTATGTCCCGTGTGAACTAGCTGCCATGTAGACTTGGTAGCAAATCTACCATCCGAAGTATCTTTCCACATAATCTGATCATGCACAAGTGATATGGATACTATCTATCTGCTCAGCAATAATTTATGGTACTAGCTGAAGAAGTCGGACAATGTTACATCCAGTATCTCATCAATATTAGTCTCTAACCTAGATAGAAAAATGTGGCAAATATGAGTGCTGATCAGCTAATGTGACTTGCCCATCTAGTAGTCATGCCAAGAGAATATCTGTCAACACCCTAACTGTCAAGCAATTTCTGTCTCCTCCTGTGGGCCTATGTGTTTCAGCATCTTCCATACAGCTGTATCATAGTAAAGAATAGCAGCCAGTAACAAATAGGTACCATGACAATACTCACTCAGTAAAAATTAAGCCCATAATGACCGTTGAGATCTAAATAACCACCAGAGCTTTATGGAGAATGTATCAACAAGATCCTGTAGTCTCCTAAAGCCCAGTAGGAATACAAAGGTCCTTCCATCTCTTCCAATGTAATATGTGTGCATGGTCCTGGAGTATCAAATGAACCTAGCAAATATGTCCTCTAACTTCTTCAAGATAGCCTTGGGAAGCTTAATAATCTGAATGAGATAGAAAGAAATAGAGGTTAGCACTGATCATATCAAAGTAATTCGTCCCCCAAATGATAGGAGTATTGAGGCCTAACCAGAAATCATACTCCGGACTTTTAGGACTAAGTCATCGTATAATATGCATATATATGAACAAATATTTTTGTATCTTGAATATATTTTGGTAACGAACCATGACTTTAATTTGTAATGTTTGATGCACAGATGTAGTGTGTTAATGCGTTGGTTTAATACGGAGGTGAGTGGGATCAGGCAAGATATTACAACAATTACTTGGTGGTAGGGTAGATAGTCCCAATGGTGCCATAATCTATTTTTGTTTGTAACTGTTTAGTGAATAATATTAACGTTAAATTTTTGTTAATACATGGACTGAAAATGAGTGGTTGAACAGTCTATAAATGTGTTTTTTATTGTCATTAGCTTCGGGAACTGTAGGGACTAACATTCATTGTCTCAAACCAATTTATGCAGATTGGACAATTGTGCGGGCATGGACTCTATTTATAGTACTGTAAATTGACAAAGTGAAAACAAAGGATGATGCACTAGAGTGTATTGATGATCAGCCTATAGCGACAAATGACACTTTTGAAGTATAAGATGAATGAAGTTTGTTAACCATTGATTTGTGCTGCGTATTCCATTTTCTGTGGCTACTAGTTTTGGAAGTTGAATATTAATTTAAGTGTGTTATCATGGTAACAAGACTATAATACATGGATATTTATGACCATGGCTACATTTTAGTCGTATATATGACCATGTAATACATATGATTTTTGGCGAATTCTCAACTTCTTTATTTCAGAATAATTGCATACCAAGATGAAAATTTAGACATGAATGTATTAGTTTGTGTGACAAATGCAGTGATTTCAATTTTCTATGTCTATTAGTTTGGAAATTAGAATGGTGAATTGATTGATTTATCACGTCATCCACATATTGCTAACTCTTTCAAATTTGTTGAGTATTTTTTAGTTATTATACGAGTTCTCATCTCATTACCTTGTATAAGTTGAATTATGTGTTGTCATTTGTCAAAAAGAGTCGCATATGATCACAGCATGTTCGTGTCCCTTTTTGATTATCTATCGGGGAGTATTGAATTTATGTGTTTGTCAAGATCAATGACTTTTTTTTTTTCTTGTGCAAAGATTTGAAAATGAAGAACCTGTTTATAGGTTCTCACAATAATACGTTTGATCATTAAATACCTGTTTATAGGTTCCCACTATCTGCAAGCAGCGACTGGATTTGTTACGATTTCTTGTGCAAATTAAAAGGAATAGATTCCAACCCATCTCGTACCACATTTCCACAATGGAAAATCAATTCTAGGTAGCCCCATATTTCAAAAAACTCGGAACAGAAATAAGTTACAATAACTAGCATGATTGTATCATTTAATTTGATTAATCGAAATTTCAAATCACGCATTCTTCGCATACACATTATTGGTAACATTGCATTTGCTAAAAATAACTTACAAGTAAAACATAGACAAAACAAAAGTACGCTATAAATATATCAAAAGATCAACTGAACCATATTACAACTGTGAATCTTGACACATCTGTGCAAGAAAATCCACTTAGAGACTTATACAAAGCATATTTGTCCAAATGGATCAAAAAAAGAAATTCGAGTTCCATATAGCTCGATAGAGATTTGGATCCACGAATAAAACAGACAGCATGATTAGAATACAGCTATATCAATGTCGAAAATATGAAATTCAGGTTTTTTGAGTGCGTATTTGTAAAGTTGGACAGTCGTGTTATACCGAGCCACCTTCATGTCAAAATGTTTTGGCATCTCGTTAATCTTTTTCTCATAAATGTATTCCGCATATTTGATTACGAATATCCCACAATTACCTCTACAATCATGGAAAATAGTATCAGAACACAAAAGACACAGATAACAATTGTATGAATCAATTTCAAATGATATTACGACTTGAAAGTCAATTTCTCATACGCAATGGCCCATTGAATATAATATCAGAGTCGAGTAATGAAATATATTAATAATACAAAATAGTATAACTAACCAATTTGTTTGCTGATGAATGTCTTTACATAATCTGCAAGAGAGTGGGTGATCGAGAGCTTTGAACTTTAAGACATTTGATTGACGAATAAGATGTGGAATGATTTTTCGCATTGGCTGAATGGCCTCCATCACAGCAACATATCTAATTAATTTGATGGCAGAATTGTAGACGTCTAGGTCCCAGTTATCTATGTCAGGATGACATAAAATCTAGTGTGCTCGTTTATCCATGTAAATGGAGATAAATACATGGTCGACCTCTCCCCAATTGGTGTTGAATTGGGGCATGTGACCAGAAAGATAATGTAGCAGAGGATTTATTTTTACCATTGCATTGGTATCATTTGTGAACCTTTCCAAAAAAATTCTTCTGAACAACTGACATCCTTTTGATAGCATGGTTATAATATTAGCACAAGAAAATGCATTAACTTTTCCAAGGTACCATTTATTGGGTGGATGAGATAGTTCCACTCCTACAAGAAAGGAAATAAAATATACCAGTTAAGAATTACATCAATCATGAACTAATTGGTCAAAAAGAGTAATTGTGCAGCGAAGCTCGTGTTACCAATCAAAGTGTGACAAATCAATTAGTTATAAAACCACAATGACATCAAAATCTAGTCATACTAATAATGTTATTAAAAACGATTAGCATTTTTCGAGGAAAAATAATCAGAATCAATAAATATCCATTAATTTGTATAGGAAACATAGTCGATTATTGTTCATTATTCAGTAAAAATAAGAAACAATATGAAGGGTTCCAACCATATCAAATTTCAATGTAGTTAACACTAATGAGATACAATACTTATTATCATCATTTCACACTGGTAACATTAATCGGTAATAGTCGGGTCGATGTTGTGGCTCACAAACACGTTCAGGATGAGGAGGGAGTCTGTCAGCTTACTGTGCTCGAAGTCCCTCCCGGGCAGTGGCCATGCATCTGCTCGACCATATAAGAATCGGGCCACCTCGCCCATATCCTGAATGTCGGGCAGAGGGTGAACATCGTCAGCGGATAGGCCATAGAAATCGTCGATGACCCTCGGGGTGAACATGAACCATTTGCCCCGGACCCAAGTTTGCCCGTAGTGCTTTGTCCCCTGAATGTCTATCTCCTGGTTGAAGTTCGTGTAGAACTCATGGACGAGCTGGGAGTACATACGATGTGGAGTATCGGCCACCTTGGTCCATCGGCAGACGTCAATAAGGTTGAAGAGCTCGGAATGAGAGAAATCGTCTAGGTGCACTCTTCGTTCCCCCCAAAGGGTCCACTGGCTCACGGCATTGGTGAACCGCTCTTTGTGCTCTTCGGATAAATAAAGGTGAGAGGCGGCGGTGTCTGCTGTATTAACCCGAGCCCTCTTAGAAGTGCCGCCGGTAGCCTTCTTTTTCCCTTTTTCGGCGGCAGTCGGTGGTCGTTTCGGGGCCATAATCTGCAAAATGAACAAAAATATGTTAGAAGTGTATTAAAACATATATGGATCAAGATAGAACCCCCAAACTTGTTGACACATTAGGTAAAAATTCGACAAAAACATGATAGACGAGGCTATTTCGTGTATCGAGAAATATACCTAGGAAATTGCAAAAATGAAACGGACAAGTGTGACATGAAAGTACATGATAAGGTCTACCACATAGTCAAATTTCACATGATTTCGAGGTCGTTAAGGCCAAACGGATGGTGGACGAAGTTGCTAACGGAAGCAGGCTGCTGTGGCATGCCTGTGGGCTGCCATGGCAGCCTGCAGGCCCTATAGTTACGGCTGGGGTTTAAATCGTGCTAAACGTGTGTTCAATCTAAATTGCATGTTCCTAGACGATGATATTTAATCAACAAGCTAGCCCAAGGTCTAGTGTCCGCCAATTTGGGCAAGGAAATTGGTTGGGGCATTTTATCAAACACAATGTAAGCATGTTATGTTCTTCAATGAAATGACAACAATGGGGGAAGGAACAAAACCAAAAAATTTTCCAACTTAATCAACTAAAACCCAATTCAAATATACTTCCCAAGTCGGTTCAAGCCTAGTACTACTCAACCATTTCTCCACATTCATCAAATTGCAAGAATTTTCGAACATTTAAGTCAAAATCCGGAATTAACTTGAGAAAAAAAATTGAACTTACCGTTTAATTCGTGAATTAGGAAGTGCAAGATGGTTTGGTTGTGTGGAATTGATGCCCAAAAGTGACCGGATTGATGTTTGAGATTAAGGAGTGAAGAGGCACCGGTGTTTGAAGTTCAAAAGTTGCAAAATGAGAGTGAGAGCTGATTCCCGGTTTTTAATCGATTTGATAGTCCATGCGATCGCATGGACTAAGATTCTTGCGATCGCACGGTGGTTAAAATCTGGGCAGAATGTAATCTGCCCAGTCTATGCGATCGCATGGTTCAACACCTGATCTCAAACTTTTTTTTTTTTTTTTACTAAAACATCACTTTAAGATATTATAAACGTGCATATGCTTAATGACGATGATGAGATCCTCCAAACCCAAGAACTAAAACATATTTCAAAACTTAAACCTAAAACGTGCAAAAACGTGCTAGAACTCATAAAACTGAAATCATGCTGTAAATGTAAATAAAAGGGAAAAAAATGGGTTGCCTCCCATTGAGCGCTTGTTTAAAGTCTTTAGCTCGACTTTGTCGCGGTGATCACTCCGGATTGCTCAAAGTGGTAAATGACTTTTCTTTCGAAAAGTCACCCTCCAAGTAATGTTTTAGTCTTTGTCTGTTCACTTTGAACCTGCCCTTCGTGTCATGAGCCACCTCCACCGCTCCATGTGGATAGACTTTCACCACCGTGAATGGCCCGGACCACCTTGAACGCAATTTCCCAGGGAAGAGCTTGAGTCGAGAGTTGAATAAGAGGACCTTTTGTCCTGCCAAAAACTGCCGTTTTTGAATATTTTTGTCATGCCAATTCTTGGTTTTCTCTTTGTACAGTTTGGCATTTTCATAAGCCTCGACCTGAATTCCTCCATTTCATTCAACTGGAGCAGTCTTTTCTCACCGGCTTCTTTCAAGTCAAAATTTAACTTCCTCAATGCCCAGTAGGCTCGGTGCTCCAACTCAACCGGTAAATGGCACGCCTTTCCAAAAACTAGGCGATAAGGTGACATTCCAATTGGAGTTTTGAATGCAGTTCGATATGCCCAAAGGGCATCATCTAGTTTTCTCGACCAATCCTTCCTCGATGAACTCACCGTAAGCTCCAAGATCCTTTTCAACTCCCGGTTGGAGATTTCCACCTGCTCGCTGGTTTGTGGATGGTATGGAGTAGCCACACGGTGCTTCACACCGTATTTTGCCAAAAGAGTGTCAAACTGTCTATTGCAAAAATGCTTTCCCCCGTCACTGATGATTGCCCGAGGAGTCCCGAAACGCATAAAAATATTCTTTTTGAGAAAGTTTACCACCACCTTGCCACCATTGGTCGGTAAGGCTACAGCTTCTACCCATTTGGACACGTAATCCACAGCCACCAAAATGTAAGAATTTGAGAATGATGGTGGAAACGGGCCCATGAAGTCAATACCCCACACGTCGAAAAGTTCAACCTCTAGAATGCTTCGTAGGGGCATTTCCTGCTTCCGAGATATGTTCCCCGTCCTTTGGCACCTGTCACAATTTTTTACCAGACTGTAGGCATCTTTGAATAAAGTCGGCCAATAAAACCCCGATTGTAGGACTTTGGCTACTGTTTTGGTAGCCCCGAAATGACCTCCGTATGGCGAAGAATGACATTGCTCCAAGACAGTCTCTATTTCTTCTTCAGGTAGGCATCTCCGAATTACCTGATCAGCTCCCCTTCTGTAAAGAATAGGATCTTCCCAAAAATAGTGTTTAAGTTCTGAAAAGAACTTTTTCCGACGTTGATGATCATAATCCGGTGGCATGATATTGCTAGCAAGGTAATTCACGTAATCTGCATACCACGGTGCAATCCCCAACTGCTCAATCCCAAAAATCTGCTCATCTGGAAACTTCTCATTTATTTCACCTTCCTCATTGCCTTCCGTCTGCTCGATTCTTGACAAGTGGTCGGCTACCACGTTCTCAACCCCTTTTTTGTCTTTAATTTCCAAGTCGAATTCTTGGAGAAGTAAGATCCACCGAATAAGTCTTGGCTTTGCATCTTTTTTAGCAAAAAGATACTTCAACGCTGCATGGTCTGTGTGCACTACCACCTTCGACCCAATGCGGTAAGATCGAAATTTTTCGAAGGCAAATACTACAGCTAGTAATTCCTTCTCTGTAGTGGCATAATTCATCTGAGCATCATTGAGAGTTCGACTGGCATAGTAGATGGTATGTATGACTTTTGCTCTACGTTGCCCCAAAACTGCCCCCAATGGCAAAGTCACTTGCATCACACATGAGTTCAAAAGGTAGATCCCAATCTGGTGGTACAATGACAGGTGCTGAGATTAGACTGTTTTTGAGAGTGTTGAAAGCTTTAAGACAGTCAACAGAGAATTCGAACTTGGCATCTTTTTCCAGCAAACTGCACAACGGTTTGGTTATTTTTGAGAAATCCTGTATGAACCGTCTATAGAAACCCGCATGTCCCAGAAAAGACCGAATTCCTTTAACTGATGTCGGAGGAGGCAGTTTCTCTATAACCTGAATCTTTGCTTTGTCGATCTCAATGCCCTTTTTTGATATCATGTGTCCCAACACGATGCCTTCTTGTACCATAAAGTGGCATTTTTCCCAATTCAGTACCAAGTTGGTTTTCTCACAACGCTGAAGTACTAGGGTCAGATTTTTGAGGCAATCGTCGAATGATGCTCCAAAAACTGAAAAATCATCCATGAAGACTTCAATGAATTTTTCGACCATATCCGAGAAAATCGACATCATACAACGCTGAAATGTGGCTGGGGCGTTGTATAGGCCAAATGGCATACGCCTATAAGCAAACGTGCCATAAGGACAGGTAAAGGTAGTCTTTTCTTGATCTTCCGGCGCGATATGAATCTGATTGTAGCCTGAATATCTATCAAGAAAGCAATAATGGGAATGACCTGCCAATCGCTCCAACATCTGATCAATGAAAGGTAGAGGAAAATGGTCTTTTCGAGTGGCATCATTCAACTTCCTGTAGTCAATACAAACTCGCCAACCGGTGGTCAATCTGACTGGAATGAGCTCGTTTTTATCATTCTTCTCAACTGTGATCCCTCCCTTATTTGGCACTACCTGGACCGAGCTTACCCAAGTACTATCTGAAATAGGATAGATAATACCTGCGTCAAGCAGTTTCAACACTTCAGCTCGGACTACTTCTTGCAAATGGGGATTCAGTCTGCGTTGATGTTGCACTGTCGATTTATAAGCCTCTTCCATTAGAATTTTGTGCATGCATAAAGATGGGCTGATACCTCTGATGTCTGCTATAGTCCACTCGATGGCTGATTTGTAATTTCTCAAGACTCGGAGTAATTTATCCTCCTGATTCTGATCAATAGAGTTGGCAATGATGACTGGAAGGGTGGATGACTCACCGAGATAAGCATACCTAAGGTTAGAAGGTAATTGCTTTAACTCGAGAATTGGTGCCTTTTGGACCGAGGGAGGCTGCTGAGGAAGTGTGGTACCCAAATCCATATATCTACTCATTCGTTCAATCTGTTCTGCTCCTTGTAAATATCTGGCACATTCCTCAAGGACTGGAGACTCGGAGTTTTCATCTTGAGAATGCATAATACACGCTTCCCATGGATTTGTAGGATTCTCCAAGGCAAATGTGTTAGCAGCCTCGTGATCAATGATATCGATCTGAAAGCATGAGTCAGAGGAGCTTGGATACTGAATTGCTTTGAATACGTCAAAAGTGACCTGCTCCTCATTCAATCTCAACATCAGCTGCCCTTTTTGTACGTCAATGAGGGCCCTTCCAGTAGCTAAGAATGGTCGCCCCAAGATAAGTGGCACATCTCTATCCTCCGCCATATCGAGGATAATGAAGTCAGCAGGGAATATAAACTTGTCCACTTTAACCAAAATATCTTCAATAACTCCACGTGGGCGTTTAACTGACCAATCAGCTAACTGGAGTGAAATTGTGGTTGGCTTCACTTCTCCGAGACCTAGTTGCCTGAAAATAGAATAAGGCATCAAGTTAATACTAGCACCTAAATCACATAATGCTTTTTCGAAAAAAGAACTACCAACAGTACAAGGAATAGAGAAACTCCCCGGATCTTTTAACTTTGGCGGTAGCTTGTTTTGCAAGATAGCACTACATTCTTCAGTAAGCATAACAGTTTCGTGCTCTTCCAACTTCCGTTTATTTGAAAGGATTTCCTTCATGAATTTAGCATAACTCGGCATCTGTGCTAGAGCATCAGCAAACGGAATGTTGATCTGGAGTTTCTTGAACACATCGAGAAATTTCTCGAATTGCTTGTCTAGCTTGTGTTTTCGCAGCCTCTGAGGAAATGGGATTGGAGGAACGTAAGCCGGTGGTGGAATATAAGCTGGTGGAGAGTCCTGTTCTGGTGCAACTTCTGCATCTAAATTATTTTCTCTCGCTTTGTCGGACACAGTTTCCTTTTCTATACCTGGCCTAGTCACATGAATCTCTGGTAACTGAACCCCGCTCCTCGTGGTAATTGCATTTACTTGCTCCTTTGGATTGACTTCAGAATTGCTTGGCCATGTGCCTGGTTGTCTCTCGGTCAACAATTTAGCCAACTGCCCAATCTGATTTTCTATATTTTTGATGGCAACATCCTGTCTTTTCTGCATCTCCTTTATTTCAGTGACAGCTTCTTCCAATCCTCATTTTTTCTCTTGTGGCCTCCCTTGATTTGGCGGATTCTGGATGTTCTGGTTGTTGCCATAGGAGAAGTTTGGATGATTTCTCCATCCTGGATTGTATGTCTGTGAATAAGGATTATTCTGTTGACGCTGAAAATTCTGAGCATATGCAACTTGCTCAGGAGAAGGCATATCAACCTTTGTCAATGGGCACTCCGAAGACTGATGGTTTGCCCCGCATGTCACACAGATTGGTGGAGACATCTGAACCATATTAGCTGAATGAGAATATTTCATCGTCTCCATCTGCTTTGCCAATGCATCGATCTTCGCCAGTAAAAGCGAATTTGAGTCTACCTCATGTACCCCTGCTGCTTTCTTTTGTACTCCTCTGTCTGGCCACATAACGAATTGTTCACTTATTGTTTCATACAAGTCATGGAGATCGCCGGCAGACCTATTTTGGATAGAGCCACCTGCTGCAGAATCAACTGAAGAACGACTGCTAGGAGCTAGACCAGAGTAGAAGTAGTGATTCTGAGCTGCTAAAGGAAACCCGTGGCTTGGACACTTCCTGAGCAGTTGCTTGAATCTCTCCCATGCCTCATGAAAGTTTTCCAACTCAGACTGTTGGAAATTGGAAATCTCGTACTTCAATCTGTTCACTCTGGCTGGAGGAAAGTACTTCAATGTGAACTTTTGGATCAGATCACCCCAAGTTGTGATGCTCCCAGGCGGTAGTGAATCCAACCATTCTCGAGCTTTATCCTTCAGTGTGTGTGGAAAAAGCCTCATCTTCAGTGCCTCTTCATTAACGCCTTGGTATTTGAAATTACCGCAGATTTCATCAAAGTGAGAAATGTGGTAATGAGGGTTTTCATCTACCCTACCGTAGAAAGGCAGATTGTTCGAGAACAAGTTGATCACATCTGGCCTCAACTGGAAGCTGTCGTGCCCATAAGGCGGATATATAATACTGGACCGATTTTCAACTATCGGTGGCATCATATATTCACCCATAAGAATGTCTCTCTCATTAACTTCAACAGGTCGAGCTATTGGTGCATGATTGTTTCGGCCATCTGCGTGCAACGGATTCTGGATTCGGTTATCCTCCATTATGGCTTGCTGCTGTTGCTTCTTTTCTCTTTTTTCTCGTTGTCGTCGGTGAAAGCTCCGTTCAATTTCTGGATCTAAATCAAATAGATCAAGATCTTTTGTACGACGCATACATACTTAACACCTGAAAAGTTAGAAAACAGATAAAATTCAGCAGTATCATGACGAATTGAAAATAACGATAAAACTAAAAAGAATTGTTAAAAGTCAAATTATAAATTAACGTAGCAATTAATAAAACTAGTCCCCGGCAACGGCGCCAAAAACTTGTTGTTCGATTTATATCCCGCAAGTGGACGGATCGTTGACAAGTAATATAATGATAAAATAAAGTGTCGAACCCACGAGGACTAGATACTAACTTACCAATTAATTTCACAACTCAAGTTTTAACAATGAAAATAAACACAGATTCAAATTTTTGATTCTTAAGACTATAAACTAAATTAACTATTTTAATTAAATTGAAATTCACAATAAAAAAGCAACTTTGAAATATGAGAACGAATTAAGGTTTAACAATACTAGGATTCACGAATCCACCGACACGTTCTACTCAATTATCTGTTAATCACTTTTTAGCTTTTAATTACCTTGGACTGAAAATCGGCGTTCCTAAATTAATCGAAAGCCTCTCTCGATGGTCAATCAAATCTATATGTTATGCGAACTTCATTATCTCTAATTAAGCTTCGAGCATAAACACATGCATTAAAATCTCAAGATCGCCTAAATGGATTTCATAAGGCATAATAGTAATCTCTATCTATTATTGGACCCTATGTTATTCAATACCACGTGCTTAATCTATATTGAATCTCTCGACTACAACACAGATCACAATATATTCTAATGGTGCGCAAGCATTAAAATAATAAAGAAACTGAATAAAGAATAATCAATCCACGGCAATTAATTACTAAAAAGAAAAAAACTGCTTAATTAATCAAAACGTGAGGTTTCATCGTTCATCCTAGATAAAGTAAATTCGCCGGACATGATTTCTTCAATTAAAGGAAGAATTGAATTCATCATGGTCCGGAGAAAGGAAAACAAAAAGTAAAATAAAACCCGTGATCTCGGCCCGATAATCTTCGATTCCGCCCTTGATCTTCGTTTTTGCCTTGTATCTTGTTCCTCCAAAATTCGTCTCCCGCGAAAAGTCTATCTTCTACCTTTTATATCCCCCTCTCCAGACCTCCAAACGTGTGTTTTGTTGTTGAAGTTATTTGGACCAGTGGAATTCTAATCGAAACAGGTTTCTGCAAAATTTCTGCCCGATTAGCATATGCGATCGCATGGCTTTGATAGCTGCGATCGCATGGTTTGCCTGTTTAACATTTTGCTGGATTTTTATTCCCCTTGCGATCGCACCAGGATAACACCATGCGATCGCATGGTATATCTTGGTTCTGAATTTGAATTTCCCGCCTAGGTATTTGCACATCAAGTTCCTGAAGTTTCATTACTTTAGCAATTAGGTCCCCTTGTCTTCATTTTGCTCTCTTTTCATCCCATTTATACTTGACTTTGATTATCTCCTAAATTGACAAGAAAAACACATGCAATTAAACTGAAAAAAACTGAAAGAACTTATAATTGTCCATTTTTGTGAGCCCAGATAAGTACAAAATCGTACTTATCAGGTAACAACTAGGAATGAGATACATATTATAGAGTAGATATAATACACAATGTACTTAAAGCTAGTAATGTTCGACACATAAAAACAAGTTCACATTGGTAACATTAACAAGTAACGAGTTAAAATGACATAGTAAGATTTCAATAAATATGGTTACAGGCATATCTATATTCGGTGTAGTTAACGCTAATGAGGTTCGACTCATAGATACAAGATCACGTTGGTAACATTAACTAGTATCGACTATAAATGGCATACTAAGTTATCAATAAAATAGGATTCTAGCCATAGCAATATTTGATGTAGTTAACACTAGTGAGTTTCAACCCATATACACAATATCACATTGGTAACATTAAGATGTTACAACGAGACGTGATAATTTTAAAAGATGACAATAAAGATCAGTTGGGAAGCTATCAATTTTTGGTGTAGTTAACATTCTCCAGTTTCCGCCCCTTGATTGGTAACATGAGATTATCGATTTAATGAGTTATTAGCAAGTCGAAAAGAAGGGCACTCTATGCAATTGATAGCATGAGATGCATGCAGAAAAGAATGTTTAAAAATGAACCATAAACATGATGTTGACGTTGACTTGATAAATTCAGTCATGTACAACCAAAATTACAAAATTTATACACATCAAAAAATCTTATGAAAATTCTGTAGTGACCACACAATCAGCCAGATATACAAATTAGTAAAAATCACTTAGAAACACAATAATTGTTTCTAAGTATGTCAAATAAACGCCACTAAGATAATAGGCATTTGATGTTATCCGTCTAGAACAACAATTGTTTTTCCACATAGAAACACAAAATTGCGAATAAACGAACTTTTTTTTTTCACGGGTATACAAATTCCCACACAAAAAAAAATTTGATTTATTCTGTTAATGAAAAAAAAACACCCACATATACTAAATAACTCAAAAATTATTGTGATTTATGTGAAATGAATGTCATTCACATAATATATCCTAAATATTTTGAAAAGGGTACCAAAAACTTGATCCTTTTTCGGTACAAAAAAGCAAAACTTGAAGAGAAAACTAACATGCATAGCATAATTAAAAAAAATCACATTTTCTTGTACTGGAACCGAAACGGTAGACTTCTTCTTCAATGTCTGGTTTGTAATTTTCTTTGAAAACATTTTTTTCTTCATGGCAAAATTTCTTTTTCCGTTCTTGTTCATTCTTCTAGATTTGAAACTGTTTCGTGCGAAAGTAGAGATGGCAAACGGACCGGGCCGCCCGTCGGCCCGGCGGCCCGGTCCGTGAAAAGACGGACCTGGGCCTGCCCGGGCCCGTCGAACAATGGACTCGGCCCGTGGGCCACGGGCCGGCCCGTGGACCACGGACTTGGCCCGTGGTCCGTGGTCCAAATGGGACCAAATTGGTCCCTAGCTATAAGTTGGGGACCAAAAATTGCAATTAACAATTATATTTCCATATTTCTTTTTTTTTTTTTTTAACTTTACAAAAAAAAAAAAAAAAATTAATTTTTACGTGGGTCCGCGGACCGGCCCGTGGCTCGGCCCGTATGGCCCGCGGACCACGGGCCGATCCGGGCCCTTTTTTTTACACGGGCCGAGCTTAGACTCGGCCCGTCTCTTCAAGGGCCGAGCTCGGCCCGTGATAAGGGCCGAGCCGGACCCTATATGGCACGGGCCGAGCCGGCCTGGTTCGGCCCATTGCCATCTCTATGCGAAAGCCATTGACATGGTCGATAAATTTTATGGTATGGGTACAATTTTTGAATGTAAATTTTGAGCAATATTCCGGCATGGGTATGATTCTTGAAGTTGAATGTATAATTTGAGAAGGGTAATTAGCATGTTTCGTCCCTATCATTTGGGTCTATTGCGCAAATCGTCCCTATCGTTTGAATTTTGGCATTTGGGTCCTTAAATCACCCATTCTTTGCGCAAATCGTCCATGCCATCCAAAATTGTCAATTTTTGCTATTAAATCAGCACGTCATCTGCAATTTCTTATTATTTGAAGGGTATTTTCGTCAAATCCATTTCACATGTATGTAATTGTGCCATGTGTCCAAAGAATAATATTAAAAAATAAAAAATCCATTCCCAAAATAAAAAAAACCCATTCCCAGATCCCCTCTCCAAACTCTCTATCTATTCCCTTTGATTCTCTGCCGGAAGAGGAAATCGGGCTCACTTAGCCTCCGATTGCCTCCCACAAATGATTTGATTTCTCTGTACAGTTGCAATAATTGGGTATTGTTTGGTTTCCCATTCCCACATCAAATTTTGGCCACTAGAAGCTGTGGAACAGAGGTCGTACTCTGTATCAGAATAGATGACTGCTCACTCCATTTGGATCCAACGCGACTGACAATGAAAGTGGAGGAGGAGGGGGCAAGTTTTTTGGGGGTGGTGGGGACAGGAGGCTGAGGCTGTAACACCACCCGAACAACCAAGTTTTGAAGTGCCCATGGTGTGATTCGTTGAACACCAAGTTCTGTTACTATAATAATTACAACTTTTCTCAGTTGCGCCACTTCTGCAAGAGCTGTCGGAGATATTGGACTAAAGACGGTGTTCTCCGCAATGTCCCAGTTGGCAGTGGTTGCTGGAAAACGAAGCGGTCCAAGTTGAAAACCAACAATAGTTCAGTCGCAGATGGTCCCAGTGAAAGGAAACCGAGTTACCATTCGAGTAGTGAGAATTCGAGCCTCACCACCGCCACCACGTAGGCCATTTACTTCCGCCATCGCCACCACTGGTGCCTTTGGTGCCAGCACCGAAGTTGGTTCGTCCCCGCAAAAGTTAGATCATCAACATTTGACATTCTTAAACTATTTCTTGGTCTGCATTTGATTCTTGAATTATTTCTTTGGTGAATCAACCAATGACGGTGATGGTGGTGGTTGGTTAGGGTGCTAGAAGTGTGGGTTTTTTGGTGGTAGTGGTGGGTAACAGTAGAATTTATGATTTGACGAAATTGCTATTCAGAAATTGGGAGAGTGTATTATACGTGCTGATTTAACAGCAAAAATCGACAGATTTGGACGGCAGGGACAATTTGCGCAAAGAATGGGTGATTTAAGGACCAAAATGTCAAAGTTCAAAGATGATTTGCACAATAGATCCAAAGAATAGGGACGAAACGTGCTAATTACCCATTTGAGAAATATCTCTCTCTGTTGAAAGAGAAGTTTGAAAAGTGTTGAACTGTGTGGAAGAGGAGAGATAATTTATTAATTATCTTTATTCACTCCTCTATTAATGGTATATAAAGATTCGGGTCCTGATTTGTAGGTTAAAATCATTTTAAATTGATTTATTTGAATTATTTTTATATAATTATTATTTTTATTATCCAATATAATAAGAGTATTCATAGTATTATTAAAAAAATTTGAACCACTAAAATTCAATTTTTTAAAAAAAATATAGGTATAAGGACTAATTCACTTTAATCTCTCCTAAAAAATAATTCTTACCTATTACTTTTCCACTCGTTCCTAAAACGCCACTAAGTAGGCACGTAAATATTGCAATGATTTTCACAAACCAATGATGAAAGAGTTTTGCAGAATCCTTATCCTACTAAAACAAAAAACAAAAAACAAAAAACAAATATAAAAGACTCATCATCCTTTTGAAACTCTAATAGAGTATTAATCCATGCAGGTAGGGATGGGCATCCAAACCGCCAAACCGCTCAAACCGATCGAACCGAACCGAACCGAATCGAGTCGGTTTGGTTCGGTTTTTCACACCCTGGTGGTTTGGTTTGGTTTGGTTTACTAATTTAAAAAATATATTTGGTTTGGTTCGGTTTGGTTTCGATTTGGGCAAAAAAACTGAACCAAACTGTCAAATAAACCGAACCGAGAAATGGGAGTTATTTTTATAAATAACATGTCAAAAAACAGGTTGTAAATAATAGATTATTTTATAAATGGGAGTTATATTTCAATTTTTTGTAAATTTTTCTTAATAACATGTTGCATGTTGTAAAGAAAATTTGAAATGAGAATTATAAAATTAATTTTTTTTTGTGTATACAAGCCTAAAACATTAAAGCCCAAACCGAACCAAGATTGGTTGGTTCGGTTTGGATCGGTTTCATCCAATGCGGTGGTTTGGTTCGGTTTTAGATAATGGCCAAACCGAATTGGTCGGTTCGATTTCGATTTGGGCCCAAAACCGAAACAAACCAACCCATGCCCACCCCTACATGCAGGAAAAAAAGTATTTATAAGACAATAGATTCAAGAATGAATTTAAGACTACCAGTTTTTTTAATACAATCAATGGAACTAATTCAGACCAATTATGACATTTGGTATAGTAAATTTTACAAAATCGAATACCTACCGAAAATAAATATTTTTCTCCTCCTTCGAGCACGGTGGTGATAGTGGTGAAGACCTGCAAAAGGTGACGGGACTTTTTTCCTCCTGTGTCTACTCTGGTGTGATAATCAATATATGATTAAAACAGATTTGCAGAATAGCAATAAGTAGTATATGAGAGTTGTCCTCTATTTATTTTGGGGTTGATCTCTATTTATAGGGATGGCCTGCAGTTATAACCTTTAATGGTCATTAATAGCTGGTGTCCCTTCATCTCCCTTATTATTAGGAGTTAATAAGGGTTGCTTCATCTTTCCAATTGTTGAGTGATGTTTCATCTTCCCAATTGCTAATGTTTTGTCTTTTCAATAACCGGTGGCAACTGTCATTCTATGAATTGTCTGTCTGGCTAACCTAACGACATTTGGATTATTACAGTCTATCTATTATAGGTGTGCTTACGAGACCAACGAGGTGAGCGAGCCGGTGAGGCGGGCATACCAAGACGTGCCACCATTAGCAGATAACATATAGTAGTTGTCATTATTTCTATCGTTATAAGCCCATCTACTTCCCATAGACTACTTTTCATAGACTATTGTCAATAGAAAGTATAAAAAATCTACTGCACCTGCTCTTCTCTAACTTTTTCAGACAGAGGCTGACTGCCTTGTTTTTTCTGACAGAGTCTCATCGCCTTGATTGTTAAACATATGCTTATCGTCTTGTTTTTCAGATAAAGGCTCATCGCCTTGATTTTTAAACATAGGATCATCGTCTTGTTTTAAGAACAGGGGCTCATCGCCTTAATTTCTAAACATATGCTCATCGCCTTGTTTTGTTTTCAGACAGGATTTATCGCCTAGCCTTGTTTTTAGACAGGATTCCTCGCCTAGCCTTGTTTTTAGATAGGACTTATCCCCTAGCCTTGATTTCAGACAAGACTCATCGCCTAGCCTTGTTTTTCAGACATGACTCATCGCCTAGTCTTGTTTTTCATACATGATTCATCACCTAGCCTTATTTTCATGACTCATCGTCTTGATTTTTTTTTCAAGTCTTGGCTCGGCTCGACTCACCTCATCTCGGGTGAGCTCATCTCGGTAATTTTTTTAAGCCTTGGCTCAGTACGCCTCGACTTGGTCAAGCTCGCCTCGTCTTGGGTGAGCTCGCCTCAGCTGATTTTTTTTAAGCTTTGGCTCGGCATGCTTCGGCTGATTTTTTTAACCTTTGGCTCGACTCGCCTCACCCCGCCTCGGCTTGGGCGAGGTCGCCTCATCTTGGGTGAGCTCGCATCAGCTGATTTTTTTTTATTTTTATTTTTAAGCCTGGGCTCAACTCGCCTCTACTTGGACGTTGCAGTAGTTGAGAATTTTTTTGTGCAAGTCAGGTCCAGTAGGTACACTAGGACTTTCCAGCTAGCCAGATCCTTCCTTGGTACACTCATCATTTATCCACCTTATATGATTTATTTTCTACTTGCCTTTATCATCTCGAAGTTTAGGTTCGTCCCGAGTCTTCATTTTATTAGACTCAGGTTCCTTTCGATCTTTCATGCTTTTGGTAATGAGATATGCTTCCTCAATGTCCACATACTTATCTCATCTCTTTAGTAACTCAAGTATCGTATCCGGCGGGTTTTTGGAGAGTGACATCTTGAAAGGACGACTTCGAGTTCCACTCATCATGACAGTGACTACAGTAAACATCTGCAGATCTTTGATTCCCAGTGTGGCTCTATTGAACTAGAAAATGAAATCTTTCAGCAGTTCATCATTGTCTTGGGTTAATTGCATCAGACCGATGGAAGTTTTCTTAGCATGTTTGTTGCTGGCAAAGTATACATCAAAACTATTGGATAAATTGTCAAACGTACGTATTGATTTTAGGAGAAGGGTAGCTACTTAGTCCTTGGCTTTCCGCCTAAGTGTTGGCAGGAAAGTCCTACACATAATTGCATCAGGGGTAGTTTGTAACCTCATCAAGTTGATAAAAATCCTGAGGTGATCGACAGGATCAGAGGATCCGTCGTACTTCTCTATCTTTGGCTGTTTGAAGTCTCGTGGCAAGGAGACTGTCACCACTTCTAGGAAAAAATGATCTTCTTCCAACACCATAGATTGTTGCATACTACTTTTCTTAGACATAACATCAGCTATTTTGCGACCCATCATGTTTTCTAATCGTTGTTCTAGGCTTAACACTAGTGTTTCAACCAGCGTAGGCGTGGACATCCATGATGGTTGCCTCCAATGTGGATTTGGCCCATATGTCAATAAATGAAAGTGTGGTACATAAGGTGGTGTTGACGTCAGAACCCGCAACGTCCACGCATCAACAGATTTTCAGTCACTCTTCTACCAACTCGTATGTTACCTGCACACTAGGACAATCGTTAAGCACCAAGATCTCTGAAGAAAAAAGGTCTGGCAATCGATGGCACTCTGACGATCAAGTCAATAGCCGGTATATGGATGATACGTAGGAGAGCAGAAATAATGGGGTGTGGAAGAGACAAGTAGGCAGAGATTTGAGCAGAGTTTAGGGTGAGATTCTTAGGTGTAAAAGAATGCGTAATCAAAATTGTGCGTACCTTGGAATAACAGGAGGCGTTGTCTTTATAGCGCAAGAGTTCTAATTGATTTAGGAGATAAATCAATTTGATACCCAATCGGATCCTCCTTCCTTATGTCATAGAGACCATCCCTTACCCATGCAATCTCTGAGATTAACTTCCTTCTTTGAGTTTATCACGTTGCATAATTTTAGGAGATTATGATTCGGTTTCCTTGTGAGGATTCGTGCGCCAAATCAACGCAATCTTTCCTTAATTACTTCTCTAGTTATCCCTGCATATCATGCTGCCTGCTAGTTATAATTGATACGAAGCCTGGCGAGGCCCTATAGATCGGCCGTGAGTGTCGAGGCCCTCCATGAGCCCCGTAGAATTCTGGCTGCCGAAGGCTAAGGCGTATGATGGGCCTTCGGGGTGCTTTATTAGAACTTTCAAGGCCCTAGCAGGGGCCCAGCTGGGATTCTTGATGGGCCTCAGACGGGGCCCTTGCTGGGCCTAGATGGGGCCCTTGCTGACGTGGAAGCCATATCAGAATCGTGTGGTAACAATAGTCCCCCAAGTCCAAGCCTATTATTCATAATGGGCGTAGAACTTTTGAGAATAAACATAATACTAATGCGCATCGCAGAAAATACGGTCTCAGTGGGTTCGACGGGATATGGTCCTCACGCGTGTAGCTGTAAGGCTTCAACCTACCCAGTATAGTTCTCTAAGTCCGAAGCCGAACATTCAGGACGGGTGAGGGCTTCAGGAAGCCAGACCGTTGGCGACGTGTCCACTGTTGGTGTGGTTCTATCAATCAAAGCTGTCCATCTGCGGTCAGGCAATCATGAGTGAGAGAGTGTATGCAATTAATACGGTTGTGTGTGGCAGAAAACAGGGACGCGCGTGGGGCGCGTGCGATCTCGGTTCACTAAACGTTTGGGGTTTTACTTTTCCGCCTGTAGCTCAATTTAAAACACGCGTCCATTGTCTGCATGCTTAGATGTGACGCTTGGGATTTGGACGGTGGATATGAGAGTGCACCACTATAAAACCAGGCACCCCTCCAGACATTGCAACTTCTTCTTGCATTTGTGCTCATCATGAATACTTTGCCGATAAGCAAGAAACTCCTAATGGGTGTGTCGTTTTAATCGTATTTTTGAGGTAAGCGCGCTGAAAGCAGTTGTAATTTGTTTCCGTTGTTTATTTTCGTGGTTACTATACGATTCCATAGCCTGGGGGTTATACTCTGTAAGTACAATGTCATCTGGAAACGACGATTAATAAAACCCATCGGACGCCCCAACAAACCCTAGTATTATTGGGAGTGTGTCCTCATCGACCGCCACATCATCTTCATCTTCTGAAGTCGTAGGGGGGATAAATCCAGAGCCTTCCACCGCAAGCCCGCCGATTCTGTCTATGAATGGGAGGAGGGATTGTCTGGCCGTACCAGTAGAAGAGACGGCTGGGAAAAGGAGGCCTGACGCTGGGGTGCCCGAAATTAGGAGATCACTTGATAAAAGGGATGCCCCGGCCGCAAAGGCGCTCGACAAAAAGCTAAAGCGGTCAGCAACTAAGGCAAGTATGGCTCAGTCGAGGATCAATGAGGCAGAATTAGAGGACATACGGTTGTCCTATGACATTTTCGCGCCCGTGAAACTTAGGGCTCCGGGTTCAGAGGAGTGTGCGGACCATCCACCCGAGGGGTACGTGGCGATTTACGAACCCGCGATGCAACAAGGCCTTTGCCTACCTATGCATTCTTTCTTTCGTCAGGTGTTAAAAGATTAGAACCTAGCCCCTTGTCAGATAACGTCGAATGGCTAGGGACAGATGGTTGCCTCGTACATATTATGGAGTGTTGCCGAGGCGGGATGGGACTTGTCTCCTAGAGAATTCGAGTCCATATACCGGCCTTACCAGTCTGTGGGTTGGTATAACATTTCTCCCCGGCCGGGTCAGAAGTGGAGAACGACCACCGATAGCCAAACAAAGTACACAATTGGAAAGAGAAGTTCATCTTCGTCGGCGGAGACTGAGAATTTGTGCCTGAGGACCCTCTTCCTCATGTGTCTATTCCTCGGCAATTTGGAGAACTTGGTATAAATTGTCGCATTCGTGGAGAATTTTATTTATAGTTCCTGACTTAATGTATTGCTTGCTTTTGCAGATTGCGAAAAATCACCAATCCCGAAGGGAAACCAAGGGGAGCTGAGGTCGAAGTAGAATAAGGTACGAGCTCTCAGTAGCAACTTCAGGAGTCTCGAGAACCTGTTGAAAGACGACAACGTACTGGCCAGCTGCGGACTGATGTGTAAGTCTCGCACGTCTTGATATATTGATGTTATAGTGGAGAATTGCCAAAACGTGTTGCGTATTTGTGTCTATGTTAACAGCTTTCAGGTTCAAAAACATCCCTACGTTCCATCTTGCCCGTCCCGCCAGTGGAGAGGGTTATTCTGTTCAGGCACCGACGACAGAGGCGTCTAGGCCATCGCGAGATATCCCGGATATTGTACCATCAGAATCCACTCTCAGCCAGGATGTTCCTCCTCCGCCCCCACCTTCGTCATCCGCTCAATCACCCAGCCCCGTTCCACCCAAGGACAAGGGGAAGGGAATTGTCGAGGATACGAGTGATGTGGCCTCGCGAAAGAGAAAGGCTCTCGCATCTGCGAGAAGGTTTATGGGGGATGCACGCAAGTCAGGTCGGACCGAAGGTGCAAAGAAATTTAGCTCCTCATTCGGACAGGAGAGCCCCGTTCGCATTTCTCAACGCCAGGAAGAACTGGAAACTTCTATCATGGAAATGCTCCCTGCCCACCCTGCAATGATTGCGACGAGTGTGAACAAATACTGGACCCAGAAATGGGAGAAGGCCGCAGAGAGAGCCACTGTTCGGGAGCGATTGAAGTTGGCAGAGATGAACCTGATACGGGGCCTAGTCTTGAGCAAGGAATTGTTCAGTACCCTAGAAAGTTTTGATGGGCAATGCCACGAGGAAGGAGCCAAGTTCTCCAAGTTGTCCGAGGAGCTGAAGGCCGTGCAGCTTGAAAAGGCGCAGCTGGAGTCCGAAAAAAGGAGGCTCCAATTCAAGTTGGACTTCGCGGTAGTGAGGGAGGCAGACATGAAGGGTAAATATGAGATTGAGTTGAAGGCCGCTAAAGAGTGTCTGAAAGACGTCGGAGAACAGAAGCAGGCTGTCGAGGCCTCTCAGAAGCAAGCCGATGAGGTTCAGAAGCATGTCGAGGAGGCTCAAAAGCGTGCCGAAGAGGCTCAGAAACTGGCCGAAGATCGGACCCTTACTGCCGAGATAGCGCTTGTCACCGCAAACAGCAAGTTGGAGATTATCATCGCGGAATAAGAAAAGTTGCTGGCAGATGGAAGGCTGGAATTGGAGAGAATCCGAGCCGAATGTGCAGGTGTCGAGGCCAGGGCGGTGGAGGCCTATCAGAATGCGTTCATGGAAACGCCTGAGTATAAAGACCTCGTCCACTGCCTGATGACCGCCGGGGGCGAGCAGTTGGTGGAGCGCATTGGGGAGATCCACCCCGGAGTGGGACCTCTCTTTCCTTCGGCAGAACCCCTCCGAGGCTCAGGCTACTGACGCCGAACCTAGGAAAGTGAATGAGCAAATACCCCCTCCAACTGTGGAGGAGGGCCTGCAATGTGCCGACCCATGAAGAGATGGCGGTGCATCCAAACTGTTGAATTTGTTATCCACTTTTACATATGTCTTTGAATAAATTGCTCGACGTATTTTACTAAATTTATTACTATCCCGTCGTTTTAATGTTATGGGTGAATGGGCGTGGGGGGGAACGCCTCAAATCTGAGGATCATTCCCTTGGGCATTAATGGCGCAGACATTTGGCAGAATCTGGAGAGTTGGCGTTTTTAACGCCTTGGGGAAGTAGAATGGTTGTGTGGCGGTCCAAATCCCCCTGGGATGAACGTATTTATTGCATCGTATCTAGTTCCAACGTAGTCATTATATATATAATGAGAACGTACTAAGGCCTTTCCACCGTGAGCTTTTTGTATCTAACCTCTCAGAGCCGTGTGATCGGGACTTGTACAACTGACATGTGATAGAAGTACGGTTGGAGAACTGGCATCCAAGATGCCTGTCAATCTGAGAATCAACATTCAGAGAACCAAAAGCCCAACCAATCAGCGTTCAGGGGACCAAACGTACGGGGTGGGGCTTTAGGCTTGGCAGCCTTAGCTCGGACCTGCCCTGAACGGATGATGGGGCTAGGAGGAGCCCACTGCGAAAAAGCGTCAATGGCATTTTTTGAGCAGTGTGGTCTAATTAGTCACCAAATCAACTCAGGTTGGTTTGAGAGACTTCTTATTATGGTGGCGCCAGATCCCCCAATCTGGATGAAGTTGAGGAGGACGTAGACTAGGGGATAAGTTTAGTAGATCTAGTGACCCCACATGTGTCGACCCATGGAGACGGCAGGGTGTTAGAATATATGTCAGGTGTATTTGTTTCTGCTATATTCTTCCAGGTTTAATAAAATTGTGCCAAGTTTACCTTCTTATTTGCACGTGTGTTAATATCTGTTTGTGATGCCTCTGTTTCGGACTTCGTTGGCATTCTGTGTCGCTCACAAAGTCCTCGGTACCATTCCGTGGCCATCAAACATGCCCTGGGAGACACAAAGTGGTTCGCGAGGGATAATTAATATCTCCTTGTTATGTTGGAATTCCGATGAGGTTAAGGCGAGGGTAATCAAAATCGCTTTACCGCGGGTAGGTGTCGGCGGCATCGCTATCACGTTTTGGCGTTTGCACAATCATGGGCCGCGTATCCCCACGCGCCCGTTATATCTTCTTAGGGTTTATGAAATGCTCTTTCAGTCTTCCTCCACGTGTTGGTCCATCCGACTGTTGGTATCCCGTTGGGCCTATATATGTTGGCAGGACTTCCTAAATCGCCATCTTCCTTGCTACCCTGCCGTCATACCCAGATTCTGATAATTATCTGTCATGTCAGGCTTCCATTTTTTCAAAGTTCCAAAGTTTAAGATAAAGCGTGGGGGAGGGTCGTGGATGATGCCTCCCTTCCCGACTTGGCGTCATCTATGGCGTCTGGTTCCAAGCTGGAAACGGCAGAGGGTAACCTCCATATTCTCCCAGCGCCAGAGGTGACTGCTGACATTCCATCCTCATCAATTCCTAGTAGACCCGTGCCTGCACCTGGGAACGTTAGACAATCAGTAAAAAAAACCAGGAGCCGAGAGTGGAGAGCAGGCGTCCCGGACGTCCATGTCTCCCCCTCTTGGTAAGTGCGAATACATTAACATTGGGGCCTGCCAGGACAAGCTGGATCCAACAGTCTTAGGAAAATTACCTCCAGCGGTAGCCATTGCCGCTACGTCAGTTTACAAATATTGGACTTCTGCCTTTGGGAAGACGGCAGACACTGCGGAAGTGACGGAGTTGATGAAGTTGGTCGAAATGTACACCTCCCACAGTCACGTTCTAAACTATGAGTTGTACAAAATGTTGGAGATGAAGGTTGATGAAATACATTCCGTCATTGGAGAGGACGAAGATGTCGAAGCGATGTGGGCCGAAAACAAACATCTTCGGGCACGACTTGCATTTTCTGAAGACGCGTGGACCCGTGCCACGTATGACATTACGAAGGCCCAAACAATCCAGAAGGCGTGCGTCGTTGTCCGGAAGAAGGCTGAGTCGCAGCTAAAATCTTGCCAGAGTATGATTCAAGCCAAAGATAAAGAACTGACTGAGGTGTTAAGCGAGTTGGCAAAGGCTAAGGGCTTGCTGGCCAAACTTGGGGCCCCTAGTTATGCCGAGCCGTAGGAATCTTGTACGTGCCTAGTGGCGTTGCTTCCTGGTTATGCTGTTGTAAAGTTTATGGTGTAATTATCCTGTGAATTACTAGTAGAAATTTTTATGATTATTTCGAATCGTAGTTGCATGTTTGAGCATTTAATGTTTATCCAGCGAGTCGATAGAGTTGGCCGCGAACCACACTCCCTCGCTGCCGAATTGATTGCACTTGTTTAAATACGCGTTGAATGTTTATCCAGCGAGTTGATAGAGTTGGCTGCGAACCACACTCCCTCGCTGTCGAGTTGCTTGCACTTGCTTAAATACGTGTTGAATATTTATCCAGCGAGTTGATTGAGTTGGCGTCGAACCATACTCCTTCGCTGCCAATTTGCTTGCACTTGTTTGTATACGCGTTGAATGTTTATCCAGCGAGTTGATAGAGCTGGCCGCGAAGTACACTCCCTCGCTGCCGAATAGCTTGCATTAGTTCTTTTTGCATGAGGAACACTTTGGATTCATAAACGACGAATTTTATTAGAAGGCGCAGAGTTTCGGAGCGCCCGATAAAAAATGTAAGAAGATCAAAACAGTGCAAAAATAAAACTACTGATGATATAGCCTCAAGTGGGCTCCGAGTGTATGGTCATTACTGCTGGGATGATATCCTCACGTTTGGCAGCCTTCCGTAATGCATTCATGTAGCATGCCCTCACCTCTGTCTGATTACTGCAAATTTTGACCACCCCTCCGGGCGTCAGGAATTTCATTGCCAGATGGCGTATGGACGTGATAGCCTGTAAATCCTTCAGTGCGAGCCTTCCAAGGACCCCATGGTAGGCGGAGCATGTGTCTACTATCAAAAACTCCATGAACTTCCGGAGGTGGCATAGAGATTCTCCGAAGTCCACCGCCAGAGTAATCTTTCTTCACGGGACGAGGCTATCTTCTGTGAAACCAAATAGCAGATTCGAGATGGCCGTCAATTCATGATCCACGTCCAATTGATCGAAGGCACTGCCAAACAAAATGTTCACGGCGCTTCCATCGTCGACCAACATCCGGCCTAAGCCGTTTCTGGCAACGACGGCGCGAACTACCAGGGCATCACAATGCGGGTAGTGTATGCCAGCCTCGTCTTCCTCAATGAACGAGATCGGTGGTACTTTTGGTCGATGCCCATGGGCCTGCCAACTCTCCAGGGGTTCTTCTTTGGCTACCTTCGCGTAGTTACATCGCGAATTCATTGTATGCCCTCCGACATAGGGCCCTCCTATAATGGTGTTTATCTCTCGGACAGGGGGGGCTCCTTGGGGCCCCTTTGCCCTCGGCTGGTCCCTCTATCCATCATTCTCCCTTCCATTACGGTGAGGCCCATCGTTCTGGCGCCGAGGAAGAGGTCTTCACCCTTGTGTGGACGGCCCTCGACGTCCTCGCGCCAGTTGATTTCTCTCTCCTTGCCCATGGTTCTCGCGATTGATCAACTCCCTTACATCTGGGCAGTCCTCCGTATTATGTACCCTGGTTCTATGTATACGGCAGAACTTGGGTGAGGTTATGGCTGGTAAGAGGGCCACTACTGGTGCCCTGGGACGGGGCGGAGAGGCTACCTCCGTCTGATTGAACCTCCTGTAGTGGTTGTTTGCCAGTTCCGGGGAATGCCTCCTCTGAAAGCAGGAGAATCGAGGCTCCAGAGAACAACGACCCTCTCTCATGTAGCAGTCCCATCTCTTCTTTTTGGCCTTCTCCCTGTTCTCGATCATCTCTTCTGATAAGATTTCGTGTTGGATCATGTCCACCAACTGGCTGTAGATTTTTGGTTGGCCCTTCTGTACATCTCTCCAAAAGGGAGTTCGCATGTGTAGTCCAGTTACTAGAGCATCCAAGGTCTTCTCGTTAGTCACCATTTCGATCTTGTTGATAGCGTTGTTGAACCTCTTGAAGTAGCTCTTGACGATCTCTCATTCCTTCTGCCGGATGTCATTGAGTTGGGCAATGTCAGCAATCATCGTCTGATTGCCGATGAAGGCGTTGACGAACTCCCTTTTAAGTTGGGGCCAGCTTCGGATACTCCATGGCTTCAACTTATTGTACAATCTCTTCGCGTCGGCAGCGAGTGTTGTATGAAAATTTCGACACTTCACTGCGGGAGATTGGCCCTGGAGCTTCGTCTTGTAGGTGTTTATGTGATCCGTGGGGTCGCCTCTTCCGTTATACTTATCCATGAGAGGCATTCGGAAGTTCGCGGGCACCTCCATTGCCTTCATATAGTTGGTAAACGAGAGATTCTCGTCATCATCATCCTCGTAACACTACAGCCTCTCATTTTCCTCCTCAGACTTTGTGTGACTCTTCTGGTCATTCTTCTTTTCTGTACGGGTCTCACTGTGTTCACTGCGCCTGCTATGTGCGGATAGGAGGGGTGTAATGGAAGACCCTATTCCCAACCTGTCAAATACACTAGCAACAGGAACGAGATGGTTCTCTTGTACAGGGAAAGGTCTCCCTCTCTGGCCATCCTGTGAGGGCTTCGGAGTGGGGTTACAAAGGTTCCGGCCGTTAGAGACGGGCGGTTCCTCTTGGGAATGGCTACTGTCGAGTGAACCGAATTGTGAAGGGCTCCTCCGAGCACGACTGCACTTGGGTCCATGTTGGAGGGATTGATTCTCCAACAATTCAAGCGCGGCCTTCATCTGGGCGTTATCCATCTTCAGGTCCTGGTTCTCCTGTTCCACCGTCCGTTTCTATCGTTGTCTTCTCCTTTTACGACGGGTCACGTTCTGCAGGTCCTGAACGCTCTCCTGTCGCAATTTAGTGTGGTGGGATTCCACTTCTTCTTCTGTGGAATGTTCGGATACAATGCTCCTCCGGATAGAAAACACGTTTTTACCACAAGTTGTTTGTCGTGTAACCTTTTTTGTTTCCCACAGACAGCACCAATCTGTTGACGTCGGAACCCGCAACGTCCACGCGTCAACAGATCTCCAATCACTCCTCTGCCAACTCGTATGTTACCTGCACACTAGGACAATCGTTAGGCATCAATATCTCTAGAGAAAAAGGGTCCGGCGATTGTTGGCACTCTGACGATCAAGTCAACAGCCGATATATGGATGATATGCGGGGATAAAAATAATGGGGTGTGGGAGAGACAAGTAGGCAGAGATTTGAGCAGACTTTAGGGTGAGATTCTTAGATGTAAAAGAATGCGTAATCAAAATTGTGCGTACCTTGGAATAACCGGAGGCGTTGTCTTTATAGCGCAAGAGTTCTAATTGATTTAGGAGACAAATCAATTTGATACCCAATCGGATCCTCCTTCCTTATGTGATAGAGATCATCACTTACCCATGCAATCTTCGAGATTATCTTCCTTCTTTGAGTTTATCACGTTGCATGATTTTAGGAGATTTTGATTCAGTTTCCTTGTGAAGATTCGTGCGTCAAATCAACGCAATCTTTCCTTAATTACTTCTCTGGTTATCTCTGCATATCATGCTAAATGCTAGTTATAATTGATACAAAGCCTGGCAAGACTCTATGGATCGGCCGTGAGTGTCAAGGCCCTCCATGAGCCTTGCAGAATTCTGGCTGCCGAAGGCCAAGGCGTACGATGGGCCTTCGGGGCACTTTATCAGAACTTCCGAGGTCCAGCTGGGGTTCTTGATGGGCCTCGGACGGGGCCCTTGCTGGGCCTAGATGGGACCCTTGCTGACGTGGAAGCCATATCAGAATCGTGTGGTAACAGGTGGAGCCAAAGAAACTGGAGCCAGCGTTGGAGCTGCCATTGGCGGTGTTTCTATTACTGAAAAGTTAGGAGCCTGAAGAGGAACTCCTGGCGATGAGGGCCCTACCGGTGGAGGGCTAGGACCCTAGGGCGGAGCCCTTGGTGGTAATGATCCTACCAGCTGAAGGCTGGGACCCTGTAGTGGCAAAGAAATTGCAGCGTTTCGATCTTGGAGTAGAGCCGTTAAGGCCGCCACCTGAGCTTGTAGTGCCGCAAGTTGAGCTGCAGAGGCAAATTCTTGTTGTGGGTGATTAGTGGTGGCGTTGGACTTGGTGTCTACATCTCCCGATGGGGGCTGGTGGAGCAGTAACATTCCTAGCTCTTCTAGTTCAAGCCATGACTTCTTTTACGATTTTCCACAGATGACGCCAATTGATGATAAATATTTTTCTCCTCCTTCGAGCACGGTGGCGACAGTGGTAGAGACCTGCAAAAGGTGGCGGGGCTTTTTTCTATTGTGTCCACTCTGGTGTAATAATTAGTATATGATTAAAACAGATGTGCAGAATGGCAATAAGGAGTGTATGAGAGTTTTGTTTTTACCTTAGGGGTTGACATCTATTTATAGGGATGACCTGCAGTTATGACATTTAATGATCATTAATAGCGGGTGTCCCTTCATCTCTATCATTACTAGAAGTTGATGAAGGATGTTTCATCTTTTCAATTGTTGATGGATGTTTCATTTTCCCAATAACCGGTGATAACTATTATTCTATGGGTCGTCTGTCTGGCTAACCTAACAACAATTGGATTATTGCATTCTATCTATCAGAAGCGTGCTTATGAGACCAACGAGACGAGTGAGCCAGTGAGGCAGATACGCTAAGACGTGCCACCATTGACAAATAACATATATCAGCTGTCATTATTTCTATCATCACCTACTCTAAATAAATTAGCATACACACATCTAGCCTGTTAAGAGTATGTTTGGTTAAGATTTTTGTATAAGCAGTAGGTTTTTCGAAATGTGTGGATAAAAAGTGAATAAAAGTTGTGGGTCCTACGAATTGTGTGGATGAAAATGATGTTTGACCGGCTTATAAGTGTTTATAAGCACACACAAACATACTCTTAATAAAGATGTAAGCTACTTTTTACATCTAGAGCTGGACAAATTAACTGTCAAACTGCCAAACCGATCTGACCAACCCAAATCAACTTGGTTCGGTTTAGGTATTTTTTGGTAAATTCGGGTTGATTTAATCGGCCTAAAATCGAAAATCCGAACTAACTCAAATTGGTTCAGGTTAGTTTCAGGCTATAATTTTTTCAATTGGGGCGGTTTTGGTTTGACAGAATTTTTGTCGGTTTGGGTTGGGTCGAAAACTGACTCAATCCGATCGACGTCCATCCCTATTTACATCAAGTAGTTTGTAAATGGATTCAATGCAGATTTTCATGGGATCAAATGGTTGTTCGACTCGATCCGACCCACATCCACCCTTAATTACATTAAATAGTTTGTAAATGGATTTAATGCAGATTTTCATGGAATCAAATGGTTGTTCATGTACTTTTATATTTGAGTGATCATTTAAGGGTCATGATTGGTGATCCAAGCTGTTTTTCTCTCGACGATGAATGTCGGTCTTGATACTCATTGTTTTGAGGTTAATATCACGAGTGACCAATTTTGTCAAGCACAATTTTGTTAAATCATATCCAATTTAATGTAATGCACGAAACTATCGTGGTCACTTTTAAATAAAATTTAAATGGAGGAAAATTTATTTCAAAAAATCACAAACCCAATGTCTCAAATCCAACAAATCACATGACAAAAACACTCCATTAAATTGTGTACTATTGATTATGCCTTGTCATGCAACAGTTGACCTTTAGTGTCACAATATTAATTACTATTGCATCAGTGCAGCTGCTCGAGTTGTACCATGTTCTTGGGAAGTAGGGAACATAAAAACCCTATTCAGATTAGGATTGTACTTAACCCTAAATACAGAAAACCCATAAAAAATGGGAATAAAATGTCATATTTTGTTTCGCCCATTTAGTGTATAATTGATAAAAATAAAATTGTAGATTTTAAATAGTAAATTCTATAAAATGTATAAATAAAAGTTATGACTTCTACGCAGGGCCAGATCTAGAATGAATAAATTGGGGAGACTTGCAAAATTTTAAGACTTCAACAGTATGAGAAAAACAAAAAGACAATTAGCCTTACCTTTCAATTTGTACATTTAACAAAATACATTAACTTAAAAATAAAAAATAAGGGTGTATTTGATTGCAAACAAAAATTTGGGTGGAAAGAAAACGAATTCCATAGAATTGAATTGCCAAGAAATTGTTTCAAGAAAAATTATGACAATTTTTTCCTAGAAAATAAAACCTCATCTGTCCCTAAAAAAATATTTTCATTATTTTCAAAGAAAATGTTGCGTTTTTAAGGTAAATGAAAAAACGTTTTACCTGAAAAAAAATACAAATCAATCAAATGCGTAGTTGGAAAATAGGTTGGAAAATACTTTTTCCATGAAAAAATATGGCTATCAAACGCAGTTAGTTGGAAAATAGGTTTTTTTTCCTGAAAAATGAAATGCAATCAAACGCACCCTAAAAGACAAAAAAAATACAAAAATACAAAAAATACAAATGCATTAGAACACTAATTAAATCGCAACTTGCAATTCTTTAAAAGATCAAACTTATCAATGATTAACTCTCTATCAATAACAAGAATAAGGGTGTGTTTGATTGGAAAATGTGGAAAAGAAAAAAATTTCCATGTAAAAAAGAAAATAAAAACCACCAAAATAGTGAGAAAATATTTTCCACCAAAATTGCCAAATTCATGCTTCAAGTTATTGTACCCTAGAATTTATTTTCTTTTTTCACCTTATATCTAACAGTTAAAGTAGGAAAATATTTTTCTCTAATGTGACATTATTTTTCTCGGATATGACATTTTCCATGAAAAATGGTACAATCAAACGGACTCTAAGGATGTGTTTGATTGGAAATAGTAGAAAAGAAAATTTTTATATGTAAATTAGAAAATAAAAACTCCCAAACCCATAAGAAAACCATAGATTGACCAAAAACAAGCTTAAAGTGGTTGTACTTTAGAATTCATTTTCATTTTTCACATTTATATCAAACAGCCAAAGTAGAAAACATTTTCTTCGGATGTGACATTTTCCATGGAAAACTTGTCAATCAAACACACCCGGTGTGTTTGTCAATGGTGGAAAAGAAAAAAAATTTCATGTAAATTGGAAAATAAAAACCACCAAACCCATAAGAAAATATTTTCCATGGAATTGGCCAAAAACAAACTTAAAGTGGTTGTACCTTATAATTTATTTTTATTTTCTACATTTATATCAAATAGCCAAAGTAGAAAACATTTTCTTCGGATATGACATTTTCCATGAAAAATTTGTCAATCAAACACACTCTAAAATGTACATATTCAACTAAGAATTTCAAATTGTCAATTCATAAATTTAGTTAAAAATAATAATATACAACTTGCAACAACTCGAACATCCATTATATTTTTATATTTAATTATTCAAATCAAACGAGTATCATTTGACTTCAAATATAATTTTATTTAAGTTGATGTCGGAGTTAGCAAGAATTGTTAAACCCATTTTAAGTGGTCATTTTTTACTAGTTATTTTAAGTTCACTATTTAACGATTTTTCGTTTCAAAATATGTGTTGCATAGCTGGTCTCGAGTTTTTCGAAACAATACCAAGAACGTACCTCAACGATCAAGAAATATAGCTAGAAAATAATTCAAAATAGGCTATGGCCACTATTTAGATTTATTAAACTCATTTTATGCAGCTATTTTTAACTCGCATTTTTAACTCGCTATTGCGACTTTATCACTTAACAATTTTACAAATTAAAATATTCATTTTGAAGAACATTGTGAGTACTTCAAAATGATATCAACAACCCTTTCTTACGTTTGAGAGAATTGTAATCCAAAATTATTTCGCAAAATGACACGGTGAAATGAAAATCAAAACTTATTTTTCCTGTGCCTATGACTAGATCCGCCACTAATTACATGAAATATATGAATAAAAATAATATTTCAACAATTTATAAATACTAATAAATAATCGAAAATATAATCTTAGTGCTCCCCTCGCATTCTCAACCAGAATTAGTTGAATTGCAAAAGATGGCTTTAAATGGACCTGACTTGGACCACCCATTTAAAATTTTCTAACTATATTTGAATACTTTGATTTGTGGGTTGGGATAGTAAATAATGATGATAATAAAAGAAAGAATAAGTGCACTTCAACAACAATAAGATGCTTTGTTTCTTTTACTATCGAATGGTATATAGTGCATTAGACATTATACATAAATATATGGATGGACATTGACAAGTTTAGATGACGATAGTTATTACGAGTTTAAAAAATATCTTACACATTGTATGACGATGAGGAATTTGAATTTAATAAAAAAAAAAAAACAATGTGTAACAAAATATATTATTTGATATGTCTAACTTTGTTCAGTTTTACGTCTCAAATATATATTATTTTCTTATAGGCAATCGGGGGAAATCATGGTCCCCTCTTTGAAATCTCTGAACCTACTCCAAATTTTTTTATTTTTATGTTTTAAAATTTAAATTGTATTTAAAAAATAAAAAAAATGATATTAAAAAAATTAGTTAATTAAATGAGGCAATAAATAGATATATTTTTAATCCCAACCCGCCTTCCAAAAATCTCTGACGGGAAGAAATGATAAAAACCCTTCTAGCCGCACCAAATTGTCATCTCTAGACATAGAAATTAGCGCATGTTTGATAGTACTGACATTTTATAAGTTATGTATTTTATTGAATATATGAAAATAAATTAATAATAAATTATTATAAGTCTTACAAAATGTTTTGATAAAAAATATATTTAATTATTTTAATTTATTTAAATTATAATTTAAACTTTAACAAATATTGCTTAAATATGTTCCTCCAAAAGCCCCAATAAGCACATTCTCCACTTGTAAAATGAACTTGTCTCCTCCCACTGACTTGACCTTTAATTCCAATCCTACTCTACCCTACCCTACTCCAATCCAATTAATCCACTCTTTTAACTTTTTCTTTTTGCCTTTGGTCAATCTATTGCTGCCCGAAGTTTTTTGACCAACACAAAAGCCAGAACAGAAAAAAGAGCATTGACCCTTTTTTGTACATCACTACCTACGAATATGAGGTAACCTTATACCGTACAATAAAAAGTGGGGAAATTGGCGCAAATGGTCCCTAACGTTTTCTATTAATGCACAAATGGTCCCTAACGTTTCATTTTTGGCAAAATGGTCCTTAACTATCCATTTAAGTGCGCAATTAATCCTTTTAGGTGCGCAAATGGTCCATATCACTGTTTTTTGTCTTTATTAGCAAGGGTAAAATTATCAAGTCACATTTTTTTTCAACCTTTCAATTGACACAAATGGTCCATAATTTTAAGAAATTTGCAATTGGATTCCTAACCTTTAAAAAAGTGAAAATGAGTCCGATACTTTAATTTTTTTTATTAAAAATTAAAAAAAAAACTAACAAATTGATAATATACTAAATTATTTTGAATATTTTATGAACTATTATAAAATAACTAAAATTAAAATTCATAATTATTAACAAATGTGCTAATTAAAATTATTTTATTATTATTAAGTAATCATATTATTTAAAATTCAAATTTTAATTTTATCATTACAACAAAAGAAGAAAAATAAATTTGTCACAAATAAAAATGTTACTTATGCTCAACCCAATTCGATTTTATACAGTCTCATAATTACTGGGCCAATTCAATCCGATTTTGAGCCACAAGGTTACTGGCCTTTCAAATTGTACAATATAAGTTATAAATCTCGACCCACTTGTTATTTCTCATTTTCTTGTAAAATTAAAATTCAAACAAGATCTCGAACATAATTCGAATGAGGTTCGAATAATAAACTCTACAATCAGTTAGTAAAATCCTGGTTCAAGTATAGAACGATCGAAAATAGTAATATGTTTAGTAAAATAAATGGGTTAATTACATGATAAATTGAACTTTATACTCAATTTTATTTATACCATCAAATTTTAATTCATTTCATTTATACTACCAAACTTTAAAATTACTTTCAATTAAACTACTTCATTAATTAGCCGTTCATTGTTTGACGAAAATTCTGATGTGACATTAACGAATTGTTAATTGGTTGATGTATTTCACCACGTATGGAAGTATTGTCCACGTGTATGAAGTTTAAAATGAAAATACACTTTTGATGGCCCACTTTACACTCATCCAACACTTGTTGGACAAGTGTCCCAGTGAACATTATAACAACACTCACCATAGGCATTAGAACAAAACCGATGATGTGAAATCAAATGTTCAGAACTTCACTTCTGAGGATTAGAAACCAATAATCACACTAGGTAAAAATTAAAGGGCTCGATCTTATTTTTTTTTAACTGATGTTGAACGTACCATGTGGTCACATTTTTCACGATCAAATATTATTGTAATCGCAGCAAATATACATTTTTGCTGATCAAAATTCTACAAGATACTACGGTCGAGTAGTTAAAATTCATTGCCGCGTCAATTAAAAAACACAATATAGTCTTCTTCGTAAACACCAATATTCCGTAGAACCATTCCCTCTCTAAAACAAAGCATTCGAGATTCATTCTTGTAATTCAATAAAAATATACAATTATGAGTAACTAATATTAATTTCTGTCATGTCCCCTCTCTCGTATTAACTAATAATTAAATGTCCATATCTTATTGTCAAATTCAAAAGAAGCAGCCAAATGAAAACACCCCACATGATTTGGTCACATTTTTGAAGTAAAGCCATCATAATGTCATTTTTAAGTGATTTAAAAAAAAAAAAAAAAACTTAAATTGAGTAGCTGTGTATTCTACAAAAAGGAGATTCCGAATTTACTTTTTCTATATACAAAAACATTGACCACAACAAAATATGTAATTCAATTTTTGTCCCCAAAATTTGGCCACATTTTCATTTTCAAAAACTCAAGTGCCGTTACCGTTAATTCCCAGTTAACTTTCCATTGCCTCCTCAGCATTCCCATTGCCGTCGATTCCGTTAGCTTCAATTTCGCCGCCGTCATCGAGCCACCTCTCCGCGGCTGCGCACTCCACCTTGTGGCGGAGCTTCCAATCGAGCGCCTGACAAGCACGTGAGCAGTAATTCACTGCTCCGCACACAGAACACCGCCGAAACTCATGCCTCCTAGTCTCTGGCCTCCCGCAACCCGAATGAGAGCACAACCGGAGCCCCGGTGCCGGATTCCCGTCACAACCTGAGAACCAATCGGACAAAAACCGGTTCGCCGGATGAGACTCCGGTGCCGGAACATTACACCCGAAGTCACTCAACAAAGGACATCTTGTGACCGCCACGTGGCGATGGTGCAGCAGGGGATTCCATGTAAGCCACGACCCGGAGTTCAGGGCCGACGGAGCCGCCGTGGCCAAAACAGTGGCTAGCTCCCTCGCGTTGGCTTGGACGAGGAATCGGCGCCCCTCGGCGACGTTCTGCTTTACTCCATAACCGTCTTGCAGGCAATGACCGAGCTCTCTAATCGCATCGATATGCCCCATGAAAGCGGCGCGTGCGCAGAGTGCAACACCAGCTCTTAGATCCTTGTCGTTTTTCGAGCCGCCGCTTCCGTTGAACTGAATGACAGCGAGTGAATAAAGCGCGGGCGCGTAAGAACTAATCGCGGCCTTGGCCATTAAAGACGCGCCGCTTCCTCGGTTTCGCAAACAGTAGAATCGAATCTGTGTCCAACAAGAAGGCAATAAATCACAGAATCCTTATCACATTTTGAAAAAATATTTTTAAAAAAAAATATATTTACCATGCCGAGTGTGTAACAGGCTTCAACACTTCCAGAATCGGCACAGAGTTTGAGGAATCGGTGAGCGGACTCGGACCAGTTTTTAGCTTTGACCGCTATCATTTTCGGACAGGCTTTGGATAACACTATTGAATGGAGGCCTAAGCCATTAAATCTTTTGCATCTGTTCATAGAAAACTCAACAAACTTTAGATTGAAACCTATAAATAGCTTAAATTTTATAGAAAAATCAATTCTTTTTTATTGGTAACATAAAAATAAGGAAGAACATGTGCTTACGTTATCAAAAAGTTGACGAAATCTGCAGGGCAAGCAGCAGTGGAGCTGAGTTTGCAGAGAATACAGAGGACGAGATCATCCGGCAAGGCATCGAAGAAATCAAACTCTCCGAAAGTTTCCGGCGAACCCTTTAATCTTTTCCGGCAGCCCATATTCTCGCCGGAGAAGTCCATTCTTCTTCTTCTTCTTTTCACCTTATTCTCATTCCCCAGGAACATATTCACTTTGGGATAACAGTGCCCTCTCCTTGTTCTCATCCCACTCTATCTCTCTCTTTCTCTTTCTCTCGCTCTCTATATATATATATAAGTTTGTATATTTTTGGATTGGATTTTGCAGGCTATGTTTGTGTGATTCTTCTATTTCTTTCTATCTCCAAAGAGATGAAGAAGAGAAGTGAAGGGTTTATATATAAGAGATAGGGAGTAACAGGGCCGAATGTAGCCAATAACGTAAGAGGGCTATTGTATTTACCAAAAATGCCCCTAATGATTCATTTCCGTCAGTCCGTGTTATTTACCGGGTAAACATGGTAAAATTGCGTTGACCGGAATACCGGATCCCTAATTTCTATACAAGTCCATCTCAAATTTGTCACAATTTTTTTTTTTATTTAAATAATATTAAAAAATAAATAAATAAATAAACATAAAGATAAATGAAAATATTGTTATCCTCGCACGATCTCACCCCATTCCCGTCCCTTTACAATTCCTACATTTATTTTTTAAATTCAACCAAAGTTGATCATGTTCAAAAAAGATTTTATAAAATGAAAATATAAGTAAAATAAATAAGGGATTTTGGCGCAAATGGTCCCTAACGTATGCACTCAGTGTGGTTTTGGTCCCTAACCTTTCATTTTTGGCTAAGAGGTCCCTAACGTATGCATTTGGTTGCAAAACTGGTCCCTGTGGACGGAATCCGTCCAATTGCACCGTTAGTCATTAATTTGTTTTGGGATTTTGGCGCAAATAGTCCCTAACCTATGAGTTTTGGTGCGAAATTGGTCCTTATGAGGTAAAAAGACAAATATGCCCTTAGTTAATTGAAGAAATTATATGTAGATTCCTAATCATTACAAAATGTGCAAATAGGTCCAATACTTTTATTTTTCATAAAGAATTAAAGAAAATTAATGATTTTTTTATTTGGAATTAACACTTTAGTAATAAACATGTCAAATAAAATTATTATTTTTATTATTAAGTAATTATATTATATAAAATTTAAACTTTTATTTTATTGTTGTATAAAAAGATAATTTTATCACAAATTTGATGTACAAATACTTTTATTTGATTGAGTTATATGTTTATTAACTACAAATATTAGAGATCCAACTATATTTTTCATATTTTAATTTATCGTTTTATTTTCGTTTCAAAAATAAAACACATAATGTGTAAATTAACTTTTATTAGTATTTTTATGTTAAATAATAATAAAATAAAATCTGGTAAATAAAAATACTAATTTTTATCAGTCACTACCACCTGCCATCATGCCGCTGCCAAACTATTAAATCTGATAAATAAAATAATTTGGAACGTGAGCATTCAAAAAAAATATATTCAATAGTATGTACACACTCCATTGAGAAAATTATATACCCACAATCACACGACATGTCAAATAAAAATTATACACGACATGTCAAATAAAAATAAATTTTTTATTAAATAAAAATTATTACATAACTTGAACTAATCTTATTATTATTTTATTTAATACAAAAATACTAATAAAAGTTAATTTACACGTTATGTCTTTTATTTTTGAACAAAAAGAAAACGATAAATTAAAATATGAAGAATATAGTTGAATCTCTAATATTTGTAGTTAATAAACATATAACTCAATCAAATAAAAGTATTTGTACATCAAATTTGTGACAAAGTTATTTTTTTTATACAATAATAAAATAAAAGTTTAAATTTTATATAATATAATTACTTAATAATAAAAATAATAATTTTATTTGACATGTTTATTACTAAAGTGTTAATTCCAAATAAAAAAATCATTAATTTTCTTTAATTCTTTATGAAAAATAAAAGTATTGGACCTATTTGCACATTTTGTAATGATTAGGAATCTACATATAATTTCTTCAATTAACTAAGGGCATATTTGTCTTTTTACCTCATAAGGACCAATTTCGCACCAAAACACATAGGTTAGGGACCATTTGCGCCAAAATCCCAAAACAAATTAATGACTAACGGTGCAATTGGACGGATTCCGTCCACAGGGACTAGTTTTGCAACTAAATGCATACGTTAGGGACCTCCTAGCCAAAAATGAAAGGTTAGGGACCAAAACCACACTAAGTGCATACGTTAGGGACCATTTGCGCCAAAATCCCAATAAATAAATATGAAATGTATTTTCTATTCAAAATGATTACAAATTGTTATGGTTTCAACATTCGTATAAATATCAAATTATATTATTATCTAGAAACTTTTATGAAGTTTGAAGGTTTTATAGAAGTCTCATTATCTTACGAAATAAAATTTAAAATTTTGTTAAAACTATTTTATCAAGTTTGAAATGTTTTATGGTTAAATATATAAGAGGAAATTATAAGAAATGTCTTTTTTTAAGTGCGCATTTTAAAATATAACATATTTTAAAAATATTTAGTCAAAGGACCATTTAGATTTAATTAGAACGAAAATACTCCCAATCAATTACAAGAAAACTCATCCCCATCATATTCAAAATCATTCACATCGAGATCGACAACTAGATCTACCAAAAACCAGATCGACAACTAAATCTCACTAAAAAATCAAGCCGCTCTCTTCTCCACACCACAAACCTCAAACAATATACAAAAAGAAGAACATAAATTTCATATACCAAAATTCGGTCGAAAAGACCGACTACTCTATTGTATTCTTCTTTTCCTTAAGGAGTATTAGGAAAATTCTTTGTATCTACATATTCGGAGTTGTTTCTTGTTTAGTAAAGGCTACATAGGATACTTATAACCCTAAGTTAGTTGTCGGCCTGTTCTTCCTTTTTAGATTTCACCTGTACTAGTATAATTCGGTTTAGAGTTTGAAATCCGCTAAAGCTATTTGTCTGAGAACCCTTTAGCATTTCTTTTCAATGCGGGTACAAATAATACTTTTAGGACAATGTTGTTCGCACTTTAAACTTGTAATTTGATTATATTCTTCTTCTTTTTTCTTCGAGCATTTTTGCAAAGGAGTTTTCTAGATTAGTGGATCACTCTTCATCACCTAAATGTAGTGAATTTGGAAAAAGGTCGTAGAATAGGTAGATCATCGTTTAAGAAATAGGAAAAATGATCTATTCTCCATGGTGGAGAATAGTTATGAAGGCTACCGAACACGTATTTGATGGCCATTGGATAAGTACTCCAACGGCCACCGAATCCCCTACCATAGGGAGTAGATCATTTCTCTAAGAAATAGAATGAAACTTATAATAACGTTCAATATAAAAAGCATACATGAGGACCAGGGCCAGCCTTGGCCCTAGGCGGCCAGGCAACCGCCTAGGGCCCCCAGCCATGCAGGACCCAATTTTGGCCCAATTTTTTTGTTTTTTGTAAATAAATATCAACCTACTTAAATGTGAAATAAGTCTAAATAGAAAATAAATTCAAATCTAACATACATTATCTATCTTAATCTAGTTTTTAAATTGTAGACCGTACAATTTTCTCTTTAAACCTCATTTTAGAAATTTTTATCTTGAATCAAAACGATTTTTTAAATTGTTAGGATTGGAACAATAAATAAAAAGGCAAAGAATAAAGAATACAATGATTTATATAGTCCTAAAAAAAATGATGATTTTTGTTTACAAGATATTAGTCATATATATAAGAACACAATGAAAGTTTTCTAATTATAATGAAACTTTAATACAAAATTTTGAAAAATATCCTTACTTAAGAAAATACAAATATCGTATACCTTTCGGGGAGGTACCGCCGAGCCCCCGGGAGGGGGGCAACCTGCCCCCCCTTTCCAACTCCCAAGGTTGATCCACACTCAACTCTGCGTAGCGCAACATATTAGACTCCGCATCTTAATACAAATTCCAATCATTTTTTAATTATCTTTCAAAAATTTATAATTTAAAAACATCTTAATATATTAATTTTCGCCTAAGACCCCCCAAATCTCATGGCCGGCCCTGATGAAGACTTGCCCAATATGCGCCTCTTAAGCAAAATTGTGATTTTCCAACACAAACTCGAGGACGCTTTTTTTTTAACCAGCTTCCCCATTTAGTCTATCTTTATCTGATGCAAAATATTATAAACCTAGTACTATTTGTGAAAATTACACCAACTAGTTACATTTTTTAAAATAATTATATTATTACAAATTTATTCATTTATTATAAAAAATACTGTTTGAAATATATTATTTTAATAAATAAAACAAAAACAACTAGCATAAATATTAACAACTCTTTATAAAATCATCCTTAATTCTAGCACACATTTTGCAAAACAATTCCTTTACCGTTAATCTTGAATTCCAACATTTATTACTATTTTCTTTCTTGAAATTTCATCCCAAACATTTATGGTATCTTTCTTTATAATATCTTGAAGTCCAACATTTATGATATCTTCTTTTATAGTCTATATACCTACAAATAAATGTGAATTGCAAATAATCAGATGTTAACAAATTGAGCTAACATTATAACAAATTAGCAGATTAAACTGAATAATAAAGCTTATACATGGGGAATAATAACATGTAAAGTCAATAAATTGTATGTAATACAATATGTATTTCGTAATATAAAACGAAAATAAATTTGTGTGGATACAATAACATATATCGATATGGAATAGAATGTAACAGCCACTAAAAGAAATTGAAATTAAAATGTAACAGGAAATCAGAATATTTAATATTTAACATTACCACTTAAAAGAAAATTGAGGTGTAACATCCAATCGGAATGTGTAATATTTAACATTACCATCAAAAAGAAAATTGATATGTAACATCCAATGCAACTAATATAAATAAACAACTCACATTTAACATTGAGATATTGAATGCGACTAAATCATATGCTGATTTTGTAATAGTTAATCAAATCTATCATTCAAACATATGTATCATGAAATCAATTAAAAAATATGTAACAACGAATGCAATATTACGTGACCGATAAAAATCAACATCGAATTAAGTAGCCAAAACAACTAATGTAAATTAACAATTAAACTCTTTGCAACAGATAATGGAAATGAAAGATTACATGCATTTTCTAGAAAATAAATTGAATGCGACACAATCATTTGTTGATAGTGTAATATTTTTATCCAAACATCAATGAGCAACATATAACAAATAATTATACAAATTCGTTATCATATCATTTAACATAATATATATCATGTCACGCTATTTGAAGTATTCGTAGCAGATTATCCAAATATAATTTCTTTTAACAGATAACATCAAATGTTACATACTGGTGAAGACAACAACTTCACATTATATAATCCAATACATATTTTTTAACATAACAAAATATAACATAATACAATCATCACAATAAATTTTTAAACGTACAAACTTGTAAAAATTTGAGTGAAACAGATTATCATGGAATGAATTGTTCAATTGACTAACATTATGTTACATAATCTACAGAAGAAATAGTAGATGCATATGTAATTGAAAAATATTATACGTACTGTCGTCAATTGTTTGTGTTCGGTCGAAGAACAATGATTTCAAGAGAGATTTTTTTTTTTAGCCAACAGATTTGTTGGCACCCGATCTCGATTTGCCACTTCATGTGCTACATTACTTATCAGTCAAGCAAGAGACGGCCGACCTAACATCAAATTTGAGTTCGGACCTCATCCATAATCCCGTGGTCAAGTCCATTACTGCAATGGAGTTCAGGTCAGACCACGTCTTTGGATGTCATACTCACGTCATCAGCATAGCTTGTCCTTTCATATGTCAGATGCTAGGCTAGTTGCTGTCATTAATGAAAATGTCACTTCACATTAAATGTCCAAAAAGAAGATGTCTTGTAGGCATTTATTACTGAACTTGACATTAAATGTCCCACAAGTTGGACATAACAACGGCTGAAATAAAAGCATTCTTACAAAAATTATACAACCAGGTCTTCCAACGCATTTACATATATGTTATCCATCACGGTCATAGCCGACCTCACTACTTTAACATTAAGTTGGTTTAGAATCATTATAAACCATTTTCCAACGTCAACAAGATTAATTAACATTATTATAAAATGATAATGATTGCATTTTTAGATTACAATAAAAAAAGATATTGTAATATTTGATTACAATTAAGTGCTTTTTTTTTCAATAATATTAATAAAAAAATGTTTAATCAATAATATTTTTAAAATATATGTTACATAAATAGTTTTCTATAATTATATTTAGATGGGCCAATTTTTGTACACAATAACCACCGTCTTGCCATTTTATTTTGTAAAAGTTTAAATGGATACATTGGATTCAAATAGCTAGAAATGCAATTTAAATCTATGTTGGGGCCTAACCTTCAATGAAAAATGCGTATAATGCGTATGAGTAATTATGCACATAATAGTCCTAAGTGAAAGGACTTGTAAAGAAAGTCCATAGTCATTGCAAAAATTATGCAGGGTTAATGACAAAGTGGAAAATATACTGCCATTTTGATTAGAAGGGAATGAAAGCAATTATCTTGTTGTTGTGGTTAGCTACACAATTTGCAACTCATTGGGCGTAAAACTTGTTAAGTTAAATTTTACGTTGACAAACTTTTAATTCGCCTATAGTTTGTAACTTTTTAACATTCTATTTTTCAGATTGAGGTAGAGAGGCCAACGCAATGCGTGAGAGTCGTAATTTTCGGGTTTGCAAGTAAGTTCATTTTTCAAAATTTGAAGCTTGATCAAAATTTTGATTAATAAAATATTATACTTTTTGCAGGGATAAGCTCATGTATTGGTATTGATATGAGTTCGCGATAGTGACTATATCAAAACTAGAGAGAATAGGAAGTGTAATCGGGGTGCAGGAGGCGAAAGTATAATGGAAAGAGGAAATAAGGAGCGGAAAACGGAGTCACAGTAGTTAAAGTTGGAATAAAAAATGAAAGTTGGATCAAGTAGAGCAACATCACTGCATCTCTTTTGGGCTCAATTAAGGAACTGTTTTCTTGCTGTGTTATAAGGTGAAAATTCAACTTGTTGGCAATTTCCATGACTAATCAAAGTGTATGGATAGATATTTCCCAATTTCTAGATGTGTACACATTGTGCTAAAATGTTGAGAAATATTTGAGGCTAAAATAATAGAACACCTTGCAAATCAAGTCCATTTCTCTTCACGTATAGGTAAATTAGCTATTTGACAGCCGAAATTTGGACTTTTAGTCTCTTTATAAATTACGTTTCACAATGATGTTCAATGCACCACCAATTGAGAAAGCAGCTTCACTTCTCATTTTCACCTCTCTTTCTCATTCCACTCTAAGAAAAAGACACGTACAGCTACTCTACATCATATTTGATCTAGCTTTCGCTTCTCCCTCGAGATCTCAATCAAATAGGGTATGTGGTTCTAAAACAAGGTCTCATTACCTTTCTTAGTGTACTATGTCACGTGATTCCTTCCTCCTTTTAGTTGAGAAATTTTTCATTTATTTTAGGACAAAAATAGCGAACATTTTCTTTTCCTTCCGAAATTTTCTCTTTTAGAAAATTAGAAACCAAATTACTTAAGCCCTTCCAATGAGTCACAAAAGATACCTCTGGGAGATACCGAATTGACTGTGCTACCAACATCAAGGAGCCTCGGCTAGGATATATTAAAAACAAGACCTTTCCTCTAAAAGTAATAAATGGCTTGCTCATTTGAATGGAAGAAAAATTATGTCAAGTACTAAAACCATGACACTCGGTGATAGAATTGAATACGATCTTGATAGGAGATTTCTTGCATCTATTTATACTTAAGCTTATGAAGTTTCACACAATAAACTTTTGCTTGAATTCGTGCTTGTTATATATGAGGTTTATTTCATCTATTTATACTTCAACCTATTTGAAATGGAAATGTAGAGATCTATCCAATCTAACGATCGAGAACTCTAAATCCTGCCACTAAAATATTTTACATCCCTACAAGAAATAATGTAATGTGATTTTCTCTACAACATTTTAGATTGTCCCTACATTGATCTTTTATTGACTTCTCTAAAATTCTCTATAAGAACTCAAAATGTTTCGTAAAACTCTACACGAATTTGATTATTATAAACTCTCTCTACATATCTATATTGTACTGCTTACGAGTTCATGCTTTTGAGTCCTTGAATTGCGTCGAGCTTCCTAGTATGTCCTCCCAACAATTTTCTCCTACTACAAAAAATTTAAGCTAAAATTTTGTCAACCAAACATATTTTGATGGTCAAACAAAACAATTTAATTGGATAGTCAATGGGGAGGGTTGTGTAATAGTTGGAATATTTTCTATAGTTGGTTGAAATTATTATCTTACACGATGTAAACATGTTTTAAACAGCTTCTAAATTGATACTCATAATTATTTTGGAAAACTTCCGGCCCTTTTATAATAATAAAAAAAAAATTACACGTAGATTTGTGAAGTTACTTGCCAAATTTGTGAAAACTTCGGTCCTTTTAACTCCAAATAGGGTCGGAGACGGAGATCATGGGAAGTTAGATCACTTAGATAATTATATTTTCTCAATTTTCGAGAACATACTTTATAAAAAACTTCACTGGGTTTGAAATTTCGATGTTGTTCGATCATTTTTTAGACTGACTTAGTTAAATGTTATTCATATTTGTTTTGATCGATATTTTTTTTTTTAAAAGTCAAAAGAACCCGACACCAATTTCGAACTCAATATTTGTGATTATTTTTAAACGTCATCGGTAACAATAAATGGCAATTCAATTGACCCAAAAAACAATTTGTATATGAACCGATGGTAGTACCAATTTCTACTTCTTAATTTGAGTGATTAAGTATATGTTTAGTAGAGTTTAAATGTAGTTTTTTAGGAAATTTTAAAAAAATTTGACGAAATGTATAATTAAAAAATTGATTAAAGTTGTGAATTCTATGAAATATGTGATTAAAAATGAATTTGAAATTTTATTTTTTAAAAAAAAACTCAACAAAACATGGTCTAAATTCTAGAAAAAATGACCATCAATTTGTTTAATCAATTTAAAATATTGATATAGAAATTATTTAAAACGAATGTATCTTTTTTAACCAAAAGTGGTGGATAAGTTGAGAGATGACGTGGATCTCAACGACTGATGTCGACCACTCATGTCAAACCGTGGGACCACGTGTCAGTTAAAGCTCATCTAGAATAAAAACATGTGGGGGCAGTTCAAATTTTGTGGGCCCCACAGCTATTGCTCATTTTCTTTGTTCTTACTTAACCTGCCTGCTTAAAGTTTTGACTACACAGATCCTCGTTCGATTGTACTATCATATGTTCCGTAGTTGTGAATTTCTTTTTTAATTATTTATATTATAAATTGTAAATGAATGTGTAGATAAAAAGTAAATTATAAGCTGTATAAAGAATTATGAATAAATATATTAACTTGCTTAATAATATAATATTTTCCTAATCATTTAAAAAAAACAAACTATTTATTATTTCTATTTTGAAAATAAAAGCATGCTAACTTGTTGTAGGCCCTCTAACATTTAATTGAAATTAACGCTTTTAATAGATTTGAGTAGCTTAACATTAGGTAGGGCTATATTTATGAGAGGAAAAACAAGTAAATTGAAAGTATTTTCAATAATCATTGTACGTATTAATGTATTTGAAAAATAATTTTGACAAATAATCACGATTTTTAGTTTCAACTAATCTAACGGTATAGATGTATTAAAATCTTTATTGGAATATGTTTAGATTTGGGTATAAGAATTTTAAAGGTTCTAATAAATCTAGACAGTTAGGCTTGGTTTAGTATTGCTGTGCTTTTAAGATAATCAACTTCTGTTGTGCTGTAGAAAGAATCAGTTGTGGGAAGAATCAGATAAGTGTTTGGTAAACTCTTGTTTTAAAATTGCTGTATGTTTCAAAAACAGCATTTGAGTGTTTGGTAAATAAAAGTGATTTATTGCTGTAATGATATTAAATTACTAAAAAGGACATTGATTATAATAATGTTATTTTGTATTATTATTATTATCATGAGTTGTAAAATTTATTTTTTTCTTTTACACTAATATGTAATATTGTCAAATATTTTTTAATAAAAAAATACATTCACTATTGTTATTTTAAAATAAAAATAATAAACAAGTAATTAATTTCAAATTTTATAAAAATTACAAAATAAAAGCATAGTTATATGGTGAAAAAATTAATTAAATTTATATTATTTCTTATGCATCAAACTTGCATAAATTCAATTTCTCAATTTCTCCATTTTCATATAATAGAAAAAACCAAATAATCGTACATCGAATGTTTGATTCGGTAATGTTGATTCGTGAAGGTTGAAGAAGAAGAAGGATGAGGCATATGGAGATAACGTGAAATCATGTAGAAAATAAACCTAGGATATTAAAGGAATTAGTTTAATTAATTAGGGGTGAAATTGGTATTTTAATAATATATAAATGTAAAAGCTAAAAGCAGAATCTGAAAAGCTGCATTTTTGCTGCTTCTCAAAATATGCTGTCAGGTGAGTTAGATTATTCTATAATCACTTTTAAAAAATTTGCCAAATGCCTAAATCAACTTCTGATTGTTTGAGAATCAGAAGTTGGGCTCCAAAATCAATCGCAAACGAGACCTTAGATTAACTTAAATTAATGGCATGAAAATTTGTTTAAACTTGACGGGAAAAAACAAACTAATTATAGCTTTCAAAAGTCAATTTTAAGTATTAATACACCTGTATATTTTTCAAACTCTATCGATATAATAAGACGTAATAATATTAGCACACGATGACCAAATTTTGGCATTAAAGAATAAAGATAGCCCCAATCTCGATGCCGTTTTTACAAAAAAAACAATTAATTTGTCGAGACTTTTGATCTAATCACTTCTTAATTTAGTTACAATTAAAAAAAATGCCTATTAATTAAAAATTACATCAAAATGGTCGGCATTGACATTTATTCTTCCAATAAACAAGAGGTCTAAAATTAAGTATCATTTTGAGGGTATACATTTGCAAATTAGATGGTAATATAACAATGTAGACTATACGTTTATGTGGTGATAATTGTATAATTTGGACATCTTAGTTATGGTAGTTGATTTCTTAGCTTAACATGTCAATTTCTCCAAGAAGTCAAAAATAAAATGTTTCTCCCTTTTTTTTTTCTTGTACATTTTCTTCTTCTTCTTTGTATTTTAAGAAATTTCCTTCTTGATTGAGTTTTTGATTTTTGTCCCTTCAATGGGATTGCTTGACTTTGGTTGGACGATTTTTCAATTATTTGTTTCTTTTCAAAAAAAATTTTTTTTTTTTTCATTACTGGATGACAAGCTTATTGAAAGTAAGTTTGTGAGTACTTATAAGTATTTATAAGTTTGTCAAACATAATTTTCATCCACACATTCTGTAGGACTCACAACTTTTATCCATTTTGTATCTACACATTCTGTAGGACTTACTGCACAAATCTTTACCATTGAATTATGTTAACCAACGATTCTACTAATTTGATATTAACATCTTTCAAGAAAAAAGAACTCGAACAATCAATCACGTAGTTAAAAAGTATGATGAAGTATAAGGTGTGGTTGCATTAATCGCATGTCATGTTATTATATATGTGAAATATGTATTGTTATATTTGTTGGGTTGTATGCCCAAATAATATAATTTTGTTGTGATGAAATGACAATTTTATATTGAATAAAACTTTGGTTTGTATTCATTTGTTATTATTGCATTTGTTTAATATTGAGTATGTAAATTAAGTGCCAATGATCACTTGTGATAATATAAGTTGGATGCTTGCGTTGAGAAGTATAGTGTGACACAACTTATATTTTGATCATCAATAAAATTGTTCACAACTAATGTATAAGGGTTGGCGTCTTGTACCGGAAGGTTGTAGTGTTGACTATTTAATCATTCGAGTTTGCGATTTGTCCTTATCGCAGAAATGGATTAATGGTGACACTAGTACACTAAGAGTGTATTGAACGGACCACGTGTCGAATTTAATTATATAGCATGACCGTGCGAATAATTAAATTCCACTTGATCACCGAGTATTTCATCTAAATCCCTTGACAGGATTGTGTATATCTTTTCGTTAGTTTGATGGTTCTTTGATTCACCAATTGGTGAGATCAATTTAGTTGATCAAATATCTCGGTGACTTGGGAGCTTGAGAATAAGCGAAGTAGAGAACACGAATTCGTCTCGGGAACTGTCACCCTAAAAAATGGGTCGAGTGACAACTTAAGTATTTTCTGTTGAACGATTATAAATCTGAGCTGTGTTTAGCGACGGCTAAACTTCAACATCTGTGAATTAGTTCACAGGACCGTTGAAAAAAATGTAACTTAAAGTTAGTGAGAATAATTAGAGGGGCAAAACGGTCATTTATGCTCATACCTAATTATCGGATCTTAGACAGGGATGAATTACATATACGGTAGATCAGAGGAAAGTATTACAACTTCTGTAATTTTATATATTCTGAGAGTACAATCTCTTGTCTTTAGTGGAAAAAGCAAAAGACTAATAATTAGATTGAGGGGTCTAGGGTCGACTAGACGGAATCTAATTATTGGAGCTTGAAAAATATATGTCCGATCAGGTCCCTGTGGTAGCTCTATAAAGTTTTGGACTTAATCACAGTTACTATAAAAGTTTTAGACTTAATGGTAATTGTAATATAAGTTCAGGGATTACACGTGTAATTAAATCAATCATAAACTAATTGGATTTGAATGCAATCAGGACTCTTGTCGTTGTTTGCAATCAGATCACTTGCCGTTATTTATATCACATTGCTTGTGACATAAATTAATTCGAACAATTAGATCAATCAAGAAAAAAGAAGAAATTAAGTTTCTCAGTTTTCTAGATCTGACCAGTCCAGAAATTAGTTTTAGTTTTTGGTTTAAATTAAAAGGGTGCCCACACGCCGGTGTAATCCAGACTTGGGAGAATACCATAGAAGACTTGAACGTTGGAAGCACCAAGTTCGTGAATCAAAAGCAGCAAGTGTAATCCAGACTTAGGAGAATACCATAGAAGGCTTGAACGTTGGAAGCACCAAGTTCGTGAATCAAAAGCAGCAAGTTCATGAATCAGATCCAGATCAATATCGATTATCGATTCAGGTATAATACTAATCCATTAGTATTTTAATTATAATAAATACGTGAACATCTAGCAAAGATCCTAGTTTTATGAATTAAAGAAATTTTTTGTTTTCTGGCTAATTCTCGTGCCAGTTTCTAACAAGTGGTATCAGAGCGGTCTAGATTGTTCACGTATTTATTATATTATCTAGATCTGATATTTACATGTTCTAGTCGAGCGATGTCTAGGATTATTTGTTTATATGTTGATTGAATAATTGGTATTATTTTAAACTGTGATCCAATTATTTTGTGGCCCCACTTGTTCATTGTAATTCGTTATTTTGAGTCTGTAACAAGATCGGTGGATTACGACTCCATCATCTTGATTTAATTTTTAATTGCAAAATAGATTTAATTGTGAGCCCTAAATTGGGACTAGTTATTTTTGTAATATTGAAGATCAGACCACAAGGAACGGAACGAAACAAAAAAAAAGGAGAAAAAGGGGAAGACCGCCGCACAGATCACCGGATCTGAGCAGAGGCACGGCCGCACAGATCGCCGGATCTGCGCGGCGGCGCCTGCGCCGAAGGAGATCTGCGCACTAGCATGGGCGCGCAGATCTCGAATCTGCGCGACTGGAGGTGTGCGCAGATCTCAGATCTGCGTGCCGGTGCGGCCAAGCAGATCTCAGATCTGCGTGGCCGGTGCTCCAAAGTAGATCTGAGATCTGCTAGCCGGGAGCCAGCGCAGATCTAAGATCTGTAGGTGGCGCGGTCGGGCAGATATTCGATCTGCGTGATTGTCGCGCCGGCTGCCACACATAGCCGAAGTGTCACCGGCAATTAGACTTGGCTGCGAGCTGGGTTTTTCGGCCATGGTATTTTCATATGTGGATTTTTGCTTGGACATGAAGATGACTTGAGGAAGAAGACCCTTGTTTGCCTACTTGGATAGCGCATGTTTGGTTGTATGGATAATTGGACATGTTTGACAACAAATTCAAATTCTTGGGAGTTTGGTTTCAATTATTCCTTGGACCTGTTTGGCAATTGGAGCAAAGATTTGGACTGAAGTTGTAAATTAAATATTGGGCTTGGATCCAATTAGTTTTTTAATTTATTTCTTGAGTCTTGTTTTGGGCCACAAATAATTGTTAATTTATTGCTGATGAATGCTTTAAATATTTGTTTGAAATATTATTATTCTGTAAATCATGTCATATAGAATTAATTTTGACATCGCTCGTGATACATAGAATATAATGCATTTCATTGGAATATTGTTTTTCCTCGAATAATTTAATTTAAATTAAATTTTTCTGGAATGGAAAATTCGCAATAATTAAACTGTATGTTAATTTGATTAATGGGAACAATTGATAATTATTAAAATCCATTATTTTAAAACATTGAGTGGGAATAAAAATCCACGGTCTCCTCTTGTCAATCTATAAGCAACAGAATGCATTAGCCTCGTGCCGGTAACGCAACGGACTCCCTATTGGAGGGCTGCGTAATTCGGGTTGTTTGATTGGATTCCTTTTTGGTAAGATCGTCTAGATAGAATATAATTTGAGATCATCCTATAGATGGCGGGATTATTTTTCAAGTATTTAGAGATCTAGACAAATGTTATACACTCAAATCGAGATTATCTACGAACCTCCTATAGAGGCTCTCGTTTATAATCTTGGTGACCAAATAAAGCGATACTGGATTTATCTGGACATTTATTGTCAAGATATGATTTGTCTAGTGGGAGGACCCCAGCTTAATCAGTGGACACGGTGACCTTTCCTATGGAGAGGCCTGTTGGATCACAAAGATTAAGTAGTCGTTACATTATTGTAGTTTTATGGATCTACATGTGCATTCATGTATCATATGTTAAATTCACTGCTAAATTTTAATATGCAATAATTTTGTTATTTTCAGCAAAATGTCTCTCAGTCCATTTTCGTTATCCTAAAACAAAACCAACTAACCGGGGAAAATTATGTGGATTGGAAACGTAACCTAATGATTGTTCTCACCGTTGAGAAAATTGATTTTGTGCTTGAAGAAGATTGGCCTGAGCAACCCGCTGAGACTGCAAGCAAGGACATGAAGGATGCTTATGATAAGTGGGTAGCTGCAGACAAGTTGGCTCGCTGTTATATTTTGGCGTCAATGTCAAATGTGTTACAGCAGAAGCATGACAGTCTTGAGACCTCTTATGTCATAATGAAAAGCCTCAAGGACATGTTTGCACATCAAAGTAGGAGAGCTCGGTTCGAAGTCATTCGTACCTTACAGAACATCCGTATGAAACCTGGAACGCCAGTGAAGGATCATATGTTAACCATTATTGGACACTTCAATGTGGCGGAGAATCTGGGTGCAACTATTGATCAAGATACTCAGGTTGATATGGTATTGAACTCTTTACCTGATATGTTTTCACAGTTTACTGTGGACTATCACTTACACAAGATGGATATGCCATTGACTGAGTTGATGAATGAGTTGCAAAATGTGGAAAGTGGTCTTAAATCAAAAGGTGGCGATGCTTATACAGCAATTGGCAGCTCCTCTGTTTCCAAGCCGAAAGGTGGAGGTGGAAAGAAAAGGAAGAGAGCTAACAAGAAGCAGGAAAGCAATATGACCAACGCAAATGGAAAGCCGAAAGGCAAGTGTTTTAGCTGCGGCGAAAAGAGTCACTGGAAGAAAGATTGTCCCAAAGCACTAGTTAAACAGAAGCAGGGTGCGGGTGAGTTTTTCATAACTGAGTCTTGTTTGGTGGTTGATTCTACATATTCCTGGGTTGTAGATTCTGGAGCTACTAATCATGTTTGCATGTCAATGCAGATGCTTCAGGAGAGCAGAAAACTCAATGAAGGCCAGTTCACTATCACAGTCGGCACAAGAGCAGTAGTTTCGGCGAGAGCTGTAGGAGTAGTTTATTTTTATTTCAGTAGTGGTAGGCGTTTAATTTTTAAAGACTGTTATTATGTCCCGCAGATGAAGCGGAATCTAATTTCCATTTCTTGTCTAATAGGACAGGATTATTCTCTTGATTTTGCGCCTAATAAAGCGCTTTACATTATGATGAATAAAGCTCCTATTTGTGCCGGATATTTGATGAATGATCTTTATATATTAAACTATTCCACAAATGAAATTAATAACACTTCTGCAAACCATAATAAACAAAATACATACCATACTAGTAATACTTATCTATGGCATCTTAGGCTTGGACACATCAACCTTAACAGAATACAAAGGCTGGCAAAGGATGGTCCCCTCAACTCAATTGAGGTCGAACCATTGACGGTCTGTAATTCTTGTTTGGAAGGTAAGATGACCAAAAGGTCCTTTTTAGCAAAGGGATATAGAGCCAAAGAAGTGTTAGCACTAGTTCATTCTGATGTATGTGGACTTATGAATACACCAGCGATAAGGGGATATGAGTATTTTATCACCTTTACAGATGATTACTCTAGATTCGGATACATTTACCTGATGACTCGAAAGTCGGAGGCTTTTGAGAAATTCAAAGCATATCGGACTGAAGTCGAGAAACATTTGAGTAAAAGTATAAAGACATTTCGATCAGATCGAGGTGGCGAATATCTCTCGGGAGAATTCAGGGACTACTTGACAGAAAATGGTATAGTTTCTCAACTGAGTGCGTCTGGTACACCCCAACAGAACGGCGTTTCAGAAAGAAGAAACAGGACATTGTTAGATATAGTTAGGTCATTGATGAGTTTTTCAACTCTACCTATCTCATTTTGGGGATATGCACTGGAGACAGCCGTTTATATTCTTAACCTAGTTCCATCTAAGTCTGTTCCCAAGACTCCCCTGGAAATATGGAATGGGCGCAAACTAAATTTGCGTCACATCCGAATTTGGGGATGTTCGGCTCATGTGCTGAAAGGAAAGATAGAAAAGTTGGAGTCTAGATCAGAAATATGCCTGTTTGTGGGATATCCTAAAGGTACCAGGGATACTATTTTTATAGTCCTATAGATAGGAAGGTTTTTTGTCAGTACAAATACAACCTTCCTAGAGGATAAATATATTAATGAATGTCAGTCCAAAAGTAAGGCTGTTTTGGAAGAAATGAGTGGGAGTAATCCCAACTCATCAATTCCTGGAGCACAACCTGGTGACAGACGACTCATGGTATCGCAAATGTCTAGGGAACGTTATCTGAGTGGGAGAAATGATTCATCATCTAATCCCATAGATCAAGAGAATGTTCAAGGTAGTGATGAGGTAATTGTATCACCTGAAGGTGATACTAACATTGATGAAAATGTTACAATTCTAAATGAAGCCACAGTTCAAGATCCACCGCCCCTTAGGAAAAGTCAAAGGGTTATCAGAAAACCATCTAGGTACTTGTTTGTCGGAGAATCCAAACAGGCGATCTCTGTAAAACAAGTAGATGATCCGATTTCATATAAGGAGGCTATAAACGATGTGGATGCAGATTTGTGGAAACTAGCTATGAACACTCAGATGGAATCTATGCATTCTAATCAAGTCTGAGAACTTGTAGATGCACCAAAAGGGATAAAACCCATCGGGTGCAAGTGGGTCTACAAAAGAAAGAGAGGAGTAAATGGGAAGGTGGAAACCTTCAAAGTAAGGCTAGTGGCTAAGGGTTTTACCCAAAGAGAAAGTATCGATTACGAAGAAACCTTCTCGCTTGTGGCTATGCTCAAATCTATTCGGATTCTCTTATCCATTGCAGCTCATTATGATTATGAGATGTGTCAAATGGATGTCAAGATGGCCTTTCTTAATGGTCATCTTGAAGAATGTATCTATATGGTACAACCAGATGGGTTCATAGAATGTGATCATGAATCTAAAGTATACAAGCTGCAACAGTCCATTTATGGATTGAAGCAAGCATCAATATCTTGAAACAAAAGATTCGACGAGGTGATTAAGACATATGATTTTAATCAGAACTTCGACGAACCCTGTGTCTATAAGAAGATACAGGACAAAAATGTAATTTTCCTAGTGCTTTATGTGGATGATATTCTACTCATAGAAAATGAAGTAGGAATGTCATTACCTACGAAAGCGTGGTTGGCCCAACAGTTTTCATATAAAGGTTTTGGACAAAGCTAGATGTGTTCTAGGATTCAGATCTTAAGAGATCGAATAGAACAAGCTGGTAGTTTTGTCCCAAGCTATATATATTGACAAGATGCTTGTCAGATTGTCATGCGAGATTCTAAGAAAGGCAATTTGTCATTCAGACATAGAATCTAACTATCTAAGGAGCGTTCCTAAAGAAACTCCTGAAGAGATAGACGACATGAGTAGAATACTTTTTGCATTTGCAATGAGTAGTCTCATGTTTGTTATGCTGTTGGTATGATAACTCGTTATCAGTCTAGACGGACTAGAACATTGGGTGATTGTAAAGCATATCCTTAAGTACTTTCGGAGAACAAGGAACTATATGCTGGTTAACTCTTTGCCATTGGGGTATATGTATATTAAGATTATACTCTAGGGCAAGTGGGAGAATTGTTGGGTTGTATGCCCAAATAATATAATTTTGCTGTGATGAAATGACAATTTTATATTGAATAAAACTTTGGTTTGTATTCATTTGTTATTATTGCATTTGTTTAATATTGAGTATGTAAATTAAGTGCCAATGATCACTTGTGATAATATAAGTTAGATGCTTGCGTTGAGAAGTATAGTGTGACACAACTTATATTTTGATCATCAATAAAATTGTTCACAACTAATGTATAAGGGTTGGCGCCTTGTACCGGAAGGTTGTAGTGTTGACTATTTAATCATTCGGGTTTGCGATTTGTCCTTATCGCATAAATGGATTAATGGTGACACTAGTACACTAAGAGTGTATTGAACGGACCACGTGTCGAATTTAATTATATAGCATGACCGTGCGAATAATTAAATTCCACTTGATCACCGAGTATTTCATCTAAATCCCTTGACATGATTGTATATATCTTTTCGTTAGTTTGATAGTTCTTTGATTCACCAATGGGTGAGATCAATTTAGTTGATCAAATATCTCGGTAAGTTGGGAGCTTGAGAATAAGCGAAGTAGAGAACACGAATTCGTCTCGGGAACTGTCACCCAGAAAAATGGGTCGAGTGACAACTTAAGTATTTTCTGTTGAACGGTTATAAATCTGAGCTCAGTGTTTAGCGATGGCTAAACTTCAACATCTGTGAATTAGTTCACGGGACCGTTGAAGAAAATGTAACTTAAAGTTAGTGAGAATAATTAGAGGGGCAAAACGGTCATTTATGCTCATACCTAATTATCGGATCTCAGACAGGGATGAATTACATATACGGTAGGTCAGAGGAAAGTATTACAGCTTCTGTAATTTTATATATTCCGTGAGTGCAGTCTCTTGCCTTTAGTGAAAAAAGCAAAAGACTAATAATTAGATTGAGGGGTCTAGGGTCGACTAGACAGAATCTAATTATTGGAGCTTGGAAAATATATATCCGATCAGGTCCCTGTGGTAGCTCTATAAAGTTTTGGACTTAATCACAGTTACTATAAAAGTTTTAAACTTAATTGTAATTGTAATATAAGTTCAGGTATTACACGTGTAATTAAATCAATCCTAAACTAATTGGACTTGGATGTAATCAGGACTCTTGTCGTTGTTTGCAATCAGATCACTTGCCGTTATTTATATCACATTGCTTGTGACATAAATTAATTCGAACAATTCGATCAATCAAGAAAAGAGAAGAAATTAAGTTTATCAGTTTTCTAGATCTGACCAGTCCAGAAATTAGTTTTAATTTTTGGTTAAAATTAAAAGGGTGCCCACACGCCGGTGTAATCCAGACTTGGGAGAATACCATAGAAGACTTGAACGTTGAAAGCACCAAGTTCGTGAATCAAAAGCAGCAAGTTCGTGAATCAAATCCAGATCAATATCGATTATCGATTCAGGTATAATACTAATCCATTAGTATTTTAATTATAATAAATACGTGAACATCTAGCAAAGATCCTGGTTTTATGAATTAAAGAAATTTTTTGTTTTCTGGCTAATTCTCGTGCTAGTTTCTAACAATATTTTACTTGTATAGTTATGTTACAACATGAGAGAGCTACATGCTCGGAGTGAGTAGTTAATTAGGACTTCTTTGAAAGTTTACTTATTGTGCTGACTAGAGGAGGCTCTATGAGAGGCAAATTCTAAGCACAAATAAGTAAAAATCGTGCTATTCACCTACACAAACAAAAGTTGAAATAACCCGCACACATTATTATCAACTGCACCACTACAAAAAGTCCCAAGCTATCGCACTCGGAGACATGTTATCCAATAAACTAAAACTTTTCTCTATTTATTATTTATTCACTAAATTTATCATCACGATTAATATTGATTTAATTGTTAGAATAAAATTGATTATCATCACATCGTCTTCGAATAACTTATATTTCATACATTTACCTATTTTATTCAACAATGATTCGAATGAACACATGGCATGGAGAATGTATCACAATAAAGAAGCCACTTAACCCTATTCTTCACCATTAGTTCCAAATCCAAATTCCCAAAGCCATATTTGGCTGGAGGAGCATAATTCATGGAGGCATGCCACGTGTCAGTCATTTAACAACCTAATCCTAACTAGTAAGATTATTGCGAGGGAGTGTTAGTTAGGCAACCAGCATGTCTAATCAATTAATTTATAACAACACGTTTTGGCATAATCAACGGGACGTGAATCGACATAAATAAAAAAGAAAAACTTAATTTTCTAGGTCCTAAAACTGTCATATTCATTGAGGGTTTTTTGGTATATGAAGAAATTTGTTTTTGTAAAGTAAGTAATAGCTTTTATATCACGGATAAACTCCTTGAAAAGTGGAAAATCAAGAAGTAAGCATGCTTACTTGAAATTGATCCAAAATCGAAAATATGACCACACAAGTTTTTATACCCTTGGGATTCTATCATAACTATCAATATCGTTGTTACTAATTTTGTCTAAATTATTAACATATAGATTTTCATTAGAATATCATATAATAATATCATTGGCCACTACCGATAGGATTTTTATTATTGATCATTTGCTCTATTAATTTTTATTATTAGTATTATGGTCGAAAAAGTCCACTCAATAATTTTGTGTAACATCCTCAAGTTGCTTGAGTGGTATCTAGTAAAGATTTCACTGACTAAAGACTTGTTTATGATTGATTTTGGAGCTCAACTTCTAATTAGTCAAACAATCAAAAGTTGTTTTAAGCGTTTGATAAATTTTGAAAAAATGATTCTAAAAGAACCTGTATCATCTTACAATTTTGGTAGCTTTTCAGATTCTGCTTTTAGCTTTTCTATCTATCTATAATTGAAATACAAATTTTGACCTTAATTAATTAATGTAATTCCTTTTATGTCACATATTTATTAGTATTCTAATTATAATGCATCTCTACAAATAATTTAAATTTAAATTTAATTGATTTTTGTACAATATTAGTATGCTTTTATTTTTTAATGTATTAAAATTTTAAGATTTAATAGAGATATATATTATTTTTATTTTAAAATAATTATGATAAATGCATTGTCTTGAAAAAATATGTGATAATATTACATATTAGTATAGAAGTAAAAATAAAATTTACAATACTACTCATGTTAATAATAATACAAAATAATATTATTATAATCAATGTCAATTTTAGTAATTTTATACAATCACAGCAATAAATAACTTTTTTTATCAAACGCTTAAATACTGATTTTGAAACATACAGCAATTATGAAACAAGAGTTTACCAAATACTTATTTGATTTTTTCTGCAGCACGGCAAAAGCTAATTCTCTTAAAAGCACAATAATATTATACCAAGCCTAAGTGTTGTAATATTGTTCAAATATTGGTAAATAAAAAAGAAATAAATTATTTTTTTAAAAATATAAATTTCACAATCGCCCAGGCCAATAAGTGGGTGTTCGCCCACTTGGTGAAAGCAGAAGCAGATTTGCTTATGCTTCTACTGAGTGAACGCTCAGATTATGCACTAGCCGTAGTTTTGAATTTCTGGCGCCTTTTCATCAATCTTTGTGTCTTTTCTTGATGGTTTAACACCATTTAGTGGTATATTGATAGAAATCTATAAATAGGTGACATATTTCTTATATTAACAACAAGAAAAACATCAAAATCAAAATTATTATCTATATTTTCTCTCCATACTCAGATTTTATAAAAAAACTTTAATTGTTCATTTTTTATAGATTTCACTTGTGCTTGTGCAATCCAGTTTGAGCCTTATAAATCTGTCAAAACTATTTGCTTGAAGGCCCTTTAGCATCTTATTCACAAAAAGAGCACAAATAATGCTTTTAGGATAGCGTTCTACGTGATACGAGTTCGGTGGCAACCGAGAGTAAAACAACAATGGCAGCAATCAAGTTGATGAACCAAGATTTGGTGTGTTTGGATCGGTTTGATGGAACCAACTTCATCCGGTGGCAAGACAGGTTGAAGTTCTTATTGACTATGTTAAAGATCTTCTACATACTTGATCCTGACTTGCCTGGAATCTCTGAACCAACAAAATATGATACTGATGAAGTGAGGGCTGAAAGGAAGAAACGCCAAAAAGATGAACTCATTTGTAGGGGTCATATCCTAAATGCACTTTTAGATACGTTATATGATTTCTACACTAACACAACGTCGGCAAAGCAGATTTGAGTAGAACTAGAGTATAAATATAAATCAGAAGAAAAATTAACTAAGAAATTTATAATCTCTAAGTATTTTGATTATAAATTTCTTGATAACATTTCATTGTTGCTTCAAGTACATGAACTACAAGTTATCGGTAAACAAATTGAAGGCGGTGAAGATTGAACTTCTCGAAACTTTTCAAGTGAGTGCAATTATTGCTAAATTGCCTCCAACTTGGAAAAGTTATAGGAAGAAAATATTTTACAATTCCGAAGACTTTTCATTAGAGAAAGTTCAAAAAGATCTCCGAATTGTGTAAGAGTCTAGGGCAAGAGATGAGAATGAAAATTCTCATATTAGTACTTCAAAGGCCAATGTCGTGGGAAAACAACAAGTCCAACAAATCCAACAAGTCCAAGAAGAGGAAATCTTCAAAGGACGACAACAAATTCAAAAAGAAGTTCAATGGAGAATGCTATGTTTGTAGTCAATTCAGACATCAAGCTAAGGATTGTTGGAACCGGAAAATGGGTAAAATTGAGGGCAAGGTGAATTCTCTTGAAAATGACAACATTGTTGCTACCATGAGTAAAATCAATGCTGATAAGAGAAAGTCTTCGAGGTGGTGGAATGATACCTGCGTCACCATTCATGATTTCTATGATAAATCATTCTTCAAAACATATCAAGAGGTTGATGATGGTCAATAAATTCAAATGGAAAATGAAGGATGCTCCAAAATTATAGACAAATGGAATGTGAAACTTCAATTCACATCTGGGAAGAAAATTATCTTAACTAATGTACTTCACGTGCCGGGTATGAATAGAACCTTGTTAGTGGTGACTTGTTGGGAAAATCGGGCATTAAAACGGTTTTTGAATCGAGAAAACTTGTACTATCCCGTAATGGAACTTGTGTGGAAAAAGACTATTTTACTGAGAGAATTGTCAAGCTATGTACTATTGATAACAATGATAATAAATTGATTTCTTCTTACATGTTGTGTTCTATTAATTTATGGTATGAAAGATTATGACATGTATGATATTTATCTTTACATAGAATGTTAAAAGATGATATGATATCTTGTGAAATTGAAAAGCAAAATAAATGTAAAATTTGTGTTAAATCAAGAATGATTAAAAATCTATTTCATAGTGTAGAAAGATCAACACAATTATTTGATCTTATTCATTCCGACATATGTAAATTAAATGGCATGCTAACTAGGGTAGGAAATAGATACTTTATAACACTTATAGATGATTTCTTTAGGTTTTGTTATGTTTACTTAGACATTTAATATGTTTAAATTATACAAAATCGAAATAGAGAATCAACTTGGAAAAAAGATAAAAAATTCTTAGAAATAATATAGGTAGAAAGTACTTTTCTAATAAATTTAATATCTTTTGTGAATAACATGGTATAATACATCAATGTAGTGCTTCTAAAACACCCATATTTTAAATATGAATTGCTTTGAGTATATTTGAACAAGTTGAAGATTGTTGTAAGGGTAATTGGTACAAAACGTCCATATTTTTTTGAAGTGATTGTGCAAATAATTGATACGTATGAAATTTTGATATTTTCACCCTAAATTCACTTTTTCTTGCGCAAAACATCCTTTCCGTCCATTGCCATCCAAAAAGTTCCGTTAAGTCTGATCTACAACACAACTCGTACCAATTTAGAAGGGTAATTTTGTCTACAAACTTTCTTCCTAAATTAATTTCCACCTGCAATTCTCCTCTGTGACACAGACAAATTACCAGACATAATACTGGCCAAAGCCTAGTTCTATTCTTTGGAAGTCTAATCTCAGCCACCCATTTTTCCAATGCCATTGCCTCACTCTCTAATAAAGTTTCGTGGGCTTCAGAGAAGTTCCAACATCCTTCACTGGGATGGGTTTCAAACCAAGAAAGAATGAAAATTGGTTCTGCTTATGCTGCAAATGGCTAATAGTGTAATTCAGTGGCTGATTTTGCGATTGCTAATGTTGGAGTTGGAATTGAGCCTGGATTTGAATGATCTGAGATGGGGTGAGGAGATTAAGCCCAATATCACTGTCAATTTGCTCATATCCAAAACTCGAAAACCCGAGATAAAGAAGAAGAAGAAGTTGAAAGAAAAGATAGAGGAGGAGGTGGAGAAGAAGATGTATTTGTAGAAACACTTTTCATAAGTGGTAAAAGTGTTTGCATAAGCTCTTCCCTAAAAGGATCTAAAGAGAAAACTTGACTACTGCTAGCATTGTATATATCTATAGCTACTACCATGATTTCTTATCAAGAAATTATAGAATTCAAATAAAGCAGAAGTAACAAAGATAATTCAGATAAGATAACAAACAGTGGAGAAGAAGTTCCAAAGAGGTCTCAAATAAACAATCATTTGTTACCCTTAAATTATAAACATTCCTTGAAAGGAAGTCGACAAACTCATACCGTTGCGTAAAGGTATTTTTCCTCCCTCTTTGTCGGTATTCTTTCTGGTAATTTTTATGTGTCGCAGAGAAAGAATTGTAGGTAGAAATTAATTTGGGAAGACAGTGTGTGAACAAAATTATCCTTCCAAATTGGTACGTGTTGTGTTGTGGATCAGACTTAATGGAGTTTTTTTTATGACAATGAACGAAAATGATGTTTTGCGCAAGAAAATGTGGATTTTGAGGGTGAAAATGCCAAAATTTCATACGTGTGGATGATTTGTACAATCATTTCAAAAGGTATGAACATTTTGTACCAATTACCTTTTTTGTAATATTGTTCAAATATTGGTAAATAAAAATGAATGAATTTTTTTTTTTTTAAAATGACATGAAATTGTCCTTGACGATCGTTGGCGTTCGCCCACTTGGTAAAAATATAAGCAGATTTGCTTCTGTTCTATTGGGCGAACACCAAGATAAAAGTTGGGCGAGCGCCCATGCTTAATATACACTAGCCATTAGGCCAGTGCAGTTTTTGAATTCCTAATGCATTTTCATCAACATTTGTGTCTTTTTTTGATGGTTTAACACCATTTCGTGGTATATTGATAGAAATCTATAAATATGTGATAGATTTCTTATATTAACAACAAGAAAAACATCAAAATTAAAATTATTACCTATTTTTTCTCACCATACTCAAATTTTATAAAAAGCTTTAATTATTCTTTTTTTTTTTTTTTTTTATGGATTTCACTTGTGCTTGTGCAATCCAATTTGAGACTTGTAAATCTACCAAAACTATTTGTTTGAAGGTCCTTTAGCATTTCATTCACCGAGAGCGCGCAAATAACGCTTTTGGGATAGTGTTCTACGCGATACAAGTTCGAGTATTCTTTTTTTATGTTGCAAATTTTTTTCTACAAGATCGAGATGTGTTGGTGTTATATTGAAGTATTTCCAACACGAAGTCCGTGTTTGACTAAGCTTAAATTAGAATTTAAGTTGATCGAACATATTTTTTATCTACCTATTTCATAATTATAACCATAACTTATATACACTTAAAAAATAATTCTAATGCTATCAAACATCCTAAAATCGTAATAAAAAAGTAAAAATTGGATTGGACAAACCATCATGTGCACATATTTAACAAATGAAAAATGCTTGAAGTAACAGAATATTGATCTAATGCCTCTGGTGGGCATTATAACAATGCCCACCAGCGGCATTAGAACGGAACTCTGAAGTAACATCCTCTGTCGAGTCAGTAGTTTAGATACTTTGACCTTAATTTTTACAAATCCCAACATAAGGCTATTACTAATGAGATTATGATACATTCTTACAATACCAAAGTTACTTTGCATGCTTAATAATTCGACTCTAGTTCAAATTTTTTATTATACGTTTTGGGGTATATTAAATCTTTCTTAAAAAACTATTATACCAAATATTGTATTTCTTTGGGATTAATTTCAATTTTGTAGCATATTTGGTAGTGTTAAAATTATATTTTATGTACTTTTAAATTATGATTCCTATAAAATGTGTAGATAATAAGTAAGTAGTAAGTTATAGATTTTACGAAATATCTAAATAAAAAATATATTTGATCAATTTTAATTAGTCAAACATAAGCTAAGTTAAAAGAGCATTGATAGTAGTTGCATAATCAATACTACATCAATAAATTGCAAGGTCCAAGCTTCACACCCTCGACATAAAATTTCAATAACGTTGTACACGGTACACACCCTTAAGCAAAGTCTTTTATGTATATATATATTGTAAAATGTTCATAAAGTCCATATTTGACTAAGATTAAATTATAATATTTATTTAAATTTATTACTTGTTTATCTAATTGAAAACTTATTAGGGTAAGAAATTTACCGGTTGATAAATACATTTTGTGTACTTATTCGGGCTTTTAAACTAAAATTTTATTCTGTTATATTATTGATTTTATATTTAATTTAGTATATTATTCTTCCTATTTCACGTTGTTAAATGCTAACTCAATACTTTTGAATCATGAGCAGATCCCTCCCACCTGCTAAGCACGTACATGAATTCCAAATCAAAGTTACATACTGCTAAAACGTTATGTGAAATTGTTCCGTAACGATTACGATAACGGCTTGTATCACGTCCAATTACCATAGCGGAAATATGGATGCCGTCAATTGCTCTAATGCAATCCTAAAACATTAAAATTATAATAATAAATAATGAGAAAAATACACCAACTACAAATAATAATAATAATAATAATAATAATAATAATAATAATAACAACAATAATGATAATGATAACTTACTTTAAAATATGGGTAAAATCTTATAGTTTCTCTAATTTTTTCTGGCACTGCAGATCTAGGTTTAGCCATCATATCTACTGAAATTGTGTTTAATGCCTTCAAAATCTTGTTGAAGATCAGCCTTTTAAATTCTGTTTTTATACATGTTTGCTACAAACTTACATGTTTGGTAGGGAGCATGTCTGATGATGATAAATTATTATTTTAGTTTGTGACATTATGATGGACAATAACAAGGAAACTGGAGATTCACACCAAGGAAAATATGAAGTATGGACGGTGGAAGAGAGCAATGAGTTGCTAAACATTCTGGTTGATGCTGTCAATTGTGGGTGGCGTGATAGTAATGGCTCATTCAGCAAGTTAACTGTGATAAATAAAATACTTCTCGCCCTTAACGAAAAACTTGGATGTCAAAGGACTTTTTCCCAATATCAAAGCCGTATGAAATGGTTTAAGAATCGGTACAATGACTATTGTAAGCTTCTATGTCATAACTCTGGGTTTGGATGGGACACAGTGACTAAGAAATTCACAGCTAGTGATGAAGTATGGAATGAATACATGGTAAACTTCATTTATATAAAATAATATGTACAATTTAACAATATAAGTCAGTGATCTATTTGTTTCATATGTTAACTCTAATTGTATTTTTTTTTCTTTTTACTAGTCAAACGGAAATTCAACTTATCGCACCAAAAAGTTGAGAATTGTAATTGGAAATGGAACTGCTATTGGGAGACATGCAATTGTACTCGGGAATGATACTGATGCCAGAACATTTTAGACACGAGAAAGTAGAGGTGGTGGTTCATTACATAACTTCATGTATGATTCCAATATCGGGGTATTCATACAAAGTGATACACAAGAAACTCTATATGAGTCTGCATATCTTGAGCACTCCACTCCACCATTACCATCCCGACCCATGAGTCCAAAAGTTTCCCCACCTACTAGAAAACGAAATAGAACCAACGTTGAAGCGAAATCAATTGAGACCAACAATATTCAGTTAGAGCTTATGGACAAGATCACTCAAAACATTGACAAGCTCACTCGTAGTATTGATTCAATTGATAATAGTGAACCTAGTTGTTGGGATATTATCAGGCACATCCCAAACTTGGATGATAGTGCTCGTTTCAAGGCCCTTGACTTGCTTAACACCAAAGCAAAGCAGTTTGAGTTCATGAAAATGACACCTGAAGAGCGTTCTAAATGGATAACTCATAAATTGATGCATTGAGTGATTTTATGGTATACGACTAATAATGAAATCTATAGTATTGGGATTGTTAATTCTAGTGTTTTTGAAATTTTGAAATTTTATATCAGTAATGAATTCTACAATATTGAGATTATTATTTTATTGTTTTTGGATACTTTTTGTATTTTGAATTAGTAATAAATGCTATAGTTTGGAGATTGTTTATTAATTATTGTTATTGATTGTATTTTGAATGAGTAATTTTTGGGGTTTGTTTGGATTAACTTTATTGTTGATTCCATAACTAATTACATGCACATACACAATTTAATTCTATTTTTTTTTCAGGCGCTCTAATTATATAATGTCTAGTATCGACATGCATGAAGATGAGGTAGATAATGAAGATATATATGGAAGAAGTATAAAGGAGAGGAAAATTGATTGAAACCATTAGATATACATTGTTGGCAATTCAAGCAATTCAATGTATGCTTAATGAGCTAATAGTTAACATGTGCTACGAACGTGTTCAACGTCCTCTAAATAGACGACCAAAAACTTCAAGGGGATACAATTATATACACAAAATATTAAATGAGGATCCGACAAACTTTCGACAAGTTTATAGAATGTGTCCTGGTGTATTTATAAAACTATGCAACATCATTAGAGAAAAAGCATACATAAGAAGTCATATATACTAGTTTGAAATAACAAAATACGTTTTGAATAGTCATATAGGTTGCTCAATGTCGAACATCTTTTTTCGACAATTTTCAAAATTCACGAGTATAGCCCACATTTAGATGTTCTAAACGTAATTTTTATTTGATTTCATTATGTATTCATCATCAAATAACGGACTTAAAGTACCACAATGTATTTTAAAAATGGCAATCTCTAATTTATGTCACTTATATATATATATATATATATATATATATATATATATATATATATATATATATATATATATATATATATATATATAAAATAAATGTTATACATTGCTTACTAATTCTACAACTATTATATAATCAAGAAAATATTGTTTGGTGGATTGCGGATTTCCAAATCGACATCAATTTTTAGCTCCATTTCGAGGCACTCGCTATCATCTTCAAGATTTTGTTGGTCAAGGCCGTGACCCTGAAAATGCAAAAGAGTTGTTCAATCTTCGACACGCATCTTTGAGAAACGTAATTGAAAGGATTTTTGGTATATTCAAATCGAGATTCACGATTTTCAAAACAGCTCCTCCATTTCCATATGACACACAAGCAGAGTTAGTGTTAGCTTGTGCAGGATTACACAATTTTTTTCGCAAAGAGTATCATTCTGATGAGTTTCCAGTTGAACCAGATAATGAAGTTTTATCATCTTCATCGGTGTTAAATGATCAAGTGGACAACTTTGGACTATTTTATTAGAGTCAAAAACAACAAAGAGAGAGTGCTAATGTGTCGAGGGCTACTATAGCTACTGATATGTGGAGTGATGATTAGTAAATTAATAATATTGACCATTAGTAATTTCTCTTTTTTATTTTATAAAATAGTACTGGATTTTTTTAAAATAATTGATACTTTGATTATTTATTTATGTAATTGAAGTGACTTATAATGATATGTTATCTGTAGATTATCAAATGTAGCCATTTTTTTTTTTTTTTTTGTAAAATATATCAACATTCAATTTGAAATTTCGTAGTTTACCCAAAAGAACAAAAAAAGAAAAGAAAAGAGTGAGCGAATAATTTGTGTAATTTACTTATAGTAAATAAATAGAACATTATAAATTCAATTTTTTTATGAATTTAATAATATTAATGTAATTAAATAAATTATTAATAGAATTTCTTCTAGGATAATTTGTTTTTTTTTGTGTAATCGTAGAACATTATATTTTTATATTTAAGATGTTTAATTGAAAAAATAAAAGTCTATCAAAGTCCATAAAAATTCATAAAAGTATATGAAAGTCTTTTACAATGAAATCTATAAAAGTTTGTAGGAGTCTATTAAAATCTATAAAAGTCAATAAAAGTTGATGAAATCCATTAAAATCAATTACTTAAAAAATGTCCATAAAACTCTTTCAAAATCCTAAATAAATATGACTCCCTACATCAATAAATTGCAAGGTCCAAGCTTCACACCCTCGACATAAATGTTCAATAACGTCGTACACGGTACACACCCTTAAGCAAAGTCTTTTATGTATATATATAGTAAAATGTTCATAAAGTCCATATTTGACTAAGATTAAATTATAATATTTATTTAAATTTATTACTTGTTTATCTAATTGAAAACTTATTAGGGTAAGAAATTTATCGGTTGATAAGTGCATTTTGTGTACTTATTTGGGATTTTAAACTAAAATTTTATTATGTTATATTATTGATTTTATATTTAATTTAGTGTATTATTCTTCCTATTTCAGTTTTGGACTCATTTATATGCAATTGGAGAATAATGGACAGGAAGAACAATGATTGGTGAAATCGACGAGTAAATGAGAAGAAGTTGAATTTTTTGAAATGAGGAAGAAGATAAAATCAATAAGTTTTAAGACGTGTTGGAGTGACAATGAAGAGTTGAATCAATGGATCAAACACCGGAAAGCCAAAGGACTGAATTGAGAAACTACTTATCGAAGTATGTGGAGAAATTCGAGCACAAATTTTGGTATTAAAATATCCACAAGGCAAATATTATACCATTGGACAGGTATTTGAATTACAAGTCCAACACTTTTTATGGATCTCAATTTAGAGTTTCTTACAAAAGGTTATGACTGTTTGAAAAATATCCGCACAGAGAAAAATAAGCTAAAGTTGGGACGATCGCCCAAGCTTAAAGCTGAACGATCGCCCATCACCATATTTTTCCAGCACAATGGTTTTTGTTTGGCCTGGGCGATCGCTCAGTGTATTTTCGGTAGAAATAGAATTTTGTTGCTTTTTAGAGTTCGACTCTAATTAAGAAACCTTTTGAATGCGATTTTAATAATTTTTTGGGATCTTTTGGGATACAATGATGATACTATATATATGAGTTCTTAACTCATAATTAGGGAGCTGATTTGGAGCCGTATTTAGGAACCAATTTAGAGAGAGAAACAAGAGACAAATTAAGAAACGAAGATCAAGATCAAGATCAAGATTTTATTTTTAAAGTTTTCTTCCTATCCGGGTGATGGCTTCTATGTTTTTTTTTTTTTTTTCATCTTCTTAGTATGTTAGGCTAGATTATTTAGTGCTATGATCATGATGAAACTTGTATCATGATCTTTTAATTCTTTAAACCTAGTTTTTGATATTTAAGCATGATTTTAATTTTGAATAATTGATATCGATTCTCTTCATTTACGATTATGTGATCAATTATTGTATGATTCTTGTGGCTTATTTTACTATCAAGAGATTGAAAATAGGTTAAACATATTATCAATTGTCGTAGAGTCTGATATGAGATATAAATATACCGCTGTGCTTTACGTGATCTCTAAGTATTCACAAATTCTAATACATTCTTGTATGTTCGCATTCGTCATAGAAATATAGTAGGGTCATATATGAAGATATGTTTAATTCTACTCGAGAGATATTGTTAAACAAATTAGGAATATTGATCTTCATAATTAATCACGTTATCAAATTCAACGATTCGGGTTAAAGTGAATTGGTATAAGTGGATTTGGGATCCTAATCCGCTTTTCTATTCCAAAGTAAAAGTAATTCTTATCTAATTTAACTTTTTATTTATTTGAATTATAATTATTTATTATTTTCAATTAATATTTTAATTAGTTTAAGAAACAAATTTTCAAAAGTAATTTGATTCAATTAAAATTATAATTGAACTATCTAAATCTCTATGGTACGATACTTGAACTCATAATCTACTTTATTATTTGTGCGATTCGTACGTTTACGAAATATTAAACAAATGAAATTGCTGACACTGTTTCCATTTGAGTACAGAGTCAAATTTCGGTCCGTACTACTTGTACCATATGGAAAAATTGTAAAACTGGCGCGTATAACGCTCACACTGAACATACACAATCACAAGCAGTATCATCCCGCCAGGCGCCAGCATCTGTAATCTGGATTCTGGACCATTCATTCTCATGACCTGATAATCATGATGATAGCATGCGACTGAAATCTTCTTTTAAGAAAAAAAGAGTTGACTGACGTTGACTAATCTTTGGCATAATGTTAAGTGTACCATTTTCTGCTTTTTGCCGGCGTGAAGCCTTCACACGCCAAGTCGTTAATGCACGCTTGTGATTTTCTTACGACCTGTCCTTGGAATTACGTCACTTGAATGTTGTTGGATGATTACATGTTTGAGGTCGATGTATTGTATGCTCGATCCAATAACATTGTGATCAAGATTAATGAATTCTTTTTTGACGGTCAAGATTAATCTACCGATCGAGCGATTAGAGTTTGTGGCCATGTCAACTAATTTATGTGTAGCTTATAAATAGAGGAGGCATAGCAATGGGTCGAGCCGGCCGAGCCGGCCTATAAAATACGAGCTTGGCTCGCCCAAAGGGACGGCGAGCCGAGCCGATTTGCCTACGAGCTCGGCTTGGCCCTCAAATTTTTTGTTTTGTTTTTTTTTTTTTTAAATTTTGAAAATGAGAGAAAAATACAATATCGGGTATCTTTTATGTTAAAAGTTAAATATTGAAAATCATTCTCCTTAGAATAAGAGTATTTATAGAAAAATAATGAAATTAAAAAACAAACAAAAAAAAAATGGAGTAATGCACGAGCCACGAGCCGAGCCGGCTCGTGGCTCGTGATTTTGGGCTCGTGTCCACGAGCCCAAACGAGTCGAGCTCGTGGGCTCGTTCCCACGAGCCCAACGAGCCGACTCGTTTTTTGGCCGAGCCGAGGTAGCTCGGTCATCTTTTTTTTTTTTTTTGAGCTCGACCCTAGCTCGTGTTCGTCTCTCGACGAGCCCAAGTCTGAGATGAGCCGAGCTTTTACAAGCCGACGAACTTTTTTGCCACCCCTAAAGAGGACCATCTTCTAAAGTTCGACGTATTTCTAGAAATAGACATAATCAATAGACCAGATTTCTTTCTAAAAAATATTCTAGCAATCAATCAAATCCATTATTATCAGATATGATGTACTAGAAGAAAAAAAGGAATATATGTAGTGATAGTTTGATTCGATATGATTGTAGAGATGTCTGAGACATTATTTTTAGGGACAATCTCAAATTAACATATTTTCGCGAGACTTGTTTGAAGGTAGGTCGGGCTTGAGAAAGATTTGTGTGCCGAATTTGTTGTTGTGTTAAATTATTTAATTCAAACTTTAATTAGTTTTAGTTGACTTGTAGGAATTGACCTTGTACCAAATTTGGTATGATCCACCTTCACAAGAGAGCTCACCCAACATTAGGTTTCGTATGGAAAGAATTGTCCAAGCCTAAAATGCCCGACTTAATTTGACGCCACTAGATATATAAGATATCTTAATACTTGGCCGTTTAAGCAAGAGTGAGGTTGCTTTTTGCCTCCTTGTTCGGGGACAATTGTGAGCTGGGCTTTACGTGAATGGCAAGTGAAGTGCAAATTCACCTAGGCTATTATGGTCATTATAGTTTTTGACAGCTCAATTAAGGTTAAACTTTCGATTGAATCAGTAATTTTAATTTCTTTTGGGGTGTCCGAAAATATATTTTTTTAGATAGAGTTGGAAGTAAAATAATAATAATAAAATACTAAGGTTTTAGAGCGACACGTCTAATTAAATTTGGACAATACATTACACGTAACAACGGATTCAACAAACTTAAAAATGGTATTCAATTGGTTTCATATTGAGAGAAGTAGACCGATTCTATTATGACAAAGGTAGACAACTTGTCTAAATAAGTTGACCATTGATCAATTACTGTAAAAAATTGTATGTCCATAAAATACGTGATTAAAATTAATTGTTGACTTTGAATCTAACTTTTCAACAAAATTTAAAGTGAAATCAAACAAACCCTTACAGTTCGTTTGGCTAAGCTTAAATTATAATTTAAGTTAGTCAAATTAATCAAATATATTTTTTATTCACATATTTCGAAAGACTTACAATTTATTATCCACACATTCTTTAAAACCCACAATTTATAAGTACTTAAAAAATAATTTCAACACTGTCAAATATGTGGAACTCAACCGTGATATTGTAGGTTCATTTATGAATGAACCAAACCTCGATAAAATTCTCGTGATGATTTATTGTTCGATATAGTTTACGATTTGTTATTTTATATTGATAATAGACATAATGATTTACAAGGTATAATTTATCATAGTTAGACGTCAAATTTGTAGTACTATTACTATATAGACCTTTATATTGACTTTAGTGTTGGGTACTTAATCAAAACGGGATTAACGGAGCTAAAGATTCATTTCATTTTGCACATAAGTGTATACTCTCTTCTTCTCTTTCTAATCAAGTCATCGGAGGATTTCTGAGACATTCCCGGCCATCGCCTTATTTGCAAAGACACAACGAGAGGTCACTGGCCTTGCTAAATGAGCTCGAACACCGACCTCAAAAGTCAATTTTTTGAATGAAATCACATGTGTACGTTTGTATACAATGTTCTTGTCAGTTTTCGAATTTTTAATTACTTTATAAATATTGTTTTAACCGAAAAATTAAAATAGTAGTGACGTCATTATAAAAATAAAATGCGACTCAATTACCAAACAATAATTTGAATTAACTATAATAAGGTCGAGGGATATAACAAAAACTAACATTAATAATTATAATATATAGTATGGCTGTCCAAAATATGGACAAGTTAAGTATAATTAGGTGGCGGTTTTGGCATGCAATTTGCTTTATTGCATGTGTATTCAAAACAATTTACTGATTTAGACATGCACCTAATTTAAGATTATTTTTTTATTTTAATGATTTAAATTTTCTTGTATTTTATTTTAGTTCGTTCTTTTATTTTCATTTTTGTCATCTGTTTTTACCTACTTTGGAATAAAATAGAATAAAATAAAGATAAAGGCATTCTTCATGTTTTAAGACATATTATACCATTTTTCATGACGGTTACAAATCGTTACACGCAAAGTTTTGTTGAAGAATAATCCTTAATCTAATTAAGATTAGAGTGGTTCATGCTGGAAATTGAGACAAATTCTTCTATTTTTATCATTATTAACAGATATAAAAAAATAGAAAAAAATTTATAGACTGTCAAAGTTTTTCACTATATGAAAATTCATTACAATTATATAGAATTTTATTAATCTAAAATTTTCAAATATCGTAAGAAAAATCATATCCTAAATTTTACTATACTCCCAAATTTCTACTCTTTGTACAATCCACAAAAAAAAAAAAACATTAAAATGATAGACTTACAATTTTTTCTTTTAAAAATTCTCAAGTGTCGTGTATAAAAGAAAAACATAACGTCAATTTATAGCCAACTTAGCGAGGAATCTCTTGCTAAATTTCGTTACTAAATTTGCTGACTGATTTAAATTAATGTCTTTATTTTCTTATGGTAATAAAAATAAACTGTGGAAAAAATATATGAACACATTAAAGGTCACATAAATGGGTTAATTTCACTGGCGGTCACTAAAGTTTTAGCAAATTAAAAAACAATCACTAAAATTACAAAGTTTCAACACCAATCACTAAAGTATACTAACGTACGCATTCACCGCCAGTCACTCTTTTAAATTTCTAACGTAAATTGACGACGTGTCACTGTTAAGTGTCTATGTAGCACATAATTTGTCGACATTTGGCAAATATTGACGTCACATGGACTTAATGTACTAATAGCTATAAATTAGGACCACAAATAATACACATAAAATATGAGGATCTCACTGCAATTTCTTGATAATATCTAAATAAGATCCCAAAAATCATTTGCAAAACCCGATTTAACCAATTGGAGAGGAAATTAGGGTTTGGGGTCCTTTTTTTTTTTTTTTGTTGACAAAAATTGAGTTTTGCAAATGGTTTGGATATCTGATTTAGATTTGTCTAGAAATTACACCTAGGTCCTCATGTTTTAATTACATCATTTGTGGTTCAAATTTACTGTTTTTAATACATTAAATTAAAGTGATGTCAATGTTTGCCAAATATCGACCAATTGTAGCGATATGTCATCAATTCACTCTAGAAATTAACAGAGTAACCATTGGTGAATGCGTTAGTATACTTCATTGACATTTTTGTAATTTTGCTAAAACTTCAGTAACTGACGGTGAATTAACCCGTCAATAAATAAAAAAAATTTAAATAAGTAAATCAGTATTACTAATATTAATATTTCATTCTATTCATGTTTTAATTATTTAAAAACATTGCATCCTACCATTGAACCCATGTCTCTTGGTGAATGTAAATCCATGGTCAATGCCTTCGTATCTTCTACAGAGAAATCACCATATGTGTATAAGTATGTCAATATATAATACATGTGTGTATGTGTATTATGTTGTTATTTTTGACATGGCTTATGATATACTCATGATACAAAAAGAATTCATGGTCCTTAATTAAAATCATTTTGGATTCTTCTGCACCCACATTTCATTGTAATTATACAACATGCATGTGGAAACACATAATTATAAACACAAACAAATAAACAGTATTATGTTTTAGGGGACCAGCAATCGGAGCATTAGACACAATAATCAATGTTTTGCACCCAGTTTTTGTAACCTTAAATCTATCATCATATTTATACACAAATGTTGCTGACCAATGCCTTGGCTTGTTGACCAAGCAACTATGGGAAAATGAAAAAAAAAAAAAAAAAAAAAAACAGGGCCACAAGTTGTAGTAATAATAAGGTGGAACCAATTGACTAACTTTTGTCCATGAGAGTGAGTGAGAGTATATATGTCTTAAAAGGAACGTTGGATGTACCATGGATAAAATATCTCGTCTTAGAAGTTGAAGTCGTTACAAATATGAGAAATTTATATATTTAAATTTAATAAAATAAAAGTAGAGCTTCTCATATGAAAATAAGAAATATGCAATTAATGATGCATCCATGAAAATGTAGAAAAAAGAATCCAAGATTAGAGATGGTAAATGAGCAGATGGGCCGAGTTAAGGATTAAAAATATATTTATTTATCGTTTCATTGTATTATTTATTTATTTTTTAAATACAATTTAAACTATAATACATAAAAATAAGATAAAAAATAAAAAAAATTCGAAACAATTTCAAAAAATTCATAGCAGAGAATATATTTCTCGTCCTTGTCTCGATTACCTAAAAGAGCGGAATTCCCACTCTTTAGGGGCTGGGTGGGGTATATATATATGATTGGTGGTATACACATTGATATTATGGCATGTTACCAATAATTGCTAAAATTGATCCAACATGTTTAGATATTGTTGGTAGATCTCATGCATACTTTTGGTTGTTTCAATCAATATCACTCTATTAATGCTCACTAATTACTTTAATTGGACATGGATATCACTGTCTTAAAAATCCTTGACACAAGTAAACTCTGGATGCTATATCTTAAATCCGCTTAATTCTTAAGAAATTAATATTTACAATTTGTAGGGTTCAAAAATCTGATAAATTTATGGAATTGATTATTATTTTTGAATTTAGAAAAGAGATAAAAATAATAATTAGAGATAGTATGCGATTTGTTAGAATTCCAAATATTAGTTGGTATTTCAATTATCTAAGAAATGGTTGAATCAAACTAAATTTGTTTAAATTCATTTTTTCATTTTTTTTTCAAAGAGCAATAAGAATTTGCTATCATGTTGATATAGACATTTGTAAAAATATGACATCTAGGGTTTCAACGGAAAAAAATCCCACATGTGCCACCCTCAATGGCTAGAGGGGGACCGGCCATAACACAAACATACACTTGTTATGTATGTCATGTTTTTCCTATCCAACCATAGATCAAGTCTTGCCTAATGCCCGAAAAGTATGCCCACACAATTGTGTAGTCACTCTTAGATAATAATCGTGAAGACTATAACAACATTCAAAATAGTAATTGATTCATGAGGTTCGTCTACATATATATATAAACAAAAATCATTAAGTGACGGCGAGTACAAAAAGCACATAAGCCATAGTTGTGTTAGTTATAGCATTAAGGAATAAAAGGCTGATGCTATAAGAGAGTAACTTTTGTGCATTGAGAAAGATAGAGAATAAAGGATTGAAGGCCAACTGAGTCGTGCCGATCAGCGAAAATGTAGAGACCGAGAAGGTTTAAAAGCCCAACAACATATAACACGTCTGCTGCTGATTTAAGTAGGCCAAGGAATATGTAAACTATCACTATTCTCAGAGCAAAATTATCCACTTATTATCTACACATTCTATAGAACCCACAAGTTTATAAGTATTTAAAAAATAATTTAAACACTACCAAACATGCACAAAAGCATGATTGGCTAAGCTTAAAAAGTTAATTTATAAGTAAATAAGAAAGTTTTAAAGTAAGTAAAACATAAGTAACTTATTTTAAAGTAAAATTAGATTTACAACTAAAGAAAAAGCTAGTATAATGGCCAGAGACACAAAAAACAAGAAAAATTTACTTGGGATTCGTTTGCAATTGGAAGATATATAGAAAACACTCTTTCTAGGTGAGAGAATCTGTCAAAATTTCACCGAAGTATTGGGTCGAACTGGAACAACTTCATGGCATGTTCATTATGAAAACAAATGGAGTTGATACATTTGGCAAAAAGAGACTTGTTATGGTTCAATATTCATAGCATCAAGGCCTTTCTTATTCTTGTATTCGACCACAGCCTGATCAAAAGTGCTTCTAACATGCTGGCAGATAAGCATTAGACCCTGGCACGAATCTTTCAACACTTCACTTGCTTGATCACCTGCAATTGAATCAAGAAGCCAATGTTTATGCTTAATTCGACCAAAGCAACCAGACTACTAGTTCATACTCATTTGTGGTATGAGATTGTCATTTGATTCGATATAATTTTACTTGAAATTTTGGAAAACGGGCGATGAAGTCAAATGATTAGTTACATTTATCCAAAAGACATGTATTTTCAGTTCTTAACTTTTCGAACATGTGAATTAGTTATTTATCAAAAAAAGTGAAAAGGTTATCCAAAAATCCTGATTAGGATGGGAAACGTGCATATATCAAACACATGATGCCCGTTTCCAGCCTGTCATCTATCTTGTTCAAAGCAAGATGAGATTGGGATATAGAATTCTTATAGAAGAAAAAAAGAGTCAAAAAATTGAGAGCTTTACTTTACGTTGAATATAAAAGGATTGGGAAACCTTACCAGTCGTCTGGACTCTTATGTTCACACGAGCATCAGAAGGATGCGGAATACTGTACCCACAAAATGTCACTCTGGGGCTGCAACATGATATTATTCTAGGTTAGTGATCAATAGTTTTGTCTACACAATGAATTTATTGAACTTACAACAACACAAAAACACAAGCCATTTTGCAAGAAATTTATCGTCATATATTCTTATATGGGGAAAAGAATTCACTGAAGCAACATCACATGTTGCAAGAAGTTCAAAGCATTTTGCATATGTTCTTCCGCATGAGAGTACATTCGTATATAACCCGATAAATAGTCACTGATGTTTCAACTCGCCTTATTATGACAAGAAATGACAACGTTAAGTGCACCTTGATCAATTCACTTGGTTCAATCACTACCATAAAAATGTGATCAATTAACCTGTGAAATTATATAAATTATCTAAATTGAAATAGAATTAGTAAAAGAGAGATATCGGTTACAACTCTCGTAAAAAATATAGTATACGAATAATTATCTTTTGATAAGATTTTGCGGTGCAACATTCAGACTTCCCCGGAGATAGACAAGAAGGGCAATAGGCAGAAAATAACACTGAATAATTCACCTTGACTTCCAAATTCTTTAATTAACAAAATATATGCACACCAAAACTCCAAAAGTTGTTATTTAAATCGTGACAACGTAATATTAGATAAGTTGAAAAACTTAATAAAATGAAGTGTTAAAAAAATCAGTTTTTAACAACTGGGATAACATATAGAAACATGGTATAAAGACAAATATTAGAATTTTCAAGGGTTGTGTAAAACGACATAAATAATTGAAGTATAACTAACTCTTGGTTAAGAGTGAATCTGAGAGAATTCGCTAGTGTATGATCCTCATCCGTCAATGAAAACGTTGCTTGTGATTGATCTTGATACGATCCGAGCTCCATCACACTGAAAAATATGAGAAAAATTTACAATTTAATTTCATATCATCATAATATACGACGGAAGTTTAAAAAGGCTGAATCACATATATGAATGGTGTATCAAGGCATAATTCTCCGTGCAAATCAATAAAAAATTCTAAAACATGAAAATATGAATATTATGCATGGAAAACCAAAAACCACCTTGAAAAATCATAATGAAACAATTTATTGCAAGTTTAACTTGCAAACAAACATAAAATAACTTGATAAATTAACAAATACTAACTTGTCTAAACAGTTATTATATAACATGATAAATAATCCACAATCAAAACTACAAAAAGCCTAAAAATATGAAACCAATTAAGAAAAAATAAAGAAGTATGAAGGAATTAACACCAAGCCTTAAGTGGCAGTCAGAAAACAAGAATAAAACACAAAAAATGGATGGTTTGAACACGATTATAAATCGTTGTCCTCAAACGATATTTGCTGCCACCGGGATAAGTGCTTGAAGACTTTGAAAACAAATAGTTTGCAGGAGTAATCAAACCTTTAATTCAAGTTCAAAATCAAGCAAAATTGAACTTGAATAGAACTTGAAGAACACTTTGAAAAAACTAAAATTTGAACTTTGATTTGAATGTATAGATCTTTCTTTGATGTTAATCTTATGTTTTCCAATATGAAAACATCTATATATATAAATGATCATGTCTAATCTACAAATAGGTGCATAAAAACAAATTAAGAGGTGCCAAAAAACCTCCAAAAGTTGTCCAGAAATTCAAATCCAACGACTAGAAATTTGGCCTGGACGAACACCCAGTACAATCCTGGGTGTTCGCCCAAGCCAATGTTTTGGCCTCAGTCGTCTCACCAACAGGTTGGGCGAACACTCAGCCCTAAAGCTGGGCGAACATGAATTTTGACATTTTTTCTTTTGTTTTCCGGATTTTGTTTTCGCCTAAATGTTATCCTCTTGATTCCAAATCACTTCTTATTATGTAATTGAACAATATTACAACAATTCCCCACTTGTTCAATTATATAATAAGAACAAACTCAAATTGAACGACGTTTATACATAAAGTATGAATATCTTTCGATTTGAATCCAACCTTAGTGTAAATCTCACAAAATATTATTGAAATCTCAGATAGCATGAAAGCTTTGAACCTGTTATTCCTTGTGATGATACTGGTGAAATCACACACATAAGCATCATGTGTTCTAAGTTCCACACTATCTCATTTAGCGCTCTTAAGGCCTTGCGCTTCTCCTATTCATTAACTTTTAAGAGATAAACTCCAACACTCTATTGAGGCGGCACTATCTCGAAATTCGTATAAGTAAAGTTTTTAAAATATCTTTGTCACTTTTAGAGATACTTGATCCAGCAATCTGAACTTTATTAAGAGTAGTAGAAACTCATCCCTCCTTTTCCGTGACAACCAGCACTTATAACTTAGTATAGGGTTTAAGAAAGAATAAGTGTTGAAACTTTCCACTTATCAAATGACTTGTTGTTACCCTTTAAACTCGAGATATACTTGTTAGTATAATCAGGTACAGTTGCTATCATTTGGTAGATTTAATTACGGAGTTTTAACCTCATCCTACTAGTTGTTGTCCATACTAACTCCCTTGTAAGCGGATTAATAAGCGGATCAGCCAAATTCTCATTTGACTTTACATAAGTGAGTGAAATTATTCCATCTTTAATTAATTTCCTCACGTAGTCATGTCTTAGACTCATGTGTCTAGACTACCATTATACACTTCATTGTACACTCTAGCTAAAGTGACTTAACTATCACACAAGATAGATATAGAAGAATTGCTCCTCTCCCAATAGAATTTCATACATTAAATCTTTAAGCCATTCAGCTTCTTTTTCGATTTCAGCCAAATGCTACGAATTCAGATTCCATACTTGAGTGCGTAATGCACGTTTGTTTCTTGGATTTCCAAGAAATTGCACCTCCTCCAAGAGTGAATACCAAACCTGATGTAGATTTATTCTCACCTGCATTAGAGATCTAACTAACATCGGTAAATCCTTCTAGAATTGCCGGAAATTTAGAATATTGGAGACCTAGATCCTTGATTTTCTTCAAATAACCAAGAACTCTTCCAATGGCCTTCCAATATTCTTCACTTGTATTGCTAGTAAACCTATTAAGTTTACTAATTACAAATGCTATATCGGGTCTTGTGTATTGCACCACATACATAAGACTTCCAATAACACTTGCATACTCAAGTTGTGTTATTACTCTTCCATCATTTTTTACAAGTTTCAAACTTGAATCAAACAAGGTATTTACCTCTTTGATATTCAAGTGATTGAACTTCTTAATCACATTTTCAATATAATGTGATTGATTCAACATAAAACTCCCACTAGTCTTGGTAACATTGATAGCTAATATGGTATCCATTTGACCAAGATCTTTTATTTTGAATGTGAAATATAAAAACCTCTTAATTTCTTTTATACCTTGCATTTGATTACTCACAATCAACATATCATCTGCGTATAAACAAATGAGCACAACATAATTATCACATGTTTTTGAATATAAACATTTATCAACACTATTATATTTAAATCCAAATGACATTATTACTAAGTCAAATTTTTCATGCCATTTTTTTGGTGCTTGTTTTAAACCATATAAAGATTTTACTGATTTGTATACTTTATGTTCATTTCTAATTAGAACAAAACCTTCCGGTTGTTCCATATAGACCTCCTCATCGAGATCCCCATTTAAGAATGCTGACTTGATATCCATTTGATGTATATGTATATCATAAATAAAAGCTAGAGCAAATAAAATCCTAATCAATGTTATTCTAGCAACTGATACATATGTGTCAAAGTAATCTATTCCTTTCTTTTGTCGATACCCTTTGGCTACTAACCTAGCTTTAAAGGTATTAAGAATAACGTCTGCATTATACTTCTCTCTAAATACTCATTTACAGCCTATAGTTTTTTAGCCGGGTGGTAAATCGACTAATTCCCAAGTATTATTTGACATAATTGAATCTATTTCATCATTTATAGCATCTTTCTAAAATATATTTTCTTTTGATGACATTGCTTCTCGATAAATTTTAGGATCAGTTTCAACTTGAAGAACATATGGAATAGTTCTTGTGACACGCTTCTCATTTCCTTCAACTAAATAGAAGAAAATGAGTTGGGAATCAATTTCATCCGGTCCTAGTACTTTATCCTTTCGATCTCTTTTACTTCTACGAAGTTCATTTATATCAACATCCTTGGAATGTGTTTCTACTTGTGATCTTGTAGAAATAGAAGTCTCCACTTGAGATCCCCTTAATAAATTATTATCCGAAGATAACAAATTTTCAAGAACTCTACATCACGGGATTCAATTATAACACTAGTTTCCAAATTTAATAAACGTTATGCTTTGCTGTTTTGAGCATATCCTACAAAAGCACATTTGATTCCTCTAGGACCCAACTTAGTCCTTTTAGGATCCGTGTTCTTGCAATAAGCAAGACACCCCCACACTTTGAAATAACCAATGTTCGATTTTCTTCCTTTCCACAATTTGTAGGAAGAAACTTTTAATCTTTTCGAAAGAATTATATTCACTATATGACATGCACCTAATAAAACTTTACCCCATAAGTTAAATGACAACTTAGAATTTAATAACATAGCATTTATCATCTCAACTAATGTCATATTCTTTCTCTTAGTCAAACCATTTTGTTTAAATGTTCTAAGAGCACTATATTGATGCATTATGCCATATTGTTCACAAAAAAAGATTAAATTCATGAAAGAAATATTCACCTCTTTTATCACTTCTAAGAACTTTAATCTTTCTATTTAATTGGTTCTCTACTTCGATTTTGTATATTTTAAACATACTAAAGGCTTCATCATTATGCTTCATTAAAAAGATATAACAAAACCTAGAACGATTATCTATGAATGTTATAAAATATTTATTACCTCATCTTGTTATCATTCCATTTAATTCACATATATCGGAATGAATTTAAGTCTAATAAATTAGAGGTTTTTTCAACGCTATAAAAAAATTTCTTAATTAATTTAGATTTAACATATAATTCACATTTATTATGTTCTATGTTTTCACAAGAAATCATATTATTCTTAATCATTCTTTTTATAGTAGAGAAACCAATATGTCCTAGTCTATCATGCCATAAAGTAATAGACTCAATAACATAATTTAAATTCATAACTATACTGATATCATTTTCAACAATACAAAGTTTGACCATTCCATTACTAGAATAGTCTTTTCCAACAACTACACTATTACGGAAAAGTACAAGTTTGCCCAAATCATATACAGACTTGATTCCCGATTTTCCCAACAAATATCCACTTACTAAATTTCTATTCATATCCGGTACATGTAAAATATTTATTAATATAATCTTTTTGCCAGATGTGAAAAGTAAGTCTACACTTCCTTTGCCAACTACCTTCGATTGAAATTTATTTCCCATTTGAATATGATTATTGTACACTTCTTGATAGGTTTTAAAAAGTGACCTATCATAATAAACATGTATAGTAGCACATGTATCATACCACCATTCTTGAACTTTTCCTTTGACGACATTGACAATACTCACAGTAGCAATAATGTTATCTATGTCAATGAAGTTCACTTTTCCTGTTTGTTTTGGTTGTTTGCGATTCCTACACTCACAGGCATAATATCCGAGTTTACCATATACATAACAAGAAACTTTAGACTTTTTCATGTCCTTATTGTCTTTGTTGGAGTTTAAGAACTTCATCTTCATGGAATTCTTGTTGGATTTGTTAACTTGATCCACAGCATGGGCTTTGGAAGTCCCCTCATGAGAATGTTCATTTTCATCTCATGTCCTTGATTCTTCTTCAATTCAAAAATACTATTGAATCCCTTCCAGAGTAATCTTCGAAACTCTGAAGAATTTTCTTCTTATAACCTTTCCATAATGATGGTAACTTAACAATAATTGTACCAACTTGAAAAGTCTCAGAAATTTTAATCTTTATGGACTTTATCTTGTTGACAATGACTTACAATTCATGTACTTGTCCTAACAAAGGTATGTTATCCAAATATTTGAAATCAAAGTATTTGAAAATCAAAAACTTTTTTGTACCTTCCTCCTCGACCTTGTATTTATTCTCGAATGCGTTCCATATCTTCCTTGTCGAAGTAGTGTTGGCGTAGAGATCATAAGGCGATTAGAGAGAGCATTCAAGATGTGTCCTCTGCAAATAAACTCGTCTTCTTGTCTCTTCTTTCTTTCTGCCTTTATAGCATCGGAATCATTTGGAGTTAGTTTCGGCAATGGTGCCAAATTCGAATCCAAGATGTAAAAAATTTTCAATGTGGTGAGAAAGAATTTCAACTTATCCTTCCATCTTGTAAAATTTGATCTGTCAAACCTATCAAACCTCCCAAGGTCTTGATTCATCATCTTAATAGTAGCCATCGTAGTCTCGTTCTCCATCACAAAATATTATTTGAGATTGTTGGAAATTTAGAAAAGAGATGAAGAACAAAACAAGAAAAAAACACAAAAAATGGATGGATTGAACACAATTATGAATCGTTGTCCTCGAACGATATTTGCCGCCACCGAGATAAGTGATTGAAGGCTTTGAAGATAAATAGTTTGCAAGAGTAATCAAACATTTGGTTCAAGTTCAAAATCAAAATCAAGAACTTGAATATAGAACTTAAAGAACACCTTGAAAAAACTGAAATTTGAACTTTGATTTGGATGTATATATCTTTCTTTGATGTTAATCTCATGTCTAATTCACGAATAGGTGCAAAAAATAAACCAAAAGGTGCCAAAAAACCTCCAAAAGTTGCCCAAAAATTCAAATCCCGCCCAAGCCAATGTTTTGGCCTTAGTCGTCTCACCAACAGGTTGGGCGAACACTCGGCATTTTGGCCTTTAATATTCAACATGAATTTTGGCATTTTTTCTTTTATTTTCCGGATTTTGTTTTCACCTAAAATTATCCTCTTGATCCCAAATCAATTCCTATTACGTAATTGAACAATATTACAACAATTCGAACCTACTTTTAAAAAACCTCAAACATATTTTGGAAAAAAAAAGTTAAAACTTGAAAGTAACTTTTAAGCTTAGTGAAACATGCACAATAATTTGCAGCAGCTTGCAGCGAATTTATACAGCAGAAGCAATTAAGCAAACATACATACATCAAATACCGCAAATTAGGGTTAGAAAAATATAAATTCTCGTTAAAAATTGAGGCCTCTAGAAAATAAAATCAATGCAAACTCGCATTACCGGTGGATCACGTAAGTTTGCAGACGTACTCTGTGTGAGAGATGAACGAGAGAGGTTTCCGATTAGGTTCTGCCGTTTCGGTTTTGATTTTGGTTTCTTTTGGTTTTGATTTTGGGCCTTTGGACCTTTTGGGCTTTCATTTTAAATTTGGTTTAAGTTTTCATTTGGCTACCTTTTCGTAGATTTTTCAGTTCGGGTCGGATTTTATGTGATAATTTCACACTATACTATAAAATATAAAATAATTTAAAAAATATTATTTAATTTTTTTTTATTCTAAAAATATTGTTTTTTATTTTTGTAACATTTGTCGTTACATTTGTTATGTTTGTTAATAACAAATGTAACACATTTATTATAACTAAAATAACAAATATAGCAACAAGTGTTATAAAAATTAAAAAAAATTATTATTTTAGAATAAAAAAAATATGACAGTATTTTAAGAAATATTTTATTTATTGTGGTTATTTCTGAAAAACCCCCGAATTTTAAAGGATAACGAAAGCTCGACTCAACCGAATATAAAAATCTTTAAAAAAATGGTAAATTCAGGACCGGTTACTGTTTAGGCATTTATTGACTCTAAAGTCATATGCTCAAAACTTAATTCAATTAAAGTCATATTTTAGAGCTAAAAGACCAACATACCCTTAATTGTAAAAAAATGCTAACTGTGATACTGTTTTGTGGTGATTTTGTACTACTAATGAAACATTTGAAGAACAATATTATTCTCTTATTTATTCTCTACTGATTAATTCGTTTACTTACCATTAAACACCTAATATATTTATACTTATATATCCAATGGGAATCTATGTTCTAATTGAATCTCAAACATGTTCTAATTCAAGGGAAGAATTAGAAACATTGTTTATAATTTTAGATGAGAACCATTTGCATGACTTCCCATTAACTTGAAAATGACTGGCAGTTCTTCTTTCTTCATTTTAGCATTGCTCTAAAGTATGTGTTTGCTTTTAAGGGACTCAGATACCTTGGAAGAGCTTTAATTTGTAGCAAAAGGATGTACATTTATCCGTGATACTGTTTTAGAGGATTTGTGATACTGTTTTGAAAAAAAAATTAAAGATTGTCATTTTAAGTTAAAGAGACGACTTCAAACAGGTAAAATCCATCATAGGCAGTAGCAAAACTACTGGTCTTGACCGTCTCGTCGAAATCATTCCAAAAACATATTATAATAAAAATTCTGAGCACATGTACAAATTCTATGATCATTTCTATTCTAATACTATTTTTTGTGATACTGTTTTACATAATACAGTATCAAACAACACACATGACTATGATATCATAATTTTATCTTTGATACTGTTTAATTAGTCATATGTTTTGTTTGATACTGTATTATGCAAAACAGTATCATATATTAAAATATGGATTAAAACAGTATTAATTTATATTAATGCACATTACCTAAACAAAACATTATCATGGATTAAAACTAAGACATTTAAACAGTATCACAGGTTCAAACCTTGTCATAATTAAACAATATCAAATATCACATAGATTCAAACAGTATCACATGATTAAAGCAGTATCATGGATTAAAACGGTATCAAAATATATTAATTACCTAAACAAAACAGTATCATAGATTAAAACTAAGACATTCAAACAATATCACAGGTTCAAACATTGTCATAATTAAACAGTATCAAAGATCACATATATTCAAACATTATCACAGGATTAAAACATGTTTCAAATGATAATGAAATATTATGACAAAGTTTCAATCTATTAAACCTTGCCATAATTAAACAGTATCATAGATTAAAACTAAGACATTAAAACAATATCATGGATTAAAAATAAGACATTCAAACATTAGATGATGGAACATTCAAGCTCCTATTTACAACAATTCTATGTCCATTTATATTGTGATACTGTTTTGTATAATACAGTATCAAATAACATACCATGATTAAACATTAGATGATGGAACATTCAAGCTCCTATAGCAATTAGATGGTGGAGCATTCAAGCTCCTATTTACATAAGATAGTGGAGTATTCAAGTTCATATTTACAGCATTCAAGCTCATATTTACAGCATTCTATGCCCATTTCTGTTGTGATACTGTTTTGTATAATACAATATCAAACAACTTTTACAACTAATTAATAACACAAAGAAATAATCTAATGATCAACTTAATACAATATCAAGTTGCTATTCTATAATACAGTATCAATAACAGATGTTACCTCATTGTTTACATAACTGGAAAATGCTCATTGTTTACATAACTGCTAAAATTCTCAACCCAGGTTAATCATATTGGTCAGCCTCTATTGCAGCACGGATAGATCAATGCTAGCTGTTAGATCACTAGCCTGAAAAAATAATCAAATACAAGAATTAAGATTAAAACAAAGAAATTAATAACAATATTCCTACGTTAATTTGTTACTTCAATTTGGATTCTATGAAGTAACTTGCCATTTACTTTTGTAGTTTCACAGCTAACAATATTCAGTCTCCAACTGGAAATTGATCCAAAATCTTCACCAAAAAAACTGCCTAAAAAGTGACACTGCACCGTAGAAGTACTCGCTGGAGGTTGCCGGAGGTCACCGGAGGTGGAAGCGGTTGTCGCCGGAGGTAGAGGCGGTGGTCGTCGGAGGTGGAGACGGTTATTGCCGGAGGTGGAGGAGGTTTGTTGAGTTGGAAGATTGTGTCAATGAAAAATATGGTTAAAAGGAGTGATTTTGAAATTAATATAAAATATTGATGTGAAATATGACTTAATCACAATTTAAAAAAAAAAGTTTTAACCTAATTTAAAACAAGTCATGTGAAAATGACCTATTGACAATTTTCCCTTAAAAAAATATTTACATAAAATATGCATATACATGTTATAAAATATTGATAGAAAAATCTATGTAAAAATATTTTTTTTGTAAATTTTGATAAAATTTTAAATATTCTATTTCTCAAATTGGATTGTGGACAACTTGAAAATAAGAATTCTCTATCAACGTGAATAATAAATGCATGAACAATACATAAAGCAAATAAATCAATTATATCATACTATTTGTACAAGAAGAATGTATTATTTAATATATTCACACCGTTATAAGCTATGTCTTTTGGATGATTTTTAATAATCAACAAGTATACATGATAGATCTATATCTATATTTCAACAAGTTCTTGTTCGATGAAGAGTCTCATAAATAAAAAAATAAAAAAAAGTTGACTACAAATTTATTTATTTATTTATTATTATTATTTTTTTTTTTGTAAAATCAACGGAATTGAGTTTTTCTAGTCGTCCTTAGATACTCAGCAAATGTTGGTTAGTAAGGCTTTGCTTTTAGAACCCGCATGTTAACATGATGTTCAAATTTTTACTTTTTTTTTTTTTTTTGATCTTATTCAATACTAGTAGATGATTGCACTGTAAGACATGAATGTTAATTTGTAGTCAATCCATTAGAATGTTGCACAATAAGAAATGAAAGTTGATCTTCAGTCAATTGATCACAATGTATACTTTCACTAAATTGACCTACCTACTTTTTGAAAGTTTGAAAACAATATTTCTTATCTTAGAATCTTGATTTTCTATTTATAAATTCTAAAAACAGTAAATAAATAAATAAAGACAAAAATTAAAATTATACCAACAATCCAATGATAGGCCGACAAGCCACAACATTCTAATAATAATTCGACAAAATAACAAATTAGACCGATAAGACACAACAATTCAATAACAAATCGACAAGACAACAAAATAAACCAACAAATCAACAACAATCATCTAACAATTATATTTAAATATAAATTATTATCAATAGCAATTAGCAAACAAAAAACTTAAAATAGTAATTAAATTATTACACAATAATTTTATTTTTTTTAATAAACAAAAAAATCATGACTGTTTTCTTCGTAATCAGTCATGATTTTCTTTATTTATGCAATATTTTCTTTCTTTAGTACATGACATGTTTACATTTTCTCCATTAGTGCAATACATCTCTTCTTTAATAAACAAATTTTATTTCAATGAGTAGAAAAAAATATACAAATACTGAGGAAATATAAATAAAATCATGAATCAGGTAGGAAAAAAAAAAGTACAAAACAATACTTTCCAGCTTTTTTTTTTTTTTACCAAAATACTATTTTAGTTATTTTTTTTAGACCAATATTTATTCTTTTTTTACACTAATATCTGATTATTTTGTAATAAAAGTACACCTATTTAACATTTATAACAAACTGTCTTGCATCGTTGCCTCTACCACTACCTTAGACACCGTCATTACACAATGTGTAACAAATTGTATTACATACTCACCGTTTTCACCAACACTATCGACACTGTGGTACAACAAAGTGTAACGCTTGTGCTACGTGCAACAAACTATGTTACACGGTTGCTACCACAACCAGATCCGCACCCACAAAATTCCACCGAAACCACCACTGCCTATTTTCACTACCACAACTACAAAAACTACCAAAAATGCAATATCACAAAGCAAATAAAAAAAAGAAAAATATATGAAGCTACAAAAAAAAAAAAATTAGATCTAAACTACCAAAAAACTCAATCTTGCAAATCATCTCCACTGGTGGTTGTGGGTCACAGTCACATACCAGATCGAGATCCAGATTTGGCAACAAAATTTATGCCGGTGGTAGATCGTAATGATGGGGTAGGTCGCGATATGAGTCTGGCAGCAACAGCAGCGGTCTTTATGCCAATAGTGGATCGCAGTTGTGGAGGACCGCTGCTGTGGAAGTGTGTCGCAATCACAATCCAATCAAATATTAAATTTCAGATTTAAATTTGGTGATATTTTTTGGCACGGTGACCGGTGATATATCTTGGGTCGGGTACCTCAATGGTAGCAGCGATTGGATTTTTTATGCTAGTTTAAGTGGATTCTTTATTATGGTATTAGTGGTGGTGGTTGGAGACGGGTGAAGAATAAGAGGAGGTGATGATGTTGGAGTGTTTTATTATGGTTTGGAATTAAAAATTTTGAGTTTGTTTAACTTAAATAAATGAAATATAAAAGAATTACACAATACTTTTAAAATAAAATATACAAATTGTAATTTTAAAATTATTTTTATAAGTGTAATTTTGTAAATTGAATAGATTAGATCTTTGGGCAGAAATTGAATTAAATCAAATTTAAAACAGGAATAAATTAGCCTAGTACGGAACTTTTACCAAAAAATTGAAAAATACGATTTGTCAATTTTTCTCAAAAAGTGAAATAGTTATGTCACTTTTTAATATACGAACTTAATTGATATTTTAATTAAAAAATAACATGCCGTATTACTTTTTAAATGCACAAACTTAATTCACATCTAACATAAAAAAGTATGAAGCAATATCGAACTATAAATTAAAAGTTTTTATAAGCTCATTATATCCTTAAAAAAAAGATGTTCTATTGAAAAAACTCAAATTTGATTATTCTGTCATTTTTTACTAAGTCACTTTTTTATTCAGTACATTAATTCATATTCAAAACAAAAAAATAATAAATTAATGTTTGATCATCCTCAATAATTCATGTCACTCAATAATGCAACATAAATATCAAGTTAAATCCAGTAGTTAAATCAACCACGGAGAAGTTTGTGATCCAAAGTTGTTCTGTCACTTGTATAAATTGTTCTGTCACTTTTTAAGCAAAGAGTGACAAAGCATGTCACTTTCTTATTCAATAAATTAATTCATATTCAAGACAAAAAAAAAAAAAAAATTAATGTCACTCAATAATGCATAACAAATATCAACTTAAATTCAGCAGTTAAATCAACCATAGAGAAATTTGTGATCCAAAGTTGTTACGTCACTTATATATATTGTTCTGTCACTTTTTAAGGAAAAAGTGACAAAGCATATAACTTTCTTATCCAATATATTAATTTATATTCAAGACAAAAAAAAAAAAAAAAATGATCCATTAATATTTTATCATCCTCAATAATTAATGTCACTCAACAATACATAATAAATCCAGCAGTTAAATCAACCACAGAGAAGTTTGTGATCTAAAGTTGTTATGTCACTTGTATAAATTGTTCTGTCACTTTTTAAGCAAAAAGTGATAGTAAAAAGTAACAGAACATGTCATTTTCTTATACAATACATTAATTCATATTCAAGACAAAAAATGATACATTAATGTTTGATCATCTTCAATAATTCATGTCCATTATGCATCAATAATGCACAACAAATATAAATTTAAATCCAACAATTAAATCAACCACAGAAAAATTTGTGATCAAAAGTTGCTATGTCACTTGTATAAATTGTTCTATTACTTTTTAAGTAAAAAATGACAGAACATGTCACTTTCTTATCATGTACATTAATTCATATTTAAGTAAAAAAAATGATACATTAATGTTTTATCATCCTCAATAATTCAAGTCATTCAGTAATGCACAACAAATATCAAGTTAAATCAATCACAAAGAAGTTTGTGATCCAAAGTTGTTATGTCACTTATATACATTGTTCTGTCACTTATTAATAAAAAAATAACAGAGTATGTCACTTTTCTATCCAAAGTCTCAATTCATATTCATATTTACATTTTTACAAACACCTTGTATGTATTTCTGTAATTGATATCAACACACATTTTCGTAAGATATTACTCAATACCATTGATCTAAAGTTGAACTTTTGATATATCACGACCGTATGGAATTTTTCCACTACTGGCCCAAAAAATTTACTTACATATGTCTTCATTTTCTCCAATTTTTTTTTTTCAATTTCCTCAATTCTCTCTTTCCCAATTATATTTCTCTTTATCATTCTTCTCCAAATATTTCATTCTCAACTTTGTTCCTCCTATCAATCTCCATTCATTTTTCTACAATCGGATTCCACCGATAAGTGGTAAAAATAAATGGAGATTGATAGGAGTTTGAGAGTTACCAGTGCTGAATAATGAGCAGGAACAAGGTTGAGAACGAAATATTTGGATAACAATAGCGAAGAGAAAGAGAATTGATGATGAGAGATTTGAGGAGATTGAGATTTTTTTGAAATAGAGAAGAGAGACGTATATCACTTTTTTGTACGAGTGGGGGTGAAAACCTCCCTTACGGTCGGTGATTAACACAAACAAAAATCTCAGAAATCACAAATTTATAATAAAAGTAAATGAAAAAGGATGTGTCGATATTGAAATTTATAACGTAGTGCAGCAACCTTTTTCAAAGTAGATTGTGTGATAATTTACTTTTGGAGAATGAAATCGGAATATGAGATAAAATTATTGTTGGAAATCTGATATTTTCAATGTGAATATGCTTGAAAATTCTGAAATTTTGACAAAATTGAAGAAGAATATACTTGAATTGAATTATGTCTATACTGCGACGGAGTAATTTGTGGATTTTGAAGGTGATTTGAAGAAAACGATCCCGTCGTCACTGTGGAAATATAATTATGTTTGATTTTGGATTTGAAAACTGTAAAAAATACAGTTGTTGTTATGTTTTTAAGAGTATTTACATTAGAAACTTCTATTTACAATGATTTTTCAAAAAGCCCCTAAAAATTCCTATATTTGTGTAATTTCCCCTTCAAACAATTGGATTGGAATTTGGGCTTGGTTATTTGAGTTTTGGACTTGAACTACTTTCAAATTTGGACATGAATCTCTTGTGGAAATTACATCTACTACCTACTATTATAATAATATTTCTACTTTTGCAAACTTAAAATAGTTTTTATTTTAAAAATATTGTTTTTATATTATTATATTAATAAATAAAATAATAGTTTAAAAATTAGAACAAAATATAATTAATACACAATCATTTCTATAACTAGAATTTGCGTCCTCAAAATAAGGTAATCTCCCCTAAATCGAGCACACCAAAATCTTCCAAAATCAAAGCAAACCCTCTCCAAAATTCTTCACGAAATATCTGTAGCCTCAAATCTTCACGAAATATCAGTACATTCTTCACCATTTTTGTAACATAATATATATTATGTTATATTTCACCAATAACAAATGTTACACAATAGATTATTATGACGATTGATTATTATGATGATTGTTATAGAATATAGATTGTTATTTTGATGATTAATTATTATGATAATCATTTAATATGAAATTTTAAATTTTAATTGTAATAAAATATTATCAAATTCTTACTTGTCACATCACTATAATTATCAAAATAAAATTTTCTAAATTAAGACTATGGCTAAAGACATTATTGACTAAAAGGAAAAAATATATAATATGAGAACAAAATGTTAACTACATGTTCCTTTAATGTCCACACTTTTTATAGACTAAAGGAAAAAAACAATATGAGAACAAGATGTTAACTACATGTTTCTTTAACGTCCACACTTTTTATATATTGTGGATATAAATACGTTGAACAATACAATTAACTTACTACAAATATCAAAAATTGAGAACGAATCTTGTCAAAAGAATAAATTCAATTTACTCTTTTCTCTAAAACATATGTTAAATATGACAATTCAACTCGAGTCTAGTAGAGATACAAATACTACAACTATCAGGACGACCTTATTCATTGAAAAACATGCTACATAAGATTTTAAATACCAAATCCTTAAAAGTTATAAGTAATACATTTTAACATCTTAGAATTAGATAGTTAAAAGAGGACATGGAACTCCTAATTCACTCTCTCGTTCTTCGGCAAGACACGAGAAGGACTTGGGACCGAATTCCAGTCGAGCCTTTCTGATGCAGACGCGAAAACTGACAAGTACAAAATGCACAGGCCACAGGAAATAAAAATGCAAACCACAAAATTCAGATAATCCCCAGATGAGCTGAAGGTAGTGAGCCAAGGGGTTTTGATATTAGATTTTGCATGCAACGTGGTAATCAAATAAGCCAATCACATATCTAATCCTCAAATCTTTCCAGATAAGCCCTCTGATACAATCATACAATAACTTTAATTTCTCATAGATGAGACAAAACGAATCAGTTATGGCTTCTGCCTGTACTTCATCAGCCATAGCAGCTGTTGCCTTCTCTTCTCCAAGGCAAGTTCTCCGAAGCCCATTTCCATAAGAAATTCAGATAACACAGATTATGTGTATGTTCATACCTGAGATAAAAATGTGGTGCCTTAGAGTTTAAGCTATTAGAGAATGGTCAAATTTATTCATTTGTCTTCAATCTGTGTGCAAGCTATATCATTTTCTGATTGAAGGTCTAGCACGAGCACAACAAAAGAAAATTTTGTTCATTTAAATTGCTTCTCAACCAAGAACAATAATGGTCAGATACAGTTAACCATGCAATTAGAATTTTAATGTAAATACAGTTACCAGAAACATGGATCAGATCAGCTGATAGAGCAACATATGTTTCGTTCTATGGTAGGAGGAAATTGAGAGGAAGCATGCCGCACCATCTGGAGCACGATCAGAGTTACTGTCTGTGCCGCAGCTGATCTAAACAGGCCATTATGGTTCCCCCAGGAGCAACCCTACTCATTGGTTTGATGGAAGGTTTGTTGATGATTCACATATCTGAACTATAATGTTTTGTTTCTAACATACGGAGTTAGTAATATGCTTATAATTCTTATGGAAAATCCTGCCACTGCAGTCTCCCAGGGGACTCTGGCTTTGATCCTCTTTGCCCAAGTAAGTCAGTGTCAAATACTTTTTGTACATGTTTGATACTATCCAATCCTCCCTACCAAACTACTTTTATATTCATATTAGAGAAATAACTCTCTTCCGACCTTAAACCAAGTGAACACTTGATGTGGATCTTACAGGATCCGAACCAGAAAGCTTGAGATGGAATTTTCATCCCAGAATTCTCCATTAAGATTGGCATTCTGAATACTCCATCATGGTACATTGCTGGTGAACAAGAATACTAAACTGATACCACGACTTTTTTCATTGTTGAAGCTGGTTCTTATTGGTTGGGCTGACCGAAGAAGATGGGCAGATATCATCAACCGGGGTATGTAAACACCGATCCCATCTTCCCAACTTCCCTAACAACAAGCTTACAGAAACAGATGTTGGCTACATAAGTGGCCTATGGTTCGACCCACTCAGATGGGGATCCGGCTCTCCAGGAAAAAATCAAGGAGTTGATGACAAAGGAGATCAACAAACGGAAGATAGGCCAAGTTGGCCGTGATGGACACATGGTTCAAACATATATATATACACACGAACAGGACCGATTGACAACCTCTTCGCTCACCTGGCTGATCCCGGTTGTGCTACCATTTTTGCTGTAAGTACAACCTCGGACTTTAAGAAATAGCTCTACCTGAACTATACATGAATATGCATGCCTATGATAAGGCTTAGGTAAGGAAATTGCGATTACACAAATATAAAAGCATATAACTAACAGAAAATGTAGACCTCGTGAACACATGACACTCTAATGCACGAACAACATGTTTAGTAAGGTAAATTAGATAGTATTAAGAAAAAAAGGAGCTAAAGTGTGTTCATTATATTATCTAGGAGGTGTAATACTATGTATCAAACATACACGAAATGCACATGAGATCAATAATGACATATCTGAAGTAGACTGTTTGTACTAATTTTACTAATGGTGTCACAGGCTTTCAGTCCCAGGTGATGGAAGCAATCCAAGTTGTTTTCACAAAATTGTTCAAGAAACACCAGCAGACATCATCATGGAAGAGAGGACTTACAGTCTGTTATCCAATTATTGTATCATTAAGTCTGTGTCTACATCGAGTGTACAAATACAGAATCCTAATCCCATAAACATAATTCAGGTCCTTTGCGAAATTCTCCATAATCTACATGTTCGTCATGGTAAAGGAAAATCATAGATAAATCTAATTCAATGGAACTCGGGAAAGCTAGGTAAACAATAAGATCAAACAGTTAATAGACAGATCGAAAACAAGAAAAGGTCCATTTTAGAATGAATTGAGTTCTCAGATAACTGATAAACCGAGCTATGAATCAACCTCTTGGATCAGACTTCTTTATCATCTGACCGGTTTTGGTTCAACGAACTAAAAACAGCCAGTGAACTGAATAAATTTTGGACTTATACTTCAATAGTTTGTACTTTAATCTAAAGGATCGTTACCCCCCAAACCCCCTCGGAGGGAAGGCTTGAGAAGAGTTTAAGATTCGGCCTTAATCTCTTCCTTCATCGGATTCAGGAAGAGCGGGCCGGAGACTCCCTCCTAGTTAGCTTAATACAATTAGGTTCTCTAATAAAAGGAACTCAAATCCGGACTCGTACATACAATGATTAGAACTCTTTCCTTAGGGTTTTTAGTCTGATAATTGAGTAGCTTCTAATTAACGAAAACAACAGCAAGTTAGAAAATTTTTCCTTCCTTATCTTTTTCTTCGTTTCGAATCGAAAATGTAAGAATTGAGTAAATCAAAAATCCAAAGGAGGTTCATGGTCAAGGGGAAAGATGCGCGAGTAACGGTGAATTTGGAATGTACTAGTTGTGTCCGAAACGGCATTTAGAAGGTGTCAAGTGGCATTTTCAGATATATTACTCAAAAGAACCAACGTAATGGGTGCTATCATATAGCTTTGTATCTTCTATTGATGTAGAACGTAACAGGAAATAGAAATAAGGAGAGAAAAGAAGAAGAAAGAGAGGAGGAAAAATATATATTCTTGATTCAATAATAATAATGTTGTCCTCAAATGAAAAACATAAGTCCATTTTTATACAACACAATCTTTGACTCCAAGGGAATTTCTAATCAATAGCAATGCAAAATAAAACACTTATCTAAATAAACTAAAACTAAATCATATCCAAAAAATGATAAAATCTAATATAACTCAAAGTCTTGTTTAACGTGAAATATACCTTTAGTTGTTTTCCATCAAATATATTTTGAAAAATGATTTATGCATGTTATATGGTTAATTTAATTACTTTTAGAGCATGTTTGGTAGAGTTTATTTTAAATTCTTTTTTTCCAAGCTCATTTTCAACTACATGTTTCACAGAATCTCACAACTTTTATCAACATTTTAACTACATATTTCATTAACTTTTATCAAAATCTCCTAAAAACCTACTTTTTAAACCCCACCAAACATGCACTTATATTTCTCTCTTGACATCATTGGTGATATTAAATGATAATAAAAAAGGAATAAATCTTGCATATGAGCACGAGCTTGTATAATCTGAACAGGATGTGAGGATCCATAACCAACCCAAATAAAACCAAGCAGTCATGCTCAACATGACAAAGGTTTCATAAAAGAACAGAATAATATACATAGCACAAATTCTAAGTATTCTTTGGCAAACGTAAGCTGGCTAAATATTCCAACCTTTTTTCTTCATGATAAATAACCATGAACATGTGCTGCAAATATACAACAAATAATTATAAAGTTGGATTAAGAGTCTCTGCGTTTTGATAAAACAAACTTTATATTTCGCATAGTGTTACAAGAAAACAAAAGATAGGACATTAAAACATGCATATAGATATGCTATTCGAGTTTGACTCGAGTGCTTGAATTATTTGCTATTCGAGTTTGACTGAGGATTATTTGATGAGTTCCTAGATCCAAAAATTGAACGACTGCGCTTGAATACAAGCTCAATTGGAGCCTATGCAGTATATATGGTATGTTATTCATGTGTTTATTTTACAATCAATTTACTCCAACACAAATTATAACATCTAAATAAGAACTCTAGAACTTAACATCTGTCAATCTACCTCTTGAAATTGAAACTATAACATGTAAACATCTGTCAATCGACCTCCTGAAATTGAAATTAAACCAACATTTTGAACTTGATTGTGATCGAATTCAAATTGAGCCTAATCTGATTCAAGATCAACCTGTCCAATTCAAAATCAATTTGATAGAATAGATATTCTGAAACAGAGATGACTAATCACTTTGTACAAATATCAAAAATATCAAGACTACCCTACAGCAACTAAATCAAAGGTCCCATCCATAGCATGCAAAAACTTGGTTCTGTTTGCACTTTACATGTCCTGCTCAACCTAGACGGTGGGGATGGTTTTGGTAATTGCTAGTGTCTCTTTTCATTCCTTTGTTCATTGCATTTCATACATAATGTTCTCCCAGAACCCAAAAGGAGAAGGAAAAAAAGCATAAAGAAAATATGTCTAATTCAGGAGTCACCAAGTTAGCAATGCAAATATTTGCAAGAACATGACATATAGCCATATAGTGATATCTTTGCTAAACATAGAAACTCGATTAAAGGAATCAAACTTTGGCACAATATATATAATTGCTAAGCAGCAGTATAGTTATGAATTAAATCTAGATCCAAATGGTAAAATTTGAGACTGCTTAATCTTACTACGAACATGCCGTTAAGTCCAAGTTTTAGCAATGCTAGAAAATGGAAATGAAAACAATGCGATGCTGAAGAATGTATGTCCCCATGACAAGATTTAAATAAATAAATGCATTCACTCCTCTCTCTCAATGCTTATGTTTTTAGATAAAGCAGTTTAACAGCATCAAAACATAATTTAACCAATTGCTTACAACCTAAATGGTACTTGACAGCACTATATTAATTGTTAATTCTTTTTTTGTCATGTTTAGTAAGACACCGTATATATTGTTAATTTTGTTTTAGGGGTATATTTAGAAAGGTGGACTACACCGTACTACATAGTAGTAAATAAGAAGAAAAAAAGCACGCACTTTAGGTAATTGATGTACCGATATTCTACCTATGCACTCACTTCATCTGTATGAACCTCCTCCTTCAATGTCTCCCAAACTTATATTATGTTTGGCAAAGCTTAAATTATTGGTCAAACATACTTTTTATCCACACGGATACACAACTTAATACCCACTTATTATTCGCACGTTCAATAAAATCCACGACTTATAAGCACTTAAAAAATAATTTCAGCAATAACAAGCATGTGCTTAATCAAAAACATGCAAATGCATTACCAAGGGGGAATCTTATTTCGACGACCCAGTTCCAAATTTACAGAACACTCATTATCCAATCAACATAAAACTAGGAAAATAGATAAACTTGAGAAAAACATTGTACAATGAACAAGCCATAAATTTGAGTTGAAGAATACTTGGTCGGGCTATATAACATAATATTTGATTCTTGAAAGTCATCTCCTGTAAACTGCATTGACGGCATGAATTCAAGTTCGACTAGAATAAAATGTTCATTACTTCTAAATATGCTCTTACAAACAACAAATTAAAATTTGTCCCTGCAGAAAGTAAATGAAGTTCTAGCAAGTACCAACAAGTTTAACCAAGAAGGAATTTGTAGAACCATCTCATTTCATAAAATATCGATTTAGTACAGCCTAATAGGCAAATATAATTTCCCATTTCATTCATTTTTATCTTCAAGCATATAATCAACATATATTACATAACTACAATTTTATAAGCAAAAAATACATAAAATCTAAAATTGACAAAATAGATTACATGGTATTGTGATGATTTTACTGGATTGAAGAAACTTTTCTGAGCAACGAACCGGAATTACTTTCACGAAGGTCGGTTCGGAGGTCGAACCGATAGCTGCACCGGAATGGGCCGGCCGGTTCCGCCACCACCACAGCTGTTGCAAACCATACGACCCGACCCAGCACAAGTCCGACAACCAACATCACCGTCCGACCAGCGAGTACACATGCACGTGACCCGACCCGTTCCGTTGCAACTGGAGCATCTGGGCATCCTTCCCGGACCCATCATCGGGTTCTGGTCCATTACTGACTTCACCAAAACCGCCCCAGCTAAAACGCTGAGACCCGTTGCCAGCTGAGTCAACACAATCGGACCCATAATTCTCTAAGTATTATTTTCTCTCTTACTATTCAGAAAAATGGTGGATTATGATTATGTGAAAGAGGGAGGAGAAAAAAGGGAAGATTTTTGGGAGTATAATGCGATTTTTTATACTGTGTGTTGGGGATGAAGTACAAAGGAAGTGGCCATGGAATTGTACACGTAATTACGCGAAAGAAGATAGTGGTATTGGGGCGTCGGAGGTTATGCACTAGTGAACCAAAGGGAGATAGAAATTAATTAATTAAAAATGTTTTTCACATGTGTGGTGGCCATGTTTTGTTGCTTGTTCATCTTTTTTTTTTTTTTTTATGACTCAGTTCCAAATTTTACCTGACTAATCTTGAGAAGTGGTGGCCTTTTTTCCAGTTCGTCACCCAGGTAAATTCAGATGCAATCACAGCTTATACACACTTGGGGGGCCAGACATTCGACGATTCTTCTCCCTGTGGACCACTGCCTTTCAACATAGTTATTACCTTCCAACATTAAATGTTGCCTTCCAACAAGAAATGTTGCCTTTCAAGTGCCGCGGGGATTCGAACCCTCGATCTTCTGTAGAGAACCCTCCTACTTTACCACTGCGCCATGCCCGTGAGGGCTTTGTTGCTTGTTCATCTTATATCCTCTAATTTTGGACTTTGAGTATTTAGCACATGTTTAGTAGATTTTAAAATTACTATATCGCTTCTTTGCAGTGAGATTCGATCGTAAGTTATTACTAATATGTATCATTCACCCACGGTGAGAATCGACCTTAGGGTTACGATTCAAATTCAATCACAACTCAATATCACCAATCAATCAAAGCTGTCAAATAAAATAAATGATTAATAATTCAACATTTATATTACCAAATAAAATAAAATCAAGATCATCATATACCATTAATCCAAAAGTAAAATATTAAAAAAGTCATTAATGTTGTAATCATCAACTCGACACCATCAAACATATTGAAAACAAATATTAAACTTTCAATATTGAGTTTTTAACGTAATATCACAAAAATAGATATCAATTTTGATTTTTTTCTTACCAGTTAACTTGAAAATAATCACATAATACATTCAATAGTACACAAGCGTTCCTCTTCTTGTCGTCGTCCTTTGAGAGCTTCATATTTACCAATTTTTTGTAGTCTTTCGTAACTAAACATTAGATTAAATGTTAGATTTTGCAACATTCTCGTCCGTGATAGTAAAACAAAAGTTAGACCAAGACTTTCCTTCTCACCAATATCTACCATCACTTTATCAAGTGTTAATCCTTGGCTTTTTTGTATTGTAATTGCCCAACACAAAACAATTAGAATTTGTGTTCTCTGACAAGAGATACCATTTGACGCTTTCCAGTTTGATGTTATTGACGGAATAGGTTTAAGTTGGTGCCATCACGAGAACTAGTACCATGGTAATTATCGAAGTCCACAATAATAGCAAGAGGTAAATCACACGGCGACTTACAATTAACTGCGTAAACAATATCCACAACAATACACATTGCTCCATTAACAAGTCCAAAATGTGTGGCAAGATTAGCACGAAGCATGACACGTGATCCAACGGATATATATATATATATATATATATATATATATATATATATATATATAGAGTACTTCCTCCAAACCTTTTGCTTGATCCGACTCAGATTTCGTGGCAGTTTCACAATTGTTTTTAGAAACTATTCATGCAATTGGTCTTCCAAGTTCAATCAACCTTTCTCGATTATATTGATTAGCCGACTATTTTGTAGGAAACAGACGTAGAGAGTACCTAAAATCATTTATCTCTTCAGCAATTAGAGTTGAGTAGTTTCGAGTCTTGAACATATACCAATCCTCAATGGTAGATGTTCCATCACTAAGTCTATGTAAAGTTTATCTTAGTGATGCCTGATCTTCTCCTGCTTGTCGAAATATGTGTGATAGTCGAATACATTTATTAAAGACAAAATATGCAAGTATACCACATTGTTTCATATAACTTCCGTTATTTGAATGCAATGGACTATCAAATACGGGAGGCAACTGACACATATCACCAACAAGTACAACGAAAACACCCCCCGAATGATTTATTGTTTACAAATATATTCCGACAACGAAGGTCAACATTGGCGATCATTGCTCTCCCCAACATGATGTATTCATCAATGATAATCAATTTAGTATCCTTGAAGTCTTCTTGCATCCGCCTGCATTGATCACCACTTATATGTGTATATGGTTGTGAGGTTTTCTCTTTGCATTTATGGCAAGTTCATGGTAGATGTTGGCACCACCAATATTAAATTCTGCAACTCCAGTTGGAGCCATGATCCGAACTGCTTTGTTCGAATGAAATAAATTAAATGCAGAGTGCACAATTGCATTAATGAGTATGGACTTTCCGGTGCTTGCTCCCCAGAAATAATCATATGGATAGATATTTGTTCACGAAGAGAAGTTAATATTAAATCATGGGTCATTCGTTGTTGAGATAATAAATCAGTAAGTGGAACAACCATATTATTGTTTACCAATTCACTATTAGAATCTTCTGCAACACCCAAATGACTGTGGATAAATTTTCTTTCTATATCAATGTTCGGATATCGATATAAACCTTCTGCCCAATTGTGTGTAGTGTCAAAATCTCTAAATCTCAATTCAACATCTATCCCATAATCACATGATGGTCTCATTGATGCTGTGAGCATCCATTCTTCACAAGGTACCCCTTCAACTTCTAGATATATATCTTCGTCTTCCTTGAATTCATCATTAATCAAATTAGTAGTATGAACAGTATCAATCATGGCCATTCCTAAGTTGACATATAGCATAGCTCACGTCTCAAACTCACATTTTGCTTCGACTAAACTGCGGCAATGGTAATGAAGTAAAATTTGTTGGCGACAATATAATTCCCATTTTCCACCATTTTGAACAAGTTCACTGCTTTCAATTTTTGGAATGATACGTATAATAGATTCAACTTTGGATTTATGCCAAAAATTTTGCTAAAGTAGTGTTTCTTTGCCATCTGAAGGAGGGATAAATCTTCGTAATCAGAAGGACGGGACATGTATCGAATCACAAAACTTGGATTTGTTCCTACAACATCTTCACCATTTGCACTATGGTTTTATCGTACAGTTGATGAGAACATATTTTCTAACTGATATTTAAAAGTAAAAACTTTCGTGATGACTTTGTCAAAGGATAACCCATAAGAAAGTGACAAACTTCTTGAGCAGATATATCCCTTTCGGAAACACTTTTAGTCAACAAGCGTTTGATTGCAGATCTTGCTATTGGACATTGTCGACGAATATCATTTACAATTTGTCGTAATTTTTTTGTAAATGTTTTCGATGCAAGTTCTGCTTTAAAAGCATACTTGGCAATATAATGTATCACTGACTAAACAGAACTAGTGACCAATCAATGTTTGCTCTCCAAGTCTGAAGGACTTTCTTATAATGAGAACACACCAAAGGATCATTTTGATGCCCTAAGAACCGAAACATGTGACTGTTAGGAGGATCTTCAATAATTGAAGAATGTTCGAGAACATCAAAAGGATACCTAAACATACACAACATCTGCTTTGTTGTTTTATGTAAATGCATACAATAAGTTCCGCATTTAGAATATCGTATGACCCAATTCACTACATATGCATAATCGTTAGGGGTGGTAAAACGGCTCGTCGGCTCGGCTCGTAAAAGCTCGGCCCAGCTTAGACTCGGGCTTGTCGAACCACGAACACGAGCTAGGGCCGAGTTGGAGAAAAAAAACGAGCAGAGCTCGCTCGGCTCGTCAAAAAAACGAGCCGGCTCGTTGGGCTCGTGGGAACGAGCCCACGAGCCGGCTTATCCGACGAGCCCAGCTCGTTGGGCTCGTGGACATGAGCCCACGAGCCGGCTCAGCTCGTGGCTCGTCCACAACGGTCACGATTTCGTGACTGTGACCGTTGGCAACGGTCATTTTCCTTTTTTTTTTTTTTTTTTTTCCTTTCATGATTTTCCTATAAATACCCTATTTCTAAACTCATTTTTTCACACTTCAATCTTTTATCTCTCATTCAATTACATACTCAATCTATTATAAATTCTCAAATCTCAATATTAGTGTTCTAAGTAATTAGTATATAGTATCTTATTATCTAGATATTACGCTATAATTTTCTACTTCTACTAATTTTCTACATTTCTATTTTCTAATTTCTACATTCTATTAAATCTTCATCTTCTCTTATTTTATTTCTCTATTATTCCAAATGGCATACAACCGAAGTGATGATGATTTCAGTGGTCTTAATGACATTCCAATTCCAGAAGACATTATTGATCAGTTTGGTGGTAGCACTGATCCAATTGATTTGGAAGACATTCATGACGATGCTAATACACATGAAACTACCATTGGCTCTAGCACTAAACGAAAAGCCACCAAACAAAAGGCTAAATGCTGGGAGCATTTTGAGTTGGTGCCGACTGGTAAACTAGTAAACGGAGTCCCTGAGTTCAAAGCACAGTGTAAACACTGTCAGGAGAAGTTTGCTTGGCAGAAGGGGATTGGCACGACCCATCTAAACAGACACTTCAAAAAGTGTCAATACAAATATGGAGGTGTGGATACAAATCAGGCACATCTCCAGTTTGGATCTCCTGGGGCCAGGTCTAGTAGTCCTACTCTCAACAACTGGATATACTCACAAGAACGTATGCGACACGAAGGACTACCGGAATTGATAGCAAATATTTAGTTTCCACTATGCTTGGTGGACAATCCTCATTGGACTACATTCATCCAAAAATATCTACAACCAAGGTACGTTATTATTTCTAGAAATACACTTCGTAGAGATACTATTGTTAGATATAATACTAAAAAAGAAGCTATTATTAATGATATTAATAATTACAATGGTGTTGTATCTTTTACATCAGACTTATGGACAGGTTGTAACCAAAAAGGATACATGGTAGCAACTGCACACTACATTGATAATAATTGGTTAATGCATAAAAAAGTAATAGCATTTAAACAAATAGACTATCCTCATAATGGAAATAATATTTATCAAGTTTTATTAAGTGTGTTACATGAATTTAAATGTGATTCTAAAGCTCGTAGTTTTACATTTGATAATGCAGGCCCAAATAATATAGTAATTGAAAAATTAATGCAACATTGTAATCCACAATTTGATGGTATTTTATTTCATATTCGTTGTGTGTGCCATGTGTTTAATTTAATTGTACAAGATGGATTACAATTTATACGCCCACAATTAGAAAAAATTAGATTTGCTATTAATTATATTTCGGTTTCACCATCAAGAAAACAAGTTTTTGCTGCTTTATGTATAGAAAATGGGCTGCAATCAAAATGTTTTGCAACTGATGTTGGCAATAGGTGGAATTCAACATATCTTATGCTTGAATCGTGTGAAGGTTATGAAGATTGCATTACTGTATATTATAATGGCCGACACTCACACGGCTCAGAATATGATTTAGAATTACATGATTGGGAAATATGTGGTCATGTTAGAAAATTTTTAAAAGTTTTTTACGACGCAACAAATGCATGTTCTGGTGTTTATTACCCAACTACTCCACTTGTTTTAAATCATTTCTATTATATTGCTAACAATTTTCATAAGTATAAGAATTTTGCTCTTTTTACTAGTATTATACATGTCATAGAAGCTAAATTTAGAAAATATTGGGAACAATTACCTATGTTATTTCCATTAGCATGTATCATAGATCCTCGACTTAACTTAGAGGGTACAAAAGTAACAATAATGGCAATTTCAGATAAATTAACTTTTGGAAATCCAGTCACGTGTTCTAATTTAGAACAAACTTTATGTTCTATGTATGAGATTTATGCTGAAAAGGCCGGTACAAACGTTGTACGACCCCCTAATCCAACATATACTTCGTCATCAACTGATGACATTGACTTATGGAGTTACGTCAGTACACATAGGACCACTCAAAGTCAACAATTAGTTGGTTCTTCTTCTAGTTCTTCCATTCCCTATTCTAATGATACACTTGTAGAGTTAGGTAGGTATTTTGGACATGATGTGCTTAGTATGTTAGATGAAGAAGAGAGAAAAAATTTTGATATACTTAAATGGTGGAGACAACATCAACGTAGTTACCCAATTCTTTCCAAAATGGCACGTGATCTACTAACACCTCCGGTGTCAACTGTAGCATCGGAGGCTGCATTTAGTATAAGTGGCAGGGTTTTATCTGATATCAGGTCAAGACTCAAAGCCGATATTTTAGAAAGTTTACTGTGTCTAAAGGATTGGGATGATACCGAACTTCGAATTCAAGACAAAGTGGACAGAATAATGTCTGAAGAACTTGAAGATTTGAATATGGATTAATCATATTCGTAGAATCGTAGTAAGTATTATTTTGCATTAATATTTCTGTATGTAAAGAATTTTTCTTATTTTAATAAAAAATTATACACGTAACATTTTGTTCGTGTACAATTTTAACTCCGTCTACTTTTAAAGTAGCCGGTCCCAAGCCCGGAAAAAGGAGGAGGATTTTTAACTTTACATTTTTAACATAAACGATTTTCGATTATGTATTCTTTTTTATTTTCAAATTTAAAAAAATGTAAAACACAAAAAAATAGAGGTGGATTTTAAATCTTTAATTTTTAACATAAATGATTTTTTATTTCTACTTTTTTTTATTTTCAAATTTCTTTTTTATTTTCAAATTCAAAACAAAAACTTAATCAAATATGAGGATTTTAAAAAACATAATCAAGATGATTCAATAAAAATTTTAACATAAAGATAAATACTTAATCTTTAACATAAAGATAAAGGTAAATAAATGATTCATTTTAAATATTTATATTTTGTTCTTTAATAAAATAAATAGAAATTAAGTCGATCAAAATATTCGATAACTCTTTTCATGTCATCATCATTTGTTGTTATACGATTAACATCTGGAGCATATTTAATCCATAATAATCCATGAACATGCTCACTTCCTTGATGTTTCCATTCAAAACGATACCAAAAATCAATCACGTCAAACTCATTTATTAAAAAATGTTTAAAGAAAAGATCAATTCTTGCTTGAAACAACCATGCAACAACACAAGGGTTATCGTTAAGCAACTTCACTCGTCTTTTCCTTAAATCAAATTTTGAAAAACTGTTGAGGGTAGTTGAAGGATCCAACATGTCATACAATTCTGGCCATTGTAAGTTAGCGGCACTGAGTATAAAAAAGATTGTAGGAGGCCCTAATTGTTTTACCATTGCAGTTAACTCTTTCAGTCTTGTGTACCAGTAAGCACGTGTACCTTGAATTGACTTGGCATAATAAGAAATACGAGTAGCAAGTTGTTTGTCACAAGAAGTAACCATATATTGAATATCTTGTATAGATAACTCAGCATCGATAGGATTTTTCTTCACATATATATTACCTAAAGCAAGAGCATGCCATCTTGAGATAGAATTCCAAGCAAAATATCGGAATCGTGAATCTCTAACAAAACGTCCATCAACATATTTCATTAAATACTGAAAGTATTCTGAAGGACTCAACTTCCTTGGACGAGCTTGTCTATAATCTGCATTTCCATATGGAAATAATGCTGGAAAAACTATTGAAATATGCCCCGGTGTTGAAAACTCATCAATAACTTTATTTGTCAAATGCATTTGAGCAATAGTATGATCAGCATCGGCTACATTTAATGCCCTATGTATACATGCCTGTTGATTAGGTTGAGGCCCTACAGAAATAGTCCCGACAGCATGAAACTCATCAATGTGAACATTTTGGTTAACAATCTCAAAAGGCCCATCTATGTTATCTTCCACAACATCTGTCGATTGATTTGCATTTTAATTATGTCAACTATCTTCACAAACATGTGGAATATCTTCAGGTATGCCATCATGTGGTAATGTATTCAAGGAGCGCTCGTCAATGATTATGTCTCGATAATAAAGATGATTTTGTTTTAGCCAATCAATGCTTGTCGAACATACTCACGATGTACGCGAAATTCTTTGACAACACGTGCCCCAGTTCTATTTAGAATCAATATCGCAGATAAATCATCTGGTTTGAAGGGAAAAACAGTAGCTATTGAGTTCACATCTTAAGCAAAGTTTATCACATTGCCATTGTATTTGTATTGTTGGCCTTTGACACGATATACAGACATCATCAAGTGTACGCAAGCAATAAGATTTTGCTCTAAATTGGTCAGTTGTGATAACTCAATAGGAACGACGGCAGGATCAATTAAATTTTTTGCACTGAACTTAAGGGGGTTCAATCCACGTCAGATCTCTCCTGAACAATGGGTACATAGTTCTGAACTTTTAATCCCTGGAAATGATGTACGGCATAATGAGCAACTAACCCACATAAGTCCTCCACAAGATTTTCGAAAACATTGTGTAGTAAAGAGAATCAATGGATGATTCAATACATTTTCATCAATGGGAATAGTATGTAAAACTTGTTTCTTTGATCGTGGCTCACTTGTCTGTCCTTCACGTAAACTTTTTGACGCGCATTATCTATAGCAAGAGCATTTGCTCGTTGCTGTCTGGTTTGCGCAACACGTGCTTGTTTTTGTCGAGCACAATCTGAAACTCTTACATCTGCCCGTTGGGTACTTGTTTGCTGTGCACGAGCATTTCTGCGTCTTGCAGTATCAATAGCCTGTCTAGCACGTCTTTCATTAAGATTCTTTGGTGAATGTACGCATGCTTGTCTTGTGATAGGCATGATAAAAGAAGATAAAGAAGTACGACGTAAACAAACTGCACGCATTCCTCTATTTACATATGCATGATGTAGTGATCTGCATGGATTTGGCCTGCTGCTACTGCAAATATTACTAAACGGAATAACAAGAGAATTGAATGATGTGCGCCTTTGACAGATTGTTCGTCTTGAACAAGTTTCACATCTTTTAGTATCATTCACATCAATTGATGGTAGCACTACTACTTCAATTTTTCTAACATGAATTCTTTCTTTACGATGTGTGTTGAACTTACCGAAATGGTTGCAAGAAGGACATACATGATAAAATCATACATAATAATAATCTAAAAAACTGTAATGTATAGATATTTGGTCATATAAGTTTAGAAATAATATATAAATATGATACCCAAGTGTTGGCAACAAGTATTTGCATGGTCTATAATCCCATCATCTTTACTTGTATACACATCATTTGATAAAGGTTTTGTTAAACCCACAATCGACTTTGTACGACGGGAACAAACTTTAGTGAAGCGAGATACCATATCTGAAGGATTTAGCCTACATTACATCAACTATAATTGAAATATATTGAAGAACAAATTAAAGTATCACAAACGCTTAAAATACGTATAGAAATGATATCGTCATCCAATTCCATGGTAGTAGTGTGTGACAATTAATACTTGAAGTTTAAATTTTTGAATAAATTGTTTTTTCAAGTTGATCAACTCTATTCATCAAAAGTGAACACAAGAAAGTGAAATGTAATACCAAAAATATCCAAATCTTAATAATGAAAATTAATCACACATTTAAATAATAATGAATTTATCACCTTTGGTATCTGATTCAATTGTTTCTGTGGACAATCAAATACACAAAACATCAATGGAAGAGTTCTTTATTCAACCTAGTACAAAAAAAAAATGAAATATGAAGTAAATTGGATAAAATAATTCAAGAGAATCCAAACAAATCATCACCAAAAATATCCAAATCTTAATCATGAAAATGAATCACACATTTAAATAGTAATGAATTTATCACCTTTGGTATCTGATTCAATTGTTTCTGTGGATAAATCAAATGTACAAAACACCAAAGGAAAAGTTGTAAGGCCTCAACCTAGCACAAAAAAAAATGGAATATGAAGTAAATTGGATAAAATAATTTAAGAAAATCCAAACAAATCATCATCAAATAAATTAGTTGAAGCATACATTTATTAGCATAAAATTAGGCATCAAATTCGGAATGAGTATATATGAATGTTGAATCTAATTTAAGGAATTGAATCAATCAATCAAAACAAAATAAAAAAATAAATTTAATTGTGAACAGTACTCGCTCGAGCGGACAAAATTTAGGATTTGTCCACTCAAGCGAGCACTATTCACAATTTAAAAAAAAATCTTTTTTTTTTTCTTTTCTCCTAATCTTCATTTGAAGATGTGCAACTCTATTGTAATACAATCAGACGAGATCAAGTATCTTGGAATAACAACATAAGGTCCATGCAGAATAGCTCAAAATTAAAAATATTATAAAAGAATTTCAATGGTAATATACTAAAAAAAGCTACAAAAGTGAAGAGGCGAACAATCATTCTATCATATTTGGCGTATGATGATAAATAACTATAGATACAAACAATTACAAATTTACAATTTACATTATTATGACAATATTTTTTAAAAAAATTTAACAGACAAAAGCTTCCTGATTTCAATCTACTTCATTTACTTTTCTAAACATCATATGAACCAAACATTGCAACAGTAGACCGATATAATCATTTCTCTAAATCCATTTCGGCAAGCTCTCTAAGTTACAAGTTGCACACCCCTATCAGTCCTATCAGCAATACATTAAGTTTTCTTGACAATGAAGGGAAAGAAAATAGAATCGCTAACGAATTAGAGGAGATATATTAGTACAATGGGCTTTGTATATAATGTTCACCAATTAAGTTCACTTAGTTGCTGAACTAAATTATTTCATTTGTCCAAAGATACAGAGATACACAGTTCCACATTTATTTCGATAAATCATTTACCAACCTTCATGATATAGATCCACCTAGAGGAATAGGGAATTTTAATTTATCTCTCTTTTGCAGAATTCGATAAATATCACAAAAGTAGCTATATATTTCCAAATAATAGATAAATATTGACTATACATTAGGCACTTGAATACAAGCATCTCCTCGACACGTACTGTAATGGAAACACATGTTGAGTTATGTATAAGGACAATGAGTATGTTCGATAGAACCGGATAATAGGCAAATGGGTTTTGGTGTTTGATTCAAATAAAGTCCTAACTTAACCGATCTCAAATCCTCAATATAGTAACAGTAGTTGATCATATATGCATCCTGATTATATTTCTTCGATGTGGGGTAGGTTGGGATGGAAAAATATCAGAGAAACAGAATATAATGCGAGAACCCAATATTTTTAGATTGCTTCATATGAAAATAGGAATACACGAGTCACCTACATTTCACAAACAAAACTCACAAATCTAGCAACTCAGAAAGGTGCACGAACCCCTCACCAGACATGGACATGATTTTTCCTAATGAAAGTTGACCAACAAGCGGCAAAATTAGAAATTGAATGCACGATCAAATAAAACAAATCTCATCATCTAATGTGCATCATCCAGGCATGCAAATTATACCACTGTAAGCACATGAGAAGCAAGCAAAAATCAAATATACACTTCAAACTTAAGCCAATTAAATGCATCATTCAGCATACCTGGTAATAAAAGAAATGAGCTTCATGACCAACCACTGTCGTAAATCATATGACTAAAATTCGAAGCATTATAGTAGTAATTCAAAATCACAACCTTAACAAACCTTTAGATAAAAAATAGAATTTGGATCAGTCCCGTGTGTGCTTAAATATAATTCCATAAACATAAAATCTAGAAAATGAATATTGAAGAAAAAAATATATAAAACCTATAATAGAGCAATAATGAAGCAATGGAATCCCACAATAATTTGCAAATCACAAACCCAGATACCCATTAAAATAGGGAAAAAAAGTAATGATCAGATTGAACAAATAAATGGGAAAAAATGAAATTCATACCTGGTAGAAACCTCCACTACCAAAAATATAACAGATTTGAAACCCAAAAATGGATGATTATTGTCTATAGAGAGAAGAACAGAGAAATAATTGTAGGGACATAAAAATTTTCGGAGCCTAGAGATTGTAGATCGTCGCACATGGATGTTGATTTTGGATAGGGATTTTGGATTTCTAGAGCGTGGATATAGGATTGCAGATGTGGAATTAGGATTTTGAGTTTGTGATTTTTTTTATTCTGATCAGTTGAGTTGATTATTTGATTGGAATTTGTTGTGAGGATGGGTAGTTTATTTTGGTTGTAAGACAGCCAGGGGCAAACCCAGGATTATGATTCGGTGGGGGCGATAAAGATTTATGTAAAAAATAATTTAAAATAAAACAATAACGATAATTCAAAATATAATATTTTTTTATAATTATTCTTTACGACTTTTCATACGTTGAAAACACCGTATAATAGTCTTATTATCAATTTCATTAATACACCTCTTACAACATACATAACTAAACCATTTTCTTTTCAAGAACTATTTAAAAAAAAAAAATACTTTCTGGACGAATTTGCTAAAAAATAGTTTGTTTTGTTTTTATCTTTGTTCATGTAGAATTTTATACCCCCACTACATGGCCATGGAAGAAACAGAAATTTTTTGATGGCCGGGGCAGAGCTAAGATTTTGGTCGAGTGCAGGCATAATTTAAGCACAAAATCAAAATATTGATTTAATTTCAACATGTTAGAGATTGAAATCTCAGCCACACACTTGATTCGCCTTCAACACTACGTAAGAAAAAGTTTAAAATAAAGCTAAATTTATGGCATATAAAAAAAAGAGCAAAAACTCTGATAAATGTTTTCTATATTCTTCAATTTTAACCCTCTTTTTCAAATTATACAATTATTATATTAAAGAGAAATAATAAATTCTTACTTGGAGATTTATTTATGCAATTACCTCATTTTTAAATTTCTCAAAATTCAAGACCACAAATGAAATTTAAAATTTAAAATACACTTTCTCTCTCTTTATCTCTCTCTCTCTCTCTCACACACGCACACACCATCAAGGCACTTTATCTCTCTCTCTCTCTCTCTCTCTCTCTCTCTCTCACACACACACACACACACACACGCACACACCTTCAAGGCAATGCAAGTTTTATATATACATATACTGATATACATACACACAGAATGCACAACAAATAAAAAAAAAAATTTTTGATGAAACCCAGTGGGGGCGGTCGCCCCCACTGGTACCTGAGTGGGTCCGCCCTTGAAGACAGCCGTATATGAAAAATTGTGGGAATGAGAGTGGAAAACCTCCATCTGGTTGGTTGACGATGATGGATTGAGATAGTGAACAGATTTTAGAAATGATCGGTGGAAGAAGATGATCGATTGAGAGAGATGGATTGATGAGGTGAGCAGATTTTAGAAATGATCGGTTGATGGAGATAATCAAATTAGATAGATGGATTAAAGCGGTCAGCAAATTTTGGAGGATGTGATTTTGTGTGGGGAGAAATTGAAAACGTAGTGACACACGGACGTTTAAATACTTTTTTCTTTCCCTAGCGGAGAAAACTCCCTACAGCCGTAATAAACTCTTTTTTTTTCTTAATCTCATTTTCAACCACATATTTTATGGGACTCAAAATATTTATCAACTTTTCCACTACACATTTCATCATTTTTAATCAAAATCTTCTAAAAAACGACTTTTAAACTCTATCAAACAGGCAATTAGTGCGTGTTTGGTAAAAAAATTAGGTAAATAATACTAAAGGTCTTGAACCTTTGAACATTGTGATGATGTGATCTCGAACTTTTAATTTCCAACATTCGAGATCTCAAACCTTTCAAACGTCTATGCCTGTAGTTTTTTTTTTTTGTGACGTGAATGTCATTCCGTTAAATGGTCAAATTTTGAGTAAAATGACCAATACCAATATTTATTTAGGAATGCAATAAAAATAAACAAAAAATGAAGAAACAAAAGGAAAAAAGAAATAATAATCTTCTTCAATTCCAAATTCAAAATTGCTCCTAAACTCAAACCCAAAATCACAAATAAAATATCTTATCAGCAATGTCTCTGTCTTCTTCCTCCATAGGTGACCTCAACGTTTTTGGACTCCCACGCTCCAAAAACACCAATGGTGAAGCCAGCGAAACCATTACCAATTCACCATTAAATCCTAAGAAATTCTTTTGTTGATACCTGACATTAGAAGGTGAAACCATTGAGGTTGAAGTGGCACTGCCATCGAGCTTGATTTCTAGCTTTCTTGCAGATTTTCTCCTGTCATGCAGTTTGAAGGCGAGTTTTTGGGAACCCATTTCATCGGAGATGGGTTTTTTGGCAAGGCGAGAGGGAGTGGCGACTGGGATTTTGTGGGTTGGTGAGTCTGGAGTGATAGTGCCGGTGATTTGGACGATGACTCGAAATGTTGAAGTGTCGATTTGAACAAAAGTGGTGTTTGGTGTTGAGTTTGGATTGAATTGGAAATGCTACAAAATGCACATCGGAATTGAGATTTTTTTAGCATTAAGATTATAAAAAGAAGAAGAAGTGGCAATTAGAGAAGACAACTTCTTGCAACTAGTTAAAAGTGACGGATTTTCTGAATTGAAGTTTTATATTTCTTTTTTTCCTAAATTTTATGGACTTTGATTAATCATTTTTTTTATTATAGGCGAACTTTTTTTTATATATCTCATTTGTGTCATTTTTCATTCAAAGATAATATAAAGAGAGATAAATATATTTATTGATTTTGATTGAACTTAGATTTATACTTTTTTATTCAAGCTGCCTATGTACCCAAAAATGGATTAAGTAGAACATAATTCATTACAAAAAAAAATTATTTTAGTTTGTATAATCGTTCACAGTTTACTTGCGGGCCAGGAGCATTACAATTTTCTTCTTTATGCTTACATGAAAAAATTAAACAAACTTTAAGCCTAAAAATGCTTTAGATATTTTTCCGTTAATGGGTTCAATTTACAATACATATTTATTCACGATCTAATATGCACCATTGGTGAATACACGAGTAACAATAAATAGACCATCTCATTTAGGCTAGAACTTGCTCCCTATTTATTTTGTAATTATGATAGGTCTGCATACTGAAAATACTAAATCTCCAACTTGAAATGACATCGGTCGTACCATTTTATAGAAAGAGTTTTTCATATGGGCTTGATAACATTTCAGGTGCATTTGAGTCTCTAATATCTTTGCATCCAAATCTTCCAACTCCTCAAGTCGAAGACAGGCATTTTTCTCCATTGTCAAACCTTCTTGTACAGAAATTCACAATGATAGAATCTAACACTTTAAAGGAAGTACAGTTTCTACACCATACACTAGGGCATATGGAGTGGCATGTGATGGAGTCCGATAAGTAGTGTGATAAGCCTACACAAGGCTTCTCCAATTCTTTCATGCCAGGCCCTTTTGGATTTGGATACAACATTTTTCAGCAAAATTGCACAGGGTCTTGTTGAATGTCTCTACCAATCTGTTAGTTGCTGCATTATACATGCACGAGTTGTATTTTCTGAACCTAAACTTGGTGTACAGATTATTACGGGTTGGAAAATCAAGGAAACAAAGTGGAACATAGAAAATATGAGAGAATTACGACGAATGTTTGAAGGGTTTGGATTGAAAAATGAGAAATTTTGGTGCAAGATATCGATTTTTTATCATCTTTCTTTCAAATCTGGTGATGAATTTTAATTTATTGTTTTGTTTTTCTTCTTTTATGATGAGTAGTTAAATTTATAGTTGGGACGAATGATATGTAACCTAGTTTTGAAACTTTACTTTCAATTCTCAAGTTTTATGGAATTAATGGATTCATGTATTGATTTTTGCTTCTTCCATTCATTCTTAAATTTCTTGATCTTTAATTCATTGATATGTAGATTTTAATGAGCTGATATTGGGTGAAAGGTAGAGATATATTTTTTCTATTGTTGCGGTTGAACTCCTAGGTGTTAAAAGGTGTTTAGTTAAGGCTTATTATGATTCGCATAGAGATATAGTGAGTTGATTTAACTAAATATGATTGATTTAAACTTGAGAAATGTAAATTGATTTAATTAGTGAATTCGATTGAAAACAAATTGTAGAAATTGACTTGAGATGCGAAATTAAAGATGATAACTATGGTGAAACCGTGAGTCTCAACACTTCAATCATATTTACTTGTTTAATTATTTTATCTTCTTTAGTTAATCATAGTATAAATTAACACTTTGTCATAAATTTGTTTTCGTCAAATATGAGGTAGAATTAGTTAAATTAGTATTCAAATAAGATAATCTTCATGAGAACGATAATCGTACACTAGCAAATTAAACGCAACAAGCTTTTGGCTTCATTGCTGGGGATTTTCCAAATCCGACAATCTAGAACAACTTCTTGACTTGCAGATTGTAATATCCCTTGAAAGTTTGTTTTGGATCTTCGATTCTTTTGGCATGTGGCATTTTTTTGTTTGGATGAGCTAGAGATATAGAACTTTTCTATACTCAGAACATATGTCGAAAATTTGTAGGCTTCCAGAACTGTAATGAGTTTAATAAGCAGAGCTAATTTAAGAATGTTAGGTATCAGAAAAGTTAATTCTTTTCTCAATACCTTAACATCTGCTAATGTTGTTTGATGTGGTTTTCCTTTGGAGAACTCCCCATAAGTAAGTTTTGATCTACCTGCCATGAGTTGATGAGGTAAAACTGCAATAAGTTGATGTTCATTGTTTTCATCCTCTCTAATTTCAAATCCAAATGCAGACAATCCTATTGAATAAAACTCTTCACCTTCTAGGTATAACTTTGCATCGGCAAATTAAGATTTTTCATTGAAAATTGGTTTTGACTCAGCTACCACATAGTTGACTTATCCATCTCAGATATACTTGAAACATTGATGCCAAGTTGAAGGCACCACTCCAGTTTCATGCAGTCCAACATGTCCAAAGAATAGCTCATATTTTGGCATCAACCACAAGAAAGAGAGTTGAAGAAATATTATCTCATGTTTGTAGTTTCAGGTGAATCGTATCAATGGCTCGCTGGCCCTTTTTGGTTGAATCATGAAATTACACTTCGATAGATCACCAACATTTATTCCAATCTTCTTCATTGTTTTGACTGGCATAATGTTCATTGCAGAGCCACGGTCAATCATTATTCGATGTATATTACATTCTCGGATATAACCACTGACATATAGTGGTCTATTATGTAAACGAGATCCAAGTTGTAAATCATCTTCATTAAACATGATGGTGTCCATATAGTCTTGGTAAGTTGCAGATTCAATTGGTTTCGGTAATTTTCTTTGATAAGCTTCTGGATCAATCAATGCCGCGATTAGAGCCATACGATCATCAAAAGGGAGACTAAGAGCCTCTGTCAGGCTTGTGTTGGAATGAATGTTACTCTGTTATAAAATAACCTTCACCATCTTCGAACTCTCTCTCGGTACATTTTCCAGCTTACTTTCTCCATCTACCTTGGTGACATTAGAGGTGAAATATTCTTCGTCAAAGAAGCCTTTAAAAAATTCTTTCCGAGGGTTATTGTTTCTTGGCCTTTTCCTCGATCTTAGTTTTTCGTCATAGGTGCCAGGACTTGGAAGTTGTAGAGCTTTTTGGTGATGTCTTTTTACGAGAGTCCATGCCTCCTAACTCTTTTTTCTAGTGATACTTCTTCCATATATTGAACTTCCATACTCTATGCCTCCAGTGTTGGTCCTGCAAAAGGTACATAATATGATGTTTTACCTGTTTATTTCGACCTTCGATATTTCTCGTTCTTCCTTATAAAGGTAGACCACCCATAACCAATTTCTTCTTCAGACTCAGAGTTAGAGTTCCAAACATCTAGATCATAAGTCATGATTTCATAGAAGGTCAAGCAATTACTACTATCTGGGTTGACCATTTATGGATAGATATACATGATGGTGACTTCTCTCTCTACTTTGAGTTCTGCTAGAATAGCTCCTTCTGGAAGTTGATGTCCAAATTCAGTTGACTCGAACAAGAACTTTCCGATATCATATGTAGGAAAGAAGGTTTGCCCTTCATTTGAAATGGGAATTAGATCAAATGATCCAAACGAAACATTGAACAACTGGCAGTTGGGTTTTTACCAATTTCAAGTTTGATTTTATTTTATTTCTCTAAGCGAACAATAAGATCATTCATCACAAAGCACCTTTCTACTGGGTGACTAATGATTCGATGAAATTTACAATATTTAGGATGATCAACTTAACCAGTATCTTCTAGCTTTTCTGGTGTTGTAAGTTCGATTTTCTTCTAGTTAAGGAATTGATCTAAATTCTCAAAAACTTTAGAGTCTGAGAATGGATACTCTTTTTCTTCAAATTCCTTTAGAGTCAGACGACCCTTCTTTTAGACTTATGCTTTATTGAGCTTGAACTTTGGTTTTGGCTTTTAACTCGGATTTGAACTTGATTTTTCAAAAATGATTTTTTCGGGAGCAGTAGAAATTGTCGTGGTCTCTTTGAGCTTACATGACTTACCATCCCATTTGATTTCCTTATAGGGATCTTTCTTATCAAATGAATTACTCGACAAGTAACTTCCGTGTATTGCAATATGGATTCTAGATCATGGGCACGTGTGGCCAACTCTTCAAAAGAGTGAGGCATATTTTCCTAGACATTATAAAATAGTCTCCAATGCATGCTTTGGACACACATGTCAATAGAGATGCTTCATTGATGCTTTCTTTGCAGTTAAAAACAAAACTTATCTATCGTTCAATATACTCTATGACTGGCTCCTCCTTACTTTGGTTTGTTCACACACCTTAATTGGACTTATGGGCACCTAAGTCATACACTCCAAAAAAACCTTCATTTTTAAGTCACATGACCAAACAAAAATACATTTATGCCCATGTAATTATAAAAATTAACATTTTATGTTTAATCTCTCCTTTTCTTTATCATTTTTCATAGTTACATTCACCGTTTCAAATTTATTTTGCCTTATTTTAGAATTTTTTTTGCTATTTCATATTTATTTCACATTACATTAAAAGCCATGCTTAAATTTCTGTATAATATATACTGTCATCTTCATACGATATTGTACACAGTCCATTAACAATGGAAAATTAACAATTCTATGCGATATAAAATATATAAGAAACAAATATCTCTATCAAATTCAAAACAGTATCACTCATTTTCTTCATATAAATAGTATCCTCATGAATTACAAACAGTAACATTCAGTTCAAATCTTAGGTCAATGGCTCCTTACGAGTCTCTTTATAGTGATTACCCAACTTTTCACACTTTTCACATCGTATTATCTGCATTTGCTTACCCTTTGACCTGATTCGCTTTTTTAGACCTTTCATGTGGTCTCTTCGTAGGTGGAGGCAAACTTCAATGGATACAAACGTGTACACAAAATAATAGTAATACCAACCTAATCATATAATGACATCAAAATAATACTTGAAAGAAAATTATATTAGAATAGCAACTTACTCCATAAAAATGCTTATTGAATACAGTAACAACGATACTGATATTGTATACTATTATACATAAAACAGTATCAAATCAGTAAAATATGATACTCAATTAATACAAACTTGTATACAAATAATAATATCACTAACAGAAACATATAATGACATCGAACACTACCGGGAAGAAAATTATATTAGAACAGCAATGTGCTCCGTAAAAATACTTATTTCGAGTTATGGTTTATTGTTAAACAATCATATTTTGCCTCCAAGAACATATATGATAGTGTTTTATTAAGATACTATGCTACATATGATATTATTTTTCTATGATATTATATATTGTTATACTATTATACATAAAACAATAGGGGTAAGAATTTATATCATTATACTGTTAATGATACTGATACTATATAATGTTACACATAAAATAGTATCTAATCAGAAAAATATGGGACGCAATGGATACAAACCTGTACATAGATAATAATATCACTAACAAAATCATATAATGACATCGTAACAGTACCTGAAAGAAAATTAAAAAAGAACAGCAGCATACTCCATAAAAATATTTGTTTTAAGTTGTGGTTTATTGTTAAACAATTATATTTTGTCACCAAGAATATGTATGATACTGTTTTATTAAGATATTGTACTACCTATGATACTGTATAATGTATACTTGACATTAATTCATTATTCAAGTACACTTTACATATTTTTCAGTTTATAGTCATGCGTATATATTCTTTTTCAGTCAATTGATGCTTGACTCAAGCATCAAGCATCAGAAGAGTAATGTGGACAACAACCCATGCCTTTGTTTCAGGTTGCGAGAAACTGTAGTCGTGTTTGTAGCTCGAGTCCATCTCATTCGAGTTTGGTAGGTATCACTTGTGAATATGAGGCATAATAATTTTATATTAGTTGTAAGATTGGTGTGAATCTAATAATTTATATTTATAATTCAAGATAAATAATACCATTACCTAAATATATTAAATCATATTATCTAAATTTCAATTGTTATCGTAAGCTAAATATTCAATTCTCGTGATTTTAAACTGCTAAATAAAAAAAATTATTTATCTATAATTTGAAAAATTAGATTACCCTTAAAACAAATTCGTTTTATTTAATTTTTGATAGAATATTTGAAATTTAAATCAAATTAATCTTCCAAAACCTATTTTAACACAAAAGCACAAAATTATGCTCAATTTTGCTGTGCTACAAAGTATTCATAAGTCATACCAACCCAAATAATTTAAATAGTGCAATTAATCAAAGAAAGCTAAATTAATCCCGATTAAATCAAAGATTATTATTTCGCTAGAAATAGAAAAAACGCAATTTATTCTACAAATTATGTTTTCGAATAATTGAAAAAGGACACATACCTTTTTTTGACAACAAGAACAATCGAACCTTGTACTCAAATATGTAAATGAAATTTAGAGAAAGAAACAAAAGAAGATGAAAGATTCTAGAGAGAGAAACGAAAGGAGAATTGTTATTTTAATACAGTGAGAAAGATGAGAGAGATGATATGTTTAAATTTATGTTATAAGGGTAATTGTGGTATTTCCTTGAATATGCATGAATTTTTATTTAAAAAAATGAAAAGCGTGATTTGATGGAAATTTTAAAAAGTATTTGGACCTAATTTGGAAAAAGTTACCTATGGGTGACTTAAAGGCAATTTTTACTAAGAAATATGAGTTTTACGAAATACATAGATAAATGATGTTTGACCAACTTATAAGTATTTATAAATACTCGCAAACATGTCAAGAACTCAAGATTATTCCATTTTTGTTTTTTTTTCATTATTTTATATATTTTTCCCTAAATTACCCATGCATGATGGCTTATCAATGTCCAGTTGGTGATCATATGGGAGACAGAGATTAACCGAGCAAAAAATGATTGTAGCTAACCCCAATTAAAAATTTTAGTCCACCATAACTCTGCTACTACATATGGTTTTAGAGATGAGTTATACTACTTGTACATTTTTGTGTACATATTGGTGTACAGCTGGCTGACGTGGATGTGTGTTTTGAATTTATGTTGAATAGTAATATATCACGATATTTTGATGTAAATTTGAAATGAATTAAACTAATTTGCCCTAATCCTACCTACATCCAAGAATTTTGTGGAAAGAAAATGCAAAGGATCGAGTAATTTCTTTTCCGGCAAAAAGGACGCGACTTTTTTCTTCTCTTCTTCACTGACATTTTATCATCTCCGACTACATTCTTCGTTGACGATGATTCACACATGTATACTATTTTTTCCCGCTATTTGTTAGGTCATTTAGAAAAAATGATTTTTTTGTTCTTCGATTGGGTCTTGAGTGATAAATTATTTTTCAATTTTTCAAATGTCGTATTTTTATCCAGAAGGCTATTTAGAAAATATCAATATCTTTTTTTTTTTTGTTATTCGATTTTTGTTCTTCAATTGGGCATTTAGTATATTTGAAAAATTGTTTTCTTTTTTTTCCTAATGTTGTATTTTTATTAGAAAACCAAACTTTATATTTTGATGATGAGACAGTAAGCTTTAAATGTGGATGGCAAAATTTTGGGAGAATCTGATAATGAGACGGTAAGGGAAAACGTAAACATATTGAATGATGAAATGTTAGGAGAAGGTAGTTCGATTGTGCTTGAGGTTGTGATGAAATTTAAAGACAATAATGAAATATTTGAATTTTATAAAAGGTTTGCTTATAATATAGGTTTTTCAGTTGGAAAAATAAATTCGAAGAAGGGTGGTGATGAGATTGTAAGGTATATGGCGTTTACATGTAGCCAAGAAAGGCCGAAGAATTAGTACCACAAGCACGTCTTTAAAACCTCAACCAACCATTTAAATAGGGTGTAAAGTCTCAACTAACCAACTATTAGGTTCCATGTTTCTTGAAAACTAGTTTTTTGGTGGGGGATGTCCACTACTCAATGTAGTGAGATTATGAATGCATTTTTTGATGAGTATGTGCATGCGAAAACATCGCTTAAGCAATTTTTTGAACAATATGAGTATGCATTGTGGAGTAAAGTGGAGATGGAATGCATTTTTCAATGGGTATCTGTCTGACCCTTTCTTTTTCTGTTCTCTTCCTCAATTTCTTTTTCCTTTCGAATAGTTACGTTAAGGGATATCTCCACGTCTTCTTCTTCGAATATCCGAGAAAACATTTTGAATATACGCGATAGGTCTTCAGTTTGAATAGGGTCGTCCACAGATGTAGTCAAATAAACTCCACTTGAATCACCTTCATAACTAACAAATTTTTGAAGTGGCGAAACATCGCTCCACTTGAAATAACCCCAAATTACTACTACAACAAAAGAATAATCTCCCTAAATTCACAGTTCTCTTCTCCACCCCATCCATTTCATGAAGCCCTTTCTCATGCCCCATTTTGGGCCAAGGTGGCCCATAACCAAATGGGGACTATATTTCCATTAAAAAAAATTGAAGCACTATGTATTGACCAAAATAAAAGAAAGTTTGTAAACCAAAAAAAAAAAAAAGATAAGCCCACAATGCCCAACCCAACAACAATTGAATTTGAAGAGGCCCATTTATAGATTAGTAATCAATCATCTGTCATCTTGCTCTCCATTACCCGTTCATTTTGCAGATGTTTCAAGAGGTTTCAGTTAAATGTTCACGCACACACAAACCATATTGAAAAAAAGAATCAGTCGTCTGAATCGTCTCTCTCTTTCTATCTCGAATCTTGGCTCGCCAAAACTCAGAATATCTGATAAATTTTACACCTTTGCAAGGGTTTTGTACTAGTGAAAACTAAAAAGGGCTCGGCCGCTCGAATTCAAGAAAAAGTGGAATAAACGAATCTTTTTCACTACAACTAAATGAACTGATACCATACTTAGAGAACGTGGAAGAAGAGAGAAAATAAGTGACAAATAATATGTTTTTCGTTCAATGGTGCCTAGTCTTTTCACCATTTCTAAGGTCAATTAACTTATTTGTTTAATTTCAATTCGGCTGGGTGAGTGGGTGATTTTGATGTTGTTAAATTAATATGAACATATATGTAGATAATTAGGATTTAGGCTCAAATTATTTGGTTAGTGATGATTTAATGATCGAATTTTGAGATTTTAATTTGTTTCATTTCACATATATTTGTTGCGTGTTTCTAAGTTCTAACTTATATGTTACAGAATTATAGATTACTCAAATTTGATTAATATTTTTACTTCTAAAATTACTAAACGAGTTGTATTTAAGTGATAGTTTGGAACATTTTCGGCCTTGTTATTTGATTATAATATAATTTTTTTGTATATTATATTTTGTTTGTCGTTTTTTTTTCGACTTTTAAGTTTTCAATTACTTTTGTAACATCTTTGTAGATTTTGAATGCATAGTGCAATTAGGAGGTCCATTAAAGGGCCTAATTTTTGGACTTTGCCTCAGGCCCTGAAAATGTCAGAACCGGCCCTACTCTCTCTACATATCGGGCATCGATATTTATTCGGACACTCTGACAAATTGTGCCCTGACCATCTGCAACTATGACAAATTTATTTGTTCTTTCCTATCATATCTTTGTTGTTGCATTTACAAATGTACATGAATTACCAACAAAATACCTCTCAAAAACCCATAGATTTCATGGTCTACATGTGTGCATAATGTGTAATATTTATGGCATTATAATTTATATATATGTGAAAAATTAACCTAATTCATAATTATTCACAGAAAAATTATTCAATAAACAAATTGTTGACGTCGGAACCTGTACCGTCCACGTGTCAATAGATATCCAGTCACTCATTAGCCAACCTATATGTTATATGCACACTCGGACAATCGTTAGACACTAAGATCTCCAGAGAAAAAGGGTTTGGTGATCGTTGATATTATGACGATCAAGTCAACTGTCGGTATAAGAAACAATACACGAGGGGCAAAAATAATTGGGTGTGGGAGGGACAAGCAGGCAGATATTTGAGCAGAGTTCGAGGTGAAATTTTGGTGCAAAAAAGAGAGCGTACCTTAAAATAACCGGAGACGTTGTATTTATAGCACAAGAGTTCTAATTGATTTAGGAAAAAAATCAATTAGACATCTGTTCGGATTCTCTTTCCTTCCGGGATAGGAGTGACCGACTGTCAATGCAATATCCTAGATTATCGTTCTTATTTGAGTTTATCACGCTGCCTAATCTTTAAGAGATTACGATTTGGTTTCCTTGTGAAGATTCGTGTGCCAATCTAACACAATCTGTCCTTCAATTACCTCTCTGGTCCTTCCAAAATATTGTGCTGCCTACTAGTTATAATAAATACGAAGCCCGACGAGGCCCTCTGGTTCGGCCATTAATGTCGAGGCCCTCCATGGGCCTTACCATACTCTAATTCCAGAATGCTAAGATATTTGATGGGCATCCGAGGCCTTATTAGAATTTACGAGGCCCTTGCTGGGCCCATATGAGGCTTTTACTGGGCCTTTGCAGACGTGGAGACCCTATAAAAATCGGGTGGTAATAATACTCCTCCAAATCCAAGCCTATTATTTATAATAGGCGTGAGACTTTGGAAGTAAGAGAGAAGAAATTTTGGACAAAAAATTTGAATTCAGCGGATTCCGCGGATTGTGATCTTCGTGCGTTGAAAGTATGAATTGAACCTACTCAGTATAGTCTTCCAAGACCGAAGCCAAACATTTATGATGAGTGAGGGCTTCAAGTGATTATACATTTAGTGACGTGTCCGCGATTGGTGTGATTCTATCAATCAAGGTTTTCAATCTGGTGGCCAGGCAATCATGAGTGAGAGGATGTATGCATTTAATACCAATGGCGTGTGACGGATAATGGGGGCGCACGTGAGGTGCGTGTGCCCTTGTTTCAATAAACGCTTAGGCTTCCGTTTTCCGCCTATTACTTTTATTTTGAACACGCGTCCACTGATCAACGGTTAGGGTATAACGCTTGGGATTTGGACGGTGGAGATTAAAATGCCTCAATCTATAAAGCTTGGCGCCCCCCTCCATTATGACCTTTGCTTGCTTTTGTGCCTGTTGTGAGTGTTGTGGAATGCTCTGTCGATAATCAAGAAATATCCAAGCTTGTGCACTGTTCTGGCTGCATATCCGAGGTAAGCGCGGTGAGAGTAGTTGTGATTTGTTTCGTAGTCTGCTTTCATAGTTATTTCTTGAGTCCATAATTTGGGGATTATACCCTACCATTCATTCTGGCGACAGTAGAAGTATCATCTTCTAGAATTAAGAGGGGTTGTAATGTCGTTTGGGCACGATGACTAGCAGAATCAGTCAAACGCTTGGACAAACCACAGTATCCGGAGTGAGTCACCATCATCCGCCTCATCATCTGAGATTGTAGGAGAAGTGAACCAAGTGCTTTTAGTCACACGCCCGTCTACCCCGTCCACAAGCGGGATGGGAGCTTGCTTAACTGGATCGACGAAAGAGGCTGCAGAAAAAGTGCGGCTTGACGCCGGGGTACCTGAGATGAAGAGATCGCTTGATAAGAAGGGTGTCCCAGCAATCAAGGCGCTCGACGAGGAGCTCAAGCGGTTGGCCACCGAAGCGTCCATGGCTCGTTCGAGGATCACTAAGGCAAAGTTGGAAGACATGATGTTATCCTATGACATTTCCGCGTCCATGATACTTAGGGCTCCGGGTCCTGAGGAACGCACCGACGATCCACCTGATGAATTTTTTGCAATTTATGAACCCATGATGTAGCAGGGCCTTCGCCTACCTATGCACCATTTCTTTTGCAAGGTTCTGAAAGATTGGAATCTGGCCCCTTGCCAGATAAAACCAAATGGCTGGAGGCAGATGGTGGCCTCATACTTATTGTGGGGCATTGTCGAGGCGGGAGGGAACCTGACTCCGAGGGAGTTTGAATTTATATACCGACTCTGTCGATCTGCGGGCTGGTACAACATCTCTCCTCGGCCAAGCCAGAAATAAAGGACGGCCACCAACAATCCCAACAAGTACATAACTAGAAAGAGAGGTTCATCTTCGTAGGCGGGGACTGGGAGTTTATGCTGGAGGACCCTCTTCTCCACGTGTCTATTCCTCATCAATTTGGAGAACTTGGTATATACTGTTGTCTTTGTGTGAATTTTGATCATAGTTCCTGACTTAATGTCTTGCTTATTTTTACAGATTGCGGAAGCCACCTATTCCGAAGAGAGACCATGGAGAGTTGAGGTCGAAGTAGAATAGGGTGCGAGCGCTCAACAGCGATTTCAGGAGTCTCAGCAACTTGTTGAAGGACAACAACTTATTGATCTGCTACGGACTGAAGGGTGAGTCTCGTAAGTTACAATATATTGGTTTTGCTATGAGAAGTTGTCTTAATGAGTTGCATCTTGGTGTTTATGTCAACAGCTTTCAGGTTTAAGGAGATTTCTGCGCTTCGCCTCGCCCGTCACGCCAGTGGAGAGGGTTCCTCGGCGCAGGCTTCTCTACGAAAGGTGTCTTGTCCATTGGAGGAGGTCCAGGACACTACACCGTTAAGGACAGTCCATCCTTTAGCCTCTAGTGTTCTAGTTATTAGCCAGACAGTTCATCCTCCACCCTCGCCTTCGTCCTCCCATCCTCTACTCGACCCTACTCCTCTCAAGGATAAGGGAAAGGGAATTGCTGAAGATACGGGTGAGGTGGCCACCTGGAAGAGAAATGCTCCCACGGCCGCGAGAAGGTTTATGACAGATGCCCACCAGACGAAGCAGGCTGAGGAAAGGCACTGGTCTTCGCCACATCTTGATGGAGGGGCTGATAGCGCAGGGAATTCTAGTTTCTCTGCTGGTCAGGAGAGCCGTGTCTGCATTTCCCAGCGCCAGGGAGAATTAGAAACTTTCGTAATAGAATTGCTCCTTGCCCACCCTACGATGGTGGTGGTGAGCGTGTACAAATACTGGACCCAAAAGTGGAAAAAAGCGGTCGAGGAAACCACAATATGCGAGCAGCTGTAAATGGCAGAGATGAACTTGATACGGGGGTTGGTGATGACCAAAGAGTTATTCAGTACCCTGAAAAGTTTTGATGGTCAGTGCAGCGAAGAATCTGTCAAGTCCAGGAAGCTGTCCGAGGACTTGAAGGCCATGAGTCTCGAGAAGGCACATCAGGAATCGGACAAGAAGACTCTCCAGTTCAAGCTGGACTTGGTTGTGACGAAGGAGGCTGACGCGAGAGGCAAGTATGAAATCGAGCTAAAAGCTGTAAAATAGAGTTTGAAACAAGCTCGAGATTAGAAGAGGGCTGCCGAAGCTGTCCAAAAATGTGTCGAAGAGGCCCAGAAGTTGGCCGAAGATCAGACCCTCGCAGCAGATACCTCGTTAGCCATCGTGAATAGCAGCCTAGAGATCGTCGCAGCGGAAAAGGAGAAGCTACTTACCGTGGCCAGGCATGAGGTAGAGAGGGTCAGGGTGGTGGAGGCGTATCAAGATGCATTCGTGGATATGTCTGAGTTTCATGACCTTGCCCATCGCTTGATGACCATAGGAGGCGAGCAGCTGGTAGAGTAGATCGCGGAAACCCATTCGGTGTGGGATATTTCTTTCCTTCGATAGGCTCCTACCGAAGCTCCGGTGCTCAACACTGTTCCAAGCGAGGCCGATGATCAAATCTCTCCACCTATTGTAGAGGAAGGCCCACAGTGTGCCAACCCATACAGAGACGGCAGGGCATCTAAGCTTAAAACTTTGTTTCTCTCTTTTGCGTATGTTTCAGCATTAACTATCACATTTACTTTCTTAGCGTATTCTCTTTGTGTGAAAATCTGAGTGATAATTTTATGCATGATTGTGCCTACCGGGCATGGAAAGTGGCTCCTGAAATCGAGGAATCGTTCCCTTGGACATTAATGGTGCTGACTCATTTGTAGAATATGAGGAGTCAGAGTCTTTAACGTTTCGGGAAGTGGGAAGGTAACACATTCGTGTGGCGTTCCAAATGCCCCCCTGGGATAGTTGTACATTAATTATCCCATTTACTGCCCCGTGTCAAGTTCCTACGCAACTTCTATAAAAACACCATGGAAAAGGCTCATATGCCATACGCATGTGCAACTTTGGTAAATTACGTGAGTTAGCCCCCATGGCTGTAATTTTTCTTGATCCGCGTGACCACACATTTCTCATCAAACGTGCTGCGAAAGTGCGAATAAAGAAACGGCATCATGAAGACCTAACAATTGGAGAATCAACATCCAGAGGACCAAATGCTCAGCTAATCAACGTTCAGAGGACCAAACGTACTAGAGAGTTGGGCCTAGTAGCCTTAGCCCGACCATATCCTGAACGGTGCATCCCTGATTCAGATAATGGGGCTAGAGGACATCTGCTAAAAGGTGTCAACGGCATTTTTTGAACAATATGGCTTAATTAGTCACCAAATCAACTTGTATTGATTTTGGGAGACTCCCTACCATGGTGAAGTCAGATTTATATCCCCTGACGTGGCTTGGAGTGACAAAGACCAAAATGTAAAGACTCAGTAGATCTAATACCCCGATATGTGCCGACCCTTAGAGGCAGTGGAGTAGTAGGATAATAATCATAGTTGTTTGTTTGTTTGTTTTTTTTTTTGCCTTGTACTCCGAATTATGATGAATAAAATAAGATTGTGCCTGAATTTCCACGTTTGTTGCCTTGTTTGGGTGGATGGCTTGTGATATCTGGACCAGATAACTTTGGCGACTGGCAAAAGACAGCCGCTGCAAATGCGCTATTCCGAAGATCTGGCGTTCAGCCCAGTCTTCGTTCCCACGCAATTGCAAAGCTCGTAAGGCAAGACGCCCTCGCAAACCTTGCGAGGCTCTCATACTTTACGTTTTCACGTGGGATACATGTTGGTGGTACCATCATGCAGTGATAACCGTACAATTCTCAAGGCACGGATCCTCACGCATCTTTTACATCTCCCTAGGGTTTATTTAGGCGCATTCACCCCTTCTCCACGTACTGGTTTATCCGACTGCTCGTATTCTCCCGTGCTTATATATACGCTTGTTGGACTTCATTTTATTTCTCCTGACTTTGCTCTCCTACCACAATATCTAGGTCTTAGCTGTCGGATTTTTATTTTTCCACCGTCCCAATGCTTAAGATAAGGCGTGGTGGGGTAGTGGATGATATTCCTCATCCACCTCCAGTACCTTCTGTAGCGTCAGTTCTGAAAGTTACTATTTTGTAGACACCAGAGACAATGGTGATGAGCTCATCTTTCATCCCATTTGCACCAGAAGTAACATCGGAGATGCCTTCTATTTCGTCCCCTGTGGGATCTGTGTCTCTGTCGAAAAGCTTCTGATAATCGGGTAAGAGGAATGCATGCACCGATAGCAGAGAGGAGGCGTTCTGAACCCCTGTTCCTCCTCCTGCTGGCAAATACGAATACATCAACATTGGGTCTTGTCTGAACGAGCTGAACCCCAAAGTTTTAAGAAAACTGCCGGCTCTGGCTGCTATAGCAACGGCCTTAGTTTATAAGTATTGGACTTCTGCTTTTGGGAAAGCTGCGAATAATGTAGAATTGATGAAGTTGTTGAAATTGACCGAAATGTATACTTCTCAGAGTCATGTGCTTAATTTCTAGTTGTACAAGTACTGGCGATGAAGGTTGACGAATTGTACTCCAATGTTGGGAGAGATGAAGATGTTAACGCGCTGCGTTCAGAAAACAAAGACCTTCGAGAGCGACTCACCTTTTTCGAAGATGAGAGGGCACGTGCCATATATAACGTCACCAAAGCTAAGAGGATCCAAAGTGTCTGTGTTCAGGCTCAGAAGAATGTCGAATCCCAGCTGAGGTCTTGTCAAAATATGATCCATGCCAAAGATAAAGAATTGACCGAGGCATTGATTAAGTTGTTGAAGGCCCATGATCTGTTGGTTAAGCTCGGAGTCCCAGGTTATACAGATCCCAAGGGTCTGACTGGGACTTGAGAGTCTTACATGTTCTTACCAGCGTTGTCATTTGATTTGAAAATGTATAGCCTCTTGCGACATATATTTTCGTATAAATTGTTTTATTCAGCCATGTAGGCTAATGAGAATGCATTATTTTTGCGCGTTGAACGTTTATCCTGTGAGTTGATGGAGTTGGTCTCGAACTACACTCTCTTGCTACTGAATTTCTTTTACTTGTTTAGATGTGCGTTGAATGTTTATCCAGCAAGTTGATATAGTTGGCCACGAACCACACTCCATCGCTGCCAAATTTTCTTTACTTGTGTAAATACGCGATGAATGTTTATCCAGCGAGTTGATAGAGTTGGTCGCGAACCACACTCCTTCGCTACTGACTTTTCTTTACTTGTGTAAATACGCGTTGAATGTTTATCCAGTGACTTGATAGAATTGGTCACGAACCACACTTCCTTGCTGCTGAATTTTTCCTACTGGTATATTAGGATAGATGATGCTTTTGGTTTGGAAAACAATGAACTTTATTAAAAGAAAGCGGTGTCTAGAGATGTCGGAAACAATGCTGGGAGCCTGAGAAGTGTAAAATAAAAAAACTACTGATAATATGGTCGCAGATGGGAAAAATGGAGTATGCGTAACCATTTTCCATCCGTGGGATCTGCACGAGTTCGTATACCTCAAAGTGGGATAAGAGGTCATTGGCCTTTGTCAAGTATACCACCATGGACTGTTCACAGGTCGTGAAGATCCCATTGACCTGACTAACGACCAGCTGCGAATTACTATGAATCTGGAGTTTCCTTGCCTTTATCTCTTACTCCAGCCTATAGCCTGCTAGGAGCGACTTGTATTCTGCATCGTTGTTTGAGTCTTTGAACTCCAAGCGAAGCATGCAATTGAGATTATGGCCATCGGGACTGACAAGTAAAATCTTGGCTCCAGCTCTGACCTCACCCGAGGATCCGTCAATATATAACTTCCATGTTGGTACCTCCTAGGTTGGGCCTCGAGTGAGCATTCGGGGATATGGGCGAACACAGCCACAAAATCTGCCAAAGCCTGTCCTTTTATAGAGGGTATTGGTTTATAGGAGATATCAAACTGGCTGAGTTCGACTGACCATTTCATTAGCCTTCCAGAGGTGTCCGGCTTTAGAGGTGGCAAAACAGCTCGTCGGCTCGTCGGCTCGGCTCGTAAAAGCTCGGCCCAGCTAGGACTCGGGCTCGTCGAACCACGAACACGAGCTAGGGCCGAGCCGGAGAAAAAAAAACGAGCCGGCTCGTTGGACTCGTGGGAACGAGCCCACGAGCCGGCTCGTCCGACGAGCCCAGCTCGTTGGGCTCGTGGGAACGAACCCACGAGCCGGCTCGGCGAGCCAGCTCGTGGGCTCGTTCCCACGAGCCGGGACGAGCCACGAGCCAGCTCGGCTCAGCTCATGGCTCGTCCCACGGACCCCAACGGTCACGAGATTGTGACCGTTGGATGATCATCCAACGGTCACGATCTCGTGACCGTTGGCCAACGGTCACATTTGTGACCGTTGGCAACGGTCCTTATAAATTTTTTTTTATTTTTTTTTTGTTTTTTCCTTTCATGATTTTCCTATAAATACCCTATTTCTAAACTCATTTTTCACACCTCAATCTTTTGTCTCTCATTCAATTATATACTCAATCTATTATAAATTCTCAAATCTCAATATTTGTGTTCTAAGTAATTAGTATCTAGTATCTTATTATCTAGATATTACGCTAATTTTCTACTTCTACTAATTTTCTACATTTATATTTTCTAATTTCTACGTTCTACTAAATCTTCATCTTCTCCTATTTTCTTTCTCTATTATTCCAAATGGCATACAACCGAAGTGATGATGATTTCAGTGGTCTTAATTATATTCCAATTCCAGAAGACATTATTGATCAGTTTGGTGGTAGCACTGATCCAATTGATTTGGAAGACATTCATGACGACGCCAATACACATGAAACTACTACCATTGGCTCTAGCACTAAACGAAAAGCCACCAAACAAAAGGCTAAATGCTGGGAGCATTTTGAGTTGGTGCCGACTGGTAAACTAGTGAACGGAGTCCCTGAGTTCAAAGCACAGTGTAAACACTGTCAGGAGAAGTTTGCTTGGCAGAAGGGGATTGGCACGACCCATCTAAACAGACACTTCAAAAAGTGTCAATACAAACATGGAGGTGTGGATTCAAATCAGGCACATCTCCAGTTTGGATCTCCGGGGGCCGGGTCTAGTGGTCCTACTCTCAACAACTGGATATACTCACAAGAACTTATGCGACACGAAGGACTACCGGAATTGATAGCAAATGTCGAGTTTCCACTAAGCTTGGTGGACAATCCTCATTGGACTACATTCATCCAAAAATATCTACAACCAAGGTACGTTAGTATTTCTAGAAATACACTTCGTAGAGATACTATTGCTAGATATAATACTAAAAAAGAAGCTATTATTAATGATATTCATAATTACAATGGTGTTGTATCTTTTACATCAGACTTATGGACATGTTGTAACCAAAAATGATACATGGTAGCAACTGCACACTACATTGATAATAATTGGTTAATGCATAAAAAAGTAATAGCATTTAAACAAATAGACTATCCTCATAATGGAAATAATATTTATCAAGTTTTATTAAATGTGTTACATGAATTTAAATGTGATTCTAAAGCTCGTAGTTTTACATTTGATAATGCAGGCCCAAATAATATAGTAATTGAAAAATTAATGCAACATTGTAATCCACAATTTGATGGTATTTTATTTCATATTCGTTGTGTGTGCCATGTGTTTAATTTAATTGTACAAGATGGATTACAATTTATACGCCCACAATTAGAAAAAATTAGATTTGCTATTAATTATATTTCGGTTTCACCATCAAGAAAACAAGTTTTTGCTGCTTTATGTATAGAAAATGGGCTGCAATCAAAATGTTTTGCAACTGATGTTGGCAATAGGTGGAATTCAACATATCTTATGCTTGAATCGTGTGAAGGTTATGAAGATTGCATTACTGTATATTATAATGGCCGACACTCACACAGCTCAGAATATGATTGGAAAATATGTGGTCATGTTAGAAAATTTTTAAAAGTTTTTTACGACGCAACAAATGCATGTTCTGGTGTTTATTACCCAACTACTCCGCTTGTTTTAAATCATTTCTATTATATTGCTAACAATTTTCATAAGTATAAGAATTTTGCTCTTTTAACTAGTATTATACATGTCATGGAAGCTAAATTTAGAAAATATTGGGAACAATTACCTATGTTATTTCCATTAGCATGTATCATGGATCCTCGACTTAACTTAGAGGGTACAAAAGTAACAATAATGGCAATTTCAGATAAATTAACTTTTGAAAATCCAGTCACGTGTTCTAATTTAGAACAAACTTTATGTTCTATGTATGAGATTTATGCTGAAAAGGCCGGTACAAACGTTGTACGACCCCCTAATCCAACATATACTTCGTCATCAACTGATGACATTGACTTATGGAGTTACGTCAGTACACATAGGACCACTCAAAGTCAACAATTAGTTGGTTCTTCTTCTAGTTCTTCCCTTCCCTATTCTAATGATACACCTGTAGAGTTAAGTAGATATTTTGGACATGATGTGCTTAGTATGTTAGATGAAGAGGAGAGAAAAAATTTTGATATACTTAAATGGTGGAGACAACATCAACGTAGTTACCCAATTCTTTCCAAAATGGCACGTGATCTACTAACACCTCCGGTGTCAACTGTAGCATCGGAGGCTGCATTTAGTATAAGTGGTAGGGTTTTATCTGATATCAGGTCAAGACTCAAAATCGACATTTTAGAAAGTTTACTGTGTCTAAAGAATTTGGATGATGCCGAACTTCGAATTCAAGACAAAGTGGACAGAATAATGTCTGAAGAACTTGAAGATTTGAATATGGATTAATCATATTCGTAGAATCGTAGTAAGGATTATTTTGCATTAATATTTCTGTATTTGAAGAATTTTTCTTATTTTAATAAAAAATTGTACACGTAACATCTTGTTCGTGTACAATTTTAACTCCGCCTACTTTTAAAGTAGCCGGTCCCAAGCCCGGAAAAAGGAGGAGGGTTTTTAATTATACATTTTTAACATAAACGATTTTCGATTATGTATTATTTTTTATTTTCAAATTTAAAAAAATGTAAAATACAAAAAAATTGAGGTGGATTTTAAATCTTTAATTTTTAACATAAATGATTTTTTATTTCTACTTTCTTTTTTATTTTCAAATTTCTTTTTTATTTTCAAATTCAAAACAAAAACTTAATCAAATATGAAAATTTTAAAAAACATAATCAAGATGATTCAATAAAAATTTTAACATAAAGATAAATATTTAATCTTTAACATAAAGATAAAGATAAATAAATGATTTATTTTAAATATTTACATTTTGTTATTTAATAAAATAAATAGAAATTAGAATATAATGATTTATTTTCAAATTATAAAAAAAAAAAATTTAAAAAAACAGGGCCGAGCCGAGCCGGCTCGTTCCGGCCCACGAACCGTGGGCCGAACCGAGCCCACGGTTTGGAGACGAGCCGAGCTCGTGATTTATGGGCCGAGCCGAGGCTATCCGACTTTTGGATGATTTGTCTTAGGGAGAGGTTTGTCAGGAATTCGATTCTATGTGACCGGAAGTACGTCCAGTGTTTTTGGAAAGCGATGATTAGAGACAGGGCGATCTTCTCCATGTCTAGGTATCTCGTTTCTACGTCCTGTAGGGCTCTACTTACATAATAGATAGGAAGCTGCACCAGACCTTCTTCTCAGATTAAGACTGAACTTACTGCCTTTTCGGACACAGTGAGGTAAACAAGTAACGTTTCTCCATTCTTCAGTTTGGACAGCAACGGGGCCTTTCTGATGAGGACCTTGAGGTCTTGGAAGGCTTTCTCGCACTCTTCGGTCCATTCAAACCTCTTTCCTCCTTTGATGGTCTGGAAGAAAGGCTGGCTACGATCGGTTACCTTTGATATGATTCGGTTCAGGGCCGCTAACCTTCCTGTTAGGTTCTATACTTCCTTGGGAGAAGAAGGTGACTGCATCTCGATGAGCGCCTTAATCTTCTCAGGATTAGCCTCTATCCCGCGTTGGTTCACTATGTATTCGAGGAACTTCCTAGACGCGACTCCAAAGGCGCACTTTAGAGGGTTAAGCTTCATGCGATATTTGTGGAGGACTCTGAACATCCCTCTTAAGTGCCCTATGTGGTCCTCGGCGTTCACGCTTTTTACGAGCATGTCGTCGACATATACCTCTATTGTGTTTTCGATCTGTCCTACGAACATACGGTTTACCAACTGCTGGTATGTGGCTCACGCGTTCTTTAGGCCGAAGGGCATCATCCTGTAACAGTATAGCCCTCGGTCCGTAATGAACGAAGTGTGATCCTCGTCTTCCGAGAACATCAGGATCTGGTTGTAACCCGAGTAGGCATCCATAAAACTAAGTAGCTTATGGCCGGCAGTTGCATCAACTAGCTGGTCGATATGTGGCAATGGAAAGCTATCTTTGGGACACGCTTGGTTCAAGTTCGAGAAGTCTATGAATACTCTCCATTTTTTGATGCTATTTCTTACTAGTACTGGGTTGGATACCCATTGGGGGTAGACTGCTTCCTTGATGAACCCGTTGGCTAATAGCTTGTCAACCTCCTCCTTCAAGGCGTCATATCTTTCGGTGCTCAAAGGTCTTATTTTTTGTATTTTGGGGCGCACTTTCGGATCCATCTTTAGGGCGTGGCATGCCATAGATGAGTCAATTCTTACTATATCACTATGTTTCTATGTGAAGATAGCAGTGTTCTTCCGTAGGAACTGCTTCAATTTCTCTTTCATTTTTTCCTCGAGTCTCTCTCCTACCTACAATACCTGGGTTGGTTCCGAGAGATTCACCGAAAATGCTTCCAGCTCTTCAGTCGAAGAGGCAAGAGAGTCCGAGCCTATAATTCGGAGGTCCAAACCTTCATCCAATATCATTTCTTCGTCCGTATTTTCATGGTCGACGTCTATTGGCTCTGACTGTATAGTCATTACCGTCGGGGCAACATCTTCGCGTTTTGCCACTTTTCGTAACGCATTCATATAGCACGTCATTGCCTCTGTCTGATTGCCACAAATCTTGGTAACCCCTCCTGGCGTCGGAAACTTCATTGCCAAGTGATGTATAGACGTGACCGCCTGTAAGTCCTTCAGCGCAGGTCTTCCTAGAAGTTCATGGTAAGTGGAACGGGTATGCACTATCAAGAATTCTATGAACTTCCTGAGATAGCACGGAGATTATCCGAAGTCCATCGCGAGGGTAATCCTTCCTTGCAGGACAAGGCTATCCCCTGTAAAATCGAATAGTGGCTCTGAGATGGCCAGCAGTTCATGATCCACGTCCATCTAATCGAAGGTACTGTCGAACAGAATATTCACGTCACTTCCATTGTCGACCAACATCCGTCCCAGTCCGTTTCTGGCAACGATAGTACGAACTACCAGGGCATTGCAGTGAGGGTAGTGTATACCATCCTCGTCTTCCTTGGTGAATGAGATTTGTGGTGCTCTTAGCCGGTGTCCATAGACATGCCAACTCTCCATATGTTCTTCTCTCGCTGACTTTGCGTAGTTTCGCCGTGAGTTCATCATATGCCCCCTGACATAGGGCCATCCTATGATCGTATTTATTTCTGGTACTGGGGGCTCCACGGGTCCCTTCGCCCTCGACGAATCCCTGTTTCTGTCATTCCTCTCGTCATTGTGGTGGGGTCTATCGTCCTGGCATCGAGGAGGAGGTCTTTGCCTTTGGGCGAGCAGTCCTCAACGTCCTCCCACGGGTCAATTCTCCTCTCCTTGCCCGTGGTTTCCTTGATTGATCAGTTCTCTTACATCTGGACAATCCTCAGTGTTATGTACCCTAGTTATGTGTATGCGACATAACTTAGGTGGTGTTGTTGCAGGCAAGGGGGCCCTTGCAGGCATTTTAGGATGGGGGCAGGGGCTACCTCTGTCTTGTTGAATCTCTTATAATGGTTGTTCGGTGGTCCAGGGGAGTGCCTTCTCTGAAAGCGGTTGAAGTGGAGTTCATGAGAGCGTTGCCCTTTTCTTTTGTAACGATCTTCTCTTTCTCTTTTAGCTTTCTCCCTATTTTCGATCGTTTCTTCTGATCGGATTTCTCGCTAGACTAAGTCTACCAGCTGTCTGTAAGTCTTTGGTTGACTGTTCTGTACGTCTTTCCAGAAAGGGTGCGCATGTGAAGTCCCGTTACGAACGCGTCCAATGCTTTTTTATTGGTTACAGTCTCGATTATGTTGATAACGTTAATGAACCTCTTGAAATAGCTCTTGATTATTTTCTCTTCCTTCCTTTTTTCTAATGTCGTTGAGCTGGGAAATGTCAGCTATCATCTTCCGATTGCTAATGAAGGCATTGACGAACTATCTTTTGAGCTAAGGCCAGCTCCAGATGCTCCTCGGCTTCAGCTTATTGGAGTATTCGATAGCTATGATCTTCCTGATAGAAAACATGTTTTTACCACAAGTTTTAGGTTGTGTAGCGTTTTTTGTTTCCCACATACGGCGCCAATTTGTTGACGTCGGAACCTGCACCGTCCACGTGTCAACAGATCTCTAGTCACTCCTCTGACAACCTATATGTTACCTGCACACTCGAACAATCGTTAGGCACCAAGATCTCCAAACAAAAAGGGTCCGGCAATTGTTGGTACTCCGACGATCAAGTCAACTGCCGGTATAAGGAATAATACACGGGGGCAAAATAATTAAATGTGGGAGGGACAAGCAGGCAGAGATTTGAGCAAAGTTTTGGGTGAAATTTTGGTGCGAAAAAGAGAGCGTTCCTTAGAATAACCGGAGACGTTGTATTTATAACACAAGAGTTCTAATTGATTTATGAAACAAATCAATTAGACATCTGTTCGGATCCTCTTTCCTTTCGGGATAGGAGTGACCGGCTGTCAAGGGAATATCCTAGATTATCGTCCTTATTTGAGTTAATCACGTTGCCTAATCTTTAGGAGATTACGATTTGATTTTCTTGTGAGGATCCGTGTGCCAATCCAACGCAATCTACCATTCAATTACCTCTCTGGTCATTCCTAAATATCATGCTGTCTACTAGTTATAATAAATACGAAGCTCGGCGATGCCCTCTGAGTCGGCCATGAATGTTGAAGCCCTCCATGGGCCTCGCCATTCTCTAATTCCAGAATGCTAAGATGTTTGATGGGCCTCCAATGCCTTCTTAAAATTTACGAAGCCCATGCTAGGCCCATATGGGACTTTTGCTGGGCCTTTGCTAACGTGGAGGCCCTTTCAAAATCGGGTGGTAACACAAATATTCAAGAAACTAAATGAGCCAAAAAAATACCTAATTCAAAAATAAAGATAATCCAAAATTAAAAATATTTGAACCTAAATCTTTGAAAACCAACTAATTCAAAAACAACCATAATTGAACCCAATTCTTACAAATGTATTTAACTTAATTTGGTCAAATCCCAGATAACCAAGAACCCTAATAATGTAAAAAATGTGTTATACATGTCTGAATCACGAAACCCGTAAAATTTAACTTACTTGTGTAAATGGTTGAGTGAGTTCGCCGTAGACCATAGTTGAACAAGGAAATGGCCGGTGCGGTGACGGATTATTTCTTCTCGGCGACAGTTACTTTCCTAGGACCACAGTTGTATTTTCTCTCTACATGAGATTTTTGAGTGATGATAAATGATGAATTTAAAAAAAATCTGAAAAGAATTAGTTAAGGGCAAATGGGTCATTTGACATTTTGGCCACATCAGCGGCCTGTATACCAATTTGTACACAAGAAAGTAGCATAATTCATGGTTTTATCATTTTGGTTCCTTTATTAGAAACAACAATTATAATCGTAAGATAGACATTGTTACAATCTTGTTTTACTTGTAAATAGATGCGAAAAATTGCTTATGTAGTCCGTAACCTTTTGTGATGGGTTAAGAATTGTGCCCAGCCAACCTATTAAAATAGGTGTTTATGTAGTCTTTGACATATGAAATCGTTAGAATTTTCTGCTAAGCTGATATTTGCAAGCCAAATTTTAATAAATTCTATTGAACTATAGGTGTCAACAACTTGAATTCTAATAGATTCTTTAAAATTCTAGGTGTCACCAATAACTTGTAGATTTCTAAGGATTTCATTAATTAGAATAAATTTTTAATTAATTTTAGTGTATTTCTAGCTCATAAATATATATACCAAGTTTTTTAAGAATTTTAGTCTAACTCTTTAGATTTTCATAGATTTGAATGGATTTCGAGCTTATAACTTGTTTCATTTTTAAAAAAAAAATCATATTCAATTTGTATACAGTGAATTTTCAAAAATAAAAAGACTACAAATATATGATACAAACTCTATTAATATTAAATAATTAAATATATATTTATGATGTAATAATATTTTCTAAACCAATATTTATAACGTCAAGCATTTCTAGATACAAATACTTTCCCAATTTTAATTCAAGCAACGTTTTCTTGTCTTCACCTTATCGAGTATCTATTTTATTCAAATCCTACAAACGTTGTAGTTTTGACACCAAATTCTAAGAAAAATAATCAAAAAATTAATTTTTTTTTGATATATTGAAACATAATGCAAATTAAATAACTTGTTTAATTTCAAATAAAAACACATTATATTCATATAATAAGATACGATGTATAAAAAAAATTGATTTTAATATTTCAAAATTTATGAGAATACATAAGATATGTTCGGTGTAGATTTTTTGGGAAAAAATAGATTTTTTTGGTATTTTATTGACTTTTCCAACTTTTTTGTAGTGTAAAAATATAGAAAAATAAAAAATTATAGACAAAAAAATAAATTTTTTTGGAAAAAAATGACTACCGAATATGCCCTAAGAATCTATAATATATAATTTTGTTAAAATCTTTTGAATTATGAGGAATTCTATTCAAATCTATAAAATTGATGAATTTTAAGAAATCCATTAAAATTTAAGTCGAAGACACCTCTTAACCGTGCTGAAATTGAAAGCATAAAAGAGAGCCCAAAATCGTTAATCACCTTGTGTAGGTGCTAGCTATGTCATTTTTGGAATTTAGAGCATGTTTGACAAAATTTATTTTAAACTTTTTTTTCTCAAACTGATTTTCAAGCACATATTTTATGGAATGCACAACTTTTATCACTTTTTCAACTATATATTTTATCAACTTTTTTAAAATCTTATAAAAATTTATTTTTAAACCCTACTAAACTAGCACTTAGATATCAGACAATAGGCCTTTCATCGTATAATTGGGCTCCCACTACCTTCTGGGCCCACGTTTACAAGGCCTATAAGTGGAAAACTAAGAGTCCATTTTCATAGTCCAAAAAAGGAGTAAATTACTTTTAAGTAATAAAATTATTCTTTTTTTTTTTTAATGACTTCAAGTTTCGCTTGACTAATTCTGAGGAATGGCGGCCTTCCCCTTGATTCGCCATCCAGGTAAATTCGGATGCGGTTATAGATTATACACACTTGGACAACACATTCGACGGTTCTTATCCATGTGGATCTATGTCTTCCAACATTTTTTTTAATGTTGTTTTTCAGCTGCTGTGGGGATTCGAACCAAGTATTCTTACTTTTTTAGTATGTATGTTTAGATAATGTGTACTTATAAGTAAATTTACATTTGAAAAATGAGTTACTTTTCAGATTGTTATATTTTCACTATAATTTTTGTTGTGTGCACTACTTTTTAATTGTACAAAAGGTCATTAACATTTGCTCAATACTGCACTCATGTCTTTAATTTTTTTCGTTGTATTTTTATCATCAACTTTCAATTAATTTATACAAATAACAATATTCATCCAAAAAATCTAGTAGGAAAGTGTAAAAGACTTATTTGCCTATCAAATTTTTACATAAGCAAAAAAAAAAAAAAAAAAAAAAAAGTACAAATACAAATACAAAAGTGTGGTATCATATTTGCCCTTCATTTCAAAATATGCTAACAGGATATTTATACAAAAAGTATCATTTTGGATAATATGTACTAATTAATGAAATGTGTTAAAAAAGTTGAGAGTTTAAGTATGACAATGAATAAATGTTGAGATTTTTAGTACAATTAAAAAGTGATGCACCAAAACAAAGATGTGGTGACAATATAACTGGCTTTACTTTTTTAAGTAAGGTAAATATGACAAATTACAGGTTAAATATCTTAATTGTCACTTAATTTTTCCATTTGTTATTGAATTTTAATATTTTTCGAGTTACCGCTGAACTTTTCCAAATATTTCCCAATTAGCATTAAACTTTAAAAGTTTTTTGAGTTACAATTGAACTTACCAAAATATTATATCATCTAGGGATGTCAATTTAACCCGAGACCTCAGCCCGCCCCATTTTGGGCTTTCTCACCTTGATTAATTGGATAATAAGGACGGTTTCAGTTTCTATGTCCTGTGGTGAGGTGGACCTGCCCCTTAAATTTTTTTTTTTTTTTTTTTTTTTTTGAAAAATCATAAAATTAATCTCCAAAAGACAAATTGCTACGAATGAGATTCGAACTCAGGTATAGAATGTGAAATTACACAGTTTACCAACTACATCACAACATTAATCTTGTACTTTTTCATTTGTTTATTTGTTTTGAGTTTGGAACATTTTTTTTTTTTTTTTTTGCTTTTTACAATAAAAAAATTAAAAAAAAAAAATAAAGCGGGGTAGTGGCTGGTCATTGGGACGTCCTGCCCCACAAATTAGAGGGTCGAGGGACGGGGCGGGGTGGGGTGTCCCTGATGTGACTTTCCTTGTTGCCATTCTTAATCTCATTTGTCACTCTATCACTCGTCGTTTTGAAACGCACGTCACTCGTGATTTTGGTGACGCAGCATACACTAATGTCGACAATATGTCATGTGTGAAAAATCGTCCTCCATGTCATTAAATTCGTTAACCTTTAGAATGACAAGTGACAAAGTAAAGATGAGATAACATTTTGATAAGTTTAATGGACAACTCGAAAATTTTTAAAGTTCAATGACAATTGACAAATATTTTGGAAAAGTTCAGTTGTAATTCAATTTTTTTTTTAAAGTTTAATGACAACTGAGAAATATTTAAAAAAATAGTTTATTACCAATTAAAATATTTAACCCACAAATTACCTTATAGTCTATCAGCCTTAAAGTTCTGATTTTTTTTTTTTTTTTTGACAGTAAGCCTTCCATTGCTTTTATATGTTTGATGAATATAATTTGTTTAAAGAACACTTTTGACTAGCTTTTAAGTTTAGTTATTGCCTTTTTAAATTTATAAGTTGGTTAAACATTATTTTATCTACATATTTTATATAGAGTTACAATTTTTATTTACTTTTTATCAAATAAGAAACATTGTTTATAATTTACCAAAATCACTGCCTGACCAGCAAATATCATTCTTTAAGCATTGCAGTGGCTAACAGCCTAACACGAACAATTCGATCGTCACAAACTGAAGCAAGCCAAAACCAGCACACTTCCACGTGAAAGCCATGACGCTGTGTGGTGTAATCTTAAATGACTAAAATCCAACCCAACCACCACCGTCTTCCACCCTCATTAAAACTCCGGCGCCGCAGCATCGCCTACCCTTCAAATTTTCACACTTAAAACTCACATCCCCCAATCTTTTCTACGAAAAGGGATTTTCAAAATGATGAAGCAAATGCAAAATAAATCATTTTTCATTGTTCTCTTCTTCTTCATTAACGTTTGTAGTTTGGTGGGTTCAGCTTCATTATCGGAGCAATGCAGCAAAGAGTTTCAGAAGCTGAGTCCGTGCATCCCCTTCGCCACGGCCAAGGCGGCGGCGCCGACCAACGACTGCTGCGATATGGCGGCGAGTGCAAGGGATAGCCACCCGGCATGTTTATGTTATATTATACTTCAGATCCATAATGGAAGCAATCCTGAGATAAAGAACTTGGGAGTACAAGAAGCTCGCTTGATTCAGTTGCCTTCTGCTTGCAAATTGGCGAACACTAGCATCAGTAATTGCCCAAGTAAAGTAATCTATTTTTCTACTCATTTCTCGATCTTTTATGTGTGTTTGGTTGGGTTTAAAAATGACTTTTTTTTAGTGCTTGTTTGATTTTTTTAAAAATCAATTTTTTAATAGATTTGATAAAAATTGATAAAATGTATAGTTATGAGTATATTTGTGTGTTTATAAGTACTTATAAGTTGGTCAAACATCATTTTTCATCCACATATTTTGTAGGACTCACAATTTTTATCTACTTTTAATCCACACATTTCGTAGAGTCCATTATTTATAATCTACAAAAATCTTTATCAAACATAATCTAAAATTAATTGACTTTGACTTAGATTTTTATTAAAAATATAAGTAAAACCAAACAAGCAATTGAACTCGGCCAGACATCTTTTGCTAAGCTTAAATTTTTATTTTCAAATATGTTGTAATACCAATAAATAATATAATTACTTAGTTTAGACTAATTAAAAAAAAAAGTTATTTATTTTAAAACTTGATTTCTACCAATAGTTTGTTAAGATTTTTTAAGCTTGACCAAACATGTATTTTGCACTTAGCCTTTGTTTGGTTTTCTTAACAATTTGAGTCAAAGTCAAAAATTAATTTTAACTACATATTTTATGGGATGTACAATTTTCATTAATTTTTAAATATATTTTATCAATTTCTATCAAAATTTGCTAAAAAATTTATTTTTAACAAAACTAAACAGTCACTTAATAATAATCATTGAACAAGAACTTATAAGAGCACAAGTACCATAGTCGCCACGGTTTTATTTTTTACTTCTACCTTATTTAGCATTGTATTAAATCAACTGTGTTGCATATTATGTTATAAAAATGTCCCATATATTAGTTAATTTTAATGTAATTTATCCTATTTATTTCTAATATGTTTTTTCTCTTATGTGGTGCACAATTTTAGAGTACCTAGGTCTACCTCCAAATTCTCCAGGAGCTGCTATCTTCACCAATTCTTCAAATTCACAAGCAGGGACATCATCACAAACAACCTCGGATTCTTCAAATGGATTCTGGTATCAACCTCAAATTGCAGGACTTACAATGGCGATTGCAATGGCCATCTTCCTCTATGCATTCCCACTAGGGCTTTTGTTCTATTAGTTTTTTTTTTTTTTACTTGCACCTTGATGTTTTAAAGAAAAATTACTTGGGCGAAACAATTTATTATCATTAGTAGCATCTTTTCTCTCTATTTCTCGTCTATTCATGCAAATATAGAGGTGTAAAACTGATTACGTATTTAGGTATACACACCCCACATTATTCTGACTCGCAAGACTAAAAAAATGCCATGATGCAAAATTAGCAGACCTGACTCGACATCACTCATCTACTCGCACGCACATGGAACTTAAAAATAGGGCAAGCATTTGAGTTGGCCACATCTCTCATTTTTTTGACCAGCTCGACTTGGTCTGTGCAAGAAAATGTCATGCTCGACCCAGCATTGCTCATCTACTCACATACATATGCCTTAAAACTAGTCGAGTAGGCATGGCGACATTTTTCCATTTTTTAAAGCCTGAACCAATTTGAGCCAAAATAATAAAAGGCTCATCTTTTGTACAGCGTGTAGGCCATTGGGTCCCAAATATATAGGGATTTTAATGTATCTATATAACTTAATTTGCAATTATTATTATTGTTTTATTAAAATTGTTGACCCCAAAATCTGTTCGACCATGTGGCCAAAGGAGTCCTGCCACCTCTCCGTCTGTCTTATAATACTTGTAGGTTATGACACTCGTTAGAATGCAAGACCGCTGCTCCGAAGGGGCTACAACAATTATTGCCTTCCAGCGATCAAGTTAAATGGTAGAAAATTGGATGTGGAAAAACAAATTGATAGAGTTTTATTGGAGTTTATAATTTCACATACCTTTCTTGGTGATTTAAGACGGGTATTTACATAGTGCAATGTGCTAGAAGACCTTTCAACCCTCTGGGTGGGTTCTTTGCCACCCATTTTTTTCCATTGAGCGGAAGGTAGACATGTTACTGTCATTTACTGGAAGTGGATTTTTGATTGAGGTCACTTCTACTACTCCTCCTGTAGGTTTGCCTATAATAGCAGTTGTCAAGGGCGCCAAATTGCTTCTCCTCATCTTATCTCATCTGGTTAGAGTCGATTTTGGACCAAGGTAAGTGAGACCCGTGCCTCATGCCCAAAATTTGAGGGGGCACATTTTTTTTGTTAGTTTAAAAAAAAGTTCAGAATTTCAAGTAAAAAAAAAAAGCACAAAAACTGAGGCCCAAAAAACAAAAAATGAATCTTATGCCGAAAAAAGAAAAAAAAATAATACATCATCCTAAAAACTCATATCCATCTCTACTGCTGAGTCATTCCTAGAAGAAAAGAATAAGCACGGTGTCAGCCGACACTCGCTCAGTCAGTCAGTTGGACCTCATATGATACCACTCATGCACAAATGGTCCTCACATGCTCAGTTGCTTACGCACCGTGCCTTAGTCGGCACTCGTTGACTGTGCCTCGTCTAGTCATCCGCCTCTCTCTCTCTCTCTCTCTCTCTCTCTCTCTCTCTCTGCGCCGGTACTAATACCATTCACACAGGAAATCTTGAGTTTTTCTTAATTATTTACTTTTTTGGGTAATGTTGAATGAGATATTTCTGTGATTTTTTTTTTAATATTTGTGAATTTTATGTTTTCTATGCCAAAATTAGAAATTTCTGTAAATTTTTGAAATAGTGGCGGTGTATCAGGAATGTTGATTTCTAAAATTAGAAATTTCTGTTGAATTTATGTAGAAATTTCTAATTAAGTAGTGGCACTAATGTTGAATTTTTTTTTATTGAAGATTGTTAACGTATTTGTGAATTTAATTTACGTATTGTGATTTTTGTATATTTATTAGTTATTAACTTATTAAAAATTATTGAAGTCTTGTCAGCTGTGATTAAGTCATTGTCGGCCTATATATTGTGACTTTGTCGACTTATATGATTATGGTCTTGTCGACTTTAATTGTAAGATGATTTTATTATTATTATTATGTAAGGCTAATAATTGGACAATATCCATACATTATGCTTATGGTGCCAGGATGCCTCTCGGATCACTCCCCTTGTCTGGTCACTCTTTTCCATTATCAAGAAACTAGACGTAAGCAATTCAAATTCTTTAACATGTGGACTGAGCACACCAACTTTAGCTCTATTGTCCAAGAAAGTTGGTCCGACAGAGTTTTAGGAAATAAGCAGTTTTCCTTTTCCAAAAAACTCAAGAGATTGAAGGGGCCTCTATCAAGCTTGAATAAACTTCACTTTAGTCACATTTCTACTAGAGCAGAAAAAGCGAGGACTGATCTTGCTTCGGCTCAACTTCAACTTCACGGTTCTCCTCTGAATCAGCAGCTGCAAATTGATGTCCCAAGGCTTAGAAAACAGGCTGGCATATTGTCGGAGGCCGAAATAAATTTTTACTTCCAGCAAGCTAAGCTTAATTTCATCATGAAAGGAGATAGGTGCACAAAATTTGATCATGCTTTGGTTAAGCGTAACACCAAACGGAATCATTTCTCAGCCATTAAAAAGGAAGACGGCAGTTTCACTATGTCGCTCAAGGAAGTTGAATTTGAATTCAATTCATTTTATAAAAACCTTTTGGGAACGGAAGTTGCCTGCCAACCTATTGATGATAATGTTTTAAATTTTGGTCCTCTTATCTCCCCTGATCAGGCCACCGAACTCTGCAAGTCAATTGATCCGGTTGAAATTAAAGCAGCACTTTTTTATATTGGGGATGAGAAATCTCCGAATCCGGATGGTTTTTCTTCTTGCTTCTTTAAAAAATCATAGAATATTGTGGGTGAAGAATTAATTGCGGCTGTCTTGGAATTTTTTCAATCTAGCAGAATTCTTAAACAGTTGAATCATACTGTTATTGCTCTGATTCCAAAAACAAGTCATTCTCAGTCAGTTGGTGATTATAGGCCTATCTCTTGTTGCAATGTTGTTTATAAAGTTATTTCCAAGATCCTTGCTCAAAGAGTGGCTCCAGTTCTAGACGGGCTGATTCAGTGCTCAATCTGGTTTCATTGGGGGAAGAAGTTTGACCGATAATATCCATCTAGCTCAAGAATTGATGAGGCATTACAATAGAAAAAGGATTTCACCACGGTGTGTTCTTAAAATTGATCTCAAGAAGGCTTTTGACACAATTAATTGGGGATTTCTTCATGCTGTGTTAGTGGGACTGAAGTTTCCACCTTTGTTTGTTGGATGGATTATGGAGTGCATTACAACAACTTCGTTCTCGATTTCCATTAATGGAGGCTTATCTGGGTTCTTTAAAGGAAGAAGGGGGCTGCGTCAGGGAGATCCTCTTTCTCCCTTCCTTTTTGTTATTTGCTTGGAGTATTTTTCGAGATCTCTTAAGATCCAAACAGACAATCAGGATTTTAATTTTCACCCTAAATGTGGTCAGCTTAGGATTTCGCACTTGGCATTTGCTGATGATCTGATGCTTTTTGCTAAAGGAGATGTTCCTTCCGTTACAATTTTGATGAATTGCCTCCAGCAGTTTGGTTATATTCTGGACTTCAGGCTAATGCTCTTAAATCTTCTCTTTTCTCTGCTGGAATTTATGGACAGGAATTAGATTATATTAAGGAGATCTCAGGATTTCATATTGGTACTATGCCTTTTCGGTATTTGGGGATTCCGCTGGAAGCAGCAAGGCTTAAAGTTGCTCACTATGCTTCCTTTGTTGATAAAATAGCAAATTATACCAATGCGTGGACGTCTACTTCTCTATCCTATGCGGGAAGAGCTGAGCTTATTAGAGCAGTTCTTCAAGGCGTGGAGTGCTTCTGGCTATCAATCTTTCCCGTCCCAGCTGCGGTAATTGATAGGGTCACAAGACTTTGCCGTAACTTCATTTGGGCATTTAAAAAACCATTGGTAGCTTGGAAAGAGGTTTGCCTTCCGAAATCTGAAGGGGGACTTGGCTTTAGGGACATCAAAAACTGGAATTCAGCGCTGCTGGCTAAATCCTTGTGGAATTTCCACTTTAAAAAAGATACTATTTGGGCTAGATGGGTCAACCATGTTTATATGAGAGGGCTGTCTATTTGGGATTGGACTTCGGCTAAAAAGGACTCGCCTTTAATCAAACGAATCTACGAAATTCGAAACCAAATCTTTCGGACAGAAGGGAATTGCGCTGCTGCTATTAGTCTGCTTACCGGCTGGAACACGGGATCGGAAAATGGTATTTCGGATGCTTATCATTATTTCTGAGACAAAGAGAGCTTTGTTCATTGGGCCAAGGACGTCTGGAAATCCTATTTATCGCCAAAACATTCCTTTATCCTTTGGTTGGCAGTGAAACAAAAGCTTTTTACTAAAGATAAATTATTATTTTTGGACATTAACTTTTTCTGCAGTCTATGCTCGCGGGATGATGAAACCAGTGTACACTTATTCTTTGCTTGCACGTTTTGTAAAGAGGTTTGGAGCAAAATCCGTCAGTGGATGGGTATTCGAAGAGCCATGACTACCATTTCAAGCACAATAAAATGGTTGAAAAAGGAGGCTAGAGGCACGATGTGGCAATGTAAAGGAAGACGATTGCCTTTTGCGGCAACGGTCTATCAACTGTGGATTACTAGAAATAGGATCACTTTTGAGCATCTCAAGCCTACTACGGATAGTGTTATTAAAAGAATTAAAACACATGTATACAAAGTTCTTTTTTCTTTGTATCCTCATGTTTTAATTCCTTCCTTTTTGACTTTCCGAGTATGCCCGGTGTATTTGTTTCCTTTATCTTGACAATATTTTTCTTGCTTCGCCCGAGTATGCCCGGTGTATTTGTTCTTTTTTTATCTATACTAATTTACATTTTTGATCCAAAAAAAAAGAGGGGGCTTTCCTAATGCCCAGGCATTTGGCTTCAGCTTATGCATTTAGGCACCTAGCTCCAGTAAGGCAAAGGCACTAAAGCCTTTTGGCTTCAAGTACTTGATCGTTAGGCAACCTGTGTAGGCCAAGGTCCTAGGAACGTCAGCCTAGGCCTTAGTAGTGTCGGCTCAGGTTAGTTCCATGTGATTGGCTAGCTTGGCTAGTCTTAACTCTTCCTAAACTTCTGGCTCGGCTGGGGTTGTTTGGCTAACCCTAGGTCCTACTCCTGAGTCTCGGACTAGGCTATATTCTTGGCCTTGGTGTGTCTGCCTAAGCTCCGGCTTGGAAGGCTTGACTTGTCCACGTGTACAGGGCTTCCGCGTAGAGGTGACTAGGACTCCACGTGAGGCGGAGGCATAACTAAAATAACAATTGCACTTTGTGAATTAAAGTGAACCCAATACTTGGTATAATTGGACAATACAGTATATAATATTTAAAATTTTTTAGATCAAAATACAATAAGATTATGTTGGATCCATGCCTAAGTACATTTTACTTATTTCAAACTAGTCACATGTAAACCTCTGTTGCATGTTGTTTTTAAATTATTTATCTTTATAGGTGTTGTAAAAATATTCTTTTTAGATGTTGGGTCAATATAAAACTTGTTATTTCTCATTTTGATCGAGTCAATAATTTTTTGACAATTTCAAGGTATCATGCTTGGAGTGCAGTCTCTTTCTACCTCTAAATCTTTTCTTCAAGATAAAAAGTTAAGGTGAAAGCTCGTGTTTAAAACTATAAACCCCCCCCCCCCCCAAAAAAAAAATAGTTTCAAATTTGGACATCATCTACTTGGTCAGTTCAAAGCTCAAAGTTGGTTGTCAAACCCTTTTCTTAGGTCAAGTTCGAAATGCAAAATTTGTTCAAATTAAGAAATTTAAGATATAACTAATGCATGGGGATAAAATTGTAGTGAGTCTTGATAAGTGTATTATATAATATGAGCAGATTTCTATTTAAATGAGCTTAGTTATTGTATAAGTAGGTACAAAACCTAATTTGGATGAGTTTGCAACAAAAAAGAAGAGTTTGAAATTTAATTGATGCTTAATCGGATGGCACAAACATGAGTTGAAACTATTATAAAGCAACTGTGGTGAATTCAAAAGTTTCGGGAGCAAAAATCAGATTTCTAAAAGTTTGGGGATTAAGTTGTACAATTTCAAATAGTTGGAAGGCCACTTTGGAAGACTTTAGAAGGGTGATGACCAATTAGAATGTATTTAGAAACTTTTGGATTGAATTGAGAAGATTTAAAGAAAAAAGGGACCAAAGCCGTACATCAGAAGCCAAATTTGGTTCTGCAAGTTTTCCAAAAAAGGTCATACCTGGGTAGCACAATACATTGTACGACCAAAGGTGCAATAGTGAAAACATACTAGAGGTCGCACCTAGGTAGCAGAATGCATTGTGCGACCAACGCTGAAGAAAAGTCATAAGTACGGTTTTCTAAAGTTAAGTGGGATTAGGACTCTTTTAAAACGCAACTTTGAAGACTTCCCAAGGACTATAAAAAGACATCTTCTAGGTCTTTTGAAGGGGTTAAATAATTGAAGGAAAAAAAATAGAGATCAAGAGAGAAAGAGGAATTCTTGGGCAACATTCATCAAGTGCAATCGGAGATTTTGGATTAATTAAAGATTAAAGGTTGTATCTATTCTTCTTTTTTTTTTTTCTTCCGATTCATGAATTCTTTTATTAATGTCGCTATATTCATAGCAATCATGTCCGGCTAAATCTTTTATATCTAGGATAAACGATGAAACATCATATTTTTTATTAATTAGAAATCATTTGTTTTCATAAATTTATTGATTTTAGGTTGATTATTTATTATTCATTATTTCCGTTTTGATGTTTGATTACCATTAAAATGTTTTTGTGGTCTGCTTTTGAGAGATTTAATTTAGGTGAACACGTGGTAATAAATAATATATGGTCCAATAATAAATAGAGAATGCTATTATGCTTTATGAAATCGTTTTGGACAATCTTGTGATTAAATGCATGCCTTTGTGTTCGAAATTTAACTAGAGATAGTTAGATTCATATGAATGTATATAATTGATTGACCATCGAGATAGGTTTTTTATTATATTAAGATCATCAATTTTTTACCTAGGGCAATAATTTGCGAAGACGAGTAATTGATAATTAATTTTTGAAACGTGATGATGGATTTGTGAATCCTAGTGCTAGTAAAATTTGAATTTGATAATTATTCTATTTTCGTTTACGTGATAATTTAGATTTAGTTGAAGTAGAATAAGATAATCTTAGGAATTGAAATCATAAAGAATCCGTGTTTTAATTTTGTTGAAACTCTAATTAAATAATTAATTTGGTAATTAATTGACAGTCCTCGTAGGTTTGACACTTTTCTCATCATTGTATTATTTGTTAATGACCCATCCACTTGTGGGACTAAAATTGACAATAAGTCTACTTGGGGAAAAATCACCTCCAGGTGCAACAATTTATGGCAGAGACCAAGAATGAAAATTTTTGGAAGTTTAAAACTGTTATGTCAAAACAACTTACGAACACTATATCTTACTCTACCAACGTCCTCTTAGAACGTTTCTTCTCATGTGCAAGAGATAATGCAATACTACAATTCTCTTCTCACGACACCTTCATTTATATGCAAGATTGGGAGCTATAGATGGACAAAAGTGACAAGTGAAATATGAAAATTTGGTGACCTTTCAGGTATGGACGGGTTTTGGGATTTGGAAGGGGGTTTTTCAATTCAAAGGGTTATCCATTGTTAGGGTAGTGCAATATATGCATCGCAATGGTGATACATGAATCATAATGGTGCAATTCATGCATTGAAGAAGAGTTTATGATGAGTGTCGAAAATATTAATCACCAAACTCGTTTAGGCTCAGATTCGAGATTCAACAACACTAGAAACCACAATAAAACTCAACCCACAAACACCTCTATTTTTCTCAAATGGTTAAGCTCACAAAGAACTAACTTAATCTCATAAAAAAGAGAAACTAACAACAACAATAGCAACCAATGAAGAAAAAGGAAGAAGAAGCAGCCACCTTATCTCTCTCTCACTCTCCAGGCACACCCCAAAAACAATGATGCTGGAATGACTAAAGAATGGTCCCAACAATTCCCTTTAATTGGGTTAGGTCATCCAATATTGGGCTTGTGGCCCAATAACACCAAAACCACTTACAACCATTATTTGGGCCTATTAAATAGAGTGAACTATTGAGCAACTATAAGATAAGTCGCTTCAAAATGACCCGCTAAGTTTTGGGTTGAACTTTAATTGGATTCACTAAGTTGTGTCGTTTTTTCCTTTAATTTCAAGGACAAAGTTGACAAGAACCCTACTTTTTGTAAAAAAGTTGAAAAAACCATTTTTTTTAATTTTTCAAAAAATACCTTATTTTCATTGTTTGATTTAAAAAATACATTATTTATTAAAAACAATATTTTATAATGTGATATGATAATGTGGCACTTATTTATTGTATGATAGTTCATGTACTTTATATAATATTCACTTTAGTCCATATATTTTCAATTATATTTCAATTAAGTCATCAAAAATTATATCTTAGGTCATTAATCTTTTACATCTTTACACTTTAGTCCCCAAATTTTTAACTACCTTTCAGTTAAGTCCTCCAAAAATTACATCTTAGGTCCTTCAATTTTTACATATTTACACTTTGGTCTCCAATTTTTCATTTATCTTTCAGTTAAGTCCTCTAAAAATTGTATCTTAGGTCCTTCAACTTTATATATGTTCAAAGTTTGGTCTTCCAAATCTTTGATTTTAGTGGCCAAAATAAGTACAATTTTAGTGGTCAAAATAAGTGCACTTTCAATTAAATCTTTTACTTTACACTCGAATTTTCACCTAAATGAACAAAATAAATATTTGAATACTATTTTAAATTATAGTAATACATATCTTACTTTAATTTAAATTAGATTAACACGTGTTATCAACACCAACTATCATATTTGTATATTATTTTAAATATAATAATAATTATAATCATATTTTACAATTTATTTTCTTTTATAATTACAGTATTTTCATTTTTTCATTTGAAAAATAATATTTTTACACGAGTAATATATGTGTTATTTCATCATTTTTATTGAAATTAATACTTTATAATTTACTCATTTTATTATTTTTTTAAAAATATATTATTTTCATTTAAAATTAATATTTTATTTTTTCATTGAAAAACAATATTTTTTTCATGGGTAACATATATGTTACTATATATGTTCCCCCTCATATTTCATTAAAATTAATATTTTACCATTTTTCTAATTTTATATTTTTTTTAAAAATACATTATTTTCATTTAAAATCAATATTTCAAATTTTCATTTTAAAAAAAATATTTTTATACTAGTAACATATATGTTACTATGTGTTACTTGCTCATTTGCAATAAAATCAATATTTTATAATTATTTAAAAAATTCGTTATATTTCTTTAAAATTAAAATTTCAATTTTTTTTTATTTTAAAACACCATTTTACACGGCTAACATATATGTTACTTCCTCATTTTTCATTAAATTCAATATTTTACCATTTTTCTAATTTTATAATTTTTTTAAAAATACATTATTTTCATTTAAAATCAATATTTCAAATTTTCATTTAAAAAAAATATTTTTATACTAGTAACATATATATTAGTATGTGTTACTTGCTTATTTGCAATAAAATCAATATTTTATAATTATTTAAAAAATACATTATATTTTTTTTAAAATTAATATTTCAATTTTGTTGTTTTAAAACAACTTTTACACGGATAACATATATGTTACTATATGTTACTTACTCATTTTTCATTAAAATCAATATTTTACCATTTCTCTATTTTTATAATTTTTTTAAAAATACATTATTTACATTTAAAATCAATATTTCAATTTTTTTATTTAAAAACAATATTTTTATACTAGTAACATATATGTTACTTCAGGACTGTTCTCCTCCACCTAGTGGAGAAAATTATTTTACCCACTGGACACTTTGCATTGGTGGAATGTTTGACTTTAATGTTAAACACATTTTGTTCCTCCAAGTATTCAGTAGACAAAATAATCCCCCCACTGGGTGGAGGAGATCAAATTCCTATGCCACTGTATTATTTGTTCATTTGCAATAAAATCAATACTTTATAATTATTTTTAAAAAACTTTATAATTGATATCTTATAATTTATCCCCTTGTAAATGTTTTTCCAAAACTACATTAGTTTGGTCTAAAAATCAAATATTTTCAAATTTTATTTTTGAAAACAATTCTTTTACACGGGTAACATATATATTACTGAATTTGTTACCTTATGTTACTTCCACAATTTCATTAAAATCAATTTCAAACGGATAACATATATGTTATCTTATGTTACTTCCTCATTTTCACTACAATTGCTATTTTATGATTTATTTATTTGTAAATGGTTTTAAAAAATACATTAGTTTGGTCTAAAATCAAATATTTCCAATTTTTATTTTTAAAAACAATACTTTTACATAGATAACATATATGTTACCGTATTTGTTAACATATATTACTTACTCAATTTTATTAAAATCAATTTAATACGGGTAACAAATATGTTATCACATGTGTTACCTTACGATACTTCCTCATTTTTAATACAATTGCTATTTTATGATTTACCTCCTTGTAAATATTTTTTAAAAACTACATTAGTTTGGTCTAAAATCTAATATTTTCAAATTTTAATTTTGAAAACAATACTTTTACGTGGGTAATATATATGTTACTGTATTTGTTAACTTATGTTACTTCCTCAATTTCATTAATATCAACTTGACACGGGTAGTATATATGTTACCACATGTGTTACCCTATGTTACTTCCTTATTTTCAATACAATTGCTATTTTATGATTTATCTCATTGTAAATATTTTTAAAAAATACATTAGTTTATCTAAAATCAATTATTTCCAAATTTTATTTTAAAAGACAGTATTTTTATGCGGGTAACATATATGTTACCGTATTTTTTAGCCTATGTTACTCCCTCAATTTCAATAAAATTGTTATTTTATGATTTATCTCCTTGTAAATAATTTTTAAAAATTACATTAGTTTGGTCTAAAATCAAATATTTCTAAATTTTAATTTTGAAAACAATACTTTTACATGGGTAACATATATGTTATCGTATTTGTTAACATATGTTACTTTCTCAATTTCATTAAAATCAATTTGACACGGGTAACACATATGTTACCACACGTGTTACCCAATGTTACTTCCTCATTTTTACTACAATTGCTATTTTATGATTTATCTCCTTGTAAATGTTTTTAAAAAATACATTACTTTCGTCCAAAATCAAATATTTTTAATTTTTATTTTTAAAAACAATACTTTTACGTGGGTAACATATATGTTACCGTATTTGTTAACATATGTTACTCCCTTAATTTTATTAAAATCAATTTAACACGGGTAACACATATTTTACCACATTTTTTACCCTATGTTACTTCCTCATTTTCAATACAATTGCTATTTTATGATTTATCTGCTTGTAAATATTTTTTAAAACATACATTAGTTTTATCTAAAATCTAATATTTTCGAATTTTAATTTTGAAAATCATTCTTTTACGCGGGTAACATATATGTTACTGTATTTGTTAACATATGTTACTTCCTCAATTTCATTAAAATCAATTTGACATAGGTAACACATATGTTACCACATATGTTACCCTATGTTACTTCTTCAATTTCAATACAATTGCTATTTTATGATTTATCTCATTGTAAATATTTTTTAAAAACTACATTAGTTTAGTCTAAAATCAAATATTTCCAAATTTTAATATTGAAAACAATACTTTTACGTGGGTAACATATATGTTACCATATTTGTTAACATATGTTACTTCCTTAATTTCATTAAAATCAATTTGACACGAGTAACATTACCACATATGTTACTTCCTCATTTTCAATACAATTACTATTTTATGATTTATCTAATTGTAAATGCTTTTTAAAAACTACTTTATTTGGTTTAAAATCATATGTTTCCAAATTTTTATTATTGAAAACAATACTTTTACGTGAGTAACATATATGTGTAACATATATATGTTACCCTATTTGTTAACCTGTGTTACTTTCTCAATTTCATTAAAATTAAATTGACACGGGTAACACATAACACATATGTTACCACATGTGTTACCCTATGTTACTTCCTCATTTTCAATACAATTGCTATCTTATGATTTATCTCCTTTGTAAATATTTTTTAAAAACTACATTAGTTTGGTCTAAAATCAAATATTTCCAAAATTTATTTTTGAAAAAAATTCTTTTACGCGGGTAGCATATATGTTACTGAATTTGTTACCCTATGTTACTTCCTCAATTTCATTCTAATCAATTTGACACAAGCAACACATATGTTACCACATGTGTTACCCTATGTTACTTCCTCATTTTCACTACAATTGCTATTTTATAATTTATCTCCTTGTAAATGTTTTTAAAAAATATATTAGTTTGGTCTAAAATCAAATATTTTTAATTTTCATTTTTAAAAATAATACTTTTACGTAGGTAACATATATGTTATCGTATTTGTTAACATATGTTACTTCCTCAATTTCATTAAAATCAATTTGTCATGGGTTACATATATGTTATAACATGTACTACCCTATGTTATTTCCTCACTTTCTTTAATACAATTGCTATTTTATGATTTATTTCCTTGTAAGTATTTTTTTAAAAACTACATTAGTTTGGTCTAAAATCAAATATTTCCAAATTTTAATTTTGAAAACAATACTTTTAACGTATTTGTTAACATATATTACTTCCTCAATTTCATTAAAATCAATTTGACACGGGTAACATATATGTTACCACACCTAAGATGCAATTTTTAGAAGGACTTAACTGAAAGATAATTAAAAATTTGGAGACCAAAGTGTAAAGATGTAAAAAGTTGAAGGACCTAAGATGCAATTTTTGGAGAACTTAACTGAAAAATAATTGAAAATTTGGAGACCAAAGTGTAAAAATGTGAAAAGTTGAAGGACCTAAAATACAATGTTTGGAGGACTTAACTGAAAGATAATTAAAAATTTGGAGACTAAAGTGTAATGATGTAAAAGATTAAGGACCTAAGATATAATTTTTGAAGGACCTAATTTAAATATAAGGACTAAAGTAAATATTATATAAAGTATATGGACTACTATGCAATAAATAAATATTTTTAAAAGAGTTTATATAACAGAGAGAAGGGAGGTATTTTTTATAAATATTATTTAGATGTATGGTAAAAATAAAAAATTTAAAAAAAAATGTATATTTCAACTTTTTATGAAAAAAAAGGGTATATGAACTAATTATCACTAATTTTAATCATCAGCTAATGCCTATGAAATTAGTCTTAAATCATTATCACCGTTTGAAGTTGTTTAATAACAAATACCTAACAATGAGATTTCTTTCCATGAGTTAAAAATCTCATTGACTTCTTCTACTATATTTTTGTCCTTTAATTAATTGATATGTATTATTGAAATAATCTCAAATATAGGTTGGATGAAATTGTTCTTGAAATAATTCTCAATTTATATAATATTTAGTATACTCTAGATTTCAAATTCAATATAATTTGACATGATTTAATTAAATGCATATTTAGCGATGCTTAAATTTTTTTAAGTGTTTATAAGTTTTGAGTTTTATGAAATGTATATATAATTATAACTTATAAGTGATAAATAAATTGTGGGTATATAAAATTTGTGAATAAAAAATAAGTTTGACCACTTAAATTAAAATTTAAGGTTTGTCAAACATGCACTAAGTATTAGAAATTAAAATTGGGTAAAAAAACACAAATGATACCTAAACTTTCAATCACGTTTCTTATAGGTACCCAAATTTTCAATTTTCCAAAATCCATACACGAACTTCCAAATTTATTTCTCATCCATGCCTATTTTACAGTGTTTAGAAAACCGGACCGGACCGGCCGGTTCAACCGGAAAAACCGGGAACCGGTCGAAAAACCGGTCCGGTTTTCCACTTTAACCGGGTATCCAAAAACCGGACCGGAAACCGGGTTTTTTACCGGTTGAACCGGAAAACCCGGTTGAACCGGTCCGGTTTTCAACAAAAACCGGATTTTTTTTTTATTTTTTTACATTTTTTTATTAAAACTTATAAAAACTCTATTTAAAGCCAAGTTTTGTGAATAATTTTGTCTACAAATGTTGATTTATTTACAAATAACTTATTTTTAGAAATTTTGTGAGAGTTTTGGATTAATTTTTAATTTATTAATTGAAAACGGTTCGACCTCGGTTCGACCCGGTTCGACCTTTTGACCCTTGACCCGTTGCCTTTTCCGGGTCGATGGCCGGTCCGGTTTTCTGAACATTGCTATTTTAAGACACTGTTAACAACATTAATGATTCGGACCTACGTAGCAATTGACAGTGTTAACTTTAAACCATGTTTCTTATTCATACTCAAACTTTCAATTAAAATCCTTAATGGTACCCAAATTTTTCTTAGTTGGGAAACACTGCTAGAGACGCAAGCCTTAAGTAAGGGCACACGGTGTTAAATTATTTTTAGATTTGGCAATTAAAAAACTAGTGTTAAATTAGTAGGGCCCATCCAAAAGTTGGACAAAAGGGATGCAACTAGACACTACAACCGAAAGTGTAGGCTGCTAGCCTACATGTTTGGAGAGATTTGATAGAAGTTCACATAACACACTTGAAAAATGTTGAACAATGTGAAGAAATGCAATTTCCTATTTGATGGGAAATATAATTTTCGTTCTTGTACCCTTTTTAAGTATTGGAGCAATCGGTGAACTGCATCAAGATGTGATTGTCTAGGTGTCTGCATGAACTGATTGAGTATATTAACCGAATATAAGATTTTTGATCTAGTAATGGTGAGATAAATGAGCTTCCTTACCAACCGTCGATAATATGTGAGATCTTTCAACAACTTTCCATCTGTCAAATTAAGTTTCAATGACTGCTCCATCGAAAATGCTGCAGGTTTTGCTCCAAATAATCTGGTCTCTTGAAAAATGTCAAGAGTATACTTTCTTTGATTTATTGAAATCCTTGATCTTGAGCGAGCAATTTCTACTCCAAGAAAGTATTTTAATGTGCCAAGGACCTTCAATTTGAATTGAGATGCAAGAAACATTTTTGTAGTAGAAATTGTTTCTCTATCATTTATGTGACAATCATATCATCCACATATAATAGAATAGCCGTAAATGAATTACTACTGACCTTTGTAAAGAGTGAGTAATCTGCATGTGACTGTTTGAATCCAAATTGAATGATAGCAGATACAAAATTTTGATACTAAGAACGAGATGCCTGTTTCAATCCATATAAAGATTTATGAAGTCGACATACAAGTAGTGTCTTCTCTTGTCGACAAAATCTAGTGGGGGAGTTATATAGACTTCTTCATCAAGATCACCATGAAGAAAGGCATTTTGTACATTCATCTGATCAAGCGTCCAGTTTCGAATAGAAGCAATAGCAAGTAAGCAACAGACTGTTGTTAACTTTGCAACTAGAGCGAAAGTTTCATTATAAACAATTCGTTTTCGTTGTGTAAACTCCTTTGCCACCAGCCATGCTTTGTATCGTTCAACTGTACCGTTAGAATGAAATTTGACCTTGAACACCCACTTACAACCAATAGGATGATAACCTGGAGGAAGCGGGACAAGTGACCAAGTATTGTTTTCTTCCAAGGCACGAATTTCATCATTCATAGTAGCTACCCATTTGGGATCCTAACATCCTGCCTCATATGTAGCTGGCTCAATGATATGAAAAATATTGTATGTAAAAGCACGATGAATAAAAGAAAGATTGCTATATAATACATACCTTGATATAGGATGTTGAGTGCTGAATTTGACCGGAAGAGACCCATCTTGAGTAGGCAGAGCATGATTGACATAGTAATCTTTCAGGTGAATTGGGGTTTGAATTGATCTTGTGGATCGTCGAATTTGGTCATTTGGTATTTTGGTTTGTTCTGGCTGGTCATTTGAAGGATGAGAAGAGAGGATCAGTCGACTGGTAGATCGACCGGTAGGTGGATCGATCGTGGATGAACACCGCTCAACTCGTTGACAGGTAGGTAAAGTCGATCGACTGGTTGAGCTCTATGTTGGAACGGATGAGGGTACTAGTCGACTATTTGAGCAGTGTTCAGAATTTTCAGGCATGTTGTCTATTTTTGCTATACGTTGGTCATCAGGATATGTTAAATGTGGCGTTTCAACATCCAGAGGCATAGATTGTGGCAACGGGATGGAGTTGGTTACATCATTTTGCTGAGAGACATATGGAAATATGGCTTCATGGAATACGACGTCCCGGGACACTACTAGCTTTCTGTCGGTTAGGCCATATAAGAGGTATCATTTTTGTCCTGAGTGGTATCCAAGAAACACACACTATCTGACTCGTGTGTCGAATTTATGGCTGGGTTTAAGGTTGGTGAAAAAACACAGGCAACCATAAACACGTAAATGGGAATAAGGTGGTGGTTTCTTGTGCAATTTTTCGTATGGTGTGTTGTGTGAGAGCAATGGTGAAGGTATCCAGTGGATAAGGTAACAAGCTGTCTTGATATGTTTTTCCCAAAATTTTAACGGAAGATTGGCTTGAAATCTAATGGCACGAGCCACATTAAGGAGGTGACGGTATTTTTTCTCTACCACTCCATTTTGTTGAGGGGTATAAAGGCATGATCTATGAAAAATGGTACCATTTTCATCTAGGAATATTTGCAAGGATAAGAACTTTTTACCATTGTCAGACCACAAGTTGTGTTGAGTTTTAACCCAAGCAAAGAAATTTTTAATTATGCTTTGAGTTTTAGATTTGTGACACATGAGGTGTACTCAAGTATAACGAGAAAAGTCATCAACAATTGTAAAGAAATATCTAGCACTAGAATAAGAATAAATCCTATGAGGTCCCCAAATAACACAATGAATCAAATTAAATGGTTTATTGTTAGAAATTTGACGAACTTTAAAGGGTAGTCTAGATTGTTTTGCCAAATGACAAACATCACAAATATCGTGGGAATCAAAACTAATATCTAAAATACTTTGTACTAGGAATTAAAAAGATGAGGCTGAATGGCGCACAAGACGTCTATGCCATAGATTAGTAGATCCACTGGTAGTATGATGTATATGTGGTCTTTGTGAAAGGTAATATAGGCCGTTACTCTACCTTCCCAAGCCAATCGTCTTCTTCGTAGTCAAATCCTGCATGACACAAAAATCAAGAAAAATGTCACATAGCAACCTAATCCTCTAGTGAATTTACTGATAGATAATAGATTAACTTTAAAGTTGGGAACATAAAGCACATTATCAACAGTCATATTATTTCTCAAGTTAACTGCACCAATGGATTTAATAAGAGCGTGACCCCCATTCGATAATTGCACAGTTTTGTGCTTTAGCATAGATTTATTCTCAACGATCACATCCTTTGTCACATGGTCAGTGGCCCCGCTATCAATAATTCATGAATTACTAAAATAGGTAGTAGAGGGATTAATACATGAGGTGTTAACATAAGACTTATCATTACTCGTCTTGTTGTTTAGAAGTGTCATGATCTGCTCATATTCCTTGGCTGTGAGCATTTTTCTTTTCTTTGGGTCAAGTGTAGAAGCGGTAGCAGTGTTTGTGAAGCGTTTGTTTCGTGGCTTCACGTTCTTCCCATGAAACTTGTGCCCTGGAGGGAAGCCATGGATGAAATAGCAAGTATCAATAATGTGGCCAGTCATCCCACAGTGAGTGCACTATTTCTGTCCAGTTTCTGTCGAAACGGTAGACCGATTTGATCGATTGTCATATTTTCTGTTCGACCTCCAATTGTTCGAATTCTCCCAATTAATTGAATGTTGCCCTTCACGATCTGTTGCAACCTCAACTTGCCTTTCATGTTGCATTAAAAATAGCGTGGACTTTTCTAGTATCTAGGAAGGGGCTCATCATTAGTATGTTTCCACGAACTGTGTAATAAAAATCATTCAACCCTATCAGGAATTGCATGACCTTCTCATTCTCATCCCTTTTAGCCAGTGCCTTAAGATTCTCACAAGTACATCCAATTGGGTTATGATAAGAACCCAATTCATCCCATGGTCCATTTAATTTGGTGTAATAAGCTGACTCCGATTGATTTTCTTGTCGATATAAAAATAAAAATAAACTGAAAGAAAAATTGAGAGATAAGGCGAATGTTGTTTTCACCATTAGAACCCGATGAAGTTTGTATGTTAATGAATTGTGAATCCATTGAATTAAATATGACTGTAAAATCTCATTTGCATGAATGGATACTTGATTCTGGTGCATCATTCCATGTTACATTACCTAAAGAATGGTTTGAAAACTTGCATGAATATGAGTATGGACACATGGTCATGAGTAATAACCTTGCATACAAAGTGGTTGAGATTGGTGACATTAGTGTTAAATTTGATACATGCTATGTGTTCAATTTAAAAGGAGTCAGATATATTTCTGAAATGGTTAGGAATCTTATTTCAGTAGGAGAATTAGAAGAAAGTGGACATACTAGTAAAATTGAAAATGGGAAGTTAAAAATGATTAATGGTGATAATGTGATTTGTAAAAGGGTGAGAAGAAATGACATATACATTCCTCTATTTCTTCCACAAACAATGATGACACTCACAAATGACATAATAGACTTGCACATGTGAGTGTTAAGGGGCTTAAGCTCCTTAATGACAAAGGTGTGTTTGGTAAAAATTGTGTGTCTGACATACCATTCTATGATAAATGTGTGCTTAGAAAATATCATAAATTATATTTCTCATCTAGTGTGCATAATAACTCTGGTGTATTAGAGTATATATACTCAGATCTATGGGGATCTACTACTGATCCCACTTCAGGTGGTAACATATATTTTGTACATACTTGATTATTTTTCTAGGAAAGTTCGGGTTTACCTTCTAAATGATAAATCTGAAACTTTTAGAAAATTTGAAAATTAGAAATTGCAAGTTGAAAATCAAACTGAAAAGAAGATTAAATATTTGAGAACTGATAATGGCCTTGAATTTTGTATTGTTGATTTTGTTAATATGTGTTATGGTATAACCAGACATAAAACTGTTTCTTATACTCTCTAACAAAATGGGATTGCAGAAAATATAAATCGTACTTTGCTTAATAAAGTTAGATGGATGAGGTAAAGTTCTGGTATTCCAAAATCATTATGGGGGTAATACTATTATGACTGCATGTTATTTGGTTGCCTTAACTCCATCTTTTGTTGGCGGAATTTCTGTGGAAATGACTTCCAAGCAATCAAACCGAATAATGGATGAAAATTAAGTCGAGGCAAGAGTTGAACTCTTTGTCATTAAGTCAATATTGCCCCGCAAAAGTGCCTTCGGTCTTTGGCAATTGACTCCCAAGATACAACGACTTCACTTGAGTTTTGTAGCACTTCAAAAACTCAAGTACAGCGAACCAAAATTGGTTTTGTACTCCAACGGATGAAATGAAATGGAAACTAGAATTTATACAACTAAAATGCAATAATTTTGGTTAAAGATGATGAAATATATGAGTGCTTAATGTTTGCAAATAGTTTGTGTATCAATCCTCTATCAAAATGGACGTCCACAAGCCTTTTTTAACGTTGGAGATCGGTTGAAAACGAAAAGGAATGAACCAAATCGTGCAAATCTTCAAAAGGACATGTCTGTTCGCGTAAACCTATGCAATCACATGGTTTTACCAAGCTGCGATCGCAAGGTACAAAATTCAGAACAGAACTTGATCCAATTTAACCATGCGATCCCATGGAAGGACCCAAAAACGTTCTGCTTAAAATTTAGGCAGATTGCGATCGCAGGTGTACATACCTGTGTGATTGCATGGTCAAAAATTTGACCCAAAATTGTCATTTTCTGTAATTTCTCATTCATTCGATATTGGTTTCGAGATGTCAAATATACCCTTTAAACATGCAGATAAATCTGAATTTTCTTTCCGGGGGCGTTGCCCCCGAGCCCCCATGAGGAGTGCTACCTCGTTTCTCCGAAGCGTCGAAGTGGAAATCTAATTTGCCTAAGCGGATTGGGTCGGGTCTTGTATATTTGGCCAAGATGACACGAAGTCACTTTCGTTGTTTTTAACACTTAGTTAATTTCTCGACATATTTAAACCAATTTCCAACATCTTTTGCATTAAATGGTGATATTTCATATGAAAAATGGTTTGATAAATATGTTGATTATTCTATGCTTATAACATTTGGTTGTGTTTCATTCTCTTATCAAAATGAGAAAAAACTTGAACCTAGGGCTATAAAATATTTTTTTCTAGGTTATCCTGGGGTGTTAAAATAGACTATGGGATAGAAGCTAAAAATGAGTAAGAATCATTATAAGTCGAGATGTCACATATAATGAGTATTAGATGCCTTGTTTGAAGTCGGATTTTGATTTATTAAGTGAAAAGAGTAAGAGAATAATAGTAGACAACCCCATGTAGATTTGAAAACGGTTAACACCCACATTCCTACTACTTCCAATGAGACGGCGAGTTAAAACAGGAACACATAGATGAAGAGAGAGGTGAGTAAGTAGTTGAAGAACATCTAAATGACCAAAATCCTTTGGATGATTACCAGTTAGCTAGAGACATGGTAAGAAGACAACATAGAAAGCCTCAAAGGTTAGGTTATGAATAAGATTTTTTCCTAGCTTATGCTAGTTATGAGGATCTATTTGATAAGGAGCCAAACACTTGTGAAGAAGCTATAGAGAGTGAGCAATCTGATGAATGGTTAAAAGCAATGAAAAAATAGATGAGTTCTCTTGCTAAGAATCAAACTTAGGAATTAGTACATAAACCTAAAAATAAGTTAATAGTGGACTGTAAGTAAGTTTTTAAGGTTAAACAGTGAACCACTAAGAGTGATTCTTTAAGATATAAGATTAGATTACTAGCCAAGGTTTACACACAGAAAGAGGGGTAGATTATAATGAAATATTTTCTCCTAATATTAAGTATACTACCATTTGGGTCATGCTTGCATTAGTTGTATATTTTGACTGAGAATTTGAACAACTTAATGTTAACACTATGTTCTTACATTATGAACTTGATGAAAAGATTTATATGAATCTACCTCAAGGTTTTCAAGATAAACAAAAACTCGAACATGTGTGTTTTCTTAAGAGCTCACTTTATGGTTTAAAACAATCTCCTAGACATTGATACAAACGTTTTGATTTTTGTATTTTAACCATTAGCTTTCAAAGAAGCAAATATGATCATTATTTATATTTTCAACATCACAATGCTAGTAATGACTATGTGTTTTTACTATTAAATGTTGATGACATGCTCTTGATTGACTCGGATATGAAATTAATAGATGGGATAAAAACAACTTTAGGTAGTGAATTTGACATGAAAGACCTAGAAAATGCTAAAAGAATCTTAGGTATGGAGATAGAAAGAGATATGTTAGGTTTTTTTCTGTTTTTACATCAAATCCCATATGTGTTTAAAATTTTGAAGAAATTTGGTATGGATGAATGTAAGCCTGTTACACTGCCTTTAGTAAATTATTTTATTTTGTCTAAAGATCAATCACCTACTAATGATGAAGAAGTGGATATATAAGTAGAATTCTTTATTCAAATTCATTGGTTATGTTATGTATTTGATGGTGTGTACTAGGTGTGATTTAGCTTTTAGCATTAGTACACTTGGTAGGTTTATGTCTAGGCCAAATTATTGGAAAACTTTAAAATGGTTACTTGAGTATTTGGAAGAAACTAGTGACATAGGACTCGTGTACAAATTTAGTACAAAAAGTATGAAATTTAAGGGTTTAACATATGCAAATTATGCTCGAGATAGAGATAATAGGAAATCTATATCATCTTATGTGTTTACTTTGTGTAACTCGTGCATTAGTTGAAAATCACAACTCCAACACATTGTTGCTCTATCTACTACTGAATCTGAATATATAGCTGATATGGAAGCAATTAAGGAAGCTTTACGGTTTAAATGTTAACTTAATGAACTATGTGTTTTAAGTGATGATATGACTGTATATTCAAATAGTCAATCCGCTATCTATTTGTGTAAGAATCATATTTTTCATTAACGTACTAAACACATTAATGTCAAGTTACATTTTATTAGAGATGTTGTGATTCAAAATTTGGTAAAACTTGAGAAAATCCTTTCAAAATATAATCCAGCAGACATGGACACTAAAGTGCTCCCCTTGGTAAAGTTTAGAAGTTGTCTTAGCCTTCTAAACAATGGTAAAGATGTGTGAGTTCCAATTTAAATTTGGCTAAATTGTTTTAGCAACTATTAACTTGTTATTTTACTTGTGTACAGGTTCATTTAGCATCAATGTGGAGGTTTGTTAGGTTTTGATCCCAAATAAACACCGGGCTATGATGATTCAGGATATTGTATATCTTCATAAGATTTGAGTCTGGGATTGAAGAAAGAAAGAGTCAAATCTACAATATGTCAACCCAAATAATTTAATGGGTTACTTGGAGAATCAAACATATTCTGTTTGTTGCTCTGACCACATTCAATAGATTATCTAGATCCACTATGGTTATAATTATCATCTATGTTTAACTATATTCAATAATGAACATTAGATGAAGAAGTTGGTTATGATCTAAAGGTGGTTCATTTCTATATAAACCCCTTTTTGGTTTATGTGATATAAAGAGTGAAAAAAAAATAGATCAATTATTACCCCATTTTCTTCCCAAAATCGACAGCTTCTATTTTTTTATTCTTTGTGAACCAGTAATTATTTTTTATGAGTAATAATTCGGAGGTGGATGTTTTAGATAAATCTTTGAGGTCCAAATTTGAGATTGGTACACCGTAAATTTTGGGACTATGAATTTGAGGCCTATTTCATCTTGTCATATAAAAATAGAGGTAAGAATTTAATCTACAGACTCAATAGTGATCGTCACAATTAATCAACTACTCAACAAATCAAAATAACTAATTATACAATTTAAATGAGACATGTTTTCGAGAATGTCAAGAGAAAATTTAGCAAGATTTGAACGATTTCTCATTATCGCAGACTACTTATATACCTATAATGAAAGATTAAAAATCAATATAATCCTTTTAAAAATTAGAGATCAACTTGCTATTAATAAAATATGTTGTGAAATAATGGTGTAAAGAAAAAAAAAATTAGAGAAAAAGGAGTTGAATTATCAATCCAATGGGAACAAAAAAGTTGAGGCGTAGATTACACACACACACACACACACAAAAAAAAAAAAAACCAGACTAATGAAATTAGTATAAAAAGAAATGAATCAAGTCACAATTAATTTATTACTCAAAATACAATTATTAAATATTGAGTCATGTTTAATGTATGCAAATGCGATTTCATACGTGATTGACACAATCAAATTGCAATTGACAGTCGTAATTAGGAGTCACCCCAAATTTGTGATCCACGTCCTCTTATTAATGATCACATCTATACTAAAAATATCTGCACAATTATACAACTTCAAGCACAAGACTAAAGTCACATTCATCGTCTATTGGACACATTTATTTATCAGTCAAAAATTCCGTGCCCGATAAAAACGTGTTAAAATTTGTGTATCTTGCGGTCACAATTTGATAGAGCTGGAGTTCTTGATAATGTAACTCGAAACTAATTCAATAAAAAATATATATATAATTGGATAAATTAAATTAAATTATAGAAAATAACATATTACGACGATATTATAGATTTAGATATTGAATAGAGAAAACTTAATTATAAACACTTATGACATTAGTTATCTTATTAACTCCTTATTGGTTATTCAAAATTATTGTTGTTGTTGTAAAATATGGAAAACAATATTGATTACCATATTTAGAGATTTTTTACTTAACTTACATGTATTTGAAACACTATATATATGGTCCTTTATTATAATGAAAGACATAATTTCTCTCTAGTTTATAACACGTTATTAGCACGAAAAAACTCACTCAAAATAGAGAGAAAATCCGAGAGTTAGTTCAGAAAAATTTGTAGAATTTGGGCAGCCTGCGCAGTTGTGATCAAATATTGATATCTCAACACTCTGTTGTCGATTATTATGAAATTTGGATAGTAACTTCTAAACTCATTGTTCTTGAAATCCAACAGCTATAATTAAGATCCGATGGTTCATTCGTGAGAAATTTCTACGTGAATAATAGAAAATTTGTATTGGTACTGTTTTCGTATTTGAAGTAAGTTTATTCTTACAAATCTTTCAATTATATTTTTTAATATTTGATTTACATGATTTATAAATTTTTTATCGGTTAAATCTTTTGTTTTAACAAATTAAATACTTTTAAATAAGTAAAAATGTGTTGATGTTATTGAAGAAACATAACACAACTAAATAAATATTCAAGAAGAATGTTTTTTTGGTTAATCATAAAGAAATCAAAATTTTATACAAATCAATATTCTAGAAGAGTATTATGTTAGTCTTTAATATTAACTTTATACAAGTCTAAGTTTGATAAATATGCTAAGGCTCCCGAAGAGCACAATATTATATTAATATTCTAGAAGAACGTTACTTGTCCATAAATAGTGTGATATTATTAATTTAATATTTCAGAAGAATATTTAGTTATTGCTCCCGAAAAAGCATAATTTTCTTATATCGATATTATAGAAGAAAATTAAATTCTTATTCTTGAAGAATTGTCTGTTACTAAGAATCAATATTCTAGAAAAATATTGTATAATATTTTAAAAGAAACGCAACTTTTTAAATATAAATATTTTATTAGAATATTATTTGCTCTCAAATAGCACAACATTATATTAATATTCCAGTAAAATATTACTTGCTATCGAAGAGCGTAATTGTGTAAAATTTAATATTAAGTTATTGCTCCTGATGAACATTTTAATATTTTATATGAATATTATTTTATTGTTCCATAGAAATATAAAATTTATACATATCAATATTTTAGAAAAATATTGAGTTCATCTTAAAGAAGAACAATTATTTGTATATTAATATTTATACAAATATTTTATTAATACTCATAAAAAAATATAACGTCATAAATGTCAATATTCTAAAATAAAATGATATTGTTGTTCATGAAGAAATAGAAAATATAGAAATATTTTAAAAGAATATTGTGTTGTTGCTCCTGAAGAAGCACAACTTAATTAAACGAATATTATATGATTACTCTTGAAGAAGCATAATTTGTACATATCAATATTCTAGAAAAAAATATTGTGTTGTTGCTCTTGAAGAAGCACAACCTTACAATTTTAGAATATTAATGTTGTGTAATATTAAAATATTGATACTCTTAAAGAAATATAATAAACTTGTGAGACAATTATCTATTCTTCACTTCTCCATTATTGTGAGACAAATAACATAAACTTGTTCCTCAAATAAATAAAAAATATACTTGCTAAATTATATTGAACTAAAAGTTCAATACCTCGAAATTTTATTGATTGGCATTACCGGTTAGACCATCTCGGATCAATATGATGCGAATTATTGACGAGAATATCTATTAAAAACTAGAAGATTTTTCAATATACTGAATTCTCACATGATACTTGTTCTCATGATATATAAATTAGTAGACCTTCATTAGCTAAAATCGGGACTGAATTCTCTACATTTCTGAAAATTATTTAGGATGAATTATGGAGCTCCGTCACCCTCCATGTTGACCATCTAGATATTATTTGCATCTAATATATACATCTACTAGATAATTGTATAGTGTTATTATTCGCAACTTGAAGTTTGCGAGATTACTTGCTCATATTTTAAATTATGAGCATAATTTTCAGATTATACAACCAAGACGGTGATGTGTCTCATCAATGCTAGTGAATCTAAATCTTGAACTTTTAATAAATGTTAGTTGAGATGATGTTAAATGGTTTAGCAATATTATTTGTTAACTCTTCCAATTAAATTCTAAACCATTACTATTGAGAACAAATTGCTTCTTATTTTTACATAGGGAATGCTATTTTTATATGCGAAAATAATACTCATCATACCAACATCAAAGTTATCCATGATATAGTTGGCTTATGGTCAGAGCCTAATATTACCCATCTAATGATTTTTGATAGTGTAGTATATGTACAATCGGTCAACCATAGTGTACTGAGATGTGCATTAAAAAATGTTGAAAATACATGTTTAGTTTGGAACATTATAAAATATCTTAAGTCCTAATAGGTGATATTTATAACACGATTTTTTGAATGTCATTTGATAAGACACTTTTCTCAACATTAGGGGAGAGAAATTAAGTAGCTAGAAAAAATACATAAAAATACAGCATATTATATTTTCTAGATCATTGCACAAGACAATACGAACTAGAAGTTTGACAAATAACTCATTTGTAAGTTATACAATTGACAGATGTATTTACTGACCAAATAGATAAAATCAAATCTCATATATCAATTCTAAATGCTCCAATCTATATTAACGTTCTTGAAGGATAATCCATTAACATTATATCTGGTAAATTAATGACACACCTGAAGCGTGGTGACATTTGATTCCAAAAAAAATCTCAAATTAAAAATGGAGCCATTACAAAGATGGTCATATTGAGGAGGCATATACTCTTGGAGAGTATATAGATATAACTAATTATAAAACTCCAAAAGATGTTCAGCTAGCTGAAATGATAAAACGAAAAGATCTCGTTAAATTATGTCGTTATGAGAAAGAAATTGATTCAAAAAGGAAATGTTGTTGACAATACTTTTGTATATAATGAAGCGCTTCATATTATAAAAGGTAGCGAGGATATTGATCGAAATCTATCAAAGAACTAATTGACTAAATAAAAAGATGCAATCCAAGTAAATTGAACTGACTAGAGAAACTTGAAGTTTCTGCACATATAGTATGAGCACCTAAATGTGTATACTTATGCGAAAAGGAAATGAAAAAACAAAGTTGTAATATGTAATGCACGACTTTTAACATTATGAATTTCACAAAAGGCTTATGTAAAGTAATTACAAGTCGATATCTTGTTAGCATGTCAATACATGACATATATGCATATAATGAATATTGTTATAACCAACTCATCTCGCATTACTAATAAAATTATGTATATAAATCCCTGAGGATTTAATATGCCTGAAGTATATAGTTCAACTTTTCAAGAACTTAATCGATCAAAGTACAGATCTGAAGTAATATTATAATGAGAGGGAGTAAATACACGTTGTACTCTTTTTCTTAACCAAGGTTTTTTCCTATTGGTTTTCCTGGCAAGGATTTTAATGAAACAACTTTCATAGTGTATTAAAAGAATTATGTACTCTTTTTCCTTTACAAAAATTTTTTCCTACAGGATTTTTCCTAGTAAGGTTTTAACAAAGCATATTCATTCTGGAAATGACATCCAATTGGAAGTGATATAAATGTTATAGTTATGGATGCCCATAACATACAAAATATTTACCCTCATCATAACCTTATAGTTTTACTCTCACGTGTCACAAATTGTATACGAGACTCCTGAAAGGAGCAACAAGAAGATCTGTTTACCATCATACTGACTACAGTCAACTAGAAGTAGTGTATGAAGATGATATTGCTTGGAGGTTATAGCATTGATTGAAATCAGGAGGAGTAGTTGTACTCTTTTTTCTTCGTTCAGGTTTTATCCTATTGGATTTTCTTGACAAGGTTTTAACGAGGCAGCATTTGATTAATCCAAATTTTTTATAATTATTTTTCTCATTCGTTTGGTATTTTTGTCCCATTGGGTATATATCAAACAATGTTTTTAACGAAACAGTTATTGTACTAATGGTTATCAAATGGGAGGTGTTGTAAAATATAGAAAACAATATTGATGACCATATTTAGAGATTTCTTACCTAGTTTACATGTATTTGAAACCCTATATGTATGGGTCATTTATTATAATGAAATGCATAGTTTCTCTCTATTCTCATCTATTATTCTCTCTAGTTTATAACAGTTGTTTATTTCTAAAGACATGATATTTGCAAATATTGTAAACAAGTAGAATTTCTCAAAAGGTCATAATGAAATCCAATATATCTATTTAAAAAATGGTAATAAAATAAAAATATGTAAAAGCGCATATTTATATTTGTTGTTTGGGCGAATTAACCTCTAACATAAGAAGTGGAAATTACACCCAATATTTGTAATTTTAGAACTAATTTTAATATTGTAAACATTGTCATTTATTGTTAAAAATACTATATATTTTTTTATATTGTTAGTAAATTAAATTAAAATAGATTGAAAAATATGGAAAATAGTTTTATCACGTTCCTACATTTTTGTACAAAAAATTCAATATAATTCCTTAAATTGCAGCCATTTTTCATTTTGAATAGAATCTCAAACTGCAGGTGTCATCAATTTTGAAGTAATATACCCACATCTTTCCTCCATTTTTTAATTGTGAAAACCCTAAAGTATTTAGAACTCAATTATCATCTTCTTCTGGAGTTTAAAGCTCATAATCTGGAGAACAAAAATTACAATAATGGATATCCAAAATCACAGGATTACTCAGTTCATAACTAAAGTTGAGTTGCCGGTTGTGATGAAGGATGGTGTATTTGTTTGGATACACCAAGTGGCGCTCGCGTAGCTCGATCGAAGTTGAAAACTGAGTCATCTGATGAACAAAATCGACCTGATGTAAAGTTTTAAGTCGATGGCGCGTGAAATATTCAACCTCAAAAGAGTCCACAAAAAATCAAATGTCTAGTAGATGTGAATTTAATTGCAGTTATTAATTGCCTTTCGTAGCTACCCATATGCCATCTGTGACGGCTAGTGTTACAAATGGTCTTCAAGTGATAGTTAAGGGGTTGTCAAATGTGTGATAGGGATTGTGTAGAATTGTCCATATTAATGTTTCATGGTGTGTCACAAATATGATTTATGTAACAATTCTGTAACATGAAGTGTCACAATTGTAGTTTTATGTATTACAATTGATACTATCATATGTATTATAAATTGTAACAAATATGTTCTGATTCTTGCCATTTTTATGTTAACTGCTTGTATAGGCTTATTGATATTTGGTCACAAATGTTATGTAACATGAAGTGCTACAACTGTTATTATCACGAACTTTTCTATATGTACTGATAAGTGTATTTTGTGTACTTATTCGAGCTTTTAAACTAAGATTTTATCCCGTCATATTATTGATTTTCTACTTAATTTAGGGTGTTATTCTTTATATTTCAGTTTTAGATATGTATATAAGAAATTTGATAAGATTAGACGAAAAGAGCAACAAGTTTGTAAATATTTAGAGAATATATGAATTCAATTTCACTCAATTAGAACTTGAAGGACCAAGTTGGAGGTTGTGAAAAGTTGAAGGACCAAAATAGAGGTTATGGAAAGTTAGAGGAAAAAAGGTGGGTATTTAAAATAACCAAGCTGGGCGAGCGCCCAGCAAAATGCAAAACCCATTAGTTGGACGATCAACCAGGCTATTTTTCTGGCTAGCGAATTTTTGAAGATGTTTGTTTCTTTTTAGACTTCTAAACCAATTAGGAAATTTGGGGCTCACGATTTTAATCTTTTGGGCATGAATTAGAAAAATATATATATGGATAATAAACTCATAGTTGCAGGCTGAATTTTGGGAGAAAAACAAAAGACAAAACACCAAACGGAAATCAAGATTCATCATTTCAAGAATTAAATGAAGATCAAGTTCAAAATTCTATCTTTTGCGTTTTGTTCTTCTCCGGGTGATGAATAATCTATTTTATTTTTTTCTTTATTTTCGTATTATTAGTATGTCATGTTATATTATTTTGCGCTAGGATTACAATGAAGCTTGTAGTATAAATTCTTCTATTTAGAGACTTGGTTTTTGACGATTTATTTCAATGTAGTTTTGAATAATTAATTTTGAATTATTTTCATCTACAATTATATGCGTAGTAATTGTATGATTGTTGTGGTTTATTTTACTATCGAAAGATCGAAAGCAAGCTAGACATTATTTTAATTATCTTAAAGTACGATAGGGGATAGAAATATAGCGCTTTGCTTTATGTGATCTTTAATTATCCATAGAAACTTAATGCATTCGTTTGTATTCGCATTCGTCATAGATATATATATTCGAGTCATACATATGAATAGGTTTGATTTTATTCGAGAAAAACTGTTAAACAATTTAGGGGTATTGATTATCATAACTGATGTACTTTGTCAAAATCAAGAATCAAGATAGAGGAAATAACAACTATAAGTAGATTCGAGATACTAGTACTTTTCTTTCCCAATTCTAAAGTAATTCTTCTCTAATTTAATCTTTTATTTCTGTGACTTGTAATTATTTAATTATTCTTAGTTTATATATCTTAGTTTAAGACACCAAATTTTCAAAGTTAACAAATTTAGTTAAGGTTATTATAATTGCAATTGAATTATCTAAATCCCTGTGGGTACGGTATCTGGATTCAACATCCATTATATTACTTGTGCGATCTGTACACTTGCAGAATATTAAAACTTAGACCGAACACTACTTTTCACTACTGGAAAATTTCATGAAATGTTGAAGTTTTCTCGAGCCACCTTTGGACACATGTATCTACATAGAGTGGTCTTTATCATGTTAAAAATTGAGGTAGAACATATGTCATTTGAGGCAGACAAAAAGGGGACGAAAGTGGGATCGTAGAGCTGCCGGTGCCTAGTCATGGCGTCCTACTTTCGAGCTAAGTGGTTAGCTCAGTGTTCTAATGCCAATGCAATGAATTTCTATCACAATAAAAGTTCTACAGTAGTATCAAAGTTGACCAAATCGAGATTTCAACCATATGCACATGAGTTTCTTCTTAGGAATTACATCGAACACTTGGAGGGCAACAATTTTTTTTCTAAAGTTTTAATGATTTGGGAATATGAATCTAGCCCAAAAATTTATAGTTCAAAACACAACTTCAACAAGTCAACATCTACCTAATTCCATACTACTCAATTAATCAAGATAAAATCGAAAAAACTTGAAGCCAAAAAGAAAAAAATGAGAATAGAGGAAGAAAGATCATACCTTGGAGGAATTTTGACCGAATTCGAAGAACTTGATGTGAATGCAATGGAAACACAATTAAATATGTTTGAGTGTTAGTGAAGTGAGGTAAAATGTGCAATTGGGGGTGTTTTGAATGTTTGAGTGCGTGAAGAGATGAAGAAAATCTAGCCCATGTGTTTTTGAAATGCTTGAGTTTATAACCCCATCACTAAGCCTGGGCGATCGCAAAGTTATATGCTGGGCATTCTGTCCCATCTTATGATACTCGGGCGATCACCCGAGTCTATAAATTGGGCTGAGATTAAAAAAATTTTAAGTTAAAAAGAGAACTAAATGTATGTAGGCTAACTTGACATGTTAAACATTCAGTACATGCTAAAATGGATACGAAGAACCTAAAAGAACAAAAATATGCTTAAAATTTACCTAAGTGCAAAACATTTTGAAAAACAGAAACGGTATGCCTAAAACCAAAAACTAATGATATCCATACTACATGCAATTGCAAATAAATATAATGAAAAAGTAGACAGGGAAAGAAAAATGGGTTCCCTCCTAGTAAGTGCTCGATTTATAGTATAGAGCTCGACTTTTTGTCTAGTTGCTCAAGTAGAAGAGGAAGGGATCTTGAGATTATCGAAGGTGTCACTCTCCAATATTCTCTTGATTTTCTTCTCCATGCTTTGTGGCTTGTACTTCATCTTCCATTTAACACATCCAACTTGTACCTCAAGGATGACTTCTTCAGATTCAACAATATGTTCACCAATATCAGCTTCTTGCATACGAACAATCTGTTTATCTTTGTCTTTCACCTATACTATTGGTTTCGTCTTCCAAAACTTTTTAAAGAAGTTGTTCTTGAATTTCTTCAAGGTCTCAACCTAATATCCTGTCCAATAAGAAAAAGGTGGTAGTGTCACATCTCTACCCAACATATAAAATACCTCACATTCATGCTGAACTCTCAATGTCAATACACCTCGTGAAACATCAATGAGAGCATCCGAAGTAGCTAAGAAGGGCTGGCCTAAGATAATAGAAGTTTCTTCATCCTTAGGCATATCAAGAACAACGAAGTCAATGGAAAATAATAATAACTTTTCCACTCTCATCACCACATCTTCTACTATTCTAAACGGCTTTTTAATAGATCCGTCAGCCAACTAAAGATTGAATTTTGCAAGTTTAGTTTCACCAAGCCCTAATCGCCTAAAAATAGAAAGAGTCATTAAATTGATACTTGCACCAAGATCACATAATGCCTTGTCAATCACAAGATTACCAATGGTAATTGGAATTGTGAAGCTGCCTGGATCATTTCTTTTTTGGGGTAGTTGCTTATCCATTATAGCATTTACTTCTCTTGTAAGTTTTATTGTATCCCATTCTGCCAACTTTCTCTTATTTGAAAGCAGTTGTCTCATATATTTGGCGTAGTTGGGCATTTGAGTCAAGACTTTCACAAATGATATGTTAATATGCAGCTTTCTTAAATGATCAAGAAATTATGCGCACTGCTTATCTTGATTCTTCTTCTTCTTCTTCTTTAGATTTAACCTCTGTGGGAAAGGGATGAGAGGTTCATAAGGTTTGATATAAATGGTTGCTTTAACCTGTGGTGTAGTTGAACTCTCTTTAATATATATTGTTTGCTCAATCTATTCCATGTGCTCCTCATCAGTGGACGGTGCCTTTTCTTTATTTGCAACTGGTCGATTCACATGGATTTTTGGTAACTGAACCCCACTTCTGGTAGTTATTGCATGTACTTGCTTTCTGAGATTGACTTTAGTGTTACTTGACAAGGTACCCTACGATCTACTCGACATAGCAACTGTTATCTGACACATCTGTGTCTCGAGATTCTTTATTGAAGCGCCTTGATTTTGAAGAGTGGTCATTGTCTTTTTCATGAACTGATTATTATATTCCATGTAATGTTCAATTTTCTCCATGAATTTACCCAATATGTCTTCTAGTGAGATTCTCTTTTCTGGCTATTGAAATTGAGGACCTTGTGGTCCGATATTATTTTGATTATCCATCCAGAAGAAATATGGATGATTATGCCATTCTGGATTAAATGTATTAAAGAATGGATTATTTTGTGGGTATTGACCACTTGAAGATAATCGGCTTGTTCGGGTTGTTGTGATAGAATAGGGCATTCTGATGTGTTGTGATTTTCCCCACACTCTTCACAAGTTGATTTTTTGTTTGCGTCGCATAGACTAAATGTGACATGCTCTCTACTTTGTGTGTCAAAGAACCTATTTTTGTAGATAACACAGTGATAGTGTCTACTTCATATACTCTTGCAGTTCTCTCGTGTATGACTCTATCTGATGGCCACATGGTAATGGTGGTAACTACTTTTTCAAACAGTTCTAAAGCTTCAACAACGGTTTTAGTAGATTAAGAGTCGTTACATGAAGAGTCGATCATGCTTTTAAATGAAGGGAGTGGTCCAACATAAAAATACTGAATTTGCTGGCCCTTGCCAATGCCATGATGATGATACTTTCTTAGCATATTTTTGAATATGTTCCATACCTCATCAAAATATTTTGTTTGACTGTTGAAATATGGATATGTCATACTTCAACTTCGAAATCTTGGCTGGTGGAAAGAATTTTGTGCAGAACTTTTGGGTTAGATCATTCCATGTGGTTATGCTATCAATTGATAGTGAGTCTTGCCAATTAAGAGCTTTGTCACGGAGAATATGTAGGAACAAATGTAGCTGGATGGCGTCTTCTAAGATTCCTTGATATTTGAAATGTTGGCACATTTCTAAGAAGCATGAAACATGTGTATGTGGATTCGCATCGGCCCTGCCATAAAATTGATGTCCATTCTGAAGTAGATGAATCACATTAATCTTCAACTAAAAGTTTGGATGTCCAAAAGGTGGGTAGACAATACTAGATTGGCTCTGGATGATATGTGGATTCAAAAAGTCTCCAACAAGCATATTGTCTTCATCATTCTCGTGTCTTGCCCGAGTGATCTCATTGTTATCATTTTGTCTTACTATTTTTGGTCTTTTTGGTGTGTTTTGTTTATTCTTTAATTCATTATGGTGTTTAATGATATATCTTTTATCATCATAGGTATAAAGCCGCCAAAACGAAAAGAACCACCAACTAAGAAGGGCAAAGAAAATGTCGGTTCATCATTTAATCATCATCTCTCAACCCTCAGCCCCGAACGTCCCTCACCATGAGTCCACTTTCGTTGGTCCGTCTGATTAGCAGAGACCATCTTCTCTACATCTACCTCCGGAGAGTAACCGATCTCTTCACTCTTTTATTTTTGCGTTATTTTTGTTATTACATCGGAGACAATGTAATGTTTTAGTTTGGAGGTAAATTAAGTATCAAGAAACTTAATTGATAAATATTGAATTTTCTTATTATTCGAGTCTGTATAAATGAAATTTTTGTGTTAAAAAAAATCAAGTTTATTTGTCTAGTTATTGTTGAACATCTTACTGTCAATGATGATTTTTGTTTGAATTTGAATACTTTTTTAGTTTAACTATTAGACAACACTTTAACTCGTACTTTTACCTGAATATTTTTCCATGTTAGACTAGATTAGTGGAGTAGGTAGCCACTATTGACTTATCACTTATTGGAAACATAACTTGAGTATATGAGTTGATATTACTGACTTAGAATTATTGTGAAAATCTCATTCCCAAATCTTTAGTCTAGTAACAAACTGTTTGAGAATAGTTTGAGTATGTTAAAGTTAGTACTGATGTTTATAAAATTTTGATGGTTTAGGTTTTCTGGGTCTCATCTTTGGTTGAATAGGTTGTAGTCAAAGAATCTAAACTGAGCACTACTCACTGTTAATAAATAAAAAATATCTGACTCGAACAATTAAGCAAGTTAGGATATTTTAAAACCTAGTGCCATATGGTCATCTGACTTGGGAGTCATCGGCCCAAGTCACTACAACAAAAAAAAAAATTTACATCTTCACTTCTCTTATAGCATGTGGGACTCGAGCAATTAAGTATATTAGGGTATTTTAAAATATGGTTCCCTATAGTCATCTTACTTGGGAGTCATCGGCCTAAAACTCGCTACATAGGTCACATAAAAAGCTTATGGGAGAGAAGCATTGCACACAAGATGTAAGACTGTGTACATGAGTTAAATAAATAAAAAGAGTTAGAAGTGCTCGGTAAGGATTGCTAGGTTGAACCTTAGAAACTAAAGATGAAAACTTTAGAAATCGTTCACCATCCTAGTTCTATGACTACAAGTTTCTAATTTTTACTACTTTATTTGAAAAATCATTGTATTGATCAATAGGAACCAAATTTGTTAGAACACCTAGGGATTGGAGAAAAAAATATTAGAAGTGTGATATTCTATTAGATGTGTAAGGAATAAATGACTACAAATAGTTCAGAATTATAAAAATATCAACAATACAATATTGGTCGTTGTCTAATATAGGTGTAAGTTCAATTTTTGGCTATTCACACACTCACAAAAGATCGAACATCGGATAAGTGAAAATTTTTATAGTGTTGTTTAATATATTTCTAAAAGTATTGCTTTATATTCGAACCTGAGGCATATGGTAAAAAATTAACATTAACTCAATTTCTGGTAATCTATTTAGCTTAGTTTAAATTTGTAGTTTAATTTTATTTTTGTTCGAGGACGAACAAAAGTTTAGTTTGGGAGTGTTTAATAAGTGTATTTTGTGCACTTATTTCGGCCTTTAAACTAAACTTTTATCTTGTCATATTATTGATTTTCTACTTAATAATTTAGTGTGTTATTTTTTATATTTAAGTTTTGGACCCATCTGTAAGAAATTAAAGAAGATCAGACAAAAAGAGCAACATGTTGACAAATATTTAGAGAATATGTGAACTCAATTTTACTCAATTGGAACTTGAAAGACCAAATTGGAGATTGTAAAAAGTTGAAGGACCACAATAGAGGTTATATGAAGTTTGAGGACTAAAGAAGACAAAATGAAAAGTTTGAAGACTAAAGAAGATAAAATAAAAAGTTAGAGGACAAAAGGTTATAATTTAAAAGAACCAAGATGGGTGGTCGCCTAGCAACAAAACTCACCAGCAGAATGCAAAACCCATTAAATGGGCAACCAGAAGTTTCAGGTTTCTGCAACACCTATTTTAATAGATGGTTCGTTACTACTGTGATTTTATGTGATTGAAAATAAGGATAAAGCTTACAGGGAGCTACTATTAAAGCAAAAGCTAACTTCTCCATTTCTGGGTGTCTAATCTCTGCATCTTGAAATGCTTCACTCACATAATATATGGGTAATTGTAGCTGATCCTCTTTTCTCACTAGTACTGAACTCACCGTTACCTCAGAGATTGCAGGGTATAAAATCAAGTTTTCACCTGGGCGATCGCCTAAGCTATTTTTTTGGTCAGTAGATTTTTAGAGATGTTTGTTTCCTTTTTGACTTCTAATCCAATTAGGAAACTTGGGGTTCATGATTTTAATGATTCTTAGGGATCTTTTGGGAACGAATTAGGGAACTATATATATGGATGATAAATTCATAGTTGCGGGCCGAATTTTGGGAAAAAAAATAAGAGACAAAACATCAAACGAAACATCAAGATTCATCATTTCAAGAATTAAACGAAGATTAAGTTCAAGATTCCACCTTTTGCGTTTTCTTCTTCTCCAGGTGATGAATAATCTATTTTCTTTTTCTTTTTATTTTTGGCTAGATTATTTTTTGCTAGGATTACGATGAAGCTTGTAGCTTAGATTCTTTTATTTAGATATTTTGTTTTTGACAATTTATTTCAATATAGTTTTGAATAATTAATTTTGAATTCTTTTCATCTACAAGTATATACGTAGTAATTGTATAATTGTTGTGGTTTGTTTTACTATCGAAAGATCGAAAGCAGACTAGACATTATTTTAATTATCTTAAAGTCCGATAAGTGATAGAAATATACCGCTATCCTTTATGTGATCTTTAATTATCCATAGAAACTTAATACATTCATTTGGATTCGCATTCGTCATAGAGATATAGTCGAGTCATACATATGAATATGTTTGATTTTATTTGAGAGAAACTGTTAAACAATTTATGGATATTGATCGTCATAACTGATGTAGTTTTTCAATATTAAGAATCAAGAATGAATAATTAACAACTATAAGTGGATTCAAAATCCTATTACTTTTCTTTCCCAATTCTAAAGTAATTCTTCTCTAATTTAATCTCTTATTTGTGTGACTTATAATTATGTAATTGTTCTTAATTTATATCTTAGTTTAAGACACCAAATTTCCAAAGTTAACAGATTTGGTTAAGGTTATTATTATTGCAATTGAATTATCTAAATTCCTATGGGTACTATACTTGGACTCAACATCTGTTGTATTACTTGTGAGGTAACACTTGCGGAATATTAAACATATAAAATTGCTGACAAGTACCACGAATTGTTACAAAAGTATTCTTGTTTTTGTTCGGAGCAAAGAGTTTTTCTTTTCTTCTTTCAATAAAATTCACTAATATACGTTTGTGAAGAGTTAGATTTCTTTTTTCAAACACATATATCAAAGTTATATATCCTACAATCTTGTATTATAATAATTGTCGTTTAATTAGCTTTCAGTTATAGTATTAAATATAATTAAAATATAATATTACTAATTATAAATAAAATAAAGACATCAATAGTTTTTGTAATATATGATACATATGTTATAAAACTAAGAGAACAATAGAGAAAAATAGAAGCGAATTAAAAGAGCAAGTGTGTAAATTTATTAACAATGATCCTTATTTACAGGATTCTAATGAGAGTTACAATTTGAGTAGAATACACTCATCTGGAATAAGTAGATAACTACATAGACATTTAGATTAAATCAAATAGTCATTCATCATTATCTATAATTTTGCAATATTCTGAAATTGTAAAGTTGTGTTTCTTCAAGAACAAAAAAACGATATTTTTTTTTCTTGAATATTAGTATGTACAAATTTATGTTTCTTCAAAAATAATCATATAATATTTATTTAATTAAATTATTCTTCTTTAAGAGCAACAATACAATATTCTTATAGAGTATTTCTACACTTTGTATTTTTTCAAGAACAACAATATCATTTTCTTTTAGAATATTAATATTCATGACGTTATATTTCTTCAGGAATATTAATACAATATTTTTATATAAAATATTAGATCTTATAAAATTACACTCTTAATGAACAATAATTTAATATTAAATATTACAAAATTACGCTCTTCGAAATCAAGTAATATTCTGTTGGAATATTAATATAATATTATGCTACTTCAAGAGTAATAACATATTATTATTTAGAACTTATGCAATTATGCTCTTCAGGAGCATTGAATATTCTAATAGAATATTGATACCTACAAAGTTGTATTTCTTCAAGAAAAAAGTAACGTAATATTCTTCTAAAATATTAATAAACTTGTGTTTCTTCTGGAAAAGCAAAATTAAAAAAAATCTTATAAAATTGTGTTATTGAAGAGCAGTAATACAAAATTCTTTTAGAATATCGATATAATATACAAATGGTTCTTCAGGAACAATAACATCGTTAAATATTATCACGAATCAAATATCTATGTAATGTTACAAAATTTGTTGTATAATAATACTAACAATCAAAAGGTTTAAAAGAATTAACTTGATTTTAGATTTGAAATATTTCAAATCTAAAGATACTAACCTGAAAATTTTTGTTGCTTCCGAGAAGAACTCGATAATTTGTGAAAATAAATTTGTTCCAACTGTATCACTCATGAAACAGTAAGATTGATGCTAGATGGCCAAGTCAAAATTGAACTTTAACATTGAAGTTGAACTTTGCGAGCAATTCATATTTGAATGGGCTTGATCTTTGCATGGATATAGTTTGGAAATAGTTTAATAAAAATAATTTTTTATCATTGCAAATTGTAGAGAGTTGAATCATCTAAACATAACAGGGATATGTTTTGCAGCCAAAAACGAATTATGTTCCAACAAGACAGATAAGGCATATTATCTTCGGACCATAAAATAGTTACAAGCTCAGGAAAAGAAATACCAAATATCGTGCTCATAACGTGACGATCAGCAAATGAAAGACCAATCCTTTTCCTTTTGTGCCAATACTAATGGAAATGCTGGTACTTGGAGAGTTGATTCACCGCATTGGACGACCTTTTATCAGCAGTTGTATTGACACCTTTGGAAAACTTCCTTTGGTAGGATGCAATAGTGAGTTAAATCCCTATTAATAGCGAGTTAGGCTTATTTATCCACAAAGTAGGCAGCTTATACGGGTCCAGGGAAAGAGTGAGTTTGCCTTTTTCTTTCAAGTGGAGATTCCAAGTAAGTCTTTTCTGAGTTAAAAAACTAAAAAAACAAGAAAGAAAATTAGAAGAAAATTAATGGAGCAAGTGTGTGAATTTATTATAACAATGATACTTATTTATAGGGCTCCAATTAGAGTTACAATATGAGTAAAATATACTTTTTTGTAGTCACTGACCGTAGAGAGGTTTACTCCATTACAATCACAAAAAAAATACTTATTTGTCTGTCACTATGTCTTCATCCTCTCAAACCAAAACTTATATATTTCTCTCAATTCCTCTATTTCTCCATATTTTTCTCCGTATTCATCAAAATCAAACTCCCTTCAAATAAAACTCTAACTCTCTCTCTCCCTCTCTCATTCTTCTTAACTTCTCAATCCATTAAAATCTTCTACAGTCGGATTCCACCGCAAAAAAAAAGTGGTATACTAATAAGTAGATAACTACATAGATATCTAGATAAAATCAAATAATTATTGATTATATTATCTATAATTTTACAACAACATATATATTTTTTAGTAATAGTTTTCAAATAATAGCAACAATAGCTTATTTGTGTAAAAATCCAATACAAGAAACACACAGAATTTCTGGCCATGGGCCGAGGTTGGAATTGGGGCAGGCTTCAATATCCTCAGGCCCATTAAATACTAGTACAAATTTAGACATTATTCGCGTCAATTTTTTCTCGTACCTTGTTGGCTTCTCTCGCTTTTCCCTCTAATTTGATTGAAAATTTCACCGTAATGTCTCAGGTAAATTCCATTTGCACTTTTCAATTGGTCAATTATTCGGAGAATTTTTCACATCTTGAATTCGTGATTCCTATCTCTGGGAGTTTCTCGGTGATTGGATAATAATAGGGTTTTATAGGGATTTTATTTACTTATTGTCTAGCTGTGATGATTTGGATCTATGTGGTCAAGATAGGGCTTTCGATCTCATTCAATTGATTTGATTCTTCATGGATAAGTTTGATACAGTGTACTGTAATTCACGTTTTGTATTTTACAGATTGATACCAGAAATTCTTCTGCTACCAAGCGTGCCCGAACTGATGGTATGCTTGCAGTTTTATTTTTTTATGTAATCTTTTGTTTTGTGTGGCCATATATATGTGTGATGTATATGTAAACACTGACCAGATTTTAGGTAATTGAATTAAATGACGAAATTGCGTACAGCACATTCACATGAGGATTTATATATGGGTGTTATACATATAGTAACTTATCAACGTGCACTGGAAATGCATCCACGTGATAATAGTAGTTGCACTGTTTTGTTTGGCTGATATTTTCATAAGTCCATTGTAGAGTTCTGTTACGATATGGAGGATGCACGCACTCCTAGATAAGTAAATGTTTGTGACTTTTTACACATGCACAATCATGATGCATATAAAATTTATTTTTTGTAAGCATTTAGTGAAGAAAGTTCTACAGTGCCCGACTTGTGTACATTGGCCTTTGTCTTGTGAAAAAGGACTCTATATAACATTCATATTATACCAATTTAATTGATATTATTTCCTTTTTGAAATATCCCAAAATGTTGTTCAAATTTTCTAAAAATATTTTTTTCTCAATCATCTTACCAAACTACTCTTGTCAAATAATTCCACTTCCTACTTTATACAAATTTCTAATTAAAATGCCGTGTCACACATCTCTAGGGGTAAAATTGGAAAAGTTTGTACGAAAATAAATTTCAACTTTGAGCTAAAATAGTTGTGCCACCTGCCAAGTCAAACACGTGATCCAGTTTGGATTGGAATAATATAACTCAGCATGACTATTTTTGCATTTCCTATGTTGAGCTGTGTTTGCTCCATATGTTACCTATGGCCTGATTTCATATTTCATTCTTTCTACTCCTATCATTTTGTGGTACTTTTTGGTGGCCAAGCATTTTACGGAAGGAGCAATTTTATGTGCACGGATTGTTCCAAAATATACAATAACATTTTTTTCGTTTCTAAACGTTATTATAATGGATCTCCATGAATTGACATCTTGGTATGTATTGAGAATAGCTAAGCAGGGCTCTAAGAGGGATGTTAGGACTTCCTGTTGTATCACATTTTGTATAAACAGACAATTTCATTTATTAGTTTGTAATTAATTCATTTTTCACCACTTCAATAAAAGCTCTCTAAGATATTTCTCCCTCTCTCCCCAATTTCCTTTTATGTTCCCCTTTACAAACTCGAGACTAGATTTTTCAATCTTTTATATGGTATCAAAGCTATACAATCTAAATCCATTGCTTCTTTCAAAGGAAATACTCCCTCCGATGACGGAATCTTTGGAGAAATTATGTTTACTCTTCCAATTTCTGCCTCGGTGCCAACTATCACTTAATTTACTCAAAACCCTTCTCCACCGATACTCATCCCAATTTCGATGAAATTAACTTAATCGAATTACAATTTTTGGCAATCGCAAGTTTAGCCTATGCTTCGAGCTTACAATCTCGAAGGTTTCATCAATGGAGATTGAATATGTTCTCGCCATGTCCAATGTCGAACAATGGCATCGGAGACGCTGTACAGGTCAATGGTAAGCATTTGGTGTGGCTTAGAACGAATAATTGATTATGAGTTGGATCTTTGGTTCAGTTTCACAGGCCATGTTTCGCCATGATGTCCAATGCACTTCATCGCTCAGGTGTGGCACACTTTAGAGCAATTGTTTCTTTCACAATCAAAGGCACGAACTCTTCACGTTTGTAATCTTCTTCAAAATACAAAGACCTTAACTATGTCAATCGAGGACTATTTTTACATGAGGGAAATAGGAGACATGTTCTTTGATGTTGGTCATCTAATCACTAAGGAGGACCTTTTGTTGTACATTTTCAGAGGTTTGGACAAGGAGTTTGATGTTGTAGCTGGGAAACTTACCTCCCAGAATGAAAGAGTTAGTCTATAGGAAGCCCAATTTATGTGAATGAGGTTGGCTCAACTTTTTTCCGTATCCACGATTGATGTTTTTGGCTCTTCATCTCACTTTGCTACAAGTAAGCACAATATTTGTAGACGTGGTTTTTAGCAAACTAGAAATCAGAATAATAGTGCAAGTCGTAGGGGGTTTCAATCAGCAAATGACAACTAAGGGATCACAAGGAAGGTCTGGAAAAGACCAAAAATTGATTTTTTGAGAATTTGGTGTGCCAATTATGTGGTAAACGAGGACACTTTGTCGTTAAGTGCTTATGGAGGTATGAGCTCTCATATCATGGTGAACAATCTAGACACTCTTATGCTCAAAATCAGAATTTGCATGCATTTGTGGCCACTCCAAGCACATCAAAGGAGGATGTGTGGTATGATGATGGAGCTTTTGACCACATTACTGCAGACCTATCAAATACGTGTGTGAACATTGAGTATCAAGGTAAAGGCACACTTACTGTTAGGGATGGTAACTCTTACTTTATTTCTAATGTTGAATCATTAGTTACATAACCTTTTTTGTGTCCCAAGCATGACCAAAAACGTTTCACCTTATCCAAATTTTTGGTTGATTATAATCTAATGGGAAAATTAGGACTAGGCTCCTTAATCTTTCAAGTAGTGTGGTTTTGGGTCTTCAACCTTCAAGAGTAAAGTTTTGAGTTTTCATCTCTTTTAAATATATATATTGGATTCCTACATTGTGGAAACTATCAATGTGGATGTTAAAGTCGTACATAACTTTCACGTGACTTAAAGTTAGCCATTAAGTGGTTTAACGATTTCGACCTTCAGCTTTAAGTTACGGAAAAGTCGCATGTGATTTTAATGTTCACATTAACAGTGTTAATCATGTGGGACCCAGATTCACAGATTTAATTAAGTTGGGACCCAAAACTTCACTTTTAAAGATTAAAAATCCAAAACTACACTAATTGAAAGATCAGGTACGCCTGCCCTAATTTTCTGTAAGCTAATAGATGAAATATTTTTGCTTATTATTCTTTTAGACATTCCTGTAGAGTCAGAATCTTTCGCCCCCACTTACCTCTGCCCTTGTGTGCACATCAACAAAGTGGAACAGAATGAAAAATAAACATATCATAGAAATTGGCCTAACTCTTCTTGCTCAGGGGAATACTCCCCTGAAGTTTTGGTGGGATGTCTTTACAAAAAGTGTCTTCCTAATAAATAGACTCAAACCTCCAGTTTTTCAAAACAAAACCCCTTTTGAGTCTCTTTAAATCCAAAATCTGATTACAGTCTCTAGGAGAACTTTTGGTGTATGTATGTTTTCCACTTCTTATGCCCTACAATGAGCACAAATTTGGCTTTCATATGTATAAATGTGGTTTCTTGAGGTACAGTTTGACACAAGGGGTATAGTCTAAGAAGCACAAACACTCTACCACCACCTATGTGTTGGTGTCGAACACGTATCAGACACTTTGTCAGATATTTGTTTAGGGTTTAAAAAAATAGGTTAATCGTTATGGGCCGGTTAAGGTTTTAAATGGGCTAATTATTTGTTTGTTAATGTTAAAATGGGTCAATCATGTTTTAGTATTGTTTTTTATGCAATAAATATAGAAATTTTATTTTCTTTAGGCTATAAAATTAAAAAAATTTAATCGACGTATTGGCGGCGTGTCGATGTGTAATTTTTCAAAAATCGTGTATCGACGTATCCGATACGTATCGTATCAGACACGTGTATCCATATCGGTGCATCATAGGGTATAGTGCTAACACCTATCATGAAGAATTTACATCGCTAAAACTGTAACATTAGATGAATATTGTTTTCCCTTTGCTAATGATTTTAATTGTCCATTTGTGTTGAAGCATCTAAAAATGTTTTTGTGAATGATAATAGAAACTCATGCAATCAGTCTCCCCTGCCTTTGCAAACTTGTAGTTGTAGCTTTTTGCCTTTGGCAAGCCACTGTAGTAGTCCTAAATCAGTAATACAAGAATGAGATGCATTAACCCCACAATCCAATGCTTCAACACAAAATCTTTCTCCTCCATTCTCTCGAAGCCAAAATAGACTGGAAAAGAAGCAAACTGATTCCATTCACACTATTCAACATGTTGTTAATATATTAAATTAGAAATTTGCATTAGAAGTCCTTGAACCCTTGAAATATTTTCTTGGTTTTGAGGCAAGGAGAGACAACAATGGTTTGTACCTCACGCAATCAAGCACATCAAAGATTTGTTGGTTAAAACCAACATGACCAATGCTAAGTGGCGCAACACTTCTCCTATGTGTTTCAATCATAAGTTGGTGCTTGGGGACAACAAACTTTATGAGTATCTGACAATGTACAAGAGCACTATAGGTGCGCTCTAATACTTGACTATGCGAGGATCAATATATCTTATGTCGTTAGCAAGTTGAGTCAATTTCTCCATGCACCTACGGTCCTTCATTGACATGCTTGAAAACGGATTTTATGGTATTTGGAAAACAACCCTGATCTTGGCCTACATTTTACGCCAACCTGACCGACTATTGTTAAAGTGTTATATGGATGCTGATTGTGCAAGTTGTTTGGATGATAGACGGTCCACTACAGACTATTGTATATCTTGGGGGCATTCCAATATAGTGGAGTTCTAAGAAACAAAAGGTGGTGGCTCGGTCGAGTACCGAGTCCCAATATCGTGCATTGGCACAATCTGCAACCGAGCTTATTTTGTTGCAAAGTTTGTTCACTGAGCTTGGAGTTAAATTTGAATATAGTCTGGTCATAGGGTGCGAAAATATGAGTACAGGGTCATTAGCATCGAACCAGGTTTTTCATCAACGCACGAAGCATGTTGAAATTGATATCCATTTTATTGGTGAGAAAGTTATGGCAAAGGATAGTGAAATTTGGTACATTTCCAGCGAAGAGAAAATAGCCAATATTGATCGTTAAAATTGAATTTAGTCTTGACTAAGTAGTTGCCAGTCACATGCTTTGAAAGATCAAGGAGCAAGTCACTGTGTGCTTTCCACAGTCTCGTTTGAGAGAGGGTATCGAGATTAGCCAAACAAAGCATTGAGAGGGATGTCATGACTTACCTTTGTATTGCATTTTGTATAAATAGACAATTTCATTTATCAATTTGTAGTTAATTCATTTTACACTACAATAAAAACTCTTTGGGATATTTCTTCCTCTCTCCCTGATTTCCTTTTGTGTTAACTATATTTTTCTATCCTTAATTGTATGTAAAAAGAAAACAACACAGTATAGAATGCAAGTTTCTTAAATAGGATGACATTATGGGACAACTCCAACTTGAATTGGTAATTTTTTGTTAATTTGGTTTGTGATTATGTATGTTCTTTGTTAGCTCTTTCTTGGTGTTCACTGAGCTTGTTGTGTTTGTAGGTGGCCGCAGGGAAGATGATTGGACCTGTCCTAGCTGTGGCAATGTCAATTTCTCATTTAGGACAACCTGCAATATGCGCAACTGTACTCAGCCTAGGCCTGCTGATCACAACTCTGTATGGATTACCATGTTTTAAATTGGAATTAGTTAGAACTTAGAATTTGCATAGTGAAATAGCTGTAGTTGTTTCATATCTAATAATTTGTTACCCATTATAGCCAGATTAAGTACTATATGTTTCCATTAAAAATGCTATCTATATGGTAATGGTTTCTTGTTTTTGAGTTGTCGATATCATCTCTCTACCTCCCTTTTCCTTTTCCAAACAAAAATGCTAGCTTCGAATTTTGTGGCGCATTTCTGGTCATTTTTAATATCTCAATCATATTCTCTAAATAGGGTTTATGTATTATTAAGTAGCTTTATTACCACCGGATGTTTATATGGTCTGCTTACATAATTTGTCTTCAGAAATGAATTTCCGCTATGTTACTATGACCTATAGAACGAATTACCACTTAGTTATTAGCTTCTACCTCTTTCAATTAATCGCTTTCTTCAAGTTCTAGATTATAAATTTATTTTTATCAGCTTTGTCAACCAAAGTCACTTCTCTCTTTCAGAAATCTGCTGCCAAGACTGTGCAAGCACCTCAAAGCTTCTTGTCCTCAGCTCCCTATGTAGGCTCTGGTACACCCTCCTCAATGTATATGGGTATATCACCTTATGGTTCTTCTCTATTCAACGCAACATCTATGCCACCGTATGATGTCCCATTCTCTGGGGGCTCTGCATATCATTATAACTATGGAAGCCGTCTTGCTGGAGGCAGCCCATATCGACCCTTGCATTTATCTGGTCCAGCTCCTTATTCTAGTGCATCCATGATGGCAAATGGTATGTTTGTTCTCTTATATGTCATTAAATCGTATTTTCACTCCTTTGCTGAGATAAGTTCTGGAAACAGCTCATAACAACTAGAAAAATGTTTTTGATTGACATTTTTCATTATGCGCAGTGGTTTCATTGACGTGTTTATACCTTCTACCTGTTTTATATTGATTATTGCTATGTGTTAAAATGAAATGGTAATATTTTCTTTTCCAGTATCTGTCCTGTTTAAAATAATACCTTTTTCGAGTCCTTGTCAAACTTCCTTTTATTTTTATTCATAATGTTACATGGTATTTCCCACCTTGTAGGTGGGATGTATGGTGTGCCACCAATGATGGACAGGTATGGCTTGGCTTTGCCTATGGGCCCCGCCATGGTAAGTTCAATATAAGGTTCTCTTTCCTTCCTTTAGAAACAAATTAAAAAGGGGTTTTTTACAATGAAATTTTGTTGTTGATACCTTGTGCATGGATAAAACTCCATCATAACCAAGGTGTGCCATGACATAATGATGGTAAATGATAGGCATACGAGTGTTATAATTTTTGTTTCTTTGTAAAATCTATCATTATTGCTCATCTTCTTGAGCAAGAATCGTGTCTTTAATTTCTTGAGAAATGAATCTGTTATTCTATATGCTATAGTTTCTTTAACTATCAAGTGATTATACTTTCTACAGGGGCCAAGACCTGTTTTTTTTCCCGAGGATGAACCTCAAAAGAAAGGTGGAGGTGTGTAATATCTCGTTCGAATGCTAAATTATGATTTTTGAACTGAAATTTGTGCGTTTATATTAATATATAACACTTTTTTATACACACATACATGCCTTCTAGTTGGAACGCGTGACGATGATTGGACATGTCCCAAATGTGGGAACGTCAACTTCTCGTTTAGAACAGTTTGTAACATGAGGAAATGCAACACGCCTAAGCCTGGATCACAGGTTTGAGATACTACTTTTTGGTGTTGTGCACTACTATAAACTGGGACACGAAAATTCTTGAAACTTCGTTATAATTATGCATCAGTGCTGCTGGCACGTCTTCTTTACTCATGATGCTGAAAGTTGAATATATTATTTGGACTTTGGTGGGTCTACTTGATTTATAACTCTTGGTTTCAACACATGTTTATATTTCTATTTACCATTAATTTTTTTGCCTGTAATGCAGAGTGGAAGGTCTGCAAAGAATGCAAGTAAGTCCTAAATTACAAATGTAACTTTCTTTGATATGCACATACTGTTTACTCATTTCTGTCGTAATTTAGAACAAGACATGCCAGAGGGGAGCTGGAAGTGCGAGAAATGCAACAACATAAACTACCCTTTCAGGACTAAGTGTAACCGACAGAATTGTGGAGCTGATAAACCTTCTGGCCCTATAAATTCTTCCCCAGGAGCATCAGAAGATGATCAGGTCTGTTGCGTGATGTGTTTGCTTTATACAATTTTCTGTTCTTCGAAGTTGTCTTGGCCTTCGACCATCTCTATATTTGTAATAAACTATATTTTTGTTCGATTGTATCGGCAGACTTTATGTAGTGGATTACTTTTCATGGAAGCTATATCCCTGTTGATTAGTTTCTCATTGCTCCCATTCTACTTATGAGTCTTCATTGATCTTGTAGTGCTTGCCTGTCCACTTTCTATTTCTTTCTTTCTTTCTTTTTTTCTTTTTGCCTTTGCATGTATTGATTTTACTTGTCTACTCTTCCAGTGAGTACTAAGACATGTTTGAGAAGGTCCAGAGTCCAGCATTGCTCAGTGTGGGTGTTTGAAAGTCGGTCATGTTATCTTCCTGTTGCTGCGGTTGTCGAGTTACTCTGCCTTCTTACAATCTGTGTCAAGTTTATGTATTGACCTTAATGGTATCTTGTGGCATTTATACTTGTAAAGTTGCATAGTATGTCTGCCAGCTGGATCTAACTAGATTTTGCTGGTCATTCTCTGGGATTTTGCTTTTGGTATCCTATCTAATCTAGTGAGTATGTTAAAATGCATTAAAGGTCTATATTTTTGGTCTTTGATTCAGCTGGAAATTGTCACTCTCCCCTTTAGAGCTTTTGTTTTAGACGATGCTTCTCTAGAATCATAGAGAAAGACCTTCCCAAGTCTAAGGATTTACTAGGTTACTTTGTTGGGGGTAAAAACGTTTTTGGTATTTTTTTTTTGCTGGAGAAGATTAAATAGTACATTAAGGAAGACAAATAAATTGAAACTGGACAGTATTAAAGAAAAATATCATTGAATCATGTCCAGTACTGTCTACAAGGCGTGGGTGCCACATCTTCGAAGTAGTAGTGTTTGTGAAGTTTGACCTCTCACAACAGTACAGCTCTAGGTTGTTGGAGTTTTGACTTCAAGTTTGGTTGGTTGGTTTTCCTGTAAATTTGAGTAGTTTTGTGGGATAGATATTCTAATAGCCACTGAACTTTTTCAAATGGTTCTTATTTGCCATTGAGCATTAGAAGTTTTTTGAGCTACCATTGAATTTTTCCAAAATACTTTTAGTTGTCACTGAATTTTAGAAGTTCTTTAAGATGTTGTCGAACTTGCCAAAATATTATTCTATTCATCACTCCTTTATTCACTGTTTCAGAAGTTAACATACTTAATGTCATGATAGATGGAGTTTTCACACGTGAAATGCCTTGACATTAGTGTATATGACGTTGCTAAAATTGTTTGTGACGTGTTTTTTTTAAAGGGTGAATGGCGGAGTGATAGATGGAATAATATTTTGATAAGTTTTTAGAAAACTTTTAAATCTTTAATGGAACTAAGAAATATTTGAAAAAGCTCGTCAACTCAAAAAAAATTTAAAAAATTTGAAGGTCATTAACAATTGAAAAGGTTCAGTTACATCCCAATTGGAATCATCTCTGGAACTATGTGGGTTGAGTTGATACAGTGCTTGTTTTTAGGATCTCATTTTCCGTAATGAATCTTTTGTTTGGTAATATTTTCTTGGCTGCCTCTCGGCCAAATTAGAGGCAAATGGTGGGTAGTCATTCTAGTTCTCTGATGCATTTTTTCTTTTAATTATTTCCTTTATGATTTTGGTTAGAAATTTATTATTTCTATAAATGTTTCTTTCTTCAGCAGCAAGAAATGGGTTTATATTTTGGCTGATATGACAATATTTGGGGTGTGGTGGTGGATTAGATAATTTTAAAAATTTATCAAAGTTCTCATACATAAATTTTGACTTTGTTGTGGTCGAGCTGATGTGTCACTTAGCATGTGTTTAGATATGCTTAAATTATAATTTCAGCTGATCAAATTAGTTAAACATATTTTTTATCTATATATTTTATAGGATTTATAATTTATAACTTATTTTTTAATTATACATTCATCAACTCTTTATATTATAAATATTTAAAAAATAATTTCAGTACTATTAAAGGTTGCCATACCTCCACTAACCCCAACTTAACTTGCCATCATCAAGTGGTGAGATCAGCCTTGGACCTGCGAAGTCATCAAAGAAAGAAATATGATCATTACGCAACAATTCCTGATAGGACCACTTCTGTTGCCACCCAATCGGAAGTTTGATGTGAAGGTGTAGCCAACAGGCATGTACCTTAATGATGTCACTAGCCGTCTTGGCTGACCTATCCAACCTATCGGAAGCTAAAAGCACAAATCAGAGGCACAGTTACCAAGGATAAAAATGTTGGAAGATACTCCTTCAGTTGATTATTGCATCGAAAAATGACACAGACTTTTTCAATATCAACAAATCTAATTTGAGGTACGGTGCTATTGATTTAAGAATTTAAGAATTATTTTTTGAGATCCAGAATCTTAGAATAATAAATCTTAAAATAATTGAAAACGTAAGATGTATGTAATCTCAGTGCTTTTTAGTTGACATTCTTGTTTATCATATGTTTTAAGTTTTTGTTTATAAATAAGGTAAATAAGATGAAATTAAATTATTACTCTAAAAGTAAATAATGGATATGGGTTAAGAATTCTACAAGCATCACCATGGTATGTTTGTTAAATTCTTGTTTTACTCAGAAGTCTAAAATTGAATGTTTAATAAGCATTTTAATTATTTTGCTATCATTAGAACATATGGATGGCAAAGTATGGTGACATGGTCTTTTCTGTCTAAATTATTCTTGAATTTTATTTTTTATTTTATATTTACAGATTTAAATTATATTTAAAAAATAGATAATAAAAAAGTAAACAAAGCGATAAATAAAGATATTTTAATTCAATTTGTCTTCCAAAGTTTCCAGACAAGACATTGAGACAGGGAGGAATGGGACTTGCCCCGTTGACGTCCCTACTAGAGAGGGTTGGTAGTAGAATAAAAGCAACCGCCAACTACAAACTACCCTAATTCCAATTATGTTGTGGAATCATTTACCATTATTTTGCTATGGACCATGCTATGTACAAATAGCATTTTCCATTTTGCTATTTTCCATTTTGCTATACATATGTTATTTACCAAGGATATCTTTAGTTTTGAAAAAATTGAAATTTGATATATTAAAAAATTAGAGAGGTGTTCTCTTACACAACAGTGGACAACATCTTGCTTACTGGTGATGTAGAGATGTCTTATCACATCTTGTGATAGTAGACTATTTCATCTTGTAGACAAAATGACTCCACATCACCAGTGGACAATTACATCTTGCATACTGGTGTGTAGAAGAACACCACTCTTAAAAATTAAACTAAAAATGAACATTCTTGAATAAAAGTTCATTTGTAGATAATTTAGAAGATGTTTGGCCAAGTCTAAATAGTTTACTTTATAAGTAAATTTATTTACAAGTGAAAAAGTTTGTTTTGAAATAAAAAAATTGTAATTAATTACATTTACAAATAAACACGTTATTTATTTTGACAATAGAGGAGGACTTATTTTTAAAGAACTTCTTCATTTAAAAGTAAAAAAAAAAAAAGTGAACTACTCGAACATATATATATATATATGGGTAATGATCTATTGTCCACAGTTGGCACTTCTTATTTTGTCAACTGGACAAGTGTCCAGTGATCATTGGAGGAATGTTTGACTTGTTTGTCAAACACTTTTTTTATCTTCCAATACCCACTAGACAAGTGTCTAATAAACAAAATAAAAAGTGTCCACCGTGGACAATAGATCATTCCCCATATGTATAGAACTCCATTAATTATAATTTATGATTCGACATAATTAAAGAATAAAAACACCACCTTAGTCAATTAAAGGAAAGGGGTTAAATTCCCTTCACACCCTTAATTACACTCGCAAGCCTTCACTCAAATATCTATCAACCAAAAAGAATCCTACTCGATTCTCTCCAAGAAAAACAACATCAATGTTTTCTACCATTTCAAGATTAATCATACTCAATCTTCCATACTGAATTCTCACTTCTCTTTTCCGAACATTCGACATTCGTAGTCGTAGCAAACTTCGTGCATCGATCATATCCCTTAATTTTCTTCTTCTAATATACTACGAAAAAAAGTTTACTTTCAATAACTTGGGGTTACTCGATAATGGTACTGCTGACATAAATCCATAATAAGAATAAAATGATATTTTCTTTCTAAAACATATAGATAGCTTTAGCACGTCTATAGCAAGCAAATAACTGGTTATAGGACGTAATTTCAAGATGTGAAATTAACATATTAATCAAACCGTCTTGGTCTGTAATCTTGAGACAAAAAACTTGGTATTTCTCCGAAAACAATGCTGCTCCAATCAAAATTGTTCATATGGCCTGCAGAAAGCAATACTTTCAGAATTTTGCCAGCAAATGACAAGTGGGTTAAGAGTAACCTTCAAAATAAAAAACTTAATCAAACAGGTTTGGAAACAAATTTGTACTTCTAAGTAACTTTTACTTATTTCTAAGCTTAGCCAGACATGCTAGTATCATCATAACCCTTTTAGAAAGTCTTTAACATAGTGAGTTGGCCGAAGATACAATGCATTGTTTTGAAGAACTTAGGAACTCACTAACCATAATATGAAACGCTGTAATGCTCAAAGACCGAATACAATGAATTTGAATGGTCAGTTCAGCACATTTGAGTAAAAATCCGCCTCATATGGTGCTTTGAAAAGCTGGATTTCCTGAAAGGTACCATTTTGGGGCAAGGCTTGAACGCGGGAATGAGTCGGCTGCTGTGCAGTCTGCCAGAATTCTGCAGAAGCGAGGGGTAAGCCTTCTGGGATTGCATGCATTACAGGCTGAGGCATGCTGGTGCCACTTTCGTTGATAGGGTTGTTTAGCATAATGGATTCTGGCTCACACGAACCCCAGGAATTACTTGACAGAAGAGAGAGAGCACAACGGTACTCCGGTGCTGCATCTAAATGGGACGAGAAGATGGATCCCTTTAAACCTGGATAGAAAACGATATAATGTTCACCTAAAATAACAAATCAAGTTCCGCCTTATATTGACAAAATGTTAAATGCACGATGTTAGCATGCTTATCTGCATTTTGGTTTGCAGTACTAGACATGGTTAGACAATAGAAAGAACAAGATTTAAACTTCTTTTTTTTTCCTTAATACTTCTAATTCCTTACTAGGTTATGATTTAAAAATTACCAGAGCTGGTAATAACTTGACTTCTAAAATAGCTTCTCTAAGGGTTCAGTAAATACTTTAATACCTATTATCTGGGTTATAAAATTCAAAATTCCAGAATGCTGGTAATAAGTATTGGCTTTGCTAGACCTTCGATAGGATGCATTTAGGTAACGTCTGCCAACACTCATAAAACCCCTTATTACCAGATTTCCTGCAGGTTGACATCTTTTAGAAATTATAAATGCGATGAACCTAAATAACTTTAGAAAATATGATCTTGTATTTCACTGATGCCATAATCATGCATTCGTGCCATATAAGTTTTACTGAAAGATTTGCGTGTTCAGCACCTCACAGTTTCAATAATCAAGACATAAAGGTGGTAGATTAAAAAGATAAAATCTAAGGGGTGGTGTGGGGGGCGATATCACAGGTTGAAGATAATCTGAGAGAGAGGTGCAAAAGAGCATGCTACACTTTAATTGGGTTACGATACTTAAGATTGTTCTCCAAATCTACTTCTCAAGAAATCTTGACACAGCTTGCTTTACACTCACAACTGGTTAGTAAATATTCCTTTCATGAATTCAAATTTCAGACAAACACATCTGGTCCTGCAGCTTGGTTAATTTTGTGTTTAGTTGAATGGCGCACAAGAGTTTTCCTCCTTCTCTTCCTATAATATGTTCTTCCCAGTGGTCGGTGAAAATATATTATTTCATGGTCTAAGTATTTAAATTGGAGAACCCTCTAATAAGAAAGACCTGGGTAGAACCCTCAACTCCTTGGCCAAAATACCAAATGAGAGTATATTGGTTCAGGCGGTTTAGCACAAACCTGACAATCTTTATAGGTGATTCACCAAAAGATGAAAGTCTCTCTTGTCATTTGGATTTCTTTCAACTACGTACAGTCATGGAGTACATTAATCACTATTCATCTCTTAAATCATTCAAACAATTATGAACTTGAACTACTAGATTTTCTATTCAGTACATTCCATTTTCCAGGACTTTGGGGCTCTATTCTCATTCTCCAATAAACAAAAATTCACAAATGCATTCACGTTGGAGCATTAAAGCGTATTTGGAAGTTTAGCCAAACATGATATTAGGGTGTTAGCTTCGCCGTTGCCCTCCCTTATAGTTGAATCATTCAACCAATTATGAACTTGAACTAGTAGATTTTGTATTTAGTACATTCCATTTTCCAGGACTTTGGGGTTCTATTCTCATTCTCCAATAAACAAAAATTCACAAATGCATTCTCGTTGGAGCATTAAAGCGTATTTGGAAGCTTAGCCAAACATGATATTAGGGTGATAGCTTCGCCGTTGGCCTCCCCTATAGTTTGTAATCTTTCTTTCCATTTGTATCTCACTGGAAAATTTACTAGATGTTAACATCCATCAATTGTCACCTCGAGTTTAAGCCACTTTCATGTGCTCTGGCCTAAATGTTCAATCTTCATGATAGACTCAGAAATTACTTCACGAATATTCTTAAATATCCACAATTAGAGCAATAAATAATCCTCTAGACTACACATAGAATAAAGCTCAAGAAATGACGTCCTACTCAAAGACAATTGCACGTAAAGTATATAAAATTACAGTCAAGTCTCACCAGCTGCAGTGTGGAATTGACGCATCAGAATTGAAGCTGGATGTGTTATTGTCAATGGCGATGCAGACAGGGAGCTCTGACATGTAATAGATGATTGAAGTATTTTGGGCCGACTACCCTTTTTTACAGTTGGCATAAAGATAATAGGATAAGCCTGATTTTTCTTTTTGGAGAAAGCAGAGATGGAAGGATTGATAGATGGTGTCTACTAATGGTGGGACTGGCCGATGGTCACTTTTGAAAGAACTTATTGTCACGACTGCAGGTTTTGGTTGATTAAAGAATCCTCACACAACAGTAGATTATTTTGCATTGGAAGAGAGTCTGAACGTACTCTATTCTATATAAGCCAGTTAGATATGATAATATGACAACGTTGTTTCAAATGTAGAACGTTCCAGTCCAAAACAATTTGAGTTCACTCTCCTCGTTCTCTTCCTGGTTCCCTATTCTTTTTCATTCTTTTTTTCCTTTTATATGGGCATTGTACTCCATCCATCCAAAACCCGAAAACACCACTCTCCATGCACCTCCCACCACTCAAAAAATGAAAAATTCTCTCAAGAACCCAGAGATTCAATGCAGTCTTTCTTTCCCTTCTAACATAAATATTGCTCGAAAAAACGAGGACCAAATATTGACAAAAAAGAGAAAATGGTGCTGAAACAATGCTCTTCTACACAAAATGAGGACAAGAAACATTGAGGGTAAAAAAGTTAAGAAAATAATGCTTTTCTTTTTCAACAAATCTTATGGACTTCAGAGAATTTTTCACATTGAATTGAAAGCGCTCACTGCTTAGAACTTTATGATTAAATGTTTTCATGCAATTACTGATTATGGGACAGCCAACTGCAAAATCACAAGATATCTAGCTGATTTAAAATATTAACCTGATATTTTTCTATAATTACTTCGCCTAACATGCCTATTATTGTGGATTCCCACTCAATGTTAGACATGGAGCATATGTTCATAAATTCATTATATATTGGAAGATGGCAGTTGAACTCTCAGAAAAGTTAACTCTTGTTATTCCATAAAGTTCAACTGAATGGAATAAACAGCTGACACTAATCTGTTAGTAGTGTACGTAAAATACTGAATGTTGTAGGTCAATCTCCGGAAGTAGGAAACAAACCTGGATTTAAAACCTCAGATGTGGAGCCATTGGATACGTTTTCATGCATACTAATGGTGTGTGGCGGCTGAATTCCTGTCATGTGAACTTGCCCATCAAGGCCCCCAGCTTTTTCAGGCTTCGAAGGAAACACTTTTGTTAGTGTGAATTTGGAGCTGCAGGTGCTACCACAGGTTGAATTTGTTGCCGTTCTAGAGTGGACAAGTGGAGCATTGTTCAAGAAAAAATTCATCTGTTGCCTGCCATCTATTCATGTAAAAGCATATCAGACCAAACACAATGAATGGGTATTGGATAGAACCTAATTGCTTAAGGATTGTACAGGCATTTGGAGCTGCAACTTGTTGGGACCTCGAATGAGGATGTATGGCTAAGTTTAAAAGTAAACTTAATATTTTGGACATTAAGTTACAAATACAGACTTAATGTCAAAAAAGTAAGATTTTGTTCTGAAAATCCAAAAAATAGTAACTTGTTTAAAAGACGGAGACATGTTTGGCAAAAGAGATTAAAAGTAACTTTTAAGATTATCCAAACATGCTCTATGTCACACATTTCCAGTGACTTTTATATGTTTAAAACCCATTCCAATAAGTTGTGTGTTATGAACGCATGTATCAATTAATATTCCAAAAGACTACTGATTAGCACGTTCCAACTATAAGGGCATCCAGCAAAGTACATGTTGAAAATAAAAAATTAAGTCAAATTAATGCCAATACTACCATAGAATGGTGATGAGAGCCTTCCTGAATTAAACTGGATAGTTTCTTGTTGTGGTTTACGGCGCCGTGCATTGTGGTCAGAAAGTCTCCTACGACAGCTTCGCTTCTTTTCATCAAATTCAGACACACCATGGAATCTTTATGCACAATGAAATGAAAACCCAAAATTCTCAGATTCTTTCAGTAATCAAAAGGAAATGAGTAGATTTAAGGAATAAGTATTGCTGACTTAAAAAATTGTGTGCCTTACCTGCTACACTGTTGACAAAACCGACGTTCAAGTCCTCCTACAATAACCTTTGGGCATTTTGAATGGCTGTCGCAAACTCTATGCTTCCGATGATAATCTTTTGCTGCAGAAAGATCAATGTTACAGCCTTCAACTTGACAGCGTGGAATAGGCCCATTTGGAACACATGATTTCGTTTTCTTTGTTATAGAGGTGGATGAAGTAGGAACCACATTAAAGGATGCACTCTTGACGCTGCTCCCAGCACTGCTGTTCTCAAAGTACATCCGCTTCCCAAGTTTCAGACCAATCAGTGGTTCTGCAGAGCCCACGGAAGTCTCCAACGGTGAAGTTCCAGACACCTCATTTCCGGTGCTTCCAATTTTATTGCTAAAATCTCCAGCAGAGCCCTGGAATGCCTCAAACCTGAAATTGGGAGTTTTCATCCCGTCCTTTGGTAAAGAATCCGTAGAAGCTGATATTGAGCTCTTGGCTGAAGAACCATGCCCAACTTCTGAACCAGAACCACCGCTATTCCCACCGCCCCCAGACAAATTGAATGAACCAGCGTCAATTTCACCATCATCCATAATCATCCAGTCTGCTAATTGGACCTTCTTGGGACTTTCACTCGCTTTTGAACCGTACATGACGAAGTTCTCCCAGTCCCACTTCGTATTCCACTCCATTTCAGAGAAATAACTCATTAAACAAACTTACTGAATTTTCTTCTACAGGAGAAGCACAAGCAACTGTGCATCAGATCTGCAATCATCAATATCATGACCACTTAAAATATGCTCAAACAGAACGAAATCGGCAATGTTATTTCACATAAAAGACACATAACTATGGCAAAACACAGATACAAGGATTAGTAACACAATATAATCAACTTTTGAAAAAGTAATAATGAAGAAATTTTACCGTACAGATATGAGATTCATCAGATGGAGTGGTTGTCGGAAGATTGATGGAGTTTCAGAAAGGTAAAATATATTTTCTTCTTCCAAAGCACAGGATCGAATCAACTTTCTCCAATTCACCGAAGGTATACCATTCAGACCCAAATTCCACAAATCAAAGAACCCAAAACAACTTAAGATTCCACAATTCGAAGTCCCCAGCGCAACTGCAGACCAAAAGTCAATAAACATTAGAAAGCAGAGTGAAAAAGCCCATTCTTGAATCAACCAGTTAACACGCACAAAACTTCAGAGTTTCTTCTATTTTTCTGTTCAGAAATCCCACCCATGGCTTCAATAACACAGAAGCTTAATTGATTGTGAAGCTTGGGAGTATCAATTATCAAATGAAATCAATCATTCAAAGCTTAGCATATCTGGCTAAAAAAGGAAAAAGAAAGGTGGTAAAATAATGTTGCCAAACCTCCTGCAGAAACAGTGATGAAATTATACTTTCCACCCTCTTTCCTCTTTACTGCACAAAATCCCAAACAAAATAATGCCCTTAAGATTGTTATTTACTATTTACCATGCTTTCCTCCAGAAATATATTTTAATTCCTGTAAAGCAGAAAGCGGCCAATACTCAACAGTCTCCTTCTTTTTCTCTTTCTTCTAACACCAATTATTCCAAAGAGGAAAAAGAGATGCAATTTACCTGTTCATTTCCAGTAAAAGACATAGCAAAATAATTGAAATGAAAACTATTCAGTAATACCTTCATCTTCATCCTAAACCACATATGTATAAAACAAAGTCATAGTCAGAAATCCCCATATCGCTTTCAGTGACTTTTTTACCACCTAAGATAAGAAAAAAGAAACAATAAATCAATCATTAAATGTCTCCCCCCTACTTCCAAGTACAAAGAATTAATGCTTCACTAAAAACATAGAAAATATGATGAAATTAGAGAATAAAAATGAATCAAACTTGATGTTTTCTCCAGATGCTTACAATTTACTTATGAAACATGGTGGAAATCTATCTTTTATCTTTATTTACTTCAGTAAAAACTGAGAAAATGAAAATCAAAACGGCATAAACTAAGAAATACTTTTTTGCAAATAATAAAAAAAAAAAAGTATGGTTGTTGATGGGTTAGTTATGGTCCCCCATCTAGGGTTTTATTGGAATCCCCACAGAGGAAAAACTTTTGCACGAGTAGAAAAAAATTGTTTTCCCGAGGATAAACTCGAGAAAACGACGTCGTCCTCTCCACATTCCTCCTTTTCTTCGTAATCGCCGCTGAAAAAAACTAATTTCTCCTCAATGACGTGTATACACGTCGGAAAGCCATTGAGAAAAAGCTTCTTTCTCCATTTCCGTCTCATCAAATAATGCTATAGAAATTTCTCAGATGTTTCTCCAAAAAATAGGAAATTATTTCAACTGCTTTTAACTGATCTTCATTAATTAGTTCACAGTGGAAAATCATAAATTTCCTTTACCCCCAAGCTAATCATTAAAGCGGCATAGTTAATTAGCTTGAGATGATTAAAAATTGAGAGAAAAGGAAAAGGAAAAGGAAAAAAGAGTTTTACCCCATTAAGGGAAAGAGAGTGATGAGAAATGTGAACATAGGAAAATGAAATGAAGCTCCAAGGATTTTGTTTTATCAAATGGAGGAGGGAGAGCAATAATATGGGAAAATTGCACTATAGATTCCTAATGTATTCGTCCTCTGGAAAAACGAAGCGAATTGATCAATCGTTTATTGTAATTACACGATTAGTCTCGAAAAACACTCATTAAACTCTAGAATATGTTTAAAGCTCTCGAAATGCTCTTCTAATCTTGGAAATAGAATTTCGTGAAAGTTTATGCTAAAATTCTCTCGATTTTATATAATCTAATTTTAAAAAATCTATAGAACAAGTTTGGCTAAACACGATCGTAATGGCAATCACTGTAATTATTCATGACGTAATCTATTCAGATTAGGTGGATAGAAAGTTTAGTTATTAGTAAATAAAAAGGTCTGTAAATTGAGAATAAGCATAATCAAAAGTCTGAAATAAAAAGTCAACTTTTGGACATCTACACAAGTCAACACAAGTCAGAAAGCAAAACGTAACTTTATGAATTTAACAAAAATTTAAACACCTATATCATTGGAGACTAACAAATATAGTGCAATTATAACGAAAAGTAGTATATCAATTTGCTTTCTTTCAAAGGTTGCAGACAAACTTGTTATTGAGGCAATAAGTTGAGGATCAATAGTGCAATTTCTCCAATAAAAGTAGTGTGAGTTGTGTTTAAAGAGTGGGAAGGAAGTGTGGGTCCCAGAGGTGGAATGGGCAAAGGTGATGAGGTAGTTGTATGGGCAAGTGGTATGAAAGTTGATGGTCCGGGTTTAAAGGATTGGAAGGATGGGACGCGTGTACGGGGTTGATGGGCCCAATATTAATGCAGCCTTTTCTCTGCCTTTTGGACGTTATGACTTATGAGTTATGACAGAGGCGCTACTGGCATAGTGGAATGGTCGAGTCAACTGAGTCCACTCAGTCTGGTTTGGGATTTTTTGTTAGAAATTTTGTCCTTTCCTTTTTTATGACAGGTTTTTATTTTTTTTCTCTTGCCTTTTTCAAGTAGACATGCAGGGAGGTGTATTTAATTAAGATTTTAAAAAAAAATTATAGATTTTTTTTTAAGTGAGTGGCTTTTGTGGAATTCGTGGATTTTTAAGTGATTTTAATAAATTTATTAGAAATTAATAAAAGTCTTTCTTAAATCTATGTAGACTTTTATTAAAGACATTTATAGATTTCAATAGACTTTCATTTTTTTTTTAAATGTTAAGTTAAATTTTTATACACTATAATTAATATTATTTTAAATAATTTCTCATATATGTAAATCATCCACAACATATGTAATTAAAAACTCAAAATATATTTTTCATGTTAATAAAAATATTTATTAACAAATATAAAAAAATTTAAGTCACCTCAACTAAATTAACAAATAACATAAATCCCAAGAAAAATGAATACTCCCTCCATCCCAAATATATAGGTTGATTGGGTTTTTCACGTGGATTAAAAATGTTATTGAAAAATTAAATTTTACCAATAGTTTTCCTAATTTAACCTTATTTAATGAGTATTATTTAAAAATAATAATTATTAAAATATTGTTGGAAATATCACTTATGTGTGGAAACCAGAAACCAAAGCTTGTTATGTGTGTGAAACCATTAAATATTTGAAGTTATCTCCACTAAATTTCCAAATTTCCAAGTTTCCAAGTATTGAAGAATAAATATGGGTAAATTATGATTGTACAATTTCAAGATTAAGATGGAAAAATTGATTATAAATAAGCAAATTAAATAAGGGCATTTTAGTAAAGAAACAAAAAAAATTCTTAAAATAAAAACAAGCCTATATATTTGGAACAAGAGAAAAAGGAAATCTAGCATATATATTTGGAACGGAAGGAGTAACATTTTATTAATGTTCAATAAAAAAATATCAAATATTCTCAAAATCACTCCACATATCAACTGCTATAGTAGCCCTCCATGCATTAGCATTTTCTCTTTCTTGTTCTTGACTCTAAAAAAATTGTTCAAAATCTTCTTTTTCGTTAATTAATGAGTAAATCTTTACATAATTTTATATTTCTAATTAATAATTTGTTGTTGCTCCTGAAGTAACACAATATTATGTTAATATTCCATTAGAATATTACTTTCTTTCGAAAAGCATAATTTTATAAAATTAATATCTTATAGGAATATTATGCTATTGCACCTGAAGAGCAAATTCTTATACAATCCAATATTCTAAAATAATAATTTGGTGTTGCTCCTGAAGAAACACAAATGTTATATTCATATTCTACAAATTTACTTGCTACTGAAGAGTGCGATATAACAATTATGAACATAGTCTAAATAATTTTTTATTGTGCTTTCGAAAAAGTATATGTCTCGAAATTACCATACCATTTAATTAAATGATGAAATCTTTTTTGATATGTATGCATAAATTATGAACAAATACTTATCCATGAAGGAAAATATACAACTTATGTTATGTTGACATTGATTACTGTGCCTACTAAAAAAATTGATATATGTTATTATATTTAATTATGTCGTTGTCTATATTAATTAATATTAGAAAAAAATATTTTTGAATATTGTTTACCTACCAACATTCTAGAAGAATATTGAGTTAATACTCCCGAAAAAATAGCAATGTATATGTATCAACATTTCAGAAGAAAGTTATATTATTCTTAAAGAAACACAATCTAGCTATATCAATATTCTGGAAGAATATTATATTGCTCTTGAAGAACACTTTTCTACACATCAATATTTTAGAAAATCGAAAAAGTTTTGTGTCAATACTTTGGAAGAAGCAAAACTTCGATGCAAAACTTTAGATTATATCGATATCAAAATATTGAATTTTTGCTCATAAAAAAAATATAAGTTTAGTCTATTAATATTTTGTAACAAGATAGTGTTCACGTTCTTAAACAAGCAAAATTTCAATATCTCAATAATTAACATATGGTAATTTCATATGAATATCATATGATTTAATTTCAAGAAGAGAATTGGTATTTTATGCGATTTTCATTAAATTTATGAAAATTTGCTTATTCTAAAAGGAAAGCATGAATAATTTTTTTTTTTTGTTTTAATGATAATTTATTTTTCATCCGTGGTGATCTTCTTCTTTTTTTCATGTTTGGCAAATATAGTGTGTGATTATTTCTTGTTTAGTTCATCTTTTTGCCCATTTTATTTTGCTTAATATTTATCTAATTGATTTGACTTGACATTGTCCAAGATTTTCATATCTTGAAAAAAAAAATTTGACATGTTTGGATTAAATAAGAGGAATGATGGGTGAAAAAGAAATTATGTTAACTCGCTGTCATATCATGCTTGATGAACCAATTTGAGATTTTTATTCATTAAGATTTGATTTTGAGTATCTGTTTGAAAATTTAAATAATTGAAAATAAATTATTTATTTTAATTAAGTGAATTGAAAATGCAATTTTAAATGTCATTTATCATATTTCGTAGATGATTATTAATTATTTTTATTGAAAAGATTGTAGAAGACGGTAATTTGAGTAGTATATGTCATATACTCTATTGTACATATACTATGTTTCATTTATAAATTATCATTTATTTCAATAGTAAAGTTTCTATTCAAGCATCATTCTTGATCTTGTGGTATATGTGCAACAGTGCTTAAGCATATGAGAGAAGAGGGCCCTTGTGTTGGGATATTTTCTCAAAACTTGCCAAAATCAGATAACTGTTGAAAGGGAAGACTTCTAGGTCGACTAAAATTACAAGTTTCCTAATCTTGGACACTTTGGTAGTCGAAACTTGGAAGATATCCAAGTCAACTAAAATTGAACAAGTTTCCAAATCTTGGACTCTTTGGTAGTTTAAACTTGTAAGAAAATTAGGTCATTCGTTAACTATAAATTAACGTGGTTTATTCTCTTTTGTGGAGGTGACCTGAGGATTTTCTGAGAGAAAAATTGTAAGCATAGCATCATAGTTGTTTTTCTTGTTCTCTTTGTGGGTTACAAAGAGTAGAAATTGGTGGGTGCGGTAAAGTTTATGATATTATTTTTCTTGAGATACTTGGGATTTGGGTAGATGAAATCTATATGATTGTAACAATTTTTCATATAGTGAAAGCTTTGACAGTCCGTAAAATTTCTCTATCTTTTTATATTTTTCTGTTTCGTTAATTTTCTCTTAACAAGGATCTTGTGGGCAATAAAGGAATGGTCTCAATTCCCAACAGTGGTATCAGAGCATTAGGTCGTTCAGAGTGTTGGCGCACAGAGAAGAGAAGATATGTCTATTAAATATGACATGGAGAAATTTGACGGAAGAATCAATTTTGGCTTGTGGCAAGTAGAAGTCAATGATGTTTTGATTCAATCTGGACTGCACAAGACTTTGAAAAGGAACCCAACCCCTATTTCTGACAAAGATACTAAAAGGAAAGTATCTTGTTGGAATTGTAGAAAACCTGGTCACGTGAGAAAAAATTGTCCAAAAGGTGGAGCAGGATTGGCTAACTGCTCGACATCAGATACGGACAATATGTCTCTCTTTATGGGAGACGATGATGTCGCTTGAGTAAATATTTACATCCTTATGGCATGCGCTAGTTGCCATGATAGAGGATGTGTTACTACTAGCGGGTCCACATTTGCACATGGGCATTGGCTTGATATTAATGCAAGGTGTGTGGTGGAATTTATGTCGATGGCTGATGAACTTCCAAGTAAGTCAAGCAATGGAGTTGCACCATAATATTTCAGCAATTTTTTTTCGACATGAGCCGATGAAATTTTTAGAATTCATTAATTCTAAGTGATTATACTTATATGGTGGAGTATGTTAATTCTCTGTTTTGAGAATTGGGATTGTCAAAGTGTACCCTTTTTAAGTATCGAGATAAAGAGCTGCAAAAGAGATGATTGTTTTTTGACTCGTTTTTTGTCAAGGTGGAGATTGTTGGGATATTTTCTCAAAACTTGCTAAAATCAGACAACTGTTGAAAGGGAAGACTTCTAGGTCGACTAAAATTACAAGTTTCCTAATCTTGGACACTTTGGTAGTCGAAACTTGGAAGATATCCAAGTCAACTAAAATTGAACAAGTTTCCAAACTTGGACTCCTTGGTAGTTTAAACTTGTAAGAAAATTAGGTCATTCGTTAACTATAAATTAACGTGGTTTATTCTCTTTTGTGGATGTGACCTGAGGGTTTTCTGAGAGAAAAATTGTAAGTATAGCATCATAGTTGTTTTTCTTGTTCTCTTTGTGGGTTGTACAAAGAGTAGAAATTGGTGGGTGCGGTAAAGCTTAGGATATTATTTTTCTTGAGATACTTGGGATTTGGGTAGATGAAATCTATATGATTGTAACAATTTTTCATATAGTGAAAGCTTTGACAGTCCGTAAATTTTCTCTATCTTTTTATATTTTTTTGTTTCGTTAATTTTCTCTTAACAAGGATCTTGTGGGCAATAAAGGAATTGGTCTCAATTCCCAACACCTTGATCTCCTCCCCACTAGTCCACTTGTCCAACATTGGTTGGACAAGCATAACTTTATGCTTGTCCAACCAATGTTGGACAAGTGGACTAGTGGGGAGTAGATCACTCCTGGAGAGAAGAGTTATATGCACTCTTTTTCTAGGAATATATTATGTAATTATAAGATAATTGAATTAAATATTTTCGTGAACTCGAAATGCATTAATCTAAGAAATTTTATATATGTTGTTTTGATCACTTAGATTTCAAATATGCTGACAATAGTTACGTACATATTGTACATATATGACTCATTACTCCCTGAATGAGAAAGAGAAGAATGATGAAATAAATATTGTGTTACTCATTTTATTTTAATTTGTACTACACAAAGTTTAGTAGAATTAAATCAAGTACTACATTAAACAAGAAGTTTAATGTCCTGAAAATCTTTATTAATTGGGATGATCGGATTGACCATCCCAGATCAATATGATGCGAATAATTAATGAGAACATGAATTGAAAAACTATGAGATTTTTCAATATATTGAATATTCATGTGCTGCTTGTTCTCATGTTATATAAATCAGTATATATAAGGATGGCAAAAATATCCGCCGCCCCGAACCCGCCCCGCTTATTCGGGTAATAGGGACGGGTCCAGAGCGGGTTTTTCTGCCCCGCGGAGTTCGCGGCCATGCTCCACCCCACCAAGAATTTTTTTGTTTTTTGTAATATCATAAATAGAATATAAATTAAAACTTTGCTAGAAATTGACTAAAAAAGAATCAAACCTGAGTTGAAATTATAAACTATAAATCTCAACCATTACACCACAATCCCATTCTTGAATTTTTTTTGTTTTGTTTGCTACAAATATTTTTAAAAAAAATTATTTATTTTTTAATTATTTTTTTCAATTTTAGAAAAAAAAAAAGAAAAAAAAATTCGTGGGGCAGTTGGCGGGTCAAAAGATTGACCCGCTCCGCCCCATGCCCCGTGAATTTGCAGGACGGGGCCCTGGACTCGGTGGGTCGGCCCCGCCCCATTGTCATCCCTAAGTATACATTCACTAGCTAAATTTATGATTGAATTTTCTATATTTTTGGAAATTATATTAGGATGATGAATGTGGCTCCATCATCCTCCATGTTAACTATCTAAATATTATATTTCTTGTTAATGCTAGTTGAGATAATGATAAATAATTTAGCACTATTATTTATTAAACGCCTCCAATTAATTTATAAACCATTATTATTGAGAAAAAATACTTCCCATTGTTTTTGGGAATATTATTTTATATGCAGCACTTATACGCATCATGCTAACATCAAAGTTATCCCCGCTATAGTTAACTTATGATCAAAGCATAATATTATCCATCTAATTATTTTTGGTAGTGCAATATATATACAATTGATCCACCATAGTGTAATGAGATGGACATTACAGAATGTTGAGAATACGTGTTTAATTTGAACTCTTATAAAATAACTTAAATCCTAGCTGTGATATTTTATAACATGGTTTGTCGATTGTTATTTTGATAAGACAGTTTTCTCAACATTAGGGAGATAAATTAAGTAGATGAAAAGAATACATGAAAATACAGCATATTATGTTTTCTAGATCCTCACACAAGACAATATGAACCAGAAGTTCGATAAATAATTTATTTTGTAAATTATACAATTTATAGATACATTTACTGACCAAATAGATTAAACCAAGTCACATATAACAAATGTAAATGCTCTAATTGACATTGACATCTTAGAAGGATAATACATTAACATTAATATCTAGTAAATTAATAGCACACTTGATACGTTGTGACATTTGATTCCAAAATAAAAAATGGAGCCAATTGTAAAGATGATCTATTAGAGGAGACGTATACTCTTGGAGAGTATATAGACATAACTAATTGTTAAATCCCAAAAGAGGTTCAGGTACCCGAAATATTGAAAATGAAGAGATCTTAATAAGTAATGTTGTTATGATAAATAAATTGAATAAAAAAAGAAATATTGTTGACAACACTTTTGTACATAATGTAGCGCTTCATATAATGAAAGGTAACGAAAAGAAATGTGTCAAAGAATTAATTGTCCAAATAAAAAGATGCAATCCATGTAAATTAAACCTACTATAGAAATCTGAAGTTTTTGGACCTACAGTTCGAACACCTAAGAGTGTGTTCTCTTGCCCATTTTCAATCCATTTTCTATTTTGTGTTTTTGGAATAAGGAGAAATGTGTTCTCTTGCCTATTTTTGAAAATTCATTTTTCAAAACACCACCTTAATTATCAAAGAAAACGGAAAATGACATTTTAGGCGTTTTTGGATTTCCTTAACAAACAAAAGGTGTTTTTCAAAATGACCAAAACGCGAGGCTGACCATTGAGGCATCAATCCGCGTTTTTGTTTTTTGTTTTTTATTTTATTTTAGGCTGTGCAAAAAACTCATAATATAATCATTTTCCACATTTTTTTTTAACAAAACGCGCTCCTTGCCTCAATGGTCAGCCGCGCTAATTGTTTCCTAGAGGTCACGGATTCGACTCCTCACATGCGCGGCTCTTTTTGTAAGTGTTTTGAATTAATTTAATTGTTTTTAATTTCAAATAATTTCAAATATAATTGTTTTAAATTGTTTTTAATTCCAAATATAGTTTCTTTTAATTAATAATTATTTGTAAATATTTTTAATTGTTTTTAATTTCGAAACATAATTGTTTTTAATTGTTTTTAAATATTTTTAATTCCAACAATCAATGTTTTTAAATATTTTTAATTCCAAATAATTGTTTTTAAATGTTTTTAATTGTTTTTAAATATTTTTAATTCCAAATAATTGTTAATTATTGTTTTTAATTGTTTTTAAATATTTTTAATTCCAACAATCAATGTTTTTAAATGTTTTTAATTCCAAATAATTGTTTTTGATTTTTTTAATTATTTTTAAATATTTTTAACTCCAACAATCAATGTTTTTAAATGTTTTTAATTCCAAATAATTGTTTTTAATTGTTTTTAAATATTTTTAATTAATAATTGTTTTTAATTCCAAAATTTTTCAATTTTTTTAATTCCAAAAATAATTATTTTGAATTGTTTTTAATTGTTTTTAATTAATAATTATTTTTAATTTCAAGTAAGTCCAAATTTCTAAAATGTTTCAAGGAAACGCGTTTTCGAGTTTTCTGTTTTCAGAAACAATTTTTAAAAATTTCAAAAAGAACACATTTTCAAAAATATCAAAACAAGCACTCAAAACACAAAATACAAAATGAATTCAAAACACAAAACACAAACGTAAAGAAAACACCACCTAAATGTGTATACTTATAAGAAAATAAAATAAAGTTGTAAGTTATAATACTGAGTTTCAATATAACAACTTTCGCAAAGACTTATATATTGCATGACTAATAGTATTATATGTATAAATTTCTGGGGGATTTAATATATCTGAAGCATTTAGTTTAAGTTTTCGAAAAATTTAATCGATCAAAGTATATATATCAAGTGGTATTATCATAAGGGGAGTAAATACGCATTGTACTCTTTTTTCCTTGACCGAGCTTTTGCCTAATTGGATTTTTCTGGCAAGTTTTTAATGAGGCAATTTTATAGCGTATTAAAATAATTATGTACTCTTTTTCCTTCACTATGATTTTTCCCACATAGTTTTTTATAGTAAAGTTTTAACGAGTCATATTATGTATGTAAATGATATCAATGGGAAGTGTTATAAATGTTATAGTTATGGATGTCCATAACCTACAATATATTTACCCTCAATATAACTATATGGTTATACTCTCATGTGTTACGAATTGTATACTAGTCCTCTGAAGAAAACAAAAACAAGATCTATTTTTTTTTTTAATATAATTGCATCAAACCATCATGCTGATTACAGTCAACCAATGATATTGTATGAAGATGGTATTATTGAGAAGCTATAACAAGACAACAACATGTAACATATTTTACCAGAATTGTTTCATACAAATTTTAGAAAGATGGTGGAATTAAAGACACTTACACGTGAGATAGATGACTCGATACAAAGATTTTCACAAAGATTTTCATTGATTGAAATAGGGAAACTAGCTCTACTATTTTTCCTTCACTCAATTTGTCGCATTGGGTTTTCCTAACAATGTTTTAACAACGTAGTATTTTATTACTCCAAATTTTTTTAAACTTTTTTTTCCTTTCATTTGATATTTTGTCTCATTGGATTTTTGTCAAACAAATTTTTTAACGAAACAGTTATTGAACTAAATAGTCATCAAATGAGAACTGTTATAAAATAATGAAAATTTATTGATGACCATATTTAGATATGTATTACTTGACTTATAAATTTTTGAAACACTATACATATGTCCATCATTATAAAGAAAGATACAACTTCTCTCTATTTTTTTTAATATTATTATCTATAGTTTATAACAATTTTGTTATAAATCTCTTAACAATTCAAGTGTTTATTTATTTTAATAATTTAATTTATTATTCAAAATATAATTATGTAAATTAAAAAATATATATAAATAGGAAAATAAACGGGGCATGGAATTTTCCCGCCCCACCCAGCCCCGTCTCGTCTCGTCTCGTCTCGTCTCGTCCATATGTCTGTAATTGGAAGCTTGTTTCGTATGATGAGTTAGTGAACATGATAAATAAAGAAATCTACGATCAGAAAATGGTACAACTAGTTGATGTACAGAAGATGCAAGGCCACCCCATGGATAAAGGAAAGGCCCTGACGCTCAATAACTAGATGTCGCACACAGGTCGTCCAAGATATAACCACCAGACTCGTGAGGTGAATGTTGTTGATCGTGGCATGTCGTACAACCAGAGGGGTCCAACTCTAAATTCTCGATGCATACGACTCCATCTCTAATAAATTATTGCAGATGTCACCGCAATAACGTGCATGATATAACTGAATATGTAAACATGAGGACATCAATGGAATAACTTATTGCTGAGAGGCAATGTCAAGCAATCAGGCAAATGAGCTTATCGAACTCATGCTACCAGAAGTAGACCCTCACAGCAAAGGCCATAGTAGCCACGAGATTAGGCTGCACAAGTGGAAGATCAACTAAGGCATAATCTTCACACTGGTCGAGGCAGTCAAAGGCCGAGTAGTGAAATTTAGACTATCTTTGGAAATTCTTATATCGGAGGTCAATCGATGAATACACAAAAGAATTAAGCTCGAGGAGCCAGGGACCTCCTATGACTAGCCTCCTAGTACACAGAGAATGATCCGTCAAGACTAGGAAAAAGTTCATTACCCCTATTGTGATGTCTTGGTAATCAGGGTTGGGGTGGCGATGAATGAGATAAAGATGATATTGGTCGTTAACGAAAGCTTGGTCAATATTATCGTGGATTCAGCTTTGATCAAATGGAGGTAGACTATCCGTTAACCCCCATCAAATACCCACTATATGGCTTCACCGGGAAGGTCTAATTCTGATAGGTAAAATCACTCTGGCAATTGTTTTTAGTGAAGTCCTTAAGTCAGTCAGAATGTTTCAAGACTTTCTTATAGTCAACATCATATCATCTTACAACGTGGTGCTCAAAAAACTCACATTAAAATATTTGAAAGCAGTTATTTCTATCCACCATTTGGCGAGAACGTTCCCATCCGAGACAAGCGTGACAACGGTCGGGAGAGTCAGAAAGGATCCAGAGTGCTATGTAAATTCTTTACGAAAGGCTATTCCTTGAGTCGGTCCCAACAATGTCATGATGATAGATACAGTAATGGACAATGCAATGACTGATGTTGTGGTGGACGGAGTTGACGTAACAAATGGTGCTAAAATGAAGGGGTCTAGAAGATGAGACTCATATTGATGATAAAATGGACCAAGAATTATGAACTTTGAGCCTCAAATTTCTCTAGTTGAAGAGCCGGTGAACTTTCAGTCAGTTAGGACGGCACGAGAGTACTCCAAGTCAACAATGACTTGTCAAAAGAAATGAGTAGGAGGTTGGAAGTATTCTTAAAGAAATATCTTGATGTTTTTGAATGGAGGCATGAAGTCAAGATACCATATCACGTTTTAAAGGTTAATTCCATCCTTCCCACAAGCAGAAAAGAATACCACTCAACCCAGATAGGTATGAAACCTTGAGGGATGAAGCTGAAAAATTAATATCCATTTATTTCATTCGTGATGTGCATTATCCCAGTTGGACGCAACCTAGTACTTGTGAGAAAGCTGAATGGAAAGTGGCGTATATGTATCAATTTTTTCGAATTTGAACAAGGTTTGTCCCAAATACAGCTTTTCGATTCCTCGCATTGATCAACTCGTTGATAAAATGGAGAGGCACGCCTTATTGAGTTCATAGATGCTTATTCAGACTATAATAAGATTTGTATGTATGAACTAGACGAAGAGCATAATTTTGTCATCACTGACTAAGACTTGTAATGCTACAAAATGATGCCCATCAATATTAAGAATGCAATATCAACTTATGGTGAACGAATGTTTGCCAATGAAATTGGCAAAACAATGGAAATATATGTTGATGACATGCTGGTCAATAGTTTAAAAGTTGAGGATCACATCGCCGGCCTTGGAAAAACATCAACATCCTCCGACAGTACTTAATGAAACTCAACCCGCTCAAATGCATTTTTAGAGTAGCTTCGAGTAAATTCTTAGTCTTTATGGTTAATTAGCAAGGGATTTAGGGTAATTTAGAAAATATTACAGCCCTGAAGTTACCATATAAATCCAATGAAGTGCAAAGTCTTAGAAGAAGGGTCGTTACATTAAATCACTTCATTTCTAAATCTACTGATAAATGCTCGCCCTTCTTCAAAGTTTTGAAACGAGAGAAAAAGTTCAAATGAACAGAGTGTGAAGAGGCCCTGGCCCGTCCTGAAGGATCACCTCAGCAAGGTCCATGTATTGTCTAAGCCAGTTGCATGAGAATTATTGTAAATTTACTTAGTCGTTTCAACAATGAGTTGCTAGAATAGATTGATATGAATAAGAAGATGCCTATTTATTATGTGAGCAAGGTCCTTCAAGACACTTAGATGTGATATCCGGATATGAAGAAGCTCATCTTGGCATTCATGATTGCTTTCAGAAAATTAAGCCATATCTTCAAGCCCAATCGAAATATTAACCAATTATCTATTGAAGCAGGTGCTCCAAAAGCTTGATGCTTCAAGAAGGTTGCAAAGAGCATCTCCAACTATACTCAATTTGGCGTGAAAACGCCAAAATAGAGTATGAAAATGCTCCAACCCATCTTCATGTCGATATGCCATTTTGGAGTTGGGAATAGTGATGCGCCATATATGGCGCAGCATTATTCATTTGAAAATGAAAATGGTGGAAAATTTTATTCCAAATTTGTCATCATATTATACTACAAAAATTTGTTTTTTTCCTTTGTATCCTTGTTGATTATCATTTTATTATTTTAGTGATATCAAGTGATTTATGTTTATTTTCATTTGATTATTATTATTATTAACATAATAAATTGTATTACGAATAATAAATAACAACTACTCAATATATTAAAATAAAATTACTCATTAAAATTGAGAAGTTACAAATTCGATTCTATATTTAATATAAATATACTATATAATTAAATAATTTTTGAAATAAATTAATTGTTGAGAAATAAAAATATAAGGAGGTGAGAATATAAATTGTTCATTTGGTGTAAAATTTGAAGTAATAAGTTGGAGATTACATATAGATTTGGTGTAAAAGTTGCACCATTTTGGTGCAAAAGTTATACCAATTTGAAGATATAGATTGGAAATGACCTAAAGCGGATCATTGAGCTGAGTCAGCTTGACATCCAGTTTCGGCCAAAATCCTCTATTAAAGGTCAGGCTCTTGCAGATTTTGTAATAGAATTCAAAGAAGGGCATGTAATTCCGATGAATTTTAAAGATGCTGAGGCTAGAGAATCGGTCCGACAGTCCCTATTTGTAGACGGATATTCTGGAGAATCAAGGTTGGGTAGTGGTATAATAGTAATAAGCCTTGATGGTCATCACCCTAATTATGTCCCAAGGCTTGGATTTTATGACTCAAATAATGTAGTAGAATACAATGCTTCGATAGCAGGTTTTAAACTGGCCAGTGAGATGAAAGTGAAAATGCCCACAGTCGACATCGACTACCAACTTGAGGAAAGTTAGGTAAATGACAGTTTTGCAGCAATAGGCAAGAGAATGGCCACTTATCTTAGGCGTGTCATAGACCTCTTGCATGCCTTTGATAAATTTGAGATCTTTCAAATCCCTCGTGAAGAAAACAGCAACGTTGTTGCTCTATCTAAGTTAGGCATCAACAAAGATTCAGAGTTTCTGAAAGCCATTCCTATAGAGTACTAAGAAATATCTTTTATTGAGGTGAAAGAAAAAGTAATGATGATCAGTGAACAACCTAAGTGAATGGTAGAAATCAGGGACTACCTAATAACTCAAAAGCTTGTGTCATATAGAACTGAGGATAAAAAGCTAAAGATAAGAGTCGCTCGCTTTATCCTCAGAGATTGAGTACTTTATAGGTAAGGTTTTCCCACTCCATTCATTCGCTATGTTAAACCAACTGTAGCTAAATACCTCATGCGAGAAATCCATGAAGAAATTTGTAGGAGCAACAAAGGAGACGGGTCGATGGCGCACAAAATGCTCCGACCATGAAAAAAGATACTCTAAGCTATGTCAAGCTGTGACAAGTGCCAAAGGTTTTCCTCAATACCCCATCTTTATCTCACTGAATTAACAACCGTAAATAATCTGTGGCTTTTTGTCAAATGGGGTGTTGACATTGTAGGTCCCCTCCCCAAGAGTAGAGCTAGCTCTCAATATATGATATTGACCATTCATTATTTTATGAAATGAGTTGAAGCCGAAACACTAACTTTTATCACCGAGGCAAACACCACCAAGTTCATCTTGAAGAGCATTATTTGCAAATTTGGGATCCCACATTTCCTTGTTTCAGATAATGGAAAACAATTTGACAATAAGATATTGCAGAAGTTGTGTGATGATTTAATGTTTCAGAAAAAGTCTTATACTCCTTATCATCCTCAGGCAAATAGACAAGTCGAGATTGTAAATAAAATAATCAAAGGTGCTTTGACAATGAAGCTAGATGCCTTGGAAGGTGCATGAGTGGTCGTGTTTCACCATTTTCTTTGGACTTATCGAACTACCAGTTAGATAACCTAACTTACAGGGTCAATTTTGTGGTGCCGGTTGAAATTTGGACTATCTAATGATGAGTCTAAATTGGTGGAACTTGACTCGTTAGATGAAGTTAGAGATATGTCTTAAACAAGGATGGCCATATATCAAAAGAAAATGGTCAAGTAAGGTTAACACGATTCGGTTTGGACGATTTTTGACCTATTTTCAAATCAAACTATTTAAAACAATTTGGAAAAATTCCAATCCAAATCAAATCATTTCATTTTCCAAACCAAACTATTTTTTATGATTCAATTTGATTTTAAACCACGATTTACCTATCAACGTAATAGTAATGTATTTAAAACAAGTTAAACATAAATAAATTAGTCTAAAATTCACAGCATAAGATAAACGAGAACTTTTTAAACATAAATGCGACATTACCTTAATATTTGTCTTAATTGTTACATTACATTAATATTTGTCGTATAATGAAATGAGAACAATGAGGAAATTGACAGAAATTGGTAAATAACTGGGCTCACTAATAAACTTGTGAGTTATGGGACAGTAATTCAATAGTTTGGCAAAAAATAAATAAGTTGAACTAATAAAATTTAGTATTGCAATGTACTTTAATCGCTTTGTAAATATGTAAATAAGTAGAATTAGTTTATTTTTAATGATAAAAAATTAAAAACGGTTCTATTCGGTTTAAACGACTTTATAAACATTCCAACCTAAACCAAACTATTTTCAAACGATTCAGTTTGGTTCAATACTGAAACGTTAATGGATCGAACCGTGTTCAAAATAAAAATAAAATAAAAATAAAAACTAAACAAAAGTCTCAACCTCGAATTGAAGCTCTACGTTTTCTATCATCAATCATCTAAGTTGACTTTAATTTTGAGTTTTATGATAGGTTTAATGATAAAATAAATTAAAGAATATAAATATTCTCCTACCTAAATTGTGTACTGGACCACACTAAGATTAAATAGGGAAAAAATATATATAGTGGTAAGTTTAGTTTGGAAGAAAGACATTCTCTTTTCTAAATTTTGTAGTGGACCACATTAGGTACATAGAACTAAAATCTTATATCTAGTATGTTTAGTTTGGAATAAAGACAAGAGAAAGGACAATGTGAAGAAATTAAAATAATAATAATAATAATAAACAAGTAACGATAGAAAGACAATTTGTTTTGTTCGGATTTTTTTGGAGGAGAAGGGGGGTGCGGGAAAGTTGGCTCGAAAGGAATTTTGCATCTTCTTTGTCATAATACTTTAACTTTTTCAGTTTTCTTAAAGAACGTGTGAAATCACAACATATCTAACATAATGTATTAGAAGGTGTTACAACTTCTTTTTTTTTAAATATTTCTTAATACTGTCAAGTATTACGAAAATGATAAACTGATGTATTTGATCTTAATGTATTAGAAGGTGTTATACACTATGAGCACGTGGCTCGCATAGTAAAACATTTGTTCAAGGCGGACTGCGAGCTCAAAAGCTAAAAGATTTGATGGTAAATACACTAGAAAAAATGGGATGAACACATGATTTGTGTCGGAAGGATGACCTATCGACTATCGTATGGCAAATGGAGAGTAGAGAGCTCAAATTCCACAACTAATGATATTTTATTTCTCAAGAGAATCAACAATGGCCATTATGATTATAATTGAACTTAAAGTTTAATACTCAACACACAACTAAACAACTAACAATTAAAATCTGCGACAAAATAACAATTGTTTGATCATGATGTATGAACTCCAAGTGGCTATGACATGTCAACCACTTTGACCAATAGGAATCAAAAGTTGACCCAACAGTGGCACACAACTTGAAGAGTTGTCAATTGTATGATGTATTTGATCTTATAGTGGTCGATACAAGACTCGTTAGAAAAAATAATCTTGTTAAAATTGTAAATTACTTTTTGATACCCAAATTTACTCTCTAAAGTATTGAAAAGTTATCGGCCGTTGCACTCACTCTCATTTACAAACGTCGATTAGGCTAATCAACTGTTCATTTCACACGATTCATCTTACAATTCAAAAAAATTTAAATTAGACCTGTTACGTAAAATTCAACGTTAAAATAGAAGGTGCACGCCTCTTCTTTTCCTATTAGATTCTTGTTAAAGGTGGTATTGTTTTTGGGGTTTAATTGTTAAGTCGAGGGCGTTAAACTTAATTAATGGGCTAAACTTGGTCTTAACATGCATCGTTATCATTAATTAAAGAAGATGGACCACTTGACAAGTTGATGCCATAATTGATAAAATAAAGGAAGTTCACCTGTTAAGGTAAAGTGTTTTTAATATTAACAAACCTCCAATGGCAACGTGGCATGATGGATTTATAATTTGCATGTCGGGCTATTGGGAATTTATTTAATGGATTGTTGTAAATTAATTTGTTTAAGTACTAAAAAAATTGTACATAATGAATCTTATGGATTATGTGGATAAAAATAGATAAAAATTATATATTTTACAGAATATGTGAATAAAAATATTGTTTAATCTACTTATAAATACTTATAAACACGTCCAAACATAAACGATATCAAGATAAGTGAAATTAAGAGTTTGAACCTTATTGTTATTAATTTTATAAACGTTGTGCATGTATAATATCATGTTTGATGTTGTTGAAATTACTTTTAAAATACTTATAAGTTGTGAGTACTATGAAATGTATGGATAAAATATATGTTTGACTAATTTGATCAGTCAAAAAACGAGACTCGTCGAAAATGCAAATTAAATAATTTTTTTTAATAGTTTAAGCTTTCACATTAATATTATTAGGCTATATATTCATTTCCAAAGTGAAAATAATTTTTTTTTTTTTTAAAAAAAAAACATGATTCTATGACCAACTTGGTTGTATTTAAAATTTTGAAAGATTGATTTCGTAAGGATTAAGGTTGGCTCCACTTAGGTTCAACAGTCGAATGTTATTAATTTACAACACAAAACACGTGAGGACATTAGGCACGCTCCCCCAGTGTGCTAAAAATATGGATTTTCACTTCTTTTCAAGAAATGCTATTACACATGGTGAAAACTTCATGCTAAACACATGCTGTCTACGAAAATACAACTCACGAAACAATTTTATACAATTATTTTGATTCGATCAAGAATACTAGAAAAGTAAATTTTGAATATCTTTGATTCGTTGTGCATATCAAAGAAAATTGTTTAAATTAAGTTAAGAATATTGAAGAAGTAAATTAATTTACAGCAAGTGGCTTTATTTATACGAATAGAAAATAAACTTTGATGAAAGACGAGATCTGAAATTCGTCAAGATTGTCTAAAGTAAGTAAATAAAAATAATTTTTCATCCGTAAAAATAAACTTTGATGAAAGACGAGATCTGAAATTCGTCAAGATTGTCTAAAGTAAGTAAATAAAAATGATTTTTCATCCGTAAAATGATGAAATTTGCTCAGAATCACGTAAAGTTAACAACTTTATCATTACCCTTTTCCTTATAAGACCATTTTTACTATGAGAAGTATGATTGTTTGTACAAACTCGATTCCTTATTCCAAAATTGAGTTGTTTGATAAAAATTGTGTTGACCTCTAAAAATGTCTGCCAACAGAAATTCTACGTCTTCTCTTAATGCGTGTATTTCCCTTCTAACTTAGACTGCCACGTGATTTATTCAACCACATGGATAAGCCAGGGAAAAGGAGGGGGGGGGGGGGAGGATATGAAACAAGGGATAGGGGAAACACATTATGGTAGAGGTAACAGTTTGAGGGCTCCTAATTAACAATCTTCCAGGCGGTTATAGACACTTGGAAAACTATTAGTATAGAGGACTTTATATTCTTGTATGAGTAATAATTTTTTAACATCTTTTTCTTGTGGAAAGGGGTTTGGTATTTATAGGCAAATTCTACTAGATTATCCCTCATTCGATGCGCGACATTTGGCTCAATCTGGAGAGTTCTAGAGTCGCATCTTGGACGTCACATCATTATCATCAATGAGGAAGTCCCTTTCAGCCGCAATCTAAGAGGCTACGATTATGACAAGCCGTATTTGCAGTCTGTCTAGAGGTGTCAATCCAGGTCAGGCGGGTCGGGTCAGCCCGCCTCTGATGAAGTCCGGTGATGGCCCGGATTAGAAAAAGCCCGCGCCATGACGGGTTGCAGGCCGGGTCAACCCAGCCCACAAAATTTGAATACAAGCCCGACCCACCCGTTGGCCCATCCGGGTCGAGCCCATGTGGGCCGCGGTTCAACCTGATTCGGCCCGTATGAATAAAAAAATAATTTTTTTAAATTACTAAAAAAAATTAGTTACTTATTGTAATTAAAAAAAAATGTTTACATATATAACAAAAAATGTGTTAAATTACTAAATAAAAAATAAATAACAATGATAAATTCACATTTGTTAATTTTTTAATTCAATTTCTATTTTTTATTTATATATTTAAAGACTAAAACATCACGCATCTGTCACATCTTTCACTTTAAACGGCTCTCTGCCATTTGTTTTTTTATTTTTTTTTAAATATCATTTTAGTTATGAAAGTTTGAATTTTCTGTCTATTTTTTTTTTAAAAAATCAAAGCGGTTTACGGGCCGGCCCGCGGTTCGGCCTCTTCGGCCCGTGAACAGCCCGCCCGGTTCACGGGCCAGCCCGCGGTTCCGGATCGAGGTGGGTGGACCGATGCGGGTTCGGCTGGCCCACCCATCTTGACACCTCTAAGTCTGTCTCATCAATCTTTTCATGACTGAGTTGCAGATTTGGCAGAGAAGGCTTTCTCAACAAGCAATCAGGATCGAACCCTAATAGCTTTGTCTCACCAACCGTCTCGGCACAAAAGAACAGTATTTTTCTTTCTTAACCTTCACAAACCTCTTTGGCAATGAGGAAAATAACCTCGGAGATGAGGTGACAGACTACTAGGTAACTTTGATTTTGACTTTGTCCACGTAGAGTGCCATATGGAATTGGAGAGTAACAAATTGAGTTAAAATTCAATGCAAATAATGCATTATTACCAAGCCATTTAGAATTAAATGACAGCATATTCTAATAGCAGTTATATCAAATTAGAGGTGTAAAGTAATTTGAGATGGAATATTCTGTGCTATTAATGTGTCGTTATCTGTATAAGCTTAGCACAACATGGGCCAAGCATCCCTAGACTATATTTTTGAACATCGCGACTGGAATTACGTTTTTCGATTGTTGGGCACTTGGGCTGACCATGCCTACACAAAATGTGGATTGAGTTAGGCCAAATATCCTAATTCATGCAGATCGGAGATAATGAGGCCTAATCCTATCCATCATTCTTGTTTTGAAAAACTAGGTTTGTGATAAAAAATTTGGAAAATTATATATTTAAGGAATTAATTAATTAAAATAACCATATCTTTAATGTGTCGTGTAATATTTGAATTATGACTGTGATGTGTAAATGGCCGCCTCTTCTGCCACCCTATTGTCATCCCTAGGGATAAATCACTCCTGAATCGTGCATATTCAAGTGTGATTTCTCTCCCTTGAAACGTGCTGGCGTTTTTGCTATTAAAATGATAGAAATCGGGGTGGCAGATTCTGGGTGGGTGGTGAAAGAAGGTGATTATTATTTTTAATTCTTTTATTTATTAAAATAATTTGTCACAGACCAGTTGTGACATATTTTTTTTTTATTTTAGATTTGACAAATTTGCCTTTGTAATAAAACAAATGTAAAGTCCACGTGCAAAACTAACTACACGTGTGGACGGAATCTGTTCAAAATGATCATTGGACACTTAAAAGAATAAATGTAAGATCTCTTTGTCAAAATTTAAAAGTAAGAGACCAAATATGCACGAAAGGTAAATATTGGAGTATTTGGGCCAAAATCTCTTTGATTTCACCTTATTTTTCTAGGAGACCGTTCTACCTACCAACGTATTTGACAAATAATCACGACATTTGACTTAAACTAATTTAATAGTCTAGATGTATTAAAACATTTACATTGATGTGTTTAAATGTGGGTAAAAAGATTTTAAAAGCTATAATACATCTAGATCGTTATATTAGCTTAAATCAAAGAGAGTGTATTCAAATTGAGAATTTTAATTACTTTTAAGGATTTAAAAATTTAGGAGTATTCTATGTAGACTTTTAAAAACTCTCTAAAAGTATTGGTTTATTCAATAAAGACTTTTAAAAACTTTAAAAAAGTCTTTAAAAGTCACAGAATATTAAATTAAAACTTTTTAAGAGTTTCTATAAGTCATGGGGTATTCAAATTGAGAATGATTTTTATGAATTCTCTACTTACATGATTTTTAAAGGCTTTTGGAGACTTTTTAGTAGAAAGTATAAATAAAAAATCTAAAAAAAAAATCTCCATTCTACCATGAGATATGTGAAGACTTCATTGCCTCAAAATAAAAAACGCTTATTTTCTTTCACTTCCAGGGTTTTCTCGTATCTCTCTCGTTTACCCTGAGTTGTTGGGAATATTTGATATTTTTGTATTGAATATTATTAAAATGTTATTTAATTGACGTGACTTAATTTATTTTTATATTTTTTTAATAAATATTTTTGTTCACATGAAGCTTTTTTTTATAAACTTGGCATGAACGACCCCAATAACTTGTTTTGGACAAATGAAAGTTAGGTAAATGAAAAACTTGAAGCTTAGCGGCTTTATTAAATTGCCCAATAGGAGCTTATTTAAGTTCTTAATTATAAGTGATGTGGATGATTTGGATATACGCAAAATTACTCAATTATAAAAGTCTATAAAAATATTTAAAATTCTCAATTGAATACACACTCCTAAGAGTTGTGATTATTTGTTAAACACATTAGTACAAGAAACAGTCCTATTTTTCTATTTTTAAAAAGGAGAAATTGTCTATAAGTCACATGTAGGTAACTTGTTCTAAATTAAGTCAAAACACTTTTTAAAATTGCCATTAAGTCAAACTATTCAACCATATTTCATATTAATCCCAAATTACTCTTGTGATCTACACTTAAACTTCAGATCAGCAACGCATGTAGCCACCATCTTCTCATGCACCTCCCCGCCGACAATTGCACCTCATCGCCGGCGTTTCATAACTCGCCGTCGGCCACCCAGACATTTTCTACTACTTTTTGTAAGTGATAATAGTGGATTCACAATTTTTTTCTTATCTTCTTCCCAATCATGTAAAAGATAAAAATTTACACTTTAACAACCTGCTATTATTACCAGATAATAATAGTGATCACTGAAATATTGTGGGGGTCTGTCCTGGGGGTTGGCCTGTTGGCTCTCTTTCTCACGTCCCTGCCACTCGTGCACATCCCTCGATTTACAACCCGTCTGGTCAAGGGGCCTAGAGGTGGCAAAATTGGCCCGGCCCGCGGGCCGGCCCATGTAGCCCGCCTTCTTGGGTTGGGTTGGCCCTAGCCCAAATAAACTTGGGCCAAGATGGCCCGGCCCATCTAGCCCGCGGGTTAGTTGGGCCGGCCCAATTTTGAATTTGATTTTGATTTTGATTTTTTTTTTAATTTTGAGTCCTTGATTATTTGCACAATAAGTCCTTCATCTTTATAAAAGTTTCACTTTAGTCCCTATACTTTCTCTTTCATTTCAATTTCGTCCTCTTTTATTTGCAACCTAAGTCCTTCAACTTTTAAATTTTTGCAACTTGATCCCCATATTTATACTTTTATATCAATTTAGTCCTTTATAGTATCACTATTTGATACATATGTTACAAATGATATTGTGTATAAAAAATTTATTTAAAAAAAAGGAAATTAAGATAAGTTGGGCCAATGGGCTGGACTGGGCTAGCATATTTCTGGCCTATACAAAATTGGGTTGGGCCAGCCCAGTCCAGTTTCATGTGTGGCCCTGTTCTGGCGGGTCCATTTGCCAGCTCTAAAGGGGCCTCTGACACAGATGGGGGAGGGGGGGGGGGGGTTTCACCTTCGGGACTTTTCCATTAACAAAGATAATAACGGTGATTCTGAAAAGTGTTGGACAGTCCCTATATTGGAAAATTCTAGAAGCAATTGCTTCTTGAATGTTATTTTGTAGGTGGATCTAGTTTTTATAAATGATTTTTTTTCTTATTTTTCTTGAATTATGTTGTTTTTGATGGAGATATTATTTTTTTGATATATAGGAACATAATTGTTTTGTAATTATTTTTTTTGTTGAATAAAAGAAAACAACATTTATTTCACATACATCAACATTTTTATGTGTTTCAGAATTTTATTGTTTCACATTCATGTGTGTTGTTTAATATTGCATCATAAAAAATAATATCACAAAACAGTATCATAGAAAACAATATCAGAAGCACATTTGTATCAATATCATAATAACAGTATCATATAGTTAAATATAGCAAATATAATAATATCATAACACATTATTATCAAGCACATGTTTAGGTGAGCACAAATGTTACGTTTTAACAGAAACTATAGCACGATATCTAAATAAAAAAGTATTATAACAAAAAAATATCACATACACAAACTACAACTCAATAGAAGAACATTATCATAAATTGAAACAAAATCAAGTATTTTGAATGAAAACAGTATCAATGATCTTGTACTATTAATCAATCATTTTGAAACAGTATAATTATTTCAACCATAAAACGTTTAATTTTGAATGTGTTTTTTTTTTGTGGAGTTTAAAAGTATATATTTTTTTTTGAGATTTTGAAAAAAGTTGGTGAAATATGTGGTTGAAAATTTGATAAAATTTATAGGTTATATGAAATATGTGGTTGAAAATAAGTTTGAGAAAAAAAAGTTAATAAACATGGTCAAATATGCTATAATGTAACGAAAACTAGTATACAATATTAAAAGTAAAATAATATTAAGTATTTTTTATAAAACAGTAACTTAATAAAATAATATTATAATAAAACACTATCATAATAAAATAGTATCGTGTTTGAATTAGCACTTTTTACAATTGTAAGAGCACGTTGGTCTTTTAGCACTGAAATGTGACTTTAATTAAATTAAGTTTAAACTATATAACTTAACAATTTGTAAGCGCATAATCAGTGACCAAACCTAGGGGTGGGCGTGGGTTGGTTTGGTTCGGTTTTGAACCCAAACCGAAACCAAACCGACCAAATCGGTTTGGCCATTAACCCAAACCGAACCAAACCGCCGCTATTGATGAAACCGAACCAAACCGAACCGACCAATCTTGGTTCGGTTTGGTTCGGTTTGAGCGGTTTGGGCCTAATGTTTTGGGCTTGTATACAAAAAAAAAAAAAAATTTAATTTTATAATTCTCATTTCAAATTTTCCTTACAACATACAACCTGTTATTAACAAAAATTTACAAAACATTTAAATATAACTCACATTTATAAAATAACATATTATTTACAACTTGTTTTTTGACATGTTATTTATAAAAATAATTTCCATTTTGAAATATAATCCTATATATTCGAATCAAAACCTAGTAAGTGGTAACAAGTCCATAATATAGTATGATCCAACAATCACAAATATTACAGTCATCCAACAATCACAAATATTACAGTTATCCAAAATTCTCATTTCAGGGGTTTTTTATCGGTTCGGTTTATAGCGGTTTGGTTCGGTTTTTTTTTCCCAAATCGAAACCAAACCAAACCGACTACATTTTTTAAAATCGTAAACCGAACCAAACCATCAGGGTGTGAAAAACCGAACCAAACCAACCCGATTCGGTTCGGTTCGATCGGTTTGAGCGGTTTGGCGGTTTAAATGCCCACCCCTAACCAAACCGGAATTTTCCCTTTTTAAAAACTTTAACGATAGTGGGCTAATTTCCACTCTTGCGAATCTGTTAGGGAATCCCAGAGCCCAAATTGATTGGCCCATCTTTTCTTTAATCCATTACAAGTGTCAAGTAAGATCCTCCCACGTTGGGTTGGGCAGCATCCAGTTTGAATGTTATCCTTAAGTTTCAAGTCTGCAAATTTTGCACTAATACACAAATATAAGAATGAGAACGAAAAGTACTTCCTTCTTAAGATTATATGGGAAAATACTTCTCAAACATCGTTCATATTGAAAGTCAAAAAACACGAAGATGGAAAATGAAACTGATTTTAGATATGGATGGAGAAGAATGGTAAAAATTAGGTTTTTATTAGAAATAGAGATGTGGTGGAGATGGAATTCGTGTAGAAAATTAGGATAATCGAGAGTTTGATTAAAAAAAAAAAATAGAAATGTGATGGAGACGAGATCAGTGTAGAGATTTGGTAAAATATGAACTTCGAGAGAATTGAAATTTTTTTCCCTTGATTTCAATAATAATAAGATGGACTCGATCAGATTGAGAGATATATAGAAAAGTAAATATTGTAAATAATAGGATATGGTATGGACAGTTAATATTGATACTAATTTAGTTGTTGGAGGATAATTATCAATATTTTATTAAATAGAGGTGTATTTCAATTTATTTAATAAAAATAAGTAGTAGTTATAATTTTCTCTATCAAATTTCCCATTTAAGCCTTCATTCTATTTAAGAAAGAGAAACTTATAACAAGAATTAAGACTTTTTTTTGTAGCCTTTAAGCAAAATCAAGCACGCACTGAATCTAATCCATACACTTTTAGCTACAATTTCATGGCTCCTCACACACCGTCCTCACCACCTTTCATGGGCGGATCTGGGGGCGGGCGGGACTGGACTATAGTCAAGTCCCGCCCTAGGAAAATTTAATTTTTATAGGATAAAAAAATTCAGTAGCACTCCGATCATGAAATGTATATTTTTTTAGTAGCAGTTGGGTTCCACTCTTGCCACATTTCATTACGAAGTTCGTGGCTCTTTCCATCCTCGGTCCTTCCGTGATCTCTAAAACTCTATTGTTGCCTTTGTGACAGAAATTCCTCTATTGCTGAGATAACACTTAGAGATTGAATAAAAACGTAATTCGATTATCTCGTCTCTATTTAAATCAATTTTAAAGTTGTCTCATTTTTTTTTTACAGTGTTTAAAGAAAATTAACTTGGTTTGACAATTGAGCCAAGCCTACTGCCTACGGACCTATAAATTTCACATAAATTTACATATATTCTGTGTAGAATTAAAGAATAAAAGTTAATATTTCTTTTAAAAGTAATATTAACATTATAAATATTTATTATTGAAGAAAAGTTCGGACATTGCATAATTTCACATAATTGTAATTTCCCAAGTAATATATTTTATAGTAATCTTGTAACTTTCAATTCATGATCATGTCGGATTGTGAGTCATTATTAGAGTCTCGACTAATGTGAAAAAGAAATCACACAAAACACAATGCATCTTTCTTGGTTATATCAATGTAAGTAATTTCAAAAATATTGAAAATCGAATTTCAACTTATTTTGAGGTTGTCTTGTCAAGATTTCGTTTAACAGAGATTATAAATTAAAATTGATTTATTTGAGTCAAAATTTTTGACTTTTCAAAATATTTTTTACATAAAATGACAAAATTGTCGTTAATCAACAAATTATCATTTCAAAATAGAAAAGACAATTTCGTCATTTTATGTTAAAAGTGGTTTTGAAAGTCAATAATTTCGAATCAAATAAACCAATATTAGTTTATAATCTCCATCAAACGAGACGCAGTTCAACCCAATTTGCATTCGATCAAATTACTTGTTATTCAATACACTTGAATCCCATTAAAGAAAATTGTTTATTAGTAAATACATGTTAAATTGTACAGAAATAGTGAAAATTCCTAAATTCATGCAGATTGACAATTAAAGTCAATTTTTTTTTAAAAGGGTCATTATGCCCTTATACTCAATTTTAAATATAAATAATAAAGAAAAAGAAATTAAAAAAAGAAGAAGAAGAAGATGAAGAAGAAATTGCTACCATACTCACCTCGTACTCATATTTTAAACCTCAATTTGGATGGATTTCGTCTAAATGGACTTTTTACATCACATTAGCGAAAGTCTTTAGTCAGCTAATGGAATGTGTCACATCAATTTGGGTGAAATAGTCGTTCTATTACATCAATGCATGTTCATGTGCCTATTTCAATCTTGTCTAACTTTGCTTGAATCTTCTTTGACGATTGTCTTCCAATAATTAAAAATCGGAAACTCATCTGTACAAAATGCATAAATTGGAAACCTCCACTGCAAATTTTCTTGAAATATAATTTAAATTTGAAAAAGAAAAAAAGCAAAATCAAAGTCGAAAAATAAGTAAAAATGCACACGTAAAAGAAGGATTGAATTATGATGAGTCATAATGAAATACCCACCAAAGCCAAAGGGTCTCTCTTCCCCATAATGAGAAATAATTACACTAACTCTCCATCCCATTGCTTTTGACTAAATCTAATTATTAATTTAATCCTAATCTCACCTAAACTTTATTAGTTTATTACTTCTTATAAGCCAATTTTTCATCATGATTTTGCCCTTTTCCAAATTTGCCCACTTTGTTGACTAAAATTTTCTGGGCATTGCCATTCTCTTTTCTTTATTTTTATTCTTTGCTTAAAGAAAAATAAAATTATTTTATTTTTTCGCACCTCGAGTTCTTGTTACCTTTCAAAAAATTAAATTAAAAATATCATAATGATATATTATCGTTTAAAAATCCTTATTTAAATATAGAATAATTTATTTATATTCTTCAATTGATAATTGATTTAATATCGAGTAAAATCTAGACCAAAATTGAAGTCAAATTTATCACTTTAGTTTACATAAACTATATTGAAATATTAATTCGAAAATAAGATTATTTTTCATCACGTGTACAATGAGAACTCTTGTTAAAATAATTCATGGTTTAATTCCCTAGCTCTTCAAATTAATTTATTTTACCCTTTTCATCCTATTCGTAAGTTGACGTCATATGTTTTGTCATACGTAAAAGCGATATTATAACTATTTTTTAAATTTTAACTAATAAAAAGTAACTTTTATTCGTATAGCGACGACCTTTCCACTCAGCATCGTTGGATCACTAAAGCCAACTCTTGTCCCTACTCGATATACGGGTCTTGTAGTCTCTTCTACTTTTGCACTCGATAGCCAATCTCCGTACGGTCCAAGAAAACCTTTGCAAGTCTAGTGTGCTTAAAACTGTGTATTTTACTTACAGTCGAGAAAAGCAATTATAAAACATGTTTGTTAGTTGGAACTAGACGACAAATTTATAATAACTCAATTCCAATTAGTTCTCCATTTTAATATTTGACCTTTCGTCGTATATAAATTTATAAAAACATGCTAGAACAGTTTATTTGGATAAGTTTAAATTATAATTTAAATTCAGAAAATTGGTCAAACATATTTTTTATTCACACATTTTGTAAGATTCTCGATTTACTATCCACACATTCCATAAAATCTTCAACTTATAAATATTTAAAAAATAATTTTAAAACTGCTAAACTGTTTTTTATTTTATTTTATTTTTTTTCTGGTGACCCCTTTTCTCATCATTTTTTCTTGCAGGAGACTCCTATTTGAACAACATTATGTTAAGCTTAGCAAGTCATGAATGGAATATGTTACCCACTCTTGAGTAATGAATATGCAAGCTAGAAATATATAATGCCCTTAGAATATGGCCTAGTGGCTTTTATCATCATTTAATTGCCATACGGCTAGTTTAAAATTCATTTACTCGATTACAATTTGACATCGAACTATCATAAATAGAATCGAATATTAATAAATAATTTTTTTTCTTTTAACACTATACAATATACTATTCAATCCCCTATAGAAAGTTGTTACTGGTCCATTAGGTTACAAGCATTGTAAACACTCGTCGAAAGAATATTTTATTGAAGACGTGAGTTATACTTGTGCAAATAGAGTTAATTTTTACAATTGTCAGTCGGCGCTAAAATTTGTGCAAAATTTTAATTGTCATAAAGTATTTTTCTCACCTTATTTGTACCTAAAATTATTAACAGTCTTGTAAAAGGTTACTCGATTATAATAATTAATGTAGAATCCAACGTAGCATTTGTTAAGTGTCAAAATGGGCTAATTAAAATTTCACACCAAGAATAATATTTAGTAGGTATACGTACATACATGCATGTAGTTTAGACACTGAATTAAAGTTAGACAAAGTTTACATATGAAAGTATCATTCTAATCGAGTAGTATTGAGTCAGTACACTTGTAAGTGTTCATAAATACTGAAATTTACTATTTTTTTTGCCTGAAAATAAACAAATTGTGAGTCCTATGTATTATTTGTAACTTTAATTTTTTTAAAAAATAACTTTTAAATATGATCAAATAAGTACTAGACCTTGTGAAAAGTTGATGTTTGGGGTGAAAGAATAGTGGTGAGTTGGTTGGTTGGGGGTGGGGTGGGTTTCTTAACTTGAGTGGCATCTCATGCACCTTCCATACATAAAATTGCTTGAATTTTCTTTAGACCCAAGCAAATGAGGAGTTGCATTATCTCTTTCTTATCCTTCTTGTACTAAGCACTATTATGATTACAATCTTTGTAGAAACATCCATTGAAGAAGCTCCTTCTTTAATTTAATTCAATCTTTTTTTGTGTGTTGAACACTGTATTTAGTGTTTGTTTGATAAAGTGTTTTTTTGTAGATTATAAGTAGTGAATCTTATAGAATATATAGATAAAAAATAAATAAAAATTGTAAATCCTATAAAATGTAAAAATGATAATTGATCAGTTTGTAATTGCATATAAACATTTTCAATAATATACATATTGTCTTATATAATAACTTAAGATTTTAGATCAATTGGATCAACATAGTATTAGAGTAGATATATGTGCTGGGTTCGAGTTTCATCAACTATTTAAATGAATTGTCTACGTGTTAGGTTCTGATGAGAAGAAATAAGCTACGCCTACACGTAAGGGAGTCGTGTTTAATACAAATTGAAATGATAAATATAGGTGGTTATATATAATAGTTTAAGCTTTTATATCAATTGATTCACATAGTAGAAAATAATTCTTCGAAGTTAATTGCGACTGGTCATATAAATTTCTTAAAAATAAATAAATTGATTATTCGACGAGCAAGATCAAATGACAAATTAGATCTTGAAAAAGCAAACAAAAATTGATTTATCGAACATTCGTTTGCTAGGGCCGAAAAAGCCGAAAAAATGATGAGAACTTTTGTTTTACACTTAATAAAAGTTAATAACTTTCATGTTTTTATATGGTGATGAATAGACGAAGTAAATGTTTGTTTTGTTATACTTTTAAGTAGTAAATTTTACAAAATATATGGCTAGTAAGTGAATAGTAAATTATGAATCTTACGAATGTGTAGATAAAAAATATATTTAACTAGTTTAAAAAAAAGTTAAACTTTGCCAAACGTGCTTTAAGACTCATTATATAGATATAAGGAGTGCTAAAACAAATTAAGAATTACAAAACACACTTCTCTCTCCTACCAAACACATTTGCATAGATTTCTTTCTTTTTTTTTTTCTATTTATTTTATTTTTACGATTTACAAAAATAAAAAATGAAGAGGGGTAGTTTGGGAAAAGAATCAATCGAGTAGGAGGCTCAAAAGTTTGCGTACACGGTCAATATTACTCGCAATCAATTATGGGCCTGGGCCCTGGTGACGTGTACACACAAGACTAATAACAAAAGGCCCAATACACTCAACATGATCCCACAGATACATATAACATATAGATATATAGAGAGAGAAGTAGAGATATAGAGAGAGAAAGCGAAGGCGTGGGGAGGTGGGGATGGTAGAGAGAGGAGACTATGGTGTAATGGAATGATGGAAGGGTTGGCCATGTTAAGGCAACTGATCGGACAAGTACAAGAGTTTTTGGAACTTCACGGTTCCCCTCCTACGGTTCCTCCTAATTACTTCCTTCAGTTTCGAGCTCAATCCACACCTCAGCGCCACCTCAGGTCCTTCTCTGAGTTCTCTCTACAATTTGTTTTAATCGGTGATGCTTTCTTTTAGTTTATGGATTTGGGAGAGTTTGTGTGCTCGAATTCGAGGATACTGAATTTGAAAATGTTAATTTGTTGTAATGAAAGTTGTTTTAATCGCTCGTGTTTTGTTTAAGTTTATCGATTCCGGCCGTGTGTTTGCTCGTTTTAAAGATTGTTTATGAATTTTCTGATTTTGTTTTAATTTTCTTTGGGGTTTTTTTAGGGAAGTTTCGTTCTTTGTGTGTGTGTTGGTGTGTAATATGGATTTCCTTAGTGTATCCTCGTGTTGATGGTATGAATATATGATATATCACTGCTGCTGCCATTTTTTGTGTTTTGGAGCTTCAGGTCACGCTGCTATACTAATCCGTTTTTTGCATTATTGTGTTAAAATCTTGCTGTGTGGCCTTTACTCAATTCTGTGCATCAATGTTGCTGCCAATTCCAGTGCACTTCATTGCTTAATTGACTCTTGTTTAGACTTGTTATCATCAGTTCTGTTGTTCTGTCCACTGCTTTTAAATTAAGATTAAAACTCAATTTAATTTAATTATTGTAGGTTTTAGAACTTTCAACTCTAAACAAGAATCTTAATACATATTTTTCTCTCTTGCTGTATTTTGCAAGAAAGATGAATAGTTTATTATTTATAGTTGAGCCCAATATCCACGAAATCCTCCCATTTGATCTCCTTTGTATTATAGCTAAGAAGCACGGACACACCATCATCGCTGACGTGTCGGTGTAGGATACATATCGGACACCGACACGTATCGGACACTTCGTCGGGTATTTGTTTAGAGTTTAGAAAAAATAGATCATTCTTTATGGTTCGGTCAATATTTTAAATAGGCAAATTATTTGTTTGTTAATATTAAAATGAGTCGGTTATTTTTTGAGTATTTGTTTTTTATGAAATAAGTATAGAAAATTTTATTTTCTTTACACTATAAATTTTAAAAATAAATTAATCGACGTGTCGACGGCATCTCGGTGTCGGTGTCGATAATTTTTCAAAAATTGCGTGTAAAAAATTAATTGACGTGTCGACAGTTTGTCTGTGTCAATATTGGTGTTTGTAGTTTTTCAAAAATTGCATGTAAAAAATTAATCGACATGTTGACAGCGTGTCGGTGTTGGTTGTTTTTAAAAAATCGCGTGTCAACGTATCCGATACATGTCGTATCGGACACGAGTATCCGTATCGGTGCATCATAGTATTATAGTTTCACGGGCTCTTTGCTGTATTTTGCAAGAATGTGGTCTCCTTGCATCACTCCGTCTCTTAAAGCTAAAAGCACCGTTATTTTGCAAGAATGTAGTTTTCTTTAATCACTCCGCCTCTTAAAGCTAAAATCACCGTTCTGTATTTCTTTTCTATCTATTGACATGCATAGACATTTTTTTTGTCTTTTTGTCTTTTTTCCCTTTCCTAGTATAGCACATCTTAGTTTAATTGGCCATTTGCGATGTTTAGTAACACTATGTATCATGAAATTCGCGCTAAAACCACTACTTTTTAATCTATTGTCTGGCTTGTGGAGTACCTGAAATTGTATTAGATTTATAATTTGATTGTTTGATTAGTTGGAAAATGTATTTGCCTATGTATCAACATGCACATCTGTTATCACATGTATATCTATCTATTTGATGCAAGGGATTTAAATGACTTTTACCATTTATTCAAGGCGAGTCTTGCACATTTGGTTAGGTCCTCCATAATCTTGCTAGAATTGTTCCATTTATGAGGAAGCCCCTATAGGCATGCCATGGGATTTTTGTCATGCACATTATGTGCGTGTCTATACTTTTATGGGATATTCCAAGACTAAACATCTAATTTGGTTATTTGTTGTGACTAAAATTCATCTCTCCAGTTTTCAGAACTGTGTCATTTAAGGCATTTAAGATTCAGTATACACTGCTGAATTTATTCTCCATCCGGTTATTAATTGTACTTTGACCGCTCAGAAGATGATAGAAGCAAAATTTATGGGTTTATCAATATCACAATTCAGGGGCTTTTGAGTTTGAATTGCATCTCATCACTCAACTTCTGTTCTCGGTGGAGTTTTGGAGGATAAACACGTTCAAACTCCCCACATGCTTATGCATTTATTTAGCGGCACTATAGACGGTGAAATTGTACGGTTGGTTCTGTTGTGTATACAATATGAAGTCAAGATTCGGGTTGGTGTATGATTATTATTGAAATTTATTTATTTTGCATATACTTTCCACGGTATACCAGGATAATTCATCTTCCCCCATTTTTGAGTTTGTAGTCATTCAAGTGGTTGAAGTTTTAGGATGCACAGAAATTATTTGGCTAACGCAATGATTTGTGTATGGGGCTCAGAAAATGGTAGATGAAAAAGGAAGGGATTTCAGGGTTTTTTAATAGAATTGTCTAAACATTTAAGAATGTTCCTTGCATTCATGCATGCATAATTTTTAGTCTCGGCATTGTTTCAGAGAATCAACATTTTATTTACAGAGAGGGTGAAGTAATGCCAGTAACAAGGCAGTATTTTGAAAAGAATGATGCGGGTTTCTTCATCTGAACTAAATAAGTAATGCCAAATGTAGTTTGTGCTACCTCTTTGTAGGTTTCACCATCATTTGTCCTACTTCATGCTTACTCAGAACTTAAGAAGACTATGAATGGGGTAACGAGAGATCGTAAAAAGCAGTCCCGGCTATGATGATTTTACAAGATTTAGTATAGTTCAAGTAATGGATTTTAGCCAACTGAAAGGATCTTTTTATCAATCCAGAGATCATTTAGATTCCATCCCCCCGTAAGTCAGCCCTAAGCAGGCCAAGGAATAAATTCCACGTGCCCCATGCTATTCTGGTCGGAGCTAAAAGGTCTTCCTTGAATAGATGTGAAAAGTGGATCTCCTCTGTTTTGTTTTTGTAATTAATTAATTTGTCCTTTTCATATGAATTCCATTTGCTGAAATTTTTCCCGTTGGCCCTACGACGTTGTTGTACTCTGTTTTGCCATATGGAATCTTATGCCTTGTAACTAATAAAATCTTGTATATATTCGATTGTTTCCTGGAATATTTCCTCCCTTCCAGTTCAGACCTTAGCACACCTAGTATCTGACTAAATAGGTATGTGAAAGAGTTTCACAATAATATTATGACAAACACGCGTCAATATAGTAACAGCTTGCTCGTTGGATTGACTCTGACGTAATTCGGATGCTATCATTTTGAGATATTCTTTCCTTACTTGAGCTTATTTTGAATAATTATGATGTCAATTTTTCTGATAAATGTATTCATTGCATTATTTTGTGAACCATAAGGTCCATTACTGACTTATTTGCTATAGTTGCCATTATTACCAGTAGATTATGTTTCTTTTACACCTCTACTCTTCTTCTTTGACATTTTATCGTAACTGTTTTCGCAGCTAATATTGTAAATTGAGAATGGTGTCATTATGAATTTGCCGTTATATTTAAGACTTGGTGCTAGGTATAAAATTCCAAACTTTTTGCATCTTTCCAATGTCAAGTGACACTAATACACGTGATAAGTGTGCAATTTATGCTTTTGAAATTTGTTTCGTCCATATGATCTTTCTAGCAAGCCATCCACTGCATTGTTCTTTTCTCTTTTTGCGATTTCAGATTAAACATCTAAAGGACCTTCTATAGTTTTGCAGATGGTGTTTTGTTGATCTTGATAATAGCTCTGTAGATTATGGTTGCTATAATCTCATAATGACTGCTGGTAAATCCGAAAATTTGAAAATGTTGGAACCTGGTAAACCTCCACCCACAAAAAAGGCTCGAAAAGAATCCCGTCGAGGAAAAGTGATTGCCAGTACAAGCTCTACAGAAAATATGGAACAGCGTATCTGGAAAGAATTTCCAGAAGATCTCTTTGAAGCTGTGATAGCAAGACTTCCAATCGCTACATTTTTCCGTTTCCGTTCAGTTTGCCGGAAGTGGAATTCGTTGCTCGTTTCCCATAGTTTTTCTCAACAATGTGTGCAAGTTAAGCAGCCCCAACCTTGGTTTTACACCATCACTCATGAAAATGTGAATATTGGAGCCATGTATGATCCTTCATTGAAGAAATGGCACCACCTGTCAGTTCCCCCCTTGCCAACAAAATTGATTGTGTTGCCGGTGGCATCAGCTGGGGGGCTCGTCTGTTTTCTTGATATCGGGCATACGAGCTTTTACGTGTGCAACCCTCTTACGAGGTCCTTCAAAGAGTTGCCGGGCAGGTCAGTTAAGGTCTGGTCTCGTGTGGCTGTAGGGATGACTCTGAACGGGAAACCCGATGGTTCAGATTATAAGATCCTTTGGGTTGGTTGTGACGGCGAGTACGAAGTCTACGACTCCGGAAAGAACTCTTGGACACGTCCTGGAATCATGCCTTCAAACATTAAGCTCCCATTGACACTGAACTTCAGGTCTCAGGCAGTTTCCATTGATGGAACACTTCACTTCATGCGGTCTGACCCTGATGGGATAGTGTCCTACGATATGGTTTCCGGGGTATGGAAGCAATACATAATCCCGGCACCTCTACATCTCAACGATCAAACACTAGCGGAATGTGGGGGGAGGATCATGCTCGTGGGGCTACTCACCAAGAATGCTGCCACGTGTGTGTGCATATGGGAGCTACAAAAGATGACGCTCTTGTGGAAGGAGGTTGACAGAATGCCAAACTTATGGTGCTTGGACTTTTACGGAAAGCACGTTAGGATGACTTGCCTGGGCAACAAAGGTTTGCTTATGCTATCTCTGAGATCGAGGCAAATGAATAGGCTGGTTACATACGATTTATCGACCGGTGAATGGGTTAAGGTACCTGGCTGCATGTTGCCACACGGGAGAAAGAGGCAATGGATTGCATGCGGCACTGCATTTTACCCGTGTTTGACGGCTTCGGCTTAATTTGGGTTGGTTCTAAATTCAGGCAGCATTGGAATATTAGGATTCATTTTCAGGTCCATTGGCAGCACAATTTTCTTTGTGATGATCCTTTAAAGCACGATATTTTAACTAATTTCTCCTGTACAAACTACTGCTGTTAAATTTATGATTTCCAGAGACATTATTTAAAGTACTCTTTAGTTTACTCTGTATGCAGCTGCCTTTGTGTATAACTCTGTGCTCTATTCAGTAATGCAATTATGCAAATAATCTCTTTATATTTATCTTTGAACGAGTCCTCCACCAATTCATGTGGGCACCTATTATGTTAATTCTCCATTGCAGCAGAACCCTACAAAAACCCCCTCAAAGGCAGCTACATACAGAGGAATGAGGATCAATATAGTTCCCTTGTAAAAGAAGATGTTTGATGGCCCGTTGGTAAAACTTAATCTTCCGAGTTGTCCCTCAAACTCTGGCAGGGTATTTTTCTTGGATTCTTAAGAATGACAAAATCTTTGGCTCTAGCCCGGAATAGGGCGGGATGGGAAACATTGTCCCGATCTTAACTCTTATTTTTAGTTTCAATTTGTTTATTTTGCTTTTTAAAATTTAAATCATATTGAAAAATGAAAAATAAAAAATAAACAAGTAAATGAGGAGAAGGGACAAGGAAATGAGATATTTTAATTTCTTTCTTACTTCGTCTTCTTGATATCCCTGTAATCTAATTTTTCGATTCGTTGTCATCTCTAAACTTTTGGTAGCATTTATCATTCAGGCACACTAGTCTTTAAGCTCGCATTAAGAGTATGTTTGATATGAATTTTTTTTTTCTTTTTTTCTATACAACTTTTCAATCATACATTTTACCAACTTTTATTAAAAAATTTACTTTCAAACTTCACCAAACCGGGCACTTAGCATCCAAAAAACTGTCAAATATGACGTGTTCCATGCTGAAATATTACAAGTACCCTTACATGTCCACTAAACATTTTCAAAATAGCAAGACAAGTGAACGATGGTGTTGCAAGACAGTAGTGATACTTGTTCCGTGGAGACAAACCCGTTTGGCAGCTCCGCGGACTTCCCGTGTAGACCAATACCCATTTGGCCAATGCAAATTCGAATTTTAATCTTCCCAACAGCATTTCCTTTTGGTGGTTAGCTTTTACATTGAGAGCTTAAAATAGTGACTTAGCACTCCAATTCAGTGGCTGGCACTTCATTTAACAAGGGTCATATAAATCAATCAATTACAGTAAAACTTACTCTTTTGCTATTAGACCTGTTTTCCAAATTAAGTAAAGACGATTCAATTTCATCCACGACTAACTAAAATAATAATATTAGACTAAACTTATTTGCAATAAATTTAAAATCGATTATATAAATTATTTTTGACCACCAAGTCATCTAAAATAATTACATATTTAACAACCTTCTAACCCCACGCTATTCTAACTTATTCTATAATGATTACGTCTCTCAATAAACACCTCTTTAAGTCAACACAAAAGATGTCACATCCCTTAATTTAATCTCAATTCATGAATGTTACATCCTTCAAATGTATTCTTATTTGTAATTGTATCATTTCAACGTGACCACCCAATCTTAACATCCTCATTCTCACTACGCTAATTTTATTTTGTTCTTTAGCAACTCCGCGCTCAATACCATAAAATATAATAATAGAGCCTTAATCAATATCTTGGAGGTCTGACACAATTAGTTTGAGTAGAAACAGGTAAATTCTTCAACATTCACAAAATGAATGGCAAACATATCAATACTAACATAAGTGATATAAGATGAACATGAAAATACGATTGCATTGAGCTCACACGATATCGAGATATAGGATTGACATGAACACACAAACTTAAAAACCAGAAAAGAGAACAGAGATAAGAAAACCAAAAATTGGAAAGATATGTAGGGTAAATATTATAATTATGTCTAAAGTTCTTCACATTATGATTAAAAACTCTCAACTAGTAAAAATTCTCATGCATTTCTGTATTTGGGCTAAATCATTACAACAAACTGCCGTTTGTTTATCAAAAGAGCATTACACGATGGTTAAGCCATGCCTCCACTTGTTGCTGTCCTGATTATCTGGAACAGAGCTGGAAGAGAAGAGGAGATGAGAAGAATCCATTATTTCAGTTGGAAAATAAGTACGGAAACAATCGGAAAATCATCTTATGGCTAAAAAAGAAAGTAATCGTACACTGCAGCTCTTGATTCACACAAAGCACTATATAGCGTGCAACTGTAAGTTAAAAAATGTCTTGTGCTTCGGCTGGACAGCCATAAACACAATGATAGATCTCCGAATGATAGCAGCAAGCAAATATGCTAACAACGAAAATGATACTATTCAGACTACAATGTGTTTCTAAAATAAGTTAACTAATGCAGCAGGGCCGACAGATTGAGATCCATACTTTCTTTTTTTTTTCTTTTTTTTATGGATAAAAAATGAATTATATTCTACTATAGATCATCACGCTCAAAACACGAAATAAACAAAGGTAATGAATCAACCAAGTATAGGTCACCGGGTGATAAAGTAGCTCTGATGGTTAAATTGTGGTCTACTTTATATAAGTATTTCATCTAGAATATGCAAATTACTGGGCCTTGACATACATGCATTGTTTGTCTTAGGAAATAATTTTAGAAACTCTATTTTCAGAAATAATACTGCAGAAAACAGAGCTACAACTTCGATCTATGAGCTCAATTTTTTCCACGGGAATTTGTTCAGTGAACTTCAACAACATAAACCATAACTATTAGGTTCTACTTCTCAAAATTATCAGCAACAAGGGATTCAAAGTCAACAGTAATCAAGAAACTAATACAAATTTACATGTTGGAATGAAGAATAGTGAAAAATATTAAATCTTACATGATCCAATGACAACAAATATGAAGAACCCAATCAATATAGGGCCAACTGGATAGTTGTTTCCCTTCTTTGTGCTAGGGTCTGGGACAAGCCCTCGCTTGGTAATGTTTTTCTCAAACTTCTCCACCTTCCTGTCAGCAAGCCTCATCGAAGTCGTCTGAAGGAAAGAAAAATATCACAGGCCATTCATGAATTAACCAAAATGTTGCACATCATGCCAAAGAATATTGAGACTATCCTGAAATAGACTAATCTTAGAAAAAACCCACAATCAACACCCTCTAAAAACAAAGAAAAGAAGCCAGAAAAAAAAAAAAAAGAAAAGAAAAACTCAGCATGCTGTTTTTGTTGTAACATAATAAAAAAATGCCAAATACTGCATTAAATCATCAGCAATGCCTAACAACAAAAGGAGAGTTAGCTTACAATTATATTGGGTAAGTAAAAGGTCAGATTACAACTAGAAAGATTTAAACATCAATTTCTCCTTTTTTATCAATTCACCCAAAATAGAACTTCAATTTCAAGCTAAGCAAGAAAATTTATCCTTTTATGCTTTTTTTCCTTTCCCACTTCAATTTGTGAATCACATAAACAAGTAGGTACAAAAACTCGAATTTCTTTCAATTAATTAATTAACATAAATACAGATCAACAATATAAAATCACCACGGTGTCTCTGAAAACATCCCAGCAAAAGATTCATACATCAAAAGAATTTAACATAAATACAGATCAACAATATAAAATCACCATGAAAACATCCCAGCAAAAGATTCATATATCAAAAGAATTAATTCTTTTTTTTTCTTTCTGAATGAAGTAATAGATCAATATGATACTCAATGATCCACAAGAAAATAAAAGCAAGAAACTGTAACCTTATAATTTGACAAGCACAATCTTCCCAAATTTTGTTTCTTTTTTATCAACAATTTTTGAACTTATTTGTAGGTAGCATTTCACCGGAATTAAAATTTTCAGCAATGCAACTACTATTCCCACAAAACAACACCTCGAAACAAATTTCTAATTACGTGATAATATTTTCTGTGCATTTATATACCAAACAATTTATGCTCTAAATAATCAATACAGAACGCTACACAATCTACATTAAGATTTCCATAACAAATTCATAATCACAAACACCCCAAAGTTTGAAAAAAGAAAAAGAAAAAATATTAATTTCACGCCAGATAGAATCACATAACACCACATAATTCCATAAAAAATTATTACCATACAAAATCAGAAGCATATTCGGCAAAGATTAAAAAACTAAAAAAAAAAAAAAAGATTAAAATTCTTACCATGGTAGAAGGGAGATCAGGTATTCGGCAACAGTTGGACCAAATTAAACCCGGAAAATTACAGGTGATTAGCTCCGGCGGCGGCGAGCCAAAATTGATACCGATCTACTTATTTTGCCTCTCTTTTCGCTTAATTTTTGGCTTATAATTGATTGGAAAATTAAACAGTTCAGAAATATTTATAGTTGAGATTACGTGAGAGAAATAATAAAATATCCACAAACGCCGCGTCACGAAATTGTTGTGATTGGATCAAAGCGCATACGTGTCGCTAACTGATTGGGTAGTCTAGGTGCACGTAAGCTCGTTTCACTGGATTTTTTGTTTCCCTTTCCTTTTATATTGTTGAGTTAACCGGTTCAACCTCAAGAATTGAATGGGTGATAATCTATATTCTAAAATTCATAAAGTTTGATTAAGGGTAAATAGCACAAAACGTCCCTACCTATTGAGGGTATTGTGGAAAACGTCCCTACCTTCAAATTTTTGGCATTTTTGCCCTTACCTACTGAATTTCTTGCGCAAAAGGTCCTTCAGTCCAAAATCATAGGGGTAAATTAGTCCAACCACTTTTTTCACATATATATTACTTCTTTTAAAATTGGGGGGCTTCCCATGCAATTTTCAAAATTGCACGGCAGACCCCGTCCCCAAATCTAAAGTCATCCGACATGGCTGAGGTTGCGCAGAAGCTTGAACAGCTTGAAGAAGTGATGGGCAGTGTACAACAAGATGGGCTTTCTCAAATAGCATCGGAAACTGTGCATTACAATCCTTCAGATCTCTCGTCATGGCTTGAATCCATGATTTCTGAGCTCAACCCTGTTCCTAATTTTGACTCCTTCAACTCTATTGTCCAAGATCGATTTCTTGAATCCTCTACTGTTACTAGTATTGATTCCCATAGCCATAATAGCTTGAATAGCCATGGCTGTGCTCAAATCTCTGTTTCAACCCAGCAACAAATGGTTGTTGATTCGGATTTTGGTTCAGATCTTATTTCTATTCCGGGGAAAGCCATGTATCCCACAAGTCAACAGCACCCATTGATGAAGATGGGAATCCTAACTTACGTGTCATCAATAAGTAATATTAATTTAGAAATATTATTTGTAGAATTCGCTAATCAATTCGCTAATGAAGGCTTTCATGATTAGATACTTGTTGTTATTGCAGTTTATTTGCTGAAACGGATAAAGATGCTAACGGATATATATGTAGCCACGAGCTGGAAACGTTGATGAATATTTTCATGCCACAGAAGATGAACATCCACAAAAAATCATTTGTTTCTCTTGCAATGAAAAAATTTGATACGGACAATGACGATAAAATCAACAAATCTGAATTCATCAAAGCGTGCATATGGATAGCTGATTCCAACGCGCAGACTAGAAGTGATGATTCATCTTCAAGAGATTTTTCGGACGAGGCAATAGTTTTTGAAGAGATTTGGGGACGGGGGTCTGTCGTGCAATTTTGGAAATTGCATGGGAAGCCCCCCAATTTTAAAAGAAGTAATATATATGTGAAAAAAGTGGTTGGACTAATTTACCCCTATGATTTTGGACTGAAGGACCTTTTACGCAAGAAATCCAGTAGGTAAGGGCAAAAATGTCAAAAATTTGAAGATAGGGACGTTTTCCACAATACCCTCAATAGGTAGGGACGTTTTGTGCTATTTACCCTTTGATTAAATATAATGGTCCATGTTTCAATCTTTTTAAACCTAGGCCGGTGTGTGACAAAGACAAAGTGTGAGACTTTTCACACTTCATGTTTAGATTCCTAGGCAGTCTATTCGAATTTTTTAAAAAATGATCATAATATTTTCATAGTTTTTTATTTATTTTTTGAATGGATATCTTCATAGTTACAATGTGTAATAAATGAAATATTATTAATTTCAATAAGTGACTGTTTGATTTTGTTAAAAATTAAAATTTTAGTAGATTTTAATAAAAATTTATCAAATGTATGATTAAAAAACTAATAAAAATTGTAAATTATCTGTGTATTTAAAATTAATTGTTAATTCAGATTACAATTTTTAACTAAATCAAACTTCGCCTAAAATTTTAAATTCAATTTGGTTACATAGTTGGATCTTCTAACCATTGGTTTCACAATAACAACCAAACAAAAACCGACTCTGAGGAAGATTTCGCATATGTTTGGTGGTGCTTAAATTATAATTTTAGTTGGTCAAAATGGTCAAACATACTTTTTATCTACACATTTCATAGGACCCACAACTTACAACCCATTTTTATATACACATTCACCCACAACTTATAATATAAACACTTAAAAAATAATTTCAACACTACCAATCATTTACTTCGAATGCTCTTGCGTGGTCTGGGTTGGTACTTAGTAGTCGTGTCCTTACCCGAATGTTTCTATTTGCTTACCTTGTTTTAGCTCATGTTTGACTAAAATTAAATTATAATTTAAGTTGATTAAACTGATCAAATATATTTTTTATTCACATTTCATAAAATCACTACTTACCATTCACTTATTATTTACGTATTTCATAATATCTACAACTTATAAACACTTCAAAAATAATTAAAACTCTATCATTACATGTTCTTGATTCTTTATCTTAAACTGAACCCAATCCATAACCCCGATGGAGGATTCTTCCAGTCTCAGAAGATCTGATGTAGCGTGTTAACTAGCGAAACTAGTAAGAAATAGAAAGAAACACTCTAGGATGGAAAAGCAACACTGAAATGCCCAAAAAAGAGAAGAATGTTATTAACTGGAAATTTAACAATGAGATAGTGAATACCAGTATTCAGACTTCAAAAGAAAATAACCACAACCGACAATAGTACAGTACAATCTGGTTGTTTGAGAGATTCGATCGGAACTGCAGATAACACAACTCACTACAGTTCATGAATGTATAAGAGTGAGCAATATAATGACTACGGAGACGTGCGTACTGTAGGATAAAATGGAAAAGCTAATCCTCTGATCTCTTACTATAAGCGCAATCTATGAGCAAGTGGGATAGGACCTGATGAGAAAACTGAATCTTTTCTTCTCCGGGGAATCTTCTTGTTTCCCTTGGATTTTTATGCTGTGGAAAACCGTTTTGAAGCCAGCAACTTTAAGCAACAGATTGACAGTCACCTCCAATTCGGCTATTCTTAATTTTAGTCTTCAAGTACTTGAACTATTTTAACTTTGTGCATTATTTCGTCGTCTATGAGTTCATTCCATTCAATGGACCTGTTCTGGTACAAAGCCCAGACATTTCCCATCCGAGGAAATATCCTGAATGGCTTCACGAGTACCTTTCCTCCATCTGACTTTGTGTGAGAAGTGTTGAGTGAGTTGCACATTTAATTTCTACCTATTCTGAAATACCAGCATGTTTATGAGAAACCAGAACAAAACCAATTTAGTGGGCCTAACACGCTGCCGATCTTGGATTAAGAATTAAGGCAGATGATCAGCAACTTGAATGGATTTGGAGAAATTACACGACAAAACATTCCCATCATCATTGTATGCAGTCACCCCTGATATCTGAAACAATTTACCATTCGATCTTTATCGAAATCATGAAAATCTGGCTCTGGGACAACATTTGGCATTTGCTTGGTCAGATCCCTGTGTAGTTAGGGCTCGGAATATATTGCACTACTGTCTTTTTCATTTTTTTATTTTTATTTTTTTGGTATGTACTTAAGCTTCCCTTCTATCTGCAGTTTTGGCCACGGGACCTGAGTTCCTTCATCTAATTTCTTAGGTACTTCCTCTCAAGCCTTCTCCGTTCACCAGCTCCATTTTGTCCTTGCTCGTACCACAATCTTCGGCTCCTTTTCTTCTCTTCACTGCATTGGAGCACACAGATTCAGCTTCAATTCTTGTTTTGGAGGAATGATTTTTCCTTCTCCTCGCCTCTTCTCTTCTCGTGGCAGCCTGTGCTTTCTGACGTTCTTTTCTCACTCTTTCATACACCTGTTGAACCAAATCTGCGACTTGGACAGCTGATGCAGTACTAGTTGTCCCAGAGAAAGGAGTCCATTCGGATTTGCTGTGATTGGACGAGTTGTTATTGTTGAACTCAAACATTCCTGCACTTGCAGTAGCTTTCTTTTGTGCAGTAGCAGATGGTTGCTCGGTTTCAACTGCAAAGTAGGCCTCAAGGCATTTGGGGCAAAGCAGATTATGATTAAGATGCATTCTCAGACATTCATATTGCATTTTGCATCGATGACAGACGGTCCAAAATGTCTGCCTTTCCTTCTTACGAGGTGGTGCAGGAACATAGGAGGCATCCCTCTTCACGGAATTACCTTTTGAAACCCTCATTTGTGAAGCTGCAGTTTTAGCAAACTTGTATGGTGTTGATGTACAGCCATTTGTTGCCCGATTTCCTGGCTGGAATTTTGCACCGGACCTCTGGTCATATGCTAATCTCTTGTATTTATCCGACAGCAAACTCCAGGCTTCTGACACAAGCTTGAACGCCCCTTCAGCCCCGAAAGATTTGTTCTTATCAGGATGAAGCAGAAGAGCCAGTTTCCTGTACTTTTTCCTTATTGTCTCAACATCAGCTAGAGGATTCACACCAAGAACCCCATACCAATTCCCTTCACCATTTATTTTCTCCTCGGCAGAAATATACACATCTAGGGTGGAAACCATTCGGGAAACATCCTCTAGCTCAGGATATAAATTTAGAGCCTTGAGAGCATATTTTTTAGCTCCCTTACTGTCCTTGGCCAGAAACTTCCTCACAGCAATTTCTTTCGCTCTTGCAGCCTCGTCTCTATTGCACTCCATCTACTCCGAACCTCTCTCTTCTCCCCACCTATAATAATATCTTTTATATTATTATTATTATTATAAAATTTATCTTTACTTTTACAACAATATATAATGTTCTCAAATATTTTTCTAAGACAACGTATTCCCTATAGTTATTCTAAATGAAAAAAACTAGTATAAAAATAAAATTACAAAATAAAAACATTAGAAAAGGAATTAATTTAATTAATTATGGTTAAAATTAATATTTTAATCATGCATAATTAGATAAACTAAAAGAAAAATCTGAAAAGCTACCTTTTTGCTATCCCTCAAAATCAGCTGCGAGATGCTACAGATTCTTCTATAACCTAAAACAACTTTGGATTGTTTGAACTCCAAAATCAATCCTAAACGGCTTTAAGCTTAGCCAAACATGCTTTAAAATCCTGCATTCTGGAAAATCCAAACCCCAGACTCAGGAAAATAAATGCATATATCCCAGGAGATAAAACATAAAACAATTAACAAAACACATGAAACCCAGCTAAATTCGAAAAATCCACCCAAATCGGCATTTTAATATTCATCGAAAAATTTAAAACAAATTAATCAAGATTCATAAATACATAATTCAGCGAGCATAATTTGGTATTTAAAATAAAAAAACCCAAGTACTGCTAATTCGCTAAATCATTACATTTTCACTGTCGAGCTAAAAATTACTTCAAATTTAACGATCATTACACAAAACCATATTTAGAAAACAAAATTTAAGATGATTAGAAGCACACAATAACTAAATAATTAACCAAGAAAATTAAATATTTTATTGCGCAGAGGAAGAAACTTAGAACATTGATCAGTGTAAATAAATAAGATGCAAATACAGTAAAAATACATAGTAGACTGTAGAGTAGATATAGGTTTACCGTAATTGAGAGAGTGAATTGTTTCTGGGATTCCATGAATTTGAGCCGCAGATGCAGATCCTCTTCAGTGGAACTATATTTTCTGAGATTAATCCCAAATAATCCCTTAGATTGGAGAATTTTATGATTTTGTTATTTTCTTGAGTGAAAGAGACACAACTCCACAAAGAATAGTCGGCGGGACCGTCTCATATTGGAAGCACATTTCTCAGATATGATTGGATTTTTTTGCACAAATAGTTGCACTCACCCGTGGGTTGAGATATCCTTTCATTTTTTGCAGGAATATCCTATTTCAACCTGGCAAAAATAGTCCTTTATGTCCATATTCGTCCAATTTTTCTGGCTCGCGTGTATTCTACCGTCTTCATTTTATAAAAACATTTCTGTATTCCACTATTCTATAAGGAGCATAAGGAGAGTGTATTCAATTAAAATTTTTAAAAATTTTAATTGATTTTTATAAGTAGGTGATTTTTGTAGAATTTGTGGACTTTTAAGTGATTTTTATAGATTTGTTTAGAATTAATAAAAGTCTTTTTTAAATTTCTGTAGACTTTTATTAAAAACTTCTATTTACTTTCATTTTTTTTTAAATATTAAGCTAAATTTATATATACTATAATATTTATTTATATGTCTAAATCATCTACAAAACATATAATTAAGAACTCAAAATAATAAATTATATTTCTCATTGTTAGCCTGTCATTCTTATTGACTGTGAAATTAATAAAGTAGGTTAACTTATGTTATTGTATATATACATAAGTATTTATTGATTCATTCTTTATTTTCAATAAAAAAAAATTCTCTAAAATAAAGAGAAATCATAAAAGATTGTATATTCTAGATTCATTTTTTTGGCACAAAATTATTTTAACAATGTTTATAATAATATAAATAACAGAAAAATAATGACACACCTATTTTGTTGACCTATTAGCCAAATTAAATTACATTAATAAAATAATCAAAGTAAAACAAAAGATTTTCAGTACAATACCAAACTATTACCATGAAATAATTTTTAATAATTAAGCGAAAAATTTGACTCTTACTAACATTAATCAAAATACTGTAAATTCATCACGTAAAATATCCTCAAGTTTTGACACAAAATTACTGTGATCTCAAAGTTTTGATTACTGCAAATTTTAGATACAATTGCATATAAATTATTGATTACAACAAATTCTTATTTGAATGGAAGAGATACAAAAAAAATCTTAGAAGTGAAAAAAAATGGACGTTCTTTATTTTGGGGCTCTGAAATCTTCACAAATATCACGGTAGATGAGAGAATTTTTTTTAGATTTGCTATATATACTTTTCACTAAAAAGTCTCCAAAAGTCTCTAGAAGTCTGGTAAATAAAGAATATCTAGAAGTATTTCTCAATTTGAATACCCCGTAACTTATAGAGACTCATACAAAGTTTTAATTGAATATCCCGTGATTTTTAAAGACTTTTTAAAAGTCTCTAAAAGTCTCAATTGAATATATCAATACTTTTAGAGATTCTTAAAAAGTCTACATTGAATACATCTAAACTTTTAAATACTTAAAAGTCTTTAAAAGTCTTAATTTGAATAAACCTCCCTAATTCTGTAGATGTGAACATGAAGATATATATGAAGAAAATTGAATCCCCATTTTGTTTCAAATTTTTTTCCCAAATTGTGTGAAAAAAATTCCAAATTTTTGTCCAAAAACCGTACATATTTAGGAAACATTTTTATGTCCGGTGAAATTTCAGCGACTAACAAAGAACAAGTAAGTAGTATAATCCAAATTGTTTGATATTAGTGTGTGTTGTAGATAGTTTGAAAGATGTTTGATCAACCAACTGTTCTATGGTGTAATAAAATTTGCAATTTTTGTTGTTGTTGCAGTGAGTAGTGCTTCAGACACGGCTGCAAATGAAACCAAAAGTGCAAGATTCAGACTATATCAAGAAGAAGCACCCGTATACGGTTAGTTTTTTAAAATTTTGTAAAAAAGTGTTACTGCCTAAGGATGGTAGTCATTTGCTCACCAATTTCAAAATTTTTCCATTGTTTAATTTTGTAATTTTTGTTAGTTTTGTAAGAAATTGCTTCGCGACTGATTTTTTTTGTTTGCATGCAGGTAAGGAATTATCATACTTTACTATTATTGTTCATCATGGAGGTATCATGTTGACCAAGTCCAATAACTTGGTTTATGAACATGGGGAGGTAGACTATATGGACTATGTTGATTCAAGGACTTTGAATAGACAACTTTTGGACAAACTTGTAAAGAGAATAGAACTTGATTTGCCAATGGAGTTTTTTTTATAAGAAACAAAAGATGTAATTGCTAGAAAGGCTTGTTAGAATACGTAGCAATGGAGACATTGCCATGTTATTGAAGGATAGAAATAGAGCAACTCATGTTGACATTTACCTCGTGCGTTCTACACCAACTCATGAATTGGAATGGAACTGGTCAATTCCAATACCATCTCGACCACCACCACCAGACAATAATAGCAACGTCAGGAAGGGAATTGTTATCACAGATCCTGAAATTGGAGAAGAACTACCTAGGTTTGATCCCTCCAAGTTGCAATATAAATCAAAAAGAGAGAAGCGAAAGTGTAAACAAGAGGAAGATCACATGAGAAGGAGAAGCAAGAGGCATAGACAAAATAGCAATGTGAAGTTGGTTCAAATTGTGAAACTTTGAGGTGGTGAAGGTGATATAGAAGATGATAATGATGATATAGTAAAAGGAGTTGTACCAAAAAATGAGTTGAAAAAGGTGAAAAAGTAGTAGAAGATGTAATGAGGACTGGAGGTGACAAGGTGAAAGGAGTTGTTGGAGATGAATTTGGTTGTTGTGAAATTGGGAATGAAGGTGACACTGTTGGAATTGAAGGTGAAATGGACGCAGAAGGTGAAACTGGTGGAATTGAAGGTAAAATGGAGAATAATGATCAAGCTGCAGAGGGTGTGGGGATACATCCTGAAAGTGCATAGTTTACTGAACATACAGATTGTAACATAGAGGTTGAATGTGAAGCATTTTTGGACAGACATCAAGATGATATTTGGAACAGTTGGGAAGATGGATTTTGAATAAATAACAAAGAAGACCCAAGGCCAACACAATAACCTCAACCTATACCTGAGTCCGAAGAGCACGTAGTACAGGCTGAGGAATTTGAACAAGTCATTGTGGACTCAGACTTTGAATATGGAGAAGAGCCCATACCAATACAAGATCATCAACCTTTTAACTGTAAATGTGGATCTGGGATTGGATGATATTGCTGGCCAGTAAGGCAATGGTGATGACACTGACTATGATGATTCAGACGAGTTGAAAAGTCTTGTAAGTAATAACAAAGAAAATGTTGCTACCACAAGGAGGCAATATACATTCAACCCAAACACTGATATGGAAAATCCAAGCTTTATAGTTGGTAAGGCAATTTACATTTCATTTTTCTTATAATACATCTATGTTTTTCTTTAGCATCTTTATTTACATTTCATTTTTATTTTTCACGTCAAATGTTTGAGAGTAAAAAGATATTAAAATAAGTAGTGACTAAGCATGCTGTTAGGACATATAGGGACATCAGATTCAAGAAAAATTACAAAGATAGATTAAGAGCCAAGTGTGTACAGCCTTGCCATTAGTACTATATGGAAACACTCAGGAAGACAACATGGATGGATGGGCATATGATTGGCTCGCTGGTAAGCCAGTTAGTCAATGGAGTAGGGCCCATTTTAAAGAAGATAGTGATTATGATATGTTGCTAAACAATCTTTGCAAGGCTTTCAATCGCTCCATTCTTACTGCTAGAGAAAAGCCAATACTGAGCATGTTGGAGCAAATTAGGGTTTATTTAATGAGTAGAATAATGGCAGACTGGAATGTTGTGAAAAATGGAGCCACCAGGTGAGACCTAGGATAATGAAGATTTTGGAAAATAATGGAAAATTGAGTGGCAATCATATTGCCACTTATTTTAGAAACATGAAGTTTGAGGTAAGAGATATGCATGGAGGTGTACATGCAGTGGCCTTATCTTCCATGACCCGCTCCTGCAGAAGCTAGCAACTAAGTGGACTGTCTTGTGTCCATGTAATGGTAGCTTTATCTTTAAGGAGAATGTAATCAAATCTAATGGATTATGTGGCTAGCTATTACAAGAAGGAAGCCTATTTGAAGATATATTCATCTTCAATTTCTCCAATGCCAGATCCTGAATTATGGCCCAATGCATGTCAGTACCCATTGACACCTCCTTTTTATACACAAAAGAAGGCTGGGAGGCCTAAAAAAGCAAGGATAAAGGAGCCTAGAGAAGTACAATAGTCACATGCAGAGAATGTTAGCATGGTTGGTTTGAAAATAAGGTGCAAAAAATATAGGTAGTAGGATCACCACAAAAGAACATGCAAAGGTACAGAACCACCAGCTGCAACATCTTGATTGCATTTGAAGAAGAAGAAATGAAGAGTCTTTTTGTGAACTACAAGCTACATTAGACTTTTGTTTTTGCGTCTCTCATCTTGTTTTCTTCACTGTCTATGGAACATTTGTGCAATGCATCTGTCTATGGAACAAAAATATTTGTTTTTACTATTGTGGTTTTTTTTTTTTTTGATTGCTGGGAATGTGTAATTTGCATATGTAATTCTTTCTCTTTTGGTGTAATTTGCATATGTATGAGGTAATTGCATTATGTTTATTTGGATTGAGAATTGATGTGTATAATGATTTGTTCATTTTATTAGTTCTAGTATTTATGGCTAAACTGTTTTGTTTTGCTTTAAATTTAGGGACCAATCATGCCGAAACATATAAAATGATAGGGACCAAACTTTCCAAAAAATCCAAATGATAGAGATCACACATGTCACACAATCTAGAAGATAAAGACCAAATATGGTAAACAATCCAAATGATAAGTACCAAATGTGCCAAGAACTGACTAACATTTTTGAATTGTGGATCTTCCACCATCCATCTCTTCAATTAAATTAAATTACATAATTGAACTCAAAATATAACACATACACAGCTTTTTTTCATACCAACTACACAGTTCACGATCCAGACTGCATTAGGAACATTGTAATAATGCCACATAAAAACCCGAACACCTACATTTTTCATGCACATCACTTTTCATTATTGAGGATTTTAATTGCTTCTTCGTACTCATTCTTAGACCTTAGGAAGCCAGAGATTATCTGTGTTGATTAAATGCATATGGGTGGGTCGTACCAAGTGAAAAATTCACACCCACCAGTTTTCTATACAACAACAACAAAAAACACAAACAAAAATAAGGCATAATATGCACATTTTTGCCAAAAATAGAATAACAATGAATGAAATAAACTACTTGACTCACTCTTTTGGACTATGCCAACTAAGTGTTGTAACACATTGTTTCAAATGTTAATAATACAATTTTCTATTACGTCAAACTACTAAGTTGGTGTAGGTAGGGGTCTGGTTATATTCTCATTGTGCAATTGTACTTTGCACATTAGCCACGAGTTTGAAAAGCAAATTAAACACATAAAATTGGTAAGAATGCATTGCATTGTAACAACCCTTAAAAGAACTTAAGAAATGACAACCATCAATAGCTTCTAGTAATAAATTCATGGTAATATCTTTGCACTATTTTATTGACTTGTTCTATCATTTTGAATATATGTTCATTATATATTGATGGAATTGAATAATCAATACTGGCCACAAGAAAAAAACTTCAACCATATCCTCAAATGAAGACCATCTTTCCAAAAAAAGAATAAATGTATAATTGATAAAGGTGTAAATTAAGACAAATGATAAAGAGATAAGAGAAACTATGATTTTCAGCCTTTATCCAATTAGTATAGGTGAAACACATGTGCTCTAAGAAATGTTGGCACATGAATAATGAACAAATGGGCGTAACAATTGAAACCGTAACATTAAAAATGAACAATGGGTATACAACCACTTTGAGAACTTTGCTCGAACTACAATTTTCGAAGAGTAATAGCAGGTAGTATAATGGTAGAACTTCAACCTGCAAGTCAATGTATTGATAACCATAACTTTAGATGTCGCATTTACATTTCCAAGAAACCATTAGTTCGGGTGTATAAAGTAATTTCAACCAAGGATTCCATAATAATCTCCAATGACGTAAAAATCAGATTTAAATATTAACTTACATATACAACATCGTATAACAAACAACACTCATCATTTTACTTCATTTTATTTATCCTCCACAGATAACAATAATCAATAATATTATGAGGAAACATTGGATAGTAGAATCTCCCAACAATGAGGAATACCAATATGAATATTAATAATTAAGGGTAATAGTATCAAATTCATAGTACTATGACGTAACAAGCACGTAAACATAAGTTGTTGGAGGCGAAAATAATCATAAAAAAGATTGTTCTGTAGATTAACAACATTAGAAGAAAAATGTTAAATCACAATTGAGGAGTACCAACATGATTTAACAGTTTGAGATAATCTATATATATATATATATATATAAAAAGAGAACTGTTGTCAAAATTTATTTTCTCGCCCAAATGTACTTTCATATTTAGAATTTTAGTTTTTGTTTTTTTGGAAATGGATTTTTTTTTAATAGCCATTAAATGATCATTCCTAATACAACATTTATTGCTGAAAAACTCTTCGGTTTCTTTTTTTTTTTTTTTTTCTTTTATAGTATTAAGAAACCGAAGAGTCTTTGTGGAACCTTCTATTCTATCTATAAATTCTTCCAATATTTCTCCATGTCCAATGTTTGTTGAACGATTTTTATCTCTCTGTTTTGAAGGTATGTTAATGTTTCGTTTATTTTTTCATTTTTTCTGCCGTGTCGAAGAGATAAAAATCTGCAAGAACATACGTGGGTTTTTTTTATTACACTAACATTTTTTTCGTTTATTTTTCATTTATTTCTTCATTTTTTCTGTCATGTCGAAGAAATTTCTAACCTCAACGTTTATGAATTTACTTCTTTCATTACAATATCTGTATATCGCACGGGTGACACACTAGTAATATTAAATTCATAATACGATAATGTAACAATCATGAAAATAAAAATTATTGAATACTTTCAAATAATCATAAAAATTATTGACGTTAGAGAAATGATAAGTACTGATCCCAAGCCAACTTAATGTTAAGTATTTAGGTCGGATATGACCGTAGTAAGCAATAGATACGTGAATATGTAAGGAAAGACTTGTTTGTATAATCTTTCTAAGTATATGTTTGGTAGTGCTGAAATTATAATTTAAGCGCTTATATTATAAATTGTGGGTGAATGTGTGGATAAAAATGAGTTATAAGTTGTGGGTCCTATAATATGTGTGGATAAAAAATATGTTTGACTAGTTTGACCAGCTGAAATTATAATTTAAGCAATGGCAAACATGTGCTAAGTGTGCTTTTATTTCAGCAATTCATGTCTGACCTATTGGACATTCATGTCTCCTATTTATAGGAAGATATGTGACGATTACATGCAATTAATGTCAAGCTAGACATTAATTACTTACAAGATATTCTCTTTGGATATTAAATGTGAAGTGACATCTGTATTAATTATGGCAGCTGGTCTTACGTCTGACACATGAGAGGACTGCCATACTCATAACGTGAACTTAACTGCAAAAAGTCTGAAGTTTGACCTGAACCTTCAGGGATGAGGTCTGACTTGAAGTTGACAGTATTTGGGTTGAGGTCAAGACTAGGGAAGAGGTCCTACTTGGGTACTGTCCAACTAGGATGAGGTCAGCCTTAAGTTGGCTAGCCAATGGATAATTTAATTGTTGAAGTGACATATCAGTTCGAATACCAACAATTGCCCCCCTAGACCTGCCTTGGAATTAGTCAAATGTGTTCTTTAGTTCGTACCACGACTTCTATCCATACTGATCTAAACTCTAATTGGTGGGTGTGGCCTTTCTGGTAGTCCATCCCGTTTGTTGACAAATGGCACAAACTCAGTGGTGATGTCAGATTATGCATGGCTCGAGGACATGCTTTTAATGGAGCATCATCATTGCACTGACATCTCATTATTATGGTATTGATTGAGCTGACTTTTCATATTCTTCTTCTATAAATAGAGAAAACTGAAGTTCATTTGGGACTCTTGCCTTAACAAATTCCACTTCCTAATTGTTTTGTTTGAGCTGAGGATCTGAGCGGTTAAGGTCATCCGAGCTGAGGGTCAGAGCGGTTTACTATATTCAAGATGAGAGTCAGAACGGTCAGTATCCACTCATTCTCTTTTCACATTGTTCCTTTTCTATCTTTTCATTCTGGTCAGTAGGATGTCTAGTGAGGTTGGAAGTGAGAGTGAGAGAGAGGCTTTGTCCTGGGGTAGAGGTCAGGAGGAAGAAGAGGCTAGTTCTGGTAGGATGGTTGAGGGGATTGACGAGGATGAGGTCATCAGTCCTACTTCTTTAACCACCGTTTCTCCACTGGTTAGGTCGTCCTCTCTGATCGAGGTGAGTGGTGATAGAGAAAATAGGTCCAAAGCTTCAGGTCGGTAGGAAATGGAGGTTGATTCCGGCCACAGGACCGTCCCGGTTTGGAAATGTAGGTTCTTTCTTTCTGAGGTTAATGAAAAAAAAACTTAGAGATTGGCATAGGACTTATAGAGTCCCAAACAACATAGAGTTCTTCGTCCCCGGTCCCAATAACCGGGCTGATGATCCTCTGCTGGGCTACGTGGCCTTAAATCAGGCCGTGCTAGCTGCCGAACTCCGACTACATTTTTCTAGGATAATTAAGAAGTTTTTGCGGGAGTGGAGAATAGTTCCAACCCAGCTTTGCCCCAATGATTGGAGGATTATGATAGGTTTCCTCATTCTGTAGGATCAGCTCAGTTTTCCTCGTCCTTCAGTTAAGGAGTTTAATAGTTTGTACTCTTTCAAGTCGGATGGAAAGAGGTCGGGCTGGTTGCATGCGTCTGTGAAGGCGAAGACAGGAGGTAGTGTCATCACCCAGACACCGTATTCCATTAAAAATTGAAAAAAGTTTTGGTTTTTTGTCCGAAGTCCCTGGGAATTCTCTGAGAATGACACTAGGCCTAATGTAAACGTTCGAATTCGTTACCACAAACTAAGTAAGCGTACTTCTTTGTTTGTTTAGGTTAGTTAGACTGATTACTTTCTGACCTATTTTTATTTACTTCATCTTCTAGGGTATATCCTTTAAAAGCCAACAGAGGAGTCTTCAAAAAGAGCTCGGAAGGCTCAGGCTATAAACGAAGATTTTCGATCTAGCAGTGTGTTGATAACTGATGAGAATCTAATATCAGCCCGACTCTCTCCTGCCAGCTCGGATCGTGCTCAGCCTCGTAAGTTCTAACTAAATTCCATGATCAATACTTTGTGATTACTGAATGCAACTCCTCAGCTCTGAATTCGTTCTTTTGCAGGTCAATGTGGAGAAGCAATGAAGGACATCTCGACACTTTTGAAGAAGAAAAACTAGGCCAGGAAGGGCAAAAGGAAGGCTCCGGCTGAGGACCATGACCAGACAGGTAGATCGAAGCCGCCGTCGGAGACCGCGCCTCTACGAGTTCCTAGCCTGGTCCACAGTGTCGAAGAGATTACGTTTTTCCTGGTCTATGGAGGGCCTACTTCAAGCCAACCTTCCCGACCTCCTCCGCCTTCCCAGATTCTGGCCACATACTTGGGCTCGACCTCTGAAAAAGACGATGAGTATTTAAGGCTCCGTGGGTCTCTTTCCAAGCCTATACGTGACTTCTCCCAGTCAAACTCTCCAACCAGGAGAGATATTGTCGGTCTGCCCTTTTCGACAAAGAAGACGATAAGTATTATTGGAAAGAGCTGGACTCCGGTTCAACAAAAATATTTGGACAGCATGGGAACCGTGGAGTCTATCATTGCAGCGTCAGTTAATTCATCCAGGACGGCCATTTAGCTTACTTCAACCACCAAGAAGATATGAAGAATCTTGACTGATGTCCAAGTTATGATGGAAGAAGGTCGGAAGGTTCTGGTCGAATTGAACAATGAGAAGAAACTTCGGGCCACATCCGAGGATATACTATTGAAGAGAGGGGAGGAGCTCAGGGCTAAGTAGTTTCTAACTCCAAACTTTTTCTAAGAAGCAGGAGGCAGAGAAGAAAGTGATGACCAAACTGGAGGCTTCACTGGAAAAGAGTCAGGCTGACCTCAAGACTGCACTGGAGAAGATAGTAGACAAGGAAGAGGTCGTGGCCGAGTTCAAATCCTTGGATGCCTACCTGGATGATCAAAAGTAGGTCTACTTCCTCATGATAGATGAGTTGATTGACACAGCAGCTCAGAAATGTCCGGACTGGGACTTATAGTTCCTGAAGGACAAGCTGTCCAAACTAAAGAGAAATTCCAAACTCAATCCTCCATCGCTCGAAGAGGCTGATCAGTCCGATACTGAGGAATGAGCTCTTGCCTTTGTAGTTATTTTTTGTAGTTATGCTGAACATTCTTTTGAAATGTACTGAACTTCAACGTTAATGAAATTTTCTGTTCTGTTAAATTGTGTTCAATTTTTCAATTTAATTTGGTTGCTTGACTTCTGACTTAGAAGGTCTGACTTATGACTTCTTGATATCTGACTTCGGGCACATGACTTCTGACCTCAAACATTTTAACATCTGACTTCAAGCACTGAGTTCTCGACCTCGAATATTCGATCTTATTTTATTTAGATGTTGTACATGCCCCGAAGTTTGTAGCTTGATCATATGGACAAGATGAAACTTACATATGACATCTAACTTCCAAACTCTGCTTTCTTGATACCTGACTTCTGACTTTTGACTTCAAACATCTTTGACATTTGACATCTGATCTTTGACTTCAGACCGGTGACATTTGATATTTTTGTAGTTCGGTAGGCCCGACGAATTGGAAACTTTCAGTGGCTTCAAAATTTTAAAATCTAGGTAGGCCAAATTGGCCGAGCTAATTTTTCTGTGTTTGGTTTTGGCGGACTATTGTGTCCGTGGACGTAAAATTTTTAGTTTGACGTTGGTGGCACATCACTTACGCTATTCAATATGGGTCCGAGCTATGTGGGACCTATTCGTCCAAATGATTGCGATCTTAATCACATCCTCATTTCGGACTATTTCTAGGCTTATTATCTTTAATGTAAGTCTTGTTTTTACAAAACGTTCCTTCATAAATGTGTGGGAACTTTTCACAAGCTGGAAGTCGTGGCTTCTTTTAGCACAAGTAGTTCATTCCCGTGGTTTCTTGATAAATTCTACTAGTAGTACTTTTTTAGATGTTCAGCGTTCCATGGATACATAAGTGATAGACCTTCTGTATTTCATAGCTCGTAAGCTCCGTTTTTTAGGACTGCAACAATTTTGTAAGGTCCTTCCCAGTTTGGAGCAAGTGTTCCCGCTTTGCTTTCTCTTGTTTCCAGAAAGACATTTCTTAAGACAAAATCTCTAGCTTTAAATTTTTGCTCTTGGACTTTGCTATTGTAGTACCTCGCACTTCTTTGCTTGTAAATTACGTTTTTCATTTCTGCTCTCAATCTTTTCTCCTCCAGTAGGTTGAGCTCGGCTCTCATGGCATTCTCGTTGCAATTTTTATCAAAGGTTCAGACTTTGAATGACGAGAGTCCGAGCTCTACTGGGATGACAACTTCAGTTCCAAAAGCTAGTGAGAAAGGCATTTCTCATGTCCTGGATCGGCATGTTGTACGGTAAGACCATAGTACACTTGGGAGATTTTCTGCCCAGGCTCCTTTTAGTTCATCCAGCCACGCCTTCAAGGTGTGCTTGATAATTTTGTTGACATCTTCGACTTGTTCGTTAGCCTGAGGATGGATGGTTCAGAGTAGAGAAGTGCTTCCTAATTTTCAGCTCTTCACAAAATGACCTCAGTTTGGAATTGTCAAATTATTTGCCATTGTCCGTAATGATCGAGTAGGAAACTCCAAACCTACAGATGATCGATTTTCATATAAAATCGATAGTTTTTTGTTCTGTTATTTTGGCCAGTGGTTCTGTTTCTACCTATTTGGTGAAGTAATCGACAGTGACTATGACGTGCTTAGTTCTTACTTTTCTCGTTGGCGTTGGGCCGATTAGGTCAATCTCCTATTTTGAGAAGGGCTATGGGCTGATGATTGAGGTAAGCCCTTCCGGATGAGCTCTGATAGTGAGGGCAAACCTTTGGCATTTGTCGTATTTTCTAGTGAATTCGATAGAATCTTTCTTTTGTGATGGCCATAAATATCCATGCCTCAAGATATTGTGCGCTAATGACTGCCTCCAGTGTGATTGCTACATATTCCTTCATGAACTTCACTGAGGGTGTATTGGGCTTCGTTTTTACTCAGACACCTAAGTAATGTGAGTGAGAAACTTTTTTTTTTAATAAGACCTCGTCTGTGATTGTGTATCTGGCCACTCTAGTCCTTAATTTCCTAGCTTCTGCACTATCTGGGGGCACCCTACCATCCTTCAAAAATTGGATAATCTCGTCCATCCAGCTAGGATTCAGGTCGGCAGTAGTGAGCATGTGCTCGGATTGGCTGATTGCTGCACTGCTGATTCTTTCGATTGGGATGTTCTCCAACTCTTTTATTCATTCGCTGGTAGCAAGTCGTGCTAAAGCGTCAGCGAGATTGTTTTGTGTTCTTGGGATTTGTTTGACCTCAATGGTACTGAATGATTTGAGTTTTTGCTCTACTATCTTCAAGTAAGACGCAATCCTTTCATCCTTAGCTTGGTAAGATTTGTTAATTTGATTGACCAGTAGTTAGGAGTCGCTGTATATGAGTAATCTGAGTGCACCCATTCTTTTTGCAAACCTCAAACCAGCGATTAGGACTTCGTAATTAGCCATATTTTTAGAAGCGTGGAAATCAAATCGCAGGGAGTGATGGAGTGTTTCCAGGTCTGGGCTCTTCAGGACTACCCCAGCTCTGGCGTGTGTTTCTATGGACGACCCATCTACAAAAAGAGTCCAGCGTTTTTCATTTTTGGTGTTGGGCTCGTGTTCTGGACTGAACTCGACGATAAAGTCAGCTAGAGCTTGGCCTTTGATGGAAGTCCAGGGTCTAAAGTAGAGGTCATACTGGCCGAGCTCTACCACCCACTTCACAAGTCTTCTTGAAGCATCTGGTTTTTGGAAGACCTGTCTCAGGGAATAGTTTGTCAGAACTTATATCGGATGTTGTAGAAAGTGAGGTCTGAGTTTTCTTGCTGACATGACGAGAGCATATGCCAGCTTCTCCATTGGGTGTTGGATTCTTTCGTCCAACCTGATTAGTATAGAACTGATGGAATGCTCTAAGACTGCCAAGTAAAGAGTTAGGGTCTCATTGGTTATTGGTTTTGACAATAGTGGAGGTTGAGCAAGTTGTGCTTTCAGTTCTTCGAAGGCTAGCTGGCACGTCTTATTCCATTTGAACTCTTTACCACCCCGCAGAGCATCGAAAAAGGATTTGCATTTATCCATTAATTTTGACACAAAACGGCTTAGCGCGACTATTCTTCCAGTTAGGCTTTGTACTTCTTTGATTTTGGTAGGAGGTCTCATCTCTTACAGAGCTCTGATCTTTTTTGGGTTGGCCTCGATACCTCTCTGGTGGACCATGTAGCCTAAGAATTTCTTTGATCCGACACCGAAGGAACATTTCGAAGGATTGAGCTTTATCCTATACCTTCTCAATACGGAGAACATTTCAGCAAGATGTCGGACGTGGTCTGTGGCCTTAGTACTTTTCACAAGCATGTCGTCAATGTATACCTCCATGGTCTTCCCTATGAGTTCAGAAAACATCGTGTTGACTAATCGTTGGTAGGTTGCTCCAGCATTTTTTAGTCCGAAAGGCATAACCCGATAGCAGTATAGACATCGGTTAGTAATGAAAAAATTATTTTCCTGATCACTCTCATGCATTGGGATTTGGTTGTAACAGGAATATACATCTAAAGCTCAGGAGTTTATGACGAGCCGTGGCATCTACCATTTGATCGATTCGGAGAAGTGTGAAGCTTTTTTTAGGACAAGCTTTATTGAGGTCGGTAAAGTCAATTCATATCCTCCAAGTCACATTGCTCTTTTTTACCAGGACGGGATTGGCCACCCATCAGGTATATAGTAATTTCTTGATAAAACCACACTTGAGCAATTTGTCTACTTTCTTAGTAAGGGCCTCGTATCTCTCCGAGTTTAGAGGACGTTGGCGTTGCTGCCTTGGTTTGACGATCGTACTTGTGTTTAGCCTATGACATACGACCTTGGGGTCTATTTCCTTTATATCATTGTGTTCCCATGCGAAGACATCAATTTTGTCATTTAGGAAGGTCGTGAGTTGAGATTTTATTAGCCCGTCGAGTTTCTTTCCTAATGTGTAGGACCTTCTCAGGATGGTTGATGTCGACCTCAATCAGCTCTAGCTCTTCAACTGGCTCGGTCTTCTGCTCGTGTTGGTCCGACCTAGGGTCCATACGTCCGAGCTCTTCTACTGGGTCTTTCTTCAGTTCATCCAAGTTCGACCTACAGCTTGGGCGTTCGAGCTCCACTTGGAACATGTCTACTCATACCCAGAGAAAGGTGATGTTACAGCTCCTGGCTACTGTCTGATTTTTTCTCACTATTCTTACTCTATGGAGAGTAGGGGATTTTATAGCATAGTGGTAGATGGACGCGGCCGCTTTGAGTTCGTGCAATATAGGTTGTCCCAAGATGGTATTGTAATTGGATAGGAGGTCCACAATCACAAAGTCTGTGATTATCCTTCTTTGGCATGGAGGTAGTCCGAGCTCTACCACGAGGATGACATGCCCCTTTGGATCTACGAAGTCTCTAGTGAACCGTTGGAGGGGTTTTGAGAATGGCCTCACATGTCGTTAGTCGATCTCTATTTGCTTGAATGTTCTTAAGTAAAGAACATTCACGGAGCTCCCGTCATCCACCAATGTTCGATGAATATTGATTCTAGAGATCGACATAGTAATGCCGAGTGCGTCCGAATGCAGCTGCAATACGTGAGACGCATCTTCTTTGGAGAAAGAAAATTTTTCTGTATCCATGGTTAGCTGCGGTATTTGAGAGTATCTGATAGCTGGTATGAGCTTTTCGATAGAGTTTGCGGCGTTTTCTCCTTGATCCTCCAAGGTATTGACTTCCTCCCATTATCATGCAAATTTTGGCGTGGTTTTGTTCACCTCAGCTCGGTTGAGGTAGAGGTGGGGATGCTAGTTCAACCTGGTCATGTGGTGGAAGGAGCTCAGTTCCTCCAGCAGGAAGTGCTAGGAACTCCTTTAGATGGCCTCGCCTAATGAGACTCTTTATTTCGCTCTTCAAGTCTCGACAATCGTCGGTGTCATGCCCAGTAGATCGATGATACCAGTAGTATTTCCTTTGGTTCAATTCGGATGAGTTCGCTCTTATGGGATCAAGTTTTTTGAAGATGTCCCGGCCTTTAGTCTGCACGAGGACATTCTTGAGTGAGGTATTCAGAATGTATTATCCCTGGAACCTCTCGGGAATGGCCTGGTCTGACTTGGGTGCTGGAAGTCCAGTGCTTTCTTGGGACTTTCCTTCTTCTCCGATTTATAATCCTTTTCTTTGTCCTTAACATTGTCTCTTCGGTCGGATTTATCATTCTTTTTGTCGGATTTTGCTTCCTTAGCACTGATGTGCTTCTCAACTCTAGCTAGGAATTCTCGGTACGTAGCTGGTCATCTTCATGAACAGACCACCAGAACTGTATTTTGGTACGTAGACTTGATAAGACAGCTATCAGAGGAGCGTCGTCAGAGATTTTATCCACTTTTACTATCCTTTTGCTGAATCGATCCATGTAACTTCTCAAAGATTCAGTCTGTCCTTGCTTGATGCTGACCAGGCATTATTTGAGAGTAGACCTAGCTCTTGCCCCCGTGAAGTTGGTAGCTTGATTTTTCTCAAACCGTTCAATATCGTGAGTTAGGTATTCCAGCTTTTGTAGGACCGCATCCTTTTCGGGGACATGCGTTTGAGCTGAAGTTTTTCCTTTATGTCTTCGGCAGAAGACCTGGGGGGGATCAACATGTTGGCTTCCAGTTCTTCTGTGGCTACGAATTCTTGAGTCGTGACTGTGGCTCATGTTCAAGATGTTTTTAGAGATGAAGTGTTTAGGTGTGGTGGGAGAGTTTTACTTTGTGGAAATCAAATGTTGACCTTTTGGTGAGTTATAAGTACAATTTTGTACTTACCTGAGCTAACAAAAAGGGATGATTATGAGTACTCTTATTTGTTTTCAGTTTAATTGCATGTTATTTTCTTATTATTTTAGGAAATAATCAAATTCAAGTGTCAATCTGATGAAAAGACGAAAAGAGAACAAATAGAAGAAAATGAGACTCAATTGAACAGACAAATAGACTTGAGGGATTTGGCATACAAATACAAAAGAAAGAAAATGAAGAACCGCCTCCATGTTAACCATGCGATCGTAAAGTTAACCATGGATGCGATCGCAAAGAAGTGAAATATTCAGCAGAACGTTAATTGATCAAACCATGCGATCGCAAGGCTATACGCGACAGCAGTTTGGCAGATTCTTGATGAGATTAAAACTCTACCAAGTCTAGAATAAAATAACTACCTAATTCACGTCTTGGAGTTTTGGAGAACAGTATAAAAGGCAGATAATAGCCAAAACAAGAAGAGACGAATTTTGGGAACAAGATATAAGAGGAGAATCGAAGATCAAGACACGTGATTAAAGATTCTTTAGTCAGAGTCACGTGTTTTATTTATTCTTTCTTCTTTTTCTTTCGCCGAAACATGGTTAATACAATTCTTGTATTATTTTACATAATCATGTTCGGCTAATTTACGTATTTCTATGACGAACAATAAAATCTCATGCGTTTAATTAATTAAAAGTTTATCCGTTTTAGTAATTAATTGCTTTTGGGTTGATTATTCTTTATTCATTATTTCTATTATTTTAATGCCTGATCACCATTAGAATATATTGTGGCTTATATTGAAGTCGAGAGATTGAATATAGATTAAGCACGTGATATTGAATAACATATGGTCCAATAATAGATAGAGATTACTATTATGCTCTATGAAATCTATTTAGGTGTTCTTGAGGTTTTAATGTATATGTTTATGTTCGAAACTTGATTAGAGATAATTAGGTTCACATATCGTATAAAATTGATTGACCATCGAGAGAGGTTTTTGTTTATTTTAGGAGCACCGATTTTCAATCCAAGGTAATTATAAGCTAACGTGATTAAATGGATAATTGATTAAAGAACGTGTATGTGGATTCACAAATTCTAGTGTTGGTATAATTCGAATTCGTTCTCATAAATTTACCTTAGTTGTTTGATAATTTAGATTTAATTAAAATAGTTTTAGAATCACAAACTCAAACAAATCTGTGTTTCTTTTTATTGTTAAAATTTAAGTTATAAGTTAATAGGTTAAATTAATATCTAGTCATCGTGGGTTCAACACTCTACACATCAATTTATTACTTGTTCACGATCCGTCCACTTGTGGAATTGAAATCGCACAATAAATTTTTTGCGCCGTTGTCGGAGATTAGTTTTATTAATTATTACATTAATTGATAATTTAGTTTTAACAAATTTTTAGTATTATATATATATATATATTTTATTTTTATTTTCAATTCTTCGTGATACTGCTGAATTTTATATTTTTTCTAGATTTTCAGGTGTTAAATATGTATGCCCCGTACAAAAGATCTTGATCTATTTGATTTAGATCTAGAAATTGAACTGAGCTTTCACCAACGACAACGTGAAAAACGAGAAAAAAATAGCAAAAAGACACAATGGCAGACCACTAAGTACATGATCAATTACCTGCAGATATGATAAATAATCAAGCACCAATAGCTCGACCAGTTGAAGTTAATGAACGAGATATTCTTATGGGTGAGTATATGATGCCATCGATTGTTGAGAATCAGTCCAGCATAGTCTATCCGCCTTATGGACACGATAACTTTCAGTTGAGGCCAGATGTGATGAATTTGTTCTCAAACAATCTGTCGTTCTATGGGATAACAGATGAAAATTCTCATTACCATATTTCACGCTTCGATGAATACTGTGGAAATTTCAAATATCACGGTGTTAATAAAGAGGCATTGAAGATGAGGATATTTCCACACACACTAAAGGATAAAGTTAGAGAATGGTTAGATTCTCTACTTCATGGGAGCATCACTACTTGGACAGATCTGATCCAGAAATTCACACTGAAATATTTTTCTCTGGCCAAAGTAAATAGACTGAAGTATGAAATTTCTAATTTCCAACAATCTGAGTTGGAAAATTTTCACGAGGCATGTGAAAGATTCAAACAACTGCTACGAAAGTGTCCAAGTCATGGTTTTCCTTTAGCAGCTTAGAATCATTATTTCTACTCTGGACTAGCTCCAACCAGTCATTCTTCAGTAGATTCTGCAGCAGGTGGCTCTATCTAAAATAGATCCACTGGTGACCTTTACGATCTATATGAAACCATAAGTGAACAGTTCATTATGTGGCCCGAAAGAGGATTGCAGAAGAAAGCAACAAGAATATACGAAAGTGGACACCAATTCGCTTTAATTGGCGAAAATCGATGCATTGGAAAAACAGATAGAAGCACTAAAATATTCTCACTCAGCCAATATGGTTCAGATATCCCTACCAATCTATGTAACTTGATGGACAAACCATCAGTCACCAGAATGCCCTTTAACCAAAGATGATATGCTATCACCTGAACAAGCTGCATATGCTCAGAACTTTCAGCGACAGTAGAATAATCCATACTCACAGACCTACAATCCTGGATGAAGAAATCATCTAAATATCACATATGATAATACACAAAACATTCAAAATCAGCCAAATCAAGGAAGACCCCAGGAAAGGGAATGAAGATTAGAAGAAACAGTCGCTAAATTGTCAGAACGGATGGAGATTGGATTCAAGGAAGTACAGAAAAGACATGATGGTGCGATAAAGAATATAGAGAATCAGATTGGATAGTTGGCTAAACTATTGACCCAGAGACAACCGGGCACTTGGCCAAGCAATACCGAGGTCAATCCAAAAGAGCAAGTTAATGCAATCACCACGAGAAGCGGAGTTGAATTGCCAGAGATTCATGTGACTAGACCAAGTATAGAAAAGAAAACTGTGTCCAGCAAAGAGAGAGAAAACAAATCAGATACAAAAATTGAACGAGAAAAATGGAACTCTCCACCAGATTATATTCCACCACCGGCTTACGTCCTTCCAATTCTATTTCTTCAAAGGCTGCGAAAACATAAGCTATACCATGAAACTGTATTTGATAAGTACAATTTTGTACTTACATGAGTTCACAAAAATAGACGATTATGAGTACTCTTATTTGTTTTCAATTTAATTGCATGTTATTTTCTTATTATTTTAGAAAATAATCAAATTCAAGTGTTAATCTGACGAAAAGACGAAAAGAGAGTAAATAGTAGAAAATAGGACTCATTAAATAGACAAATAGACTTGAAGGACTTGGCATGCAAATACAAAAGAAAGAAACGAGGAGCCGCCTCTATGTTAACCATACGATCGCATGGTTAACCATGGCTGCGATCGCAAGGAAGTGAAATATTCAGCAGAACATTAATTGTTCAAACCATGCGATCGCAAGGCATAAGCCCATGAGATCGCAAGGCTATACGCGGTAGTAGTTTGGCAGATTCCTGATGGGATTAAAACTCTACCGAGTCTAGGATAAAACAATTACCTAATTCACGTCTTGGAGTTTTGGAGAACAATATAAAAGACAGAACAAGAAGAGACGAGTTTTGGGAACAAGATAGAAGAGGAGAATCAAAGATCAAGGTATGGAATTGAAGATTCTTCAGCCAGAATCACGTGTTTTATTTATTTTTTCTTCTTTTTCTTTTACCGGAACATGGTTAATACAATTCTTATATTATTTTACATAATCATGTCCGACTAATTTACTTATTTATAGGATGAACGATGAAATCTCGTGCGTTTAATTAATTAGAAGTTTTTCTGTTTTAGTAATTAATTGCTTTTTGGTTGATTATTCTTTATTTATTATTTCTATTATTTTAATGCTTGATCACCATTAGAATATATTGTGGTTTATATTGAAATCAAGAGATTCAGTATAGATTAAGCACGTGATATTGAATAACATAGGGTCCAATAATAGATAGAGATTACTATTATGCTCTATAAAATCCATTTAGGTGTTCTTGAGGTTTTAATGCATATGTTTATGTTCGAAACTTGATTACAGATAATTAGGTTCGCATATCGTATATAATTGATTGACCATCGAGAGAGGCTTTTGATTATCTTAGGAGCACCGATTTTCAATCCAAAGTAATTATAAGCTAAAGCGATTAAATGGATAATTGATTAAAGAACGTGTAGGTATATTCACAAATCATAGTGTTGGTATAATTCGAATTCGTTTTCATACATTTACTTTAATTGTTTGATAATTTAGATTTACTTAAAATAGTTTTAGAATCACAAACTCAAAGAAATATGTGTTTCTTTTTATTGTTAAAATTTAAGTTATAAGTTAATAGGTTAAATTAATATCTAGTCCTCGTGGGTTCGACACTCTACACATCACTTTATTACTTGTTAACGATACGTTCACTTGCAGAATTGAAATCGCATAACAGTGAGTTTCTGGGATATAGAGAGCATTTTCAGGAAAAAGCCCTCCTTCTAGCGCCAAACTGTTGACGTTGGAAAATGATAAGGACTAATTTCAAGCCAAATTAATGTTAAATATTTATGTCAGATATGACCGTAATAAGCAATAAATACATGAATATGTAAGGGAATGCCTGTTTGTATAATATTTCTAAGTGTGTTTTTATGTCAGCAATTCATGTCCAACCTATTGGACATTTATGTCTCCTATTTATATAAATATATGTGATGATTACATGCAATTAATGCCAAGCTAGACATTAATTGCTTACAAGATATTTCTTTTTTTGAGGTATTAAATGTGAAGTGACATCTGTATTAATTATGGCGGCTGGTCTGACGTCTGATACATGAGAGGACGTACCATACTGATGGCGTGAGCTTAACTGCGAAAGGCTGAAGTCCGACTTGAAGTTGACAGTATTTGGTTTGAGGTCCGACCTGGGTGCTGGCCAACTGGGATGAGGTCTAGGGATGGCAAAAAAACTCGCTTCCCCGTCGAGTAATAGGAGCGGGTTTGGGGTAGAATTTTGTACCCCTGGCGGGTCTTTGACAGTCCCGCCGCCTCTCGACCCGCCTTCTAATTTTTTTTTTTGAAAATTCATAAAATATAGTAGAAATTATAATTTTCATTAAAAATGGACTAAAGAAAAATCGAACTCGGGTTTAAACTTATAAACTACCAATATTAACCACTACACCACAACCCAAATCTTATAATTTTTTTGATTTGTTTGGTACAAATATTTAAAAAATTTGTATTTTTTTTTATTATTATTTTTTCAATTTAACAAAAAAAAAATTAACTGTGGCAGTTGGCGGGTCAAAGGGCCGCCCTGCCTCGCCCGGGCCAAAATTTTCCCCGCCCCGCCCCATTGCCATTGCCATCTCTATGAGCTCGGCCTTAAATTGGTTGGCCAATGGAGAATTTAATTGTTGATATGATAGATCAGTTCAGATACTAACAAAAATAAATTGCTCTTTATGGAACCATTAAATATCAATCTTAATAAGTAGCATAATGCAATAATATGCATTAGTAATATTTTTCATAAAGAGACAATTGCCAAAGCAGGACAAATTTTGCATTCTCACATAAAGTAATTATATTATAACGGTTGTAAAATGGTATAAAAAATTTGTGGTCAATAAAAAAGTTCCCATTTTTATAATGCCAGTTGGATGTTTGGTTCACACAAAATGCGTTCTACTAAAGAAATTGAAGCTAGGACCGTTAATACATGCAAGAGGAAAATATGACATGATCTACAATCAAAATGTAAGTTGCTTAACATATAGATTTTCACGATTAATAATAATATTTGAATTAGACATATAATTAGAAAGAATGGTGATATAGTATTTACAGTGGACACTAATTATAGTGTTCACTGTCCACTTGATATTGTCACATTAATTATTTTTTAAAAAATTCAAAAAGTTGTCATCAACTTTTTAAAAAATAACCAATGTAATGATGCTACGTAGATAGTAAATACTAGTGATGGCAACGGGGCGGATCGGCCTGATCCAGATCCGCCCCGCAATAATTGTAGCAGATTCAAATCCGCCATTTTTCGGGGCGGATCGGAGCCCTGATCCGTTTTTTTTCTCTCAATGGATCGACCATCTCGGATAGGGGCATTAAATTTGACCAGAGGTGTATATAAGTATATTCTTTTATAAATTACAAAGAGAGTGGTGTATATTTTCCGCAACATATTTTTCTTTTATGAAGAAAATCTAGGAGGAATCACATGGATCATAGAAGCCACAAATCTTGTCTCTCAAAAATTCAATAAATGAAGAAAATAGAAACATAAATCCCATCAAATAATCCACTGTTCTGAATCTTCAAGGCCATTCTTCAGCGGCCTCATTAAGATGAACCCATTTCAGTTTCAACATTCAACCAAGGAATAATGTGTGATTTCTGGATTTCTGCAAGTCTGCAAATCGTCTTCCAGGGACCAAATGAAAAAAGTGCCTGAATGCAAATCCTACCAGAGGAAGACTGAGAGAACATGCCTTGCAGTTGGCAGAGCTTCTAATGGTGCTGCTGGAGCTGATTTCTGCAGTTCTGATGGTGTTGTTTTTGCTGGTTGTCGAGATTCAGGAATTGTTTGGATAATCTATTCTTGTAATCAATTCATGAATAAGCTTCTTTGGGTAAATCATAAAAGTTTATTTAATCATTCTCAGCTACCCCCAACTAACAACAATAGGAAATTTACCGATATATAAATTTGTCGAAGAAATTGAAGAAATTTGATTACCCGAAGAAAATGGAGAAGAAGTTCTTCAAGGAGAAGGTCAGGCGGAGCCGCGCGGAGCGATGAAGCAGGGTCTGGATTCTAGAACTTTCAAATCTTCAATACGGATTGGAACTCTGGAAGCTCACGGATGACGGAACAGGTTACAGCCTTACAGGGAAGAGAGTTAGAGAGATTCAGATTTCATTAGGTTTAGGAAGTTTAAAATTGCATTTTCAGTCCTAGTCCCAAATTTTTGATCTTTTTACAATTGAATTTTTTTTTAATTCGGAGCGGGGCGGGGCGGCCCTGATCCGCCCCGTCCCGAGTTCTGTGGCGGATCACGGATATCCGTCCCGATCCGCGGATCAGATATTTTTCACTCCATTCGAATCGGGTATCCATCGGGTTCGGGGCGGATCGGATATTTTTGCCATCATTAGTAAATACCATAATTAGTACCCACTGTGAGTACTATATCACTACTCTAATTAGAAATGTATAATTGAAATAATCATAAATAAAAAGAAATCAATAAGAAATGACGAGATAAGAAGTTTATGTTCTGAAGATTTACTGAAATATTAATAAGATGAATACAACACATAAGTTAAGAAAACTTCAAAATATAAAAAATCAGTAAAAATGACTACAGACGAAAAAAATAAAAGCTAAAAATGTTTCAACACAAAAAAAAAAACCCCCAGAAAAATGTATATTTGTTTGTTCCGATACAAGAATAGGTATTTCTTCTTCAATTGCCTATTGCGAATTTTAATACCATAGGGATTCTTCTTCGTCCATGGAAAGAGGGAACCCAATTCGGATTTTGGATTTAGATTTGCTATTGTTGTGCATTTTAGGCTTTTAGCCATCATCAAATATATGAAAAAATCGATTTAAAACAAAATGAATTATTGAAAATTAAGAATTAGAAATGAATAAAGGATTAAGAGCATCTACGACAGCTTATGTAAATTTAAAGAGTATCATTAAATTTAAAGATCAATTTTTTTAAACATTCCAATAACCTATTTATTTTCATACTCTTTATTTTACTTTTTTCAAGAAGCATTTAATATATTTCTTTCTCATCTCTTTTTATCATATATTCCCTCCCAATTTGTATATATTATTTAATTAAAACCAACATATCAAATATTGAAAATTGAAACTATTTCAATGCATCTAATAATAGAGAGTGAGTTTGACTCTCCAAATGTAGAGAGCCAAATCCACTCTCTAAATTAAAATGTTAAATTGAAAAGTTTATTGGAGTAAAATTTTAAGTGTTGACTTTTTAAATTAAAGAGTTTGTTGGAGATGCTCGCATATTGACCTTAAAAGGAGGAATGTAAATTTAAAGATAAGATCGAATTGAAGTTTTTAGAAAGATTTTGCGAGATGAAAGATGAAAGAATTGAAGGACTGAAAAGATAACATGAATTTAATGGTAGCGTGATTTCTTCCCTCAATTATAAAAAGATTTATTTTAGTCACTCGAAAAGTAATTCACTAGCTTTAGTAACATTATTGAGATTAAATAATTCACATAATGGGAACCTAAGTTCCAAGATCAATAGGCAATAGCCAGGTTACATGAATTGGGTTTTGAGATCTTTACGTAAGTTCATGTTTCAATTTTTTTGTGTTAGCTGCCAAAATTCTTGAATGAATAATAATATATAATATGTAATATTTAATATGCATTAAATTGTCAATAATAGTCGATATGTCCGAGTGGTTAAGGAGACAGACTTGAAATCTGTTGGGCTTCGCCCGCGCAGGTTCGAACCCTGCTGTCGACGTTTATATGATTTTTATTTTGCTGCATATTTTAATCTTCAAATCCCCGCAGTTGAAAATTGTGAAATTATTAGCAGTTGAAACAGTTCTATTACTCTGATTCGCAGGTGCACCGTGCACTGGAGGGGTTGAGTGTAGAATACCAGCAGTAGCTAATTGTGTGTGACACGTGACATTGACATTTTTTGCACTGCCTATTAAATTGCTACAGCCTACAATTTGCTTAAAAAGGACTTTCTTTTAAAGGTTTTAAATTAAAACTAGACCTTAAAATCAAGAGTTCACGTGCAATTTTAAATTTCATTCCATTATATACTATCTCACATTATTTTGTAAGTGCTTGTATGGTTTAGGTTTTAATCTGATAAAAAATTATAATCAAAAGTTAACAAATATTTTTAACCACACATTTTATAAAACTCACAACATTTATTAACTTTTCAACTACACATTTCATCTACATTTTATTAAAATTTACTAAAAGTTCAATCAAACAAGTTCTAATGATTTGTCTTATTTTGATTCAACTACGTCTTGTTTTTCGCTAATCACATCAACATTTTGTTAATTTAGTAGATAAAGTGTATAAATTTTACGACTGCTTTAAAATAAATAAATATAATAATATATAAGTTGAGTGACTAATGATATTTTGGGTAAATTACAATCATAATCTCCATTTTTTTAGGTTTGTAGCAATTACGTTCTCATTTAATTTTATTCATACCAATCATCTCTAATATTTCAGTAATTCGTAGAAATGATCCATCTTGACAATTTTGTGCCTAACTTAAATAAACTAAAATGGAAAAATTATAATGGAGATCTCCTACCATTTTAAAAGTGAAAATAAATTCTAAAAATTATTTTTTATAGTTGTTCACTTAAAATAATCAAATATGTGTTGTCAGGTCCCAATTTTTTTTAATCCTAACACCTACTTTCCTTGGTATATATGCGCCTGAAGGATCTCTATAATCTGGATGAATTTAGTCTAAAGTTCTGCCAACCAATTTAACAAAGACATAAATGATTTGTTCATATCTATGTCTATTCACATACTTGTCCCAGTTGCGCACTTCCGATTGGGGGTTGAGATGGGTGAAGAAGATTACTTTTTTTGTTCTTTTATAATTTTAATTGTTTTACATAATTGAATGTAAATATCATTTGTTTTACATAATTAAATGTGAATATACTTTTTGTTTTTTTTTTAAATTTGTCAAATATAAGTTACAGATTTGACTTATGGTCAATTGATGGACATTTCCAGTCTCCAGAGGTCCTTTTGGCATACACATACTATGGGACATAGGTGCAAGAGTTAGAAAGTTTGGGATCTTATGGCATATTTTTTATTATTTTAGGTGAATATCGGTAAAAAATAAAAAGTTCATGATTTTTTTTGAATATTTAAAAAGGTTAGTGATAAGTACAATTTTGTACTTATCTGGGCTCACAAAAAGGGATGATTATGAGTACTCTTAGTTGTTTTTAGTTTAACTGCATGTTATTTTCTTATTATTTTAGGAAATAATCAAATTCAAGTATCAATCTGACGAAAAGAGAGCAAATGGAAGAAAAGGGACTCAAACTACTAAGAAAATATACTTGAAGGACTTGGCGCGCAAATATCAGAGAAAGGAATCCAAGAAATCATCAACGATAACCATGCGATCGCATGGTTGTATATAGCTGCGATCGCAAGTCAATCTTTTCAATTACAGAACGTGAAATGACCGAGCCATGCGATCGCAAGGTACTGCATCATGCGATCGCAAGGCTATACACGGCACCCGTTTTGGCAGTTTTCTGATGGGATTAGAATTCTACAACTCTAAGATAAAACAACAACTTAAACACACGTCTTGGAGTCTTTTAGAGAGCAATATAAAAGCCATAAAAAAGAGAGAGACGAATTTTGGGAACAAGATACAAGAGGAGAATCGAAGATCAAGGCACGGAATTGAAGATTCTTCAGCCAGAGTCACGGGTTGTATTTATTCCTTCTTCTTTTTCTTTCGCCGGATCATGATGAATTCAATTATTGTCATAATTGACGAAATTATGTCCGGCTAATTTACTTTTTCTAGGATGAACGATGAAACCTTATGATTTTTAATTAATTAGAAGTTTTTCCGTTTTAGTAATTAATTGCTTTTGGGTTGATTATTCTTTATGCAGTTTTTCTATTATTTTAATGCCTGATCACCATTAGAATATATTGTGATTTATATTGAAGTCGAGAGATTCAATATAGATTAAGTACGTGGTATTGAATAACATAGGATCCAATAATAGATAGAAATTACTATTATGCTTTATGAAATCCATTTAGGTGTTATTGAGATTTTAATGCATGTGTTTATGTTCGAAACTTAATTAGAGATAATTAGGTTCGTATAACATATAGAATTGATTGACCATCGAGAGAGGCTTTTGATTATTTTAGGAACACCGATTTTCAATCTATGGTAATTGTAAGCTAAAACGGTTATACGGATATTTGATTAAGAAAAGTGTTGGTGGATTCACAAATCCTAGTGTTAGTAGATCTTGAATTTGTTCTCACTATTTTAAAGTTAACTGTTTGATAATTTAGTTTTAATTAAAATAGTATAGAATCACAAAAACCAATTTGAATATGTGTTTATTTCCATTGTTAAAATTTAAGTTGTGAAATTAATTAGTTAAATTAGTATCTAGTCCTCGTGGGTTCGACACTTCATTCATCACTTTATTACTTGTAAACGATCCGTCCACTTGCGGAATTTAAATCGCACAACAAGTTTTTGGCGCTGTTGCCGGAGACTAGTTTTATTAATTACTGCGTTAATTGATAATTTAGTTTTAACAATTTTTTTATTTTTTATTTTTATTATTATTAAATTTTTTATTTATTTTTTTTATTTTTTAGTTGATCTACTTGTTTCTCTTGATTTTATTGCTACCAAGAAACAAAGATGAGCTAGGAGATCAAGCACAACACAAGATGATAGACTTAAAGATTGATAAGGATGACTTGCTCTTGGAAGATTTATGGAAACCACCGGTCAAACAAAATTTTTGTCCCTATTCATACACCTAGAATCAGGATTGGCAAAACCACTCAGATTACTTTTGGTACAACAACCAAAGTCAAACAGGAATACACGAGGTGGACATCAATTGGCTCATACTGGCGAAACTTGATTCATTGGCAAAGCAGATGGAAACACTAAAATACTCTCAGTCAGCCAATATGGTTCAAATGTCCCTACCAATATGTGCAACTTGCGGGGCAAACCATCAATCATCAGAATGTCTTTTAACCAAAGTTGATATGTCATCACCTGAACAAGCTACATATACTCAGAACTTTCAGCTACATCAAAATAATCCTTACTCGCAGACTTATAATCTCGGATGGAGAAATTATCAAAATTTCTCATATGACAATACTCAAAATATTCAAAATCCATTAAATCAAGGGAGACCACAAGAGAGTAAAGAAGATTGGAAAAAAGCACTTGATCAGAGCATTAAGACAACTGAAAAGCGCATAGAGAATAAAATTAATCAAATGATAAAGATGCTGATAGAGAGTCCACAAGGCACCTTTCCAAGTGACACTAAAGCCACCCCGATTGAAGACATGTCAAGCATTACAACAATTAGTGAGGAGCAACTATCTGAAATTTTGGAAAATAGACCAGTTGTCCAAATTGAGGAAGCACCAACTAACGAAGAAGAGTATATAGAGAATGAGAAGTTGATCATACATAAGCAAAATGAAAAAGTGGCGTTTAATGATGCTGCACCAACCAAGCAATTCTCCAACTCCCATCTTTCTTCTAAAATTGATTTTGTGATCAAGGTCATTGAAAAAGTTAAAGTTTTCATTGTTAAGTTCGAGCAAGGTGATCAAATTAAATTATATTTTTATGAGAAGGACAAAGTTAAATATTGGAGAACAAAAGAAAAATGGAGAAAAGTCAATCGATGCAAACAAAACAAGTCATCAAAAGTCATATTCAAAGTGCCATGAATGATCACCACGACAAAGTCAAGCTAATGACTGTAAACAAGCGCTCAATGGGAGGCAACCCATTTTTCTACCATTTTATTTAAATTTTTGTATTTTTTCTGTTTTAGGATTTCAATTGACAATCTGCACGTTTTAGGATTTTTCTAAGATTTTTAAAGTAGGCTTTCAATTCTTAGGTAATGAGGTTTTGATCATCGTCATTTTTCTTTTAATTTTTAAAAAATAAAATAATAAAAAAAATTCATTTTTTTTAAAAAAATAATAATAAAAAAAATTCGTTTTTTTTAAAAAAAATAATAATAATAAAAAATTTTAATAATTTTTTATTATTTTTTTTAGGGTTACAACCTGCATGCTAGCTGGATGACATTGAAGCAAAGATTTGCTGACCAACCTGTACAGATTTCTCTACCAGTTGATCATACCATTCTTCTTCTTTTAGCACCATCCGATCCACATCTTGGTAGTCTCTGATCTTTATATACTCCTTTGAATTATTTTTACATTGGGGACAATGTATCTTTCAAGTTTGGGGGTAGTGGAAAAATGTTTGATATGATGATAATACTTGATATTGATTGTTAATTTATTTAAAAATTTTTTTTTTTAATTGTTTGCATGTTTGTGTGATATGAATAGTCTTGCGGGCTAATAATGATTTTTTTTTTTAAATTTTGCTGTAATCCATGACTTGTAAACATATTATTACTTTTGTTTAAATGTGAGGCTATTTGATCATGTCTGATATCGTGTTATGTCGGCTAGTTAATATGATTTTTAGCTATGTTGGTGCACTTATGTTGAAAACAATAGGATACCCCTTTTTGAATCTAAGAATCATTGTATCTCAACCAAGTAACCAATAGAGTGAGTAAGTGTGGTAGTTAAGTTGTGATAGTGACTATCTAGGTTATGATTGATTCCATGTATGTTGAAAAAAAATTGTGTGGAGTATTTTAGACTAGTTAGAAGAAACTAAGTAATGACCGAATGTTAGGCATCTAATCTCCTAGCATAAACTTATTGCACGCAAAGAACAATATTATTATATAACTCTTTTCGTAGCCTTTTTGACTCGAGTGATAAAGTCATCGACATAAAGCTCGTTACATGAGTTATCTAGAAAGCTTAATGGACTGAGTTTGGCACCCTATTAATATCTTATAATTCCTTTCGTAGCCTATTTGATTTGAGTGAAAAGGTCCGTAGGAGTTTCTCAAAACCTGATGCCCTAAAGTTCAAAAGACTTGGGAGTCATCGACCTAAAACTCGTTACATGAGTCATCTAGAAAGCTTAAAGAATTGAGTTCTGTACATAAGATTTAATTTTAAAAAAAAATGGTGAAATCCTTTGCAAAGTAAACATGATGATTAGATGACTAATGGGTTTGACTTACTTAGTAGAAAATTTCTGGTCAAGAGTGCTCATAAATTGGAGAATCTTCATAAACCTAGGTTGTCACGATTACTAGCCGTCTCAACCAGTCTCGAGCAAGAAGAGAATGTGAACCATAACCTTAGAACCAAAATCTCGGGAAAAAGAAAAAAAATCATTTTGGGAGAAAGTGTACCTTACGAGAGGGAAAAGTAAATTTGACCAAATGGTTAGGCTACCATCACCATAGACTTTAAGTAAATCAGATTAACTGCTTTCACACACGTATCAAATATGATTTAAATAGGATCATGTTTGCAATAGTAATACATCGATACTCGTCATGAATTATAAGTTGTTACAAAAGAACGGCAAGCTATTTATATTATGATTATTTTTTATTAGTACGTGCATGATTGTTTTTAGTTAATTTATTCGAGGACGAATAATAGTTCAAGTTTGGGGGTATTTGATAAGTACAATTTTGTACTTATCTGGGCTCACAAAAAGGGATGATTATGAGTACTCTTAGTTGTTTTCAGTTTAATTGTATGTTGTTTTTTTATTATTTTAGGAAATAATCAAATTTAAGTATCAATCTGACGAAAAGAGAGCAAATGGAAGAAAAGGGACTCAAACTACCAAGAAAATATACTTGAAGGACTTGGCACGCAAATATCAAAGAAAAGAATCCAAGAAATCATCAACGATAACCATGTGATCGCATGGTTGTATATAGCTGCGATCGCAAGTCAATCTTTTCAATTACAGAACGTGAAATGACCGAGCCATGCGATCGCAAGGTACTGCACCATGCGATCGCAAGGTACTGCACCATGCGATCGCAAGGCTATACACGGCACCCGTTTTGGCAGTTTTCTGATGGGATTAGAACTCTACAACTCTAAGATAAAACAACATCTTAAACACACGTCTTGGAGTCTTTTAGAGAGCAATATAAAAGCCAGATAATAGCCATAAAAAAGAGAGAGACGAATTTTGGGAACAAGATACAAGAGGAGAATCGAAGATCAAGGCACATAATTGAAGATTATTCAGCCAGAGTCACGGGTTGTATTTATTCCTTCTTCTTTTTCTTTCGCCGGATCATGATGAAGTCAATTATTGTCATAATTGACGAAATTATGTCTGGCTAATTTACTTTTTCTAGGATGAACGATGAAACCTCATGATTTTTAATTAATTAGAAGTTTTTCCGTTTTAGTAATTAATTGCTTTTGGGTTGATTATTCTTTATGCAGTTTTTCTATTATTTTAATGCCTGATCACCATTAGAATATATTGTGATTTATATTGAAGTCGAGAGATTCAATATAGATTAAGTACGTGGTATTGAATAACATAGGATCCAATAATAGATAGAAATTACTATTATGCTTTATGAAATCCATTTAGGTGTTCTTGAGATTTTAATGCATGTGTTTATGTTCGAAACTTAATTAGAGATAATTAGGTTCGTATAACATATAGAATTGATTGACCATCGAGAGAGGCTTTTGATTATTTTAGGAACGCCGATTTTCAATCTATGGTAATTGTAAGCTAAAACGGTTATACGGATATTTGATTAAGAAAAGTGTTGGTGGATTCACAAATCCTAGTGTTAGTAGATCTTGAATTTGTTCTCACTATTTTAAAGTTAACTGTTTGATAATTTAGTTTTAATTAAAATAGTATAGAATCACAAAAACTAATTTGAATATGTGTTTATTTCCATTGTTAAAATTTAAGTTGTGAAATTAATTAGTTAAATTAGTATCTAGTCTTCGTGGGTTCGACATTTCATTCATCACTTTATTACTTGTAAACGATCCGTCCACTTGCGGAATTTAAATCGCACAACAGTTAGCGACCTCAACTACAATTTTTTCTATTTCATTTTCTATTTTAATTTATATAAATTATGGACAAAATTATTAAAATAGACTATACATGTGAATTACTAAAAGCTAAGAATGATAACTGTAAGTAAAATAAAATGCGATGAGATTTTTACAAATTTGAAATGATACGACTGTAAATTTTATTTATCCTAATATTTTTAACTTCATATTTGTCGTAGATACATTATTATATTCATCAATTTATAGAATTGAAGATAAATGATAGTTTTTGCCCTATTAACTAACTGGAATTAAGGGTGTGTTTGATTCGTATGATTTGCCATGGAAAATAAAAATTTTTCACCCATTTTCCAGCTTTGGTTTGTTTGATTGGCAAAATTTTCCATGAAAAATGTATTTTCCCACTTATTTTCCATCTTTTGTTTGATTCAAACTTTTGATTTTCCATGGAAAATATTTTCCATGTTTTCCACTTTTGGCCATATTTTCTTTGTTTTCAAAGAAAATATTTTCTTGGTGGGATAGGAGAATTTATTTTCCATGGAAAATTTGTTAACCTTTTCCAATCTATTTATTTTCCATGGAAAATTTGTTAATATTTTCCAATCCAAATTTTCTTGGTAATTCATTTCCATGGAAAATATTTTCTTTTCACCCAAATTTTTCACTTGCAATCAAACACAACCTAAGTAAAACTTGATGTGTTGAATTTCTCTATATTACTCCCACACGAAACCCATAAAAAGAAAGACAATTATTGATTGAATCCTGTGCATTCAATAAAAAAATATTAATACATGTTGGTTGGCCACAAAATCAAGAGATTGGTCGGTGTAATAATATAATTATAGTGTTTGACTCTCTACCTTTTCACTCGTAGCTCGATTATGGATTTTTAATCTTTGAAAGTGAAATTTTAAATTTCCCAATTATTTAAATTTGTAAAGCCTATAACTTTTAAATAGTTAGACGGTTTTATTCTCTAACTTTGACTCAAATAAAAGTCGTATATAGTTTTAACATTGACAATTCATTTATGTAATAATTTAAATTTACAAATTTAAATAGATAGAGACACAGGTTGTACTGAGACAAGAAAGTTAAAAGAGCGAATGAGATTAGATATCTCAGTAGTCCTAACTGTAAACAATGAATACTAGGTGATGTGTGTATCGACTTGTGAATGATGTAGCTAACTTGAATTGAAATTTAATTTTGAAGTTTAAAGACTCATAACCTTGCAATTTAAAAGGTTAGGGAGCTTCGTCTTAATTTTCTCAACTCTATTTTCTACATAGTCATCCTCGACAGAGACGACACCCCTCTCACGTGCTTTCGCCACGTACTTCTTTCCCTTAGCCATCTGTCCATAACCCCACACCTCACTCCCACCCCCATTATACAAGTTACACACACACACACACACACACACACACACACAAGCCGCTCATTTAGAGATCTAGAGAGAAAGAGAGAGATGGCAGATTGGGGGCCGGTGGTGATAGCGGTGGTGCTGTTCGTGCTGCTGAGTCCAGGGCTGCTGTTTCAGATTCCGGGAAGGGACAGAGTTATTGAATTTGGAGATATGCATACAAGTGGACTTTCCATTTTGGTTCATACTATCATTTTCTTTGGTCTAATCACTATTTTCCTTATTGCCATTGGAGTCCATATATACACAGATTAAGTTTTGTAATGAAACACAGACTAGTTCTTCATTCTGTAATTTGTGTTGTTTTTTATTTTTATATTTTTAAGATTTGCAGGATTTTGTGTTTTCTTGAATTTGTAATGGAATTTGTCAGATTTGTGTTCCATTTTGTTTAGAAATTGGTTCTTATCTGATTTATTAATCAGATGTTCCTTATATATATATACATATATTTGGAGATGTTTAAGTGTATGTTTAGTAAATGTTTTTTTAGATTATAAGCAATAATTTTTAAGAAATGTATAAATAAAAATGGTAAATTCTGTATATATAAATAATATTTAATTAATTTATAAGTACTTACAAATACATTTACACACAAATCTGCCTTGGCAGGGACTTGGCTAGCACTTGGAAAGGAAAAATGAAAAAGAAAAAGAGGCCGAGGGCTATTGGATAGGCTATTCATTTAAAAACCTAGTCAACCATTATCCCTGTATATTAAAAGAGATAATTGAATGTGAGCACTATTTATATAAATGCGTGTTCAAGTATTATTTATTTATTTATTTATTTATTTTTTAACTTTTTCTTAATTTTTACCCTTTCTTTCTTTCTCATTTTTTTTAATTGCAGATTTTTTTGGTCCAACTTTTAGGCTCTAGGTTCGGCCTATTAGACCGATGCATAGTAACATATATCAAACAATCCACTTTGAACTTCAAAATCATTTGTAATTGAAACAACTTTTCTTTAATTAATTACTTATATTAAGTTAGCAACACTGATCAAGATTACAAGAAATAAATAGTTTTAATTCATTTTTTCTGTTGATTACTGAATCAAATTACAATTAAGTTCAAGACAATTTACTCACAAGCACAAAATATTGCACTAAGCAAGAAAAAAGAGAAAGAGAATACTACTCTCAAAGTAGAAAGTTACAATAGTAGAGACAAAATATATTCATAAATACAATCTTGTTCACTATACCAAGAAAATAAAATCACCAATTAACAATTTATGCTAATCTATAATAAGCATTTTTACTACTTATTACTACAAGTTCATAAAAAATCTTATGCATATCTCACGACACTCGTGTGATTTAAATTTTTTTTAATGTTTAATACATTAGAATGAATAAAATTAAATTGAAAAATTGAAATAATTTACAAAGTCGGGTCAGAGGAGAAATATGGAATACATTTAAATTTTAAAACAACAAAATAATTTTGTGAGTTCATAATTGAAGTATTCAGTTTGTAGGATTTGTATTAATTAATTATGTTAGTGAACTACATACCATTCATTACATCATCTAAAAATGAAGAATGTTCTTGTTAAAGATCAATTGAAGATATATCGCTCACCTTTAAATAATACGTAATTTTCTCAATAAGTTTTAATATATATATTTTACTTAGTTTTTCATAAGTGAAAATATAATTAAAAAATTCACTAACAATGACCACACTATCAAATACTTAATTAAAATACAACACGTGCTTTGTACGTGAATTTCACTAGTCTTTATTTAAAAACTTCTCTTCAATGTTATTTGACTACAAGGTCTAAATGTACAAAAAATAGAAAAGTCGAATATTAAAAAAATAAGAAAAGTTGAATATTAAATGACTAAGGGTCCATTTGGGTTTTAAGCATTTGATAAATTTTTAAAAAGTAATTTTAAAAAAAAATTATGTTATCTGACAATAAATTTTGAGAAGCAGTAAAATTATAGTTTTTGATATTTTATTTTAGCTTTTCTTTCTATTTATTATTAAAATATCAATTTAATTTTAATTTAATTAAAGTAATTCTTTTTATGTCACATGTTTATTAGTATTTTAATTATAATGTATCTCTGTAAATAATTTAAATTTAAATTTAATTAATTTTTGTATAATATTAGTATGTCTTTATTTTTTAATTTTTTAAAAATTTAAGATTTAATAGATATATATTATTTTTATTTTAAAATAATTATAGTAAATGTATTGTCTTAAAAAAATATTTGATAATATTACATATTGTTATAAAAGTAAAAATAAATTTTACAATATTATTCATTATAATAATAATACAAAATAATATTATTATAATCAATGTCTATTTTAGTAATTTTATACAAATACCTCAATAAATTACTTTTGTTACCAAACGCTTAAATACTGATTTTGAAATATAGAGTAATTATGAAACAAGAATTTATCAAACACTTATTTAATTCTTTTCAGAGTTCATTCTTTCTGTAGCACATTAACAACTGATTTTCTTAAAAGTACTGCAATACCAAACCAAGCCTAAAATGTCGTTGTATGTAAAAAGACATTAATGGACAACGACTATGATGTCATTATTCTTGTACGGTAATGACTTCTATATGTGGTTATTTCACTTACAAATATTGTATTCTTCTTTTATAAACAAACGACATATATATCGTTTTCTTTTTCTGGAATGACATAGATATTGTTATGGTGGCCGTGGATTGTCGATTCAACGTTTTGAACTAGAATGACATAAATGTCGTTACGAATGAATTCAAAGACTTCAATGGCGTTATAGTTGTATTTGTACTAAAGCGAGAGCAATGTCGATACATTTAAATTGCCATGACTTGAACATCATTATAATTGTGTTTGTAATGGCACGTGTTCAACGCCGTTACATGTGAACTGAAACGACTTCAATGTAGTTTTTATAGAGCTAGAACGAACCCATTGTCGTTATGTGAGTTCGACTATCGTTTTACACTCTGGTCGACTCGAAATATTGTTACTGGGTGCAAGAGTCACCTTCAAGTGAGAACTGTCGAATTGGTTCGATAGACGTTCCCGTATCGATCACCTTTGAAGTTCTCAATATTGTCTATCACATTCGAAGTTCTTTGGTGGAAATAAGGTCACCCTGTTTGCCTTTTCTTTGCTGTTTAAGTGAGATCAATCAATTTGATAACTTTTTTCGGACCTCCTAGGTATGTTTGAGGCAAGTGGACGGTCGATTCGACGTTTTTAGTCAGAACGAGATCAGTCTAGTTAGCTTTTAAATGAAACGACTTCAATATAGTTATAGTTGTATTTTGTATTAGAACAACATCAATGTCGTCTTCCTAGAGCTGGATCGAATCCATTATCTTTATGTGGGTTAGACTATTGTTTTGCACTCCGATCGACTAGAAGCATCGTTGCTAGGTGCAAGCATTACTCCTAAGTGAGAACCGTCAAATAAGTTTGAGGGACGTTCTGTATTGACCACCTTCGAAGTTCATAGTGTTGTCAACCACCTTCAAAGTTCTCTGGTAAAAATAAGGTCACTCATTTCTTTTGTTGTCCAAGTGAGATCAACCCACTTGATAACTTTTTCAACTCCTATGTATACGGAGGCAAGCTGGATGGTCATGGACGGTTGATTCGTCGTTTTTAGGTGGAACGAAATCAATCTCATTACCTTCTAAATGAAACGACTTCAATGAAGTTATGATTGTATTTTGTACTGGAACGACATCAATGTCGTCTCCCTAGAGCTAAAACGAACCCATTGTCGTTATGTGGGTTCGACTATTGTTTCGTACTCCCGTCGACTCGAAGCATCGTTACTGGGTACAAGCATCATTCACAAGTGAGAACCGTCGAATCGATTCGAGGAACGTTCTCGTATCGATACATGCACGAGAAATTATATGTACTGAAACAACTTCCATGTCATTATTGTTATCATAACGATTTAAATGTCATTATGTCAAATCGATACATGAGTGACAAGTTATATGTACTGGAACGACTTCAATGTCGTTACATAATAGGTTCAATGTCGTTATTTTTATCATAATGACTTCAATGTCTTAATGTCAAATCAATACATGCGCGACAAGTTATGTGTACTGGAACGACATCAATGTCTTTATGGAAAATTGATACATGTGCGACATGTTATGTGTACTTGAATGATTTCAATATCGTTATTTGAACACGTGACGAATTCAGTATCGTTATTAATTCACATAAAATGACAAGATTCAACCAATAATATTTATAGAATTAAGACAAAAGAAGATGTCAGAAATTGAAACATCAACAAAAAGTACATCCATAGACCATGGCTTTCCCATGCTCGGACATCTAAATTAAAACTACATGATAAATTGTTCATTTAAATGTGTTGTAAAGTCAAATTATACAAATGACAATCTAAGGTTCAAAGTGTCATGTTCAGAGCTCCGCAACCAATTTTTTTCTCCACATCAGTATACATCTAGACGAATTGCATTTACATCCGTGTTTGCTTGTAGAAATTTAATATACTTCACGGGTCTACAAAGAGAAGAAGAAACTTTCATCAATTTTTGTTATACCATTAAGGAGTCTACATCAATCACACTTATATACCAAACTGAAATAAACTTACTTAGATTAGATCAAAAAGTACTAAACACATACACACAAAAATCAAAGATATTAATGCATAAATGAGATAAAAATAAAAAAGTACTAACCAGATGATAATTTGGATATATTGGAAGAGATGTTTGGATAGCTTCCTGGTGATCATCTCTCTTTTTCTGGGTATTGAGCTTTCCTCTTTCCTTGAATCAAAACAAGGAAAACAACCCATTTGCCTATTTGAAAGAATTAATCTTTTTTGAATCCTTTCCATGAAAAATTTATGAGATGCACTCGATAATCAATAAAATTTCATGTTCCTGAATTCAATCCCACCATAAATGCTCCAAAGATTTAGTGGGTATGACTAAAGACAACAAATATTAAAATTTTATTAACTTTGAGTATGTTTGTTAGTGCTTATAAATACTTATAAGCCGGTCAAACTTTATTTTTAGCTACACATTTTGTAGAACTTACAACTTATAATATACAAAAATCTTTATAAAATTTATTCTTTATCTATCCAACAGATCAACAAAGACAAGAGATAAGATTCGAGATTAGTAAGAAGAGTGAAGGAAAATAAAATAAAAAAGCCAAAGAAGAAGAATGTTACAATTTAAGTTTTGAGGGACGACAATGAACAAGTGATAAAATGAGAAGAAAAAATTGGGTTTAAAGGTAAATGGTATAAATGTCTTTTTGGTTTTAATTAAATTTTTGATTTTATTTTTACTTTGGTCAAATGCCTTGTGAACAAAATCATGGTGAATGGAGACTATCTCCATTCATTCCCCTATTGGATATTAAAAATTGTCGTAGTCGGGGCATGTGCCGGAAATGGCGAGGATAGGATGTTATTTGGGGCTGAATAGGGTGGGAATAGTGGTGTTTATCAGGTTTTACATTGGTGAAACTACACGAATAGAGCAAGAATAGTAGTTTTAATAAGGTCAGGTCAGGTCACTACGGAAATCGAACCAAGAACCTAGCCTCCTCGATCATTAATTTTCCTTGTGCGGATGGGCACTTTGTGGCCAGTCTTGGCTCGGCCTGATATAAGGTGCTGAATGTATTATCATTATTTATTTATTTAATTTATGGGTTCAAACTAAAAATTAATTTAATTGTAGATTTTAATCTTTACTACAAAAGTAAAAAGTTACTAATTTTTTTTTTCCCAAAAAATAGAGTCTCTATTTTTCATTTTGTTTATATGCAACTTAGTCAATAGATTTATCAACTGAAAAATGCCACATTTAGTTTTGTGAATTTGTGCACACAGATACATATGCGTGGGAGAAAATATACATTTAGACATTTAGTTATTTGAAGATTGCTTTGACAAAGTGTGCATATGATGGGGGTATTAAAAATGACATATTCATGTATAGATTCTCTCTTACTTTTCAAATTTAAATTTATAAAGCTGTCCCATCAATAGATGAAAAAATCTAGACAAGGTTATATCACACCTGACCTCGTGTCTTGAATTGGACAAATACTTCAACACGTGTAACTGCGTCTCAACTGGAGAAGCTTAATTTTGATTTACCAGATGTAAGTGATTATCTATCATAGATTTGTTATGTTTTTGTTATTGTTTGCTGATTGTTGTCCAAACTATAAGATTTTTTTTGATGCATAATTATTATTACATATGTATGAATGTAGATAGAAGTGAGGGGCATGCAACCAGATGAAGAGGAGGAAAAACTCATAGCAAAAAAATGAATTAATTGATGAATACAAATGAAAAATCATTAAGGCAAAAGCTATGGCTTACAATCCCAAAGATAGAGAAGAATTCTCAAAACAAATTAAAGAATTGCTTGACTTAAAAGTCATTGAACCAAGTAAATCACCATTCTCCTTCCCAGCTTTTATGGTAAGGAAAGAAGCAGAAAAAAGAAGAGGCAAGGCAAGAATGGTAATTGACTATTCTATGCTAAATAAATACACTAAAGCAGATGGGTATATTTTACCTAATATGCAAAGTCTCTTACAGTTTTTCTTTTGCATAAAGCAAAAGTAATGATAAAGTGACACGACAAAATACTGTATCTTGATGCTCAACTTTTTAATCTGATTGGCCAAGGTCTTCTGTATCTTCAAAAGCATCTCCGCAATTTTCGGCTTTTGAAAATTATTTCTCTACAATTTCATCAATAATTGATGATCCTGATGATTTTTTGTCTTCTCTTTTGCACCACTTGCAAAAATGGCCTTTTCCAAGACTTTGCTTTAAAAATTGGCAAAGCTGTCCATCATAGCTGTTTGGACAATTAAATTCGTTGTAGAATGTTTTTTCAAATCCGCAGATAGTCTTAATTCCTTCCTTGGTTATGAGAGAGCTGTTCTTACTTGTAACCAAGATATATTATGAAGAGTGGTTAACTTTGATTTTTGACTCACCATTAATGGCTCGTAGTCCTGTCAAGATCCTTTGAAATGAAAGACCTCTACATTCATCAAGAATTGAATTGTCAACACAAATTGGCTGTCCTTCAACTGGGTTGTCTAGAAAAGCTTTCTTGACTGTCTTTATTTGGATATGGTGATATCCTTTAAACAAAATGTTATCTTTATTCCAAAAAGGAATAGTGTTGTTAATTTTCAACATCAAATGAAGATTTTGATCCTTGATCCCATATTTAACAAAATCTTTTAAAGATTGGAATAATTTGTCATCAATTAACCTAATCTGTTCAAGATCTTTTCCTGGGATTATAATTTTAATTAATCCACAATAAAAGGCTGTTTTTACCATATTAGGTTTAGCTCCTTCTACAAAGATAAACTGTCCAAACTTTTTGTCAACTGCACCAAAATAATTTTTCTCTGGTGCATAGGAACCAATGATACGGGCTTCTTCTTCAAGACGAAGAAAATCTTGAAGGTGAATAGTGGAGATTGTTGGTTCTTCCTTTTGGATATGAGCTTTTCCTAGTCTTTTGAATCTATCAGGGATAGTTTCAGAGATTGACAGGGCAATATCTTTGTAAGACCGAAATCTCAAATCTGGAAATTGGGGCCTAGTATGGAAAGAAGGCATTCTGGGTCTAGATCGAATGTCTTGCTGTTGATAATTGGGCCTTAGACTCAAATGACTTTGGTAAAAGATTTGTTTATAAGGTATTGGGTACCATTGGACTCACAGTTTTTATGGAAACCTTGTTGGGCTTCTGTATAGGTTTGAAACTCTGGTGTTTGTAAGGTTTATGTTTAACAATAGGCTCAACTTCAGCCCAGTTAGTGTAAAAACCTTTTTTGTGGTCTGTCATAAATGACATAGTACTTTTTTCCTGGTTTTGATGTTCCAACTCCAACTAGTGGTGAAGGTTCATTTACTTCTGGACTTGGAATGTCCTTCAGTTCGTTAAAACTTTTGTCTGTCTGTTCTTTATTAGGGTTTGGAATACCCTTTTGTTCGTGAGAACTTTGAGCTATTGAAGGCTCAACTGTATTTTGCTTTTCAATACTCTCAGTATTGTCAAGTTTACCTTTTTCCTTTGGAGAAGTTATTTCTTCTAGCTTTTGGACAAGTCTGGCACGCTTCTTTTTTAGGAACTGGATTCTTTGTTGTCTTGTTGTTACTTCGAATTCTTATGTTTCAATTTGAAGATCAAGATCTTCAATCTGTTCTTTAATGTCTGTCATTATTTCCTGCAGAAGATAATTCACGTGTTAGAGAATCAGCAAGTGAATTGTTTTTACTTTTAATAAGTTCAATTTCAAAATCATAATGGCTAAACCACATTTGCTATCTGATTAGTCTACCTTGTTTATAATCGGGATGTACTTGGCATTTCATAAAAGATTTGCATGTAGATAAATCAGTTCGAACAATAAATTTGTTAGAAATGATATACAGTCTAAATTTTGTAATTGCCTTTTTCATAGCAATGATTTCTTTTTTATTTATGTGATAATTTCTTTCTGAATTAGTAAATGTACCAGAAGAATAACTGCACAATTTTTCCTCTTGGGACTGACTGTCAATAGCTTTGAAGACTGCAATCCAAAATTCTTGAGAAGCATCTGTTTTAATAATCATTTTATCATCTTTGCAAGGATGATAAAGAGATGGTAGATTCTTTATCTTGTTCTTAATTTTTTGAACATAAAGACTGTCTTCTTTAGACCAATTCCATTTATGATCTTTCTTTAATTTCTTCTGTAAAGGATTTCTCATTTTTGCTAAATCTTGTATGAAAGATTCTGCATAATTTAAACAACCTAAAAAACTCATTAATTGTTTTTGATCCTGTATTTCATTTGGAAATTCTTGAATATGAGTTCAAATATGTGGTTTTAACTGTTTAAAGCTTAGAGCAATTTCTAAGCCTAAATATCCAATTTTTTCTTTAAATAATTCAGCTTTTTTCTTCAATAAAACAATACCTTCATTATGAACTATTTGCATGATTTGTAGGACGTGTTTTTCATGATCTAACTCATTATTAGAGAAAACAAGTATATCATCAATGTAAATACAACAAAAATTGTTGAATTTCTTAAATGTATTATCTATATGTCTTTGGAAAATACTTGGAGCCTGCTTTAGTACAAAAGGGACTACTGTCCACTGAAAGTGTCCCTGGGGACAATTAAAAGCTGTTAATGGTTTTGTTTCTTCTTCAAATTGTACTTGATGAAATCCTGATTTTAGATCAAAGGAAGAGAAAATCTTTTTTCCCTTAATAAGCTGTAAGAGACTTTGCATATTAAGTAAAATATACCCATCTGATTTAGTGTATTTATTTAGCATAGAATAATCAATTACCATTCTTGCATTGCCTCTTCTTTTTTCTGCTTCTTTCCTTACCATAAAAGTTAGGGAGGAGAAGGGTGATTTACTTGGTTCAATGACTTTTAAGTCAAGCAATTCTTTAATTTGTTTTGAGAATTCTTTTCTATCTTTGGGACTGTAAACCATAGCTTTTGCTCTAATAATTTTTCCTTTGTATTCATCAATTAATTCAATTTTTGCTGTGAGTTTTCCTTTATTGATACTAGGATCTAAAGGATTCTCAGAGCAGCATTTTTCAAAAAGATCAGCACTTTTTTCTCTTTCTATATTTATTCTAAAAATCTTTAACTCACTAGAAGTTATGAAAATGTGTGAATTTTTGGTAATATTTTCCCCTTTAAAAGAGTTGAAATTCTTCGTTGAATTATCAGTTTTTAGAGTATCTAAAAATTTTTGTTTAAAAGAATTGAAAGCTATTGCTTTTCTCTTTTTTGCGATCCAAAGTTTCTTTTTATTTAAAGTGAAACTGACAAAATCAATTTCCTGTATGAAAGGATGATATAATTGATAAAAGTTATTACCAATTATGAAATCTATTCTGGTTTCAAGCTGATAAACTGTAGAAATTCTAAAATAAAAGGTTTTTAATTTTGAATTGCAATATCCACATATAGCAATATCTAGATTTTTGATAACTTTTGAAGATTTGATTTCAGATTTGTCAGCAATCTTTAAATTCAAAAATTTTTTTTTTTCAGAAAATACCCAAAATTGTTCAAGTATAATCCACTTACTAGCAGTACAGACTGACGCTCCTGTGTCAATGTAAGCATGTATAGAAAATTTTCTGTAACTCTCAAAACTCATCTTTATAGGAATATAAATAGAGTTTGGGTTTGTGATATTTCTGTCACTCATTCTCAGATGAATCTATTTCTGAAGATAAATAGTATAATGACTCTGTATCACTTGGATATTCTACTGAGTAGAATCCTTGTTTTGTAAATATTTCAAGGAGTTTTATCCTTTCTTCATTGTCAATTTTGGCAGGGCATTCGTTAGTATAATGTCCTGACTCATTACAAAGCCAACACCTACAATTTATTTTTCTTTTGTGGGCAGAATTTCTTTTTATTTTTGAAAAACTTTTTCTTATATGGCTGTTTATATTTTCTAAACTTATATGTTTTTCTTTTCTTAAATTTTTTTTATTTGTTTTTCTGTTGTCAGAGCAACCATAGTTACCAGGGATTCTGTCTATATATTTACTGCAACATAATTTTGGGTTTCTAGTTACAACTCTAGTACTACTTCTTACTAAGTAGATTTCTTTACATTTATCTGCAAGCAGATTTCTAACAATTGTTATGACTAGCCCTAAAGAGGTATCAATTTGCAGATTAACTCTAGGGTCTGGATTTTTTTCTTGTATAATAATGGCATTATTAAAAATGTCCATTACTTCATGGTTGAATGGGTCAGGGAGTTTCCTAACAAATTTTTCTGTTAAAGATTTCCAATCAGTGATTGGACAAATGTAGTAGTATTTAGAGAATTCACAAGCGTAATTCTTAAAATAGCACATATCACAAATTGTTATTTTTTCAAGGTGGTTTAAAGCATCAGCAACTTCAATAGTTGTTCTTTTGCTTTTAAACGCTTCATATGTTTGTCCTGTAAATTATTTGTAGATTTGATCTACGATTCTCTTATTGAATTGAGGAATATTACTTGAAGAATCATTCTAGATGGAATTCTTAACTTCATAAGTAATTGTCTCTAAGAAACTTCTCACGGTTCCTCTAGTACTGGCTAAAACATAACTCTAAGAGTTAGTTTCACTTCTTATGATTTCTTTATTAATTATCATGGAAACCATGATATGACTGTACCAATCGTCTATTAGTTTTTCTGGATCTAAAGTGCAATCTAGATCTAGAATAACAATGCCTTGTGGTTGTTTCTTTGGTATAAATTCAGAGGCTAAGAAGCCTGGGTCTGAATCATCTTTTGGTAAAGGTCTAGGAATGTTGTCTCCTATAGGTCTCTTTCCATCATCTATTGGATTATTAGAAGTTTGAGCTTCAGATTCAACTTTTGGTTATCTGATTTCTACCCCTCTAGGAACTGGTACCCTATTGGTATAGAATCTTTCATGGATTGTAAACTCTTCATCAGAAGAGTTATCAGAACTAATTTCTTCTCTCAAAGGTTCTATGTTTTCTGGGATATCTCCAACTGATTTTGCAGTAAGGATAGTATCATCGTTTCCAATGGTAACTTTGTTAATAATTGAAACTATTTTGTCTAATTCATTGTCTTCAAAAGCTAGAAGGACATTGACAAGTCATAATTCTTGACTTGTCTCATAAATTTGTTCAAGGCTTTTTCTAAAATTACTCATCAGTATTCTAGAAAACTAATATCAAAATTTCCATCTTTTGTAGCTTTGCTAGTTTCGGGTATATCCTAATTCCTTTCAAAAATTCCTAATTTTGTACGCTTAATCTCTGGAATTGTCTGATTTTTTACTCCAGCAATAATGATTGCTGAGTGTTGCTCCATAGCCTTTCCAGTTTTAGATTCAAAGTTCTTAAAGATTTCTTTAAGTTCCTCAGTACTTTCTTTTATGGTTTTTATTTCCCTTAATATGTCAGCAAATGACATATTCTATTTTCCCAATATGACATTAGCCATTTCATTGACTGTAACACTCATTTGAAACTATGAAGAAGTATATGAATTCAAAACAAAGATGTTTTTTATTCAAGAAGGCTTGAGAAAATCAAGCTTATTTAATTACAAGGTAAAGATCCAAATGAATCTATTGTCTTTTGAGGGTATTAGCCTTTGTACATTGAAAATTTAAAACTACAATTTTTTCAAAAAACAAAGAAAGACTCCCTGAAAAACTCTGTCTATCTATCTGAATGTCTTCTGCTTATATAGGATAAATGAAGATTCTTTTCTTCGTCCATTCGTCCATCTGTTCTTTCTGCTTTTTGAAAGTAGAAGATGATGTCTGCCATGATTTCTGCTTTTGTCATTGTCAACAGTTTTTCTTTTGCATAAAGCAAAAGTAATGATAAAGTGACACGAAAAAATACTGTATCCTGATGCTCAACTTTTTAATCTGATTGGCCTTGTCATAATGGTTTAAACTCTTGAAATGGAAAAATTGGAGTTGGATTCCGGAAATGACATCATTTTTATGATGGTAGAAAAAGGTAGCGGGAGTGAGGGATGGTGGAGTTAGAGCGAGTAGTTAAACTTATAGTATGTTTGTCAGTGTTTATAAGCGCACTTATAAAATGGTCAAATATTATTTTTATCCACACATTACGTAGATCCATAATTTTTATCCATTTTTTATTCACACATTTCGTAGGACCCACTGCTTCTCATATATAAAAGTCTTTACCAAAAATACACTTATTTAAGAGTATTTTTAAACTCATGGAGATTGGTTGATCAATTTTGTCTGATAAGTGAGGGGCATGCAACCAGATGAAGAGGAGGGAGGGGCACCATACCTAGTTGGTTTCTTTGGAAGTGATAGACCTAAAACAACACAAGTAACGACAATGATTTTGTTGACCCCCCATTCGTTATGAAGTCAAAGAAGTTCAATGCATCTAGTACGTCCAATTTAAGAGTTGTCCAGAATAGCAATATCCCAAAAAAGTCCATATCAGTTCTGAAAGAGTACTAAATTCTGTTATACGTTGCAAATTAATGTCCTTTGTAGTTTTCAGTTCGGGTTGAATCTTTGTTAATATCGCTGTATTTCAGGAAGATCGCAGTGTCAATTTGATGCACTTAAGTAACCTCATTATGGATATATGATCGTCACAAGACCAAATAATCTCCTAGAAAATCAACTTAAAGTTCGTCATTATGGCATTTCATCGTGATACTGATGCAAAGCTTGGTAGCTTTATGGACGAGTTAAGGGAAAAACTCATGTCAAAGTCAAAATCCGAAATCCATGGAAGACAACTAGTTGTTTTCAATGAACGTGTAAAATTTTTAACAAAGGAATGTGTTAGAAATATAAAAAATATATAAGCTCGTTGCCATGTTATTATATTATTGGACTCATTTTATTTTATACTCACATATGCTACCATTCATGGTTCCGGCATATTTTGGAGAGAATGGTCCGGCTAATTCAATGAGAGACATTCCCGACGTTGTACACAGTGCTGAACAATCCAATAAAGACAGGGACACAAATCAACGTTATAATGACAGTTTTGCGATACCCTTGATGATACATTTTACACAGATATTGTAATGAAACAAGTTGAAGAGATTATCAAGAGTGTAGAAAATCAGGTTCACTCTAATACGATTTAGGTATATCCAAAGAACGTAGACAATCAATTTGCATAAGAATTCATCACATGTGATATTTCCAATATTTGTATACAGATTGATTACGAAGATACTAATGACGTACATGACGAGACAACAACTAGAATGCTGATAAAATGCTATGTGCATGATTTTCACAGATTTGATGGTTATTTTATGCAATCCACAAATAGACACTGGTGAATCTTTAAGAGACACGGTAATGTATTTTTATAAATGTTATGTGCATACATTTCACATATTGCTACAAATGTTACAATTTGATGGTTATTTTGTATTATGAGTTTTATGCGTGAAAATTAGTGTTATCTATTACGTCATTGATTCTAGCACTTAGACTGATATTACCTGTTAATGTAGATTATGTTATCCAATTGTTATTCTGTATCACTGATTGCTACATATGTTATAATTGATTATATCATAAGTTTTATGTGTAAAAATTAGTATTAATTGTTACATTTTTTATTCAAGCACTCATATTGATGTTACTTATTAATGTAGATTATTTTACCCCAATTGATATTCTGTATCGTTACAATTGATTATATTATGAGTTTTATAATTGATTATATCATAAGTTTTATGTGTAAAAATTAGTATTAATTGTTACATTTTTTATTCAAGCACTCATATTGATGTTACCTATTAATGTAGATTATTTTACCCCAATTGATATTTTGTATCGTTACAATTGATTATATTATGAGTTTTATGTGTAAAAATTAGTATTATGTGTTACATCTCATATTCACGGCCATCTCAGATTGATGTTACTGTCAACGCAGATTTAGTAATGCATATTATATATGTGAGTGCATATTATATATCATATTCTAATTCATCGTATCAATCTACTAAATTAATTACTTAACTGATTCCACAACACGTACATGTGTGTTTTTACTACATGAGAAAGATGACCACTTTTAGCAGAGAAATGACATTAAAGGCTACAACAACTGACACTTTTTTTAGCGGCATGGTCAGGGGCATATTCTCAGCTTTGGTGAAGGACGCCAATGCAATTGCCAGACATGTGTCCCTAATCGAATATCCACTTGGTGAATATTTGTATTGTAATACACCATGGGCAGAGGTTGATCATGTATTGACGTCCATTACGATGGGTAAACATGCACATTAAATACTTAGACACTTCGACCCTTCGACATAAAACAAGATTGTTTAATATTTTCAACTCATGTTGATCGAATATAAGAGATAGAGAAGTTATGACATACGTCCAACCATTTGCATATGTCATTCCTCACCTGTTAGTAAGAATTGACGTGTGGCAACCATCAGTTGTAGAAGGAGTGCAGGAGATTGAACCTCTAGCCGTCAATCTTGTACACGACATTCTTCAACAAGATAATAGGTTAGTATCTAAAAAATGATTTATTTTATATTTAAATAACATCCTCCATAAATAGTTAACTATTTTACTAATACCGCATATTCTTTTTCCAAGAACCGATTGCGGAGTTTTTTTCATCAAATATATTGAACACATAATGAACGAATATACAAGAAATGACAAATCTATTTGATGCTTCACTCAAAAGGACACATTTGACAACCATGTTATACAAACATAGAATGAAAAAGCATATAGGGATATGAATCAAATTCTGATTTCATGTCAATGAGAGAAATGAAAGCAAAGAAGGCGGCTAAGAAAAAGAAAACAAAATAGGAGTAGTACATATAGTGATTTTAGCAATGATATTTTTTTATTTTAAGTACCGTTATGACAATCTTACCTCAGCTAAGCCATGAAAAATCTTTGCTACGTAGCGTATGATTATATGTAATTGCTTTTTGGTATTGTAATTGTTGTTGCATAACAGATGTCAATATGTACGTAGATTCCATGATCTAGAGTAGAAGGATATTGGTCGAAGTGTAGTATTGGTTTTGCAAATGTAACAGCTTCCGTTATTGATTGACAACCCATTGCATTGTTAATTCTGAAGCTAATGTTCTTCATATTGTCATTTGGGATTTTGTGAAATTTTTTATTTTTATTCACAGATTTGGTTAGAATGGACGCTGGCAAATTTTAGATAAAAGTAGGATCGTTACATGATGATTCATGTTACATGATGCAATTATGCGATTTGTGATCGTAGAACATTGTATGTTTGTGTAAGTGAATAATGTGATTGCTTAAATGAATTGAAAGAAAAATATATAATCATTTACCAAAATTGAGATAAAAGCAGGATGTTTAATCATGCTATGCTATGCACTTTTGCAATTGTGATGTTGTGTAAGTGACTGTATTTTGTATTCAAAACAATTTGTGAATCAATTAAAATAACAATCATTTGCCAAATTTGAGATAAAAGCAGCCCGCCACTATCAATTAAGATATCAATCATTCAAAACATTTTATAAACAAAACTCAATTATATAAATGTAACAAAATTGATTTATCTTAAATCAAATTATAACAGTATTCACTAGTATTAAAAAAATCACATAACTTATTTCAATTTGGAATTTTATCACTTCTCATTACGTTGCTTGATCAATCACAATGGATGTTTACATGTTCTCTTATTGTGCCCGTATTGCCCACAACTTCTACACTTTGTAACACTGTTTCGCTCACCAGCCGATTGGAACCTTCTCTCCTTAGGCCATTTCGCTTTCTTCGATGGATTTGGAGCCAATACGATCATCAAATCTGCACTTTTAGAACCGTGCAACCAACATTATCACCAAGGGGTATAACACCACCTTCATATGCTGCAATATAAGCATCCCGTGTGTGGTACGAAAAACAATATTTGTATGTTTCCATACCATTCCTACTGATAACAGATAATGCATATTGACATGGGATACCGTCTACTTGAAACCGATTACACGTGCATGTGCATTTTTAATGTTGACCAAATTTTGTGTCATCTCGTCGCTAACCTGAAATAAGATATCGCTTGAATCCGATACTTGTATTAAAACTAAAAATTTAATAACTCCAGAATACATATTCAATATAATTTGATCAAACCATAACCACAATTTAAAGTTTGTAGTTACCTTCAGTTTCTGTGTGTTTTTGGAATTTGTCTGCAACATATTCTCATTCTTGGTTCAAAAGCAATGTAAACGTAGAATGTGCCTTATTCCTATTTTTGTAAAATCATTCCTGCTATATGTTTCTCAAGTTTTCCAGCATTGTTACAATGAGATAATTCTTTATTGACTTTGTGACGGTGTTTACCGACTCCACGATATTCGATATCATCGTAGTGTACCTGTTAGTTGACATGTGCATTCTCGACCACCTATAATACCCGACCTTATCTTCTTACACAAGATATTGTTGTTACACTCAAATCAATTCATGAAAAACAACAAACAAACAAATTTGGTTGAATGAACAATATAAGACGACTTACCAAATACAGTCGGATCCCCTCATATATTTTGTCTAGTACATTCATTTGATACTCAAAGTCGACAATTGTATAAGACCTAACAGGTGCGTTAAATAGCTTTGTAAAGTTTATCGCAACTTTCCCAAACCTCCTTTTCAAATTTCGTAACAAATGATATGAACAGAAACCTTGTGTTATGTTTGGATATACTTGTTTAATTGCCTTGTGTATGCTTCTGTGCCTGTCAGAGATAATACACATTCTCTCCCATTTTTCCGTATTTCTCTTTTAACTTTGATAAGAACCATTCTCATGAATTATCATTCGTATCGTCACCGATTCCAAAAGCAAAAAACGAATATGTTGCAGTCTGCATATTGTGTGCATGCTGTGAAAAGTGTACCACCGTAACGTCCCGTCAAGAATGTTCTATCTATCACAACCACATATTTGCAGTTTTTCCATCTTTGCAAGGAAGTCCCATTGCCATAAACAAGTATTTGAATTATTGTTCATACTTATCTCAACATGTGTAAACGTACCTCGATTATTCTCTTTTAACATGTACAAATACGCCAGGATCTTACTGTATGATTCATCTGGATCTCCTAATATCTTTTTCAATGCATACTCTATTGCCTTCCAAGCCTTTCCATAGCTCAATGTTACACGATATGTTTTTTACGCATCATTTATAATGTCTCTCAGAGTGTGTATAGTTTTGATATCCATGTACTTGTATTTTATGTAATCTCCCAAAAACGATTAATCAAGAAAGTATGATCTTATTTTATGTACCTTATCTTAAACATATCCGTGTCATCCATTCTAGAAGCTCTAAATCTCTACATACAGTTATCTTCTTTGCACTTGAGAACATATTCTTATTTGTCTGATCTATACACAATGTACTGAAAATTGTTATAAATGACATATAAGAAAATTATTTTCTTCAACATGTTCTTATCCCGAAAAATTCTGCTAGCAATACCGTCAAAGTCCGGATGCTCAATCACACTATTGTCAACATTAATTTCAACTTCTACCACATTTGGAATTGTTTGATACATTACAAGTAAATGTATCATCATACATGCTACTAGTGGCTATATGTTCCTCTTGGAGTCCACTCCCAACATTATCGTGTAAATTAACCAAACTTTCGATTGAGCTAATATTTTCTAATGAATTTGTAATGGTAACTCGCAGTGGGTAACTTGTTAGTAGTTTATCCTTATTTTTATACATAAATAGAACAGGACAGCATTGTTGTTCATTATCTTGACGGGAGCCAATTCGCCACCCACATCATACAGCAACACTATTACCATTTTACTTCGGTCAATATTTAATACGGACATTACCATGTCAACGAACTGAACATAGCTACATTCACGTGGTGCCAAAATTCCTAATATTTCTCCATCATGATCTATGAAAATGTTTATAGCAACATTCTTACATATTAACAATTGTAATTTATGAAATCGACATATAACGTCAAGGTACGGTATCATGAAAATAAAATAAGTTAATTTTTGCAATACTACCTATTGACATGGAACAGACAGTAACAACCACTAAATGTTACAAATTTCAATACAGGAATTTGAAATTAACACGTAACAGCCAATCAGAATATTTTACATATTACATTACCACTTAAAATGAATATGTAGCATCCAATGCAAACGATATGTAGCATTTAACAATATTACCGCAAAAGATATTGAAACATAACATTCAATGCAACTAGCATAAATAAACATTATTACATCTAACAATTGGCAGATATGTAACAACAAATGTTGTATTACGCATCTAATAGAAATCTTCATCGGAATAAGTAGCCAATGCAACTTCATATTAACTAACTAAAAGATTAAGTTACAAATTCAATGTAACATAAACGGTTGTAAATACAGTAACAATTTCTTCTAACATATTGAATGTAACATAATCAGTCGTTATTAATGTAACATGTTTATCCAAACATCAATAGACAACAAATAACAAGTAATGAGATATTTTGGTAACATAATTATTCAAACTTGAATTCTTTTAACACATAACATCAAATATTACGTACGTTACAGATTTCAGTTAAAGGAAATTGAAATTAACATATAATAGGCAATCAGAATATTTAACATTTTACATTACCACTTAAAATGAATGTGTAGCATCCAATGCAAAAGATCTGTGACATTTAACAATACTACCCAAATGATACAATTGGAAGATATGTAACAACAAATGATGTATCATGTGTCCAATAAAAATCTTCATCGGAATAAGTAGTTAATGCAACTCAATGTTAACTAACAACTAACAGATTATGTTACAAATTTAATGTAACATCATAAGTACTATAACATTTTCATCTAACAAATTGAATATAACATCATAAGTACTATAACATTTTTATCTAACAAATTGAATATAACATAATCAGTCATTATGTAGCATGTTCATCCAAACATCAATGGACAACAGATAACAAGTAATGATATATTTTTGTATCATAATTATCCAAACTTGAATTCTTTGAACATATAACATCAAATGTTCTGTACTGAGTAAGGCGACGACTTCTTATCATATAACACATTACCTATATTTTAACATAGCAAAATGTAACCGAATAGAATCATCAAGTACATATCAAATACATTCATAAACGTATCAACTCATAAATGTTAGACTAAAGTAGATTATCGTGAGTCAAATTATTAAATTAAAATCAACCAACCTTATGTTACTAATCTGCACAGAGCCGATCTTCACGCACCACCACTCCTATCCTATTTTAAGGAGAGAGGTTTTTCTTTTTTTTTGCAAACAGACTAATTATGAATTAATCAGTCGCATTTTTTTTACCAACAGATTACAATAAAAGATTCTGTAATATATTGATTACAATGAACTGCAGATTTTAAAGAATCAATTACTCTATTTTCAAATAATTATATATTAACATTAATAAGAAATCATAAATGACTTTTTATAATTATTTTCACAAAGTAGTTTTTTTGTGTAAAAATCCCAATGTACTAAACTCCTTCCACCTTTGGCTGGGCCATTATCCCTTGTTCAATTAGCAACTTCAATAATTCTTAAGATATTTGATACCATTCCTTGATTTCATATCTCCTCGTTATCATCACTGCTGCACAAAGTTTTGGAGCCACTACAATGTAATATGTTGGGTTAAGGACGAGCACTTTACCAGAGCACTTTACCAGAGGTTTCTGCTTCAGGTGATTAAATCCTACTAAATTCTTACATGCAAAATGCAAGTAGCCAATACTCTAAGACACGGAGCACAATTCACTCAATAGTTCTTTAATACAGAATGTATGATTAAGTAGGGGAGACGTGTGTGTCTGCAACAAATAGAGATAAGAGATAGCATATTTAAGAAGCAGCAAAGACTATACAGCAACTGTTAACACATAGAAACGTCCCAATACGATTATTTGGTTTCAGCTGAGCTTTAACAGTCCAGCTGTAGGGATATTTCACGATTTAATCACTTTGGAGCAAATCAAGTAATGCATGTTGCTGATTTCCACATCTCATTTGGCCCCGATCAAGGTTGTTGAAGTCCGTTATCATCTCATTTGCTCCCACGTCTTCTATCCTGTTTCCAGCAATCTGCAATAGTACAGTGATAGCTAATCAATAATTTTTAAACAAATTTGACATTTGCTTTTTCTGTTAGATGGGTTCTTTTTCCGACTCGGTTCACCTTTTCCTCTAGAAGCCTATTATCTTCTGTCAGCTTCTTTTCCTGCTCAAAAACACACCAGGTTAGAATCTCCGACTGTATTGCAAAGCAGACATCCAATTCATGTACATAATCAATTGACTGATATGTATTACCTCTTACAGTATTGAATACGTATAGTTTTTCTCAAAACATCAGATGAGTAGGTTCTTTACTGAAAAAGGGTCAGGCTTTCTGCCCATTCCTTTTCTATATAGATGTAGCATAAAAATGGATCTTGTTTCATTTTCCATCTGAAGTGACATGTTTATTTTCTAGAGCAAGTTCTCATCTTAGATCTGTTCGATGAAAACTATATCATGTTCTTTTCTTCCTTGCTATTGGAGTAATTGCCTAACTTAAACTTTAAGAATATGAGTATACACTACTCTTTAAACATCAAATCAGGCACAAATTATCTTTTCCTTTTCCAAACCACCAAGCTTGGAAACATAAAACTGGTAGTCAACTGAAATCTCAAAGGTTTGACAAGGTTCAAGTTCATGAACATAGAAGCGCTAAAGATGTTTGTGCATAGGGTCTTAGGTTTCAATGTTGTAAATCCATGACTTTGTACTCCGAGGAGACTCTGCAATGAGGACGGAACTTCAAATAGTTTCACGGTAGTAAGGAGTGCAATGATATCTCACTGATCCCCCCAGCCCCCCAGGTATGGTCTCAAATGTTGCAAGGATTCTCTTACAGTTTGATTTTGAGATTGATTTCAGTGGCGCAGTATATCAGCATATATGCTTGATATATGGGATCACCTGGAAAAATAAATCTTCTGCACTACATGGATGACAGATTTTCCCTGAATCAAATATAATGTTTTATATTGTGATCCGGAAAGGAGAGTAACAAACGTCTTATTTTTCCAAAAACTGAAATCATACAGGACGAATATTGTTGGTGAAATAAAGGTCCTGCAGCAATGACCTGCTTGCTAGCAGATAGAGTATACAGTGGCTTAATGCTGCTTCCAACTCAATATACATTTCTAGCATGTTTGGCATGGAGGACTACACAGTGTTTGTTGTATTTAAGGTATAAAACAAAGCTTAAAATCTTCTCCATTGTACTGTCTAGTTGTAATAGCTACCAAACTTGCCCTTCCGGTTTTACTCTTTTCCCTAGCTTCTCATTTCTCCATGTGTTGAACCTGGTAGCCAAGCAGAAAAAATACTAGGGCCTTGGGCCGCTCATTGCAAACATTACAACGTAAAAATCAAAGGTTGTCATTATGGGTGCCTTGGTCGGGAAACTTGTCATTAGCATCACCTAGGCCCCTTTCAAACGTTCATTTGCTGCTGCTAATCTTGATTTCAAGCTATACTATAAAGACTCTGTCAAGTTTCTACTATACTCACAGGACTTCTATTTCAGACAGGAGACTATACTCACAGGACTTCTATTTCAGACAGGAGAGATTCTTAATATCTTCTGCCGAACCTACACCTCGTACTTTTCACTACAATGCACCATGTTTTCCTATCACAATAAGCTCTGCTAGAATGTTCCGTTGTCCACACATGGTAATTAGTGTAGCCACCAGCGGCCAGGAATTGGGACAGATATGCAAATAAAGTTAAGGTATTCAGCTAAGAGAGTGCACTGATAATATGAGCAGGATAGTGACCGAGTTATCAAAGAGATCTAGGGTCAAATATTAAAAATGTGGACAGAGAACTGAAAAAGTGGTTAAGAATGTTAATTCCGTGTCCATGGGTAGCTAAATGCATAGAGAAGATAATCATAAAATTGCTGCTGAAGATATTTTCAAATATTTGAATAATTAGTGTAAGTGGAGGAAAAACAAAAGAAAAGATGTCAAAAGTTTAGAAATAGGAGTTCTGGACATGGTAATAATTACTTTAAGATTATGAAACCATAACGATTTTGAGATGGCCAACAGGCCAAATTAACCCTTGTCTAGGTTTATAACTCATCCAGACAGCTTTGACATACCCTATTGGACTTTGGGATAGAATTCTTCTTTCCAGAAATTAATTAATAATTCAGAAAGCCTGGAAGCCAGGAACACAAGTTCACAACAAAGTGTAAAAATTGCAAACCAATTTCCACAAGGGAAAAATGCAAACCTTTTCATGAAGACTGGTTATAGATTGCAGCATCAGTTGTGTCTGCATAGATAGAAACTCAATAAACATTATAGCAACACAAGCTACAAAAATAAAATATAAAATGCCACTATATATAGATGGAAGGGAGATTTAAAAATTTTAAACAGAATAAAGAAAGAAGACAATATGCAATATAAATAAAAACAAAAAGAAAAGAAACCAAACCTGAACAGAAAACATGGAAAACAAATATTTTCTCAAGCTTATTTGTCGAAGCCCCAATAGGCAACAAAGTCTTATCATATATATTTCAGTGGTGGATCTAGAATCATTCTTTAAGAGTGCATGGACTTCCCCCAACATAAAGTATGTAATCCACTTAAAGTTTTTGAGTCCTCAATTCATTGGAAATACAGAGTTCCTAAAATTGAACCAACCTTGTTTGGTTCACAACTAGAATACCGCAGTATGTGCAGTCCAGAACTGTACTGCTTCAATTAGTTTTGTTGTAACAATATGAGATAGGCAAGCAAAGTAAGAAGCATGCACAAACTGGTAAAGCAATGAACATATAATAGGTATGAGACTGCCAGTGATTTGTAATGCAAATCTGAGATAGTGGTTATAAATGGGATCCTTTTGGTTTCTCCCATAACTCCACAGAACTCAGTTGATCTTCATTAACCACTGGTTCCTTTTTCTCTTGTTTCTTTTTTTATTTATTTTTTTCCTTATTTAAGTTTGAGAAGATATTCAGAAATAACTTCTCCACCTCCCTCTAATGTCTTTGCTTTCACCGAAAGATCTTACGTTCTTATATTTCACACGCTTAATATTGTTAACGTCTCTAGTTTTCTGTAAACCTTATTTTCTCCTTTGTCCCTTCCAAAAGTCACACGCTTCCGCCAATTGACATTTAAATAGAGTGGTCTCTGTTCATTAGGCGAAGAAGCTTTAAGGGGGAAAAAAAAAAAAAAAGGTACTCCAAGCACCAGCCCTAGTAGGTGCTTGCTGCCTATGCCAAGTGATATTTCTTTGGTCACAATGTGTTACCCTTTAGTATAAATGCAGAACTCAAGGAGCTACACTTGCTATGGCAAAAACTCAGAGCTCAAGGATCAGGGATAGGACATTCTACCTATAGATTTCTAGACCAATACTCCCCGGAAATCCCAAAAGCCGGTTCTCTCTACAATGATAGTTAGATGCATTATCAGCTGTTAAAGAGAGGGATTTTGAATCCAGGGTAGGGCAACGGGAGTATGCAATACTGCATTAGAAGTACGTAATTGGATAAAAATACTATCAGCAGAGGCACTTCACAATAACACAAATAGGGAATGGAACCTCAGAATCCATACTACTAAATCATATACATAAGAACCAACTTTAGCAATATAATAGATAACCTAAAAAAAAAACATTATACAAAACTAATTACTAATGATAAGAAAGGCAAGCTAACTTAGAAGTTGTTTGGAAGAGATTTTAATGGGTTTTTCATTTTCCATTTTTTGACTTTTGGGACAAAATGACCAAAATGAATTTTGTCCCAAAAATCAAAAAATGGAAAATGAAAAACCCATTAAAATCTCTTCCAAACAAGCACTTAGGTACCCCATAGTACCGAACCTCGAGACAAATCTACATGATACAGAACGATTAGGAATATAATAGAATAAAAAAAAAACTTATGAAACTCCACAGAACCTGGTTTTGATCTTCATTAACCACTGGTTTCTTTTTCTCTGGTTTCTTTTTTTATTTATTTTTTTCCTTATTTAAGTTCAAGAAAATATTCAGAAATAACTTCTCCACCACTCTCTAATGTCTTTATTTTTACCGAAAGATCTTGTGTTTCATAAGCTGAACATTGTTAACGTTTCTAGTTTTCTATAAACCATAGTTTCTCCTTCGTCACTTCCAGAAGTCACACGCTTTCAATTCTGCTTCTGTCCTTGCTGGTTTATATTTTTCTCTCTCGCCAATATCCAACTGACAAATATAAATAAATAAATGCTCCATTCAAATACAGACTACCACATATAATACTAAAGAAAATACTTGCATTCTCAGAGAACATATTCAGCGAAAATATAGAAGGATGAAAAAAGGAGACGATTGATACTTTAAGTTAGTGTTTGTTCTCTGAAGATGTGACAAGAATAGTAGAAAAGTTTTGACCTTCTCAGATCTTGTGCTGAGAAAGTAGAAAAAAATTGACCTTGGTAGATCTTGTTCTTATTAGTGCAGCCTGGAGTTGTTCCTCCAGAAGCTAATGTACTATAAATAATTATAAGAATAGTGTTAAAAAAGTGACCTTTGTAGATCTTGCTCTTATTAGTGCAGCCTGGAGTTGTTCCTCCAAATGCACAAGTTCAGTTGTGCTGAGGTTATCAACATATGGCTCTCTGAGGTCCCTGTGAAAAAAATGAAACATTCTTGGGCATAGTACTTACAGGGAAAGCTAAACTAGAGGATGAAGTAGTTGCCTTTCCACTATTTGCAGAAGCTCTCCACTTGACAAGCAACTTGCATAGTTAGAGTAATGTTCCTGCCATGCAAACAATAGAAAAGAACATATCGGATTATACAAATTTATGCAAACACACAAATGCAGGAAAAAGCAATTGCAAAATAGTGACCATTCATCTGAGTATAATAATCAAACACAGAGAAGTGCCTTCTAGTTTATATTCTGTAAATCATCCTGCAATACATTGTCCTAGGACAAGGTTTCAAAGGTCACAATAAGATCTGAATGAATCAATAATACAATATGTTGACTCCTCACAAAATTCCATCGGTCTCATTCGGGATGTTAGGATGTTGACCCATATAAAAACAGGTAATTAGTGTTCTGTTAAGTTGTTGGCGAAGGGAAACACGTAAAGATTGATCATCAGTCTGTGACCACCAAATTGATTAACAATGCAGCCAATCATCCCTTTTCAATCATACTAGCATTGCAGGTTCATACAAAACTGGTGATCAGTGTTTCATTAAGCAAGAAGGTTGTAAAGATTGATCATCAAACCGTGACCACCAGATTCAGAACAAATACAGCTAAGAACCCTTTTCGGCCATAGTTTTTTAGCTCTACTATTTCTCCAAAACTATTCAATGCAGACACTTAGTTTCGAAGGCATTTCTAATCTAGCTTGTGTATGTATTGGAGATGCTAAAAGATAGACCACAATAAATCTCAAATGGAAAAATTCATTTTGAGTTGATGTTACTTAAACCAACAGTAAAAAATAGTATAGAAGTGAATTTGACCTGTCTCTTACAAACTCCTGCAGAGGCACTTGGTTCAGCTTCAACGCGGCTATGATAGCGTCGCAAGATCTCGGCCAAGCTGGAACACTAGGTTTAGTTACACGCCAGATTGAAAGAACAACGTAGGAGTTCCATAGGTAAACAAACAAAAAAACAACCAAAGAATTGGAATCATAATCCATAAATAATTGTCTACGTTATTAATTACTATCAGGTAGACAAGGATGCTCAGAAGCCCAAACTTCAATGTTTCCATCCTTTTATACATTCCCTACAAAAGGGTAGGAGCAGGAACGAATAAGCTGATAGAACCTTTGAAGGTTGATGAAGACAGCCAAATTTTAAAAAATATCTGTAATAGGTAGAAACATATGCTAGTTCTAAAATGGATATGGTCCATATCAGGTGAATGAGCCAGGGAACGCTTATATCATGCTTGAAATCATGAACATTGATCCTGCAGGGGAGAGTGGATATGAACAGGATCGCATCATAAAATTCAGTGCAACCATCACTATTATCTCAACATTAGAACTTCATTATTTCAGCTGGAAATATTCTCACGAGAATTTCGGGTTAGGTTTGGTTTGATATAGATTTTTAGCAAGTTTATTTGACAAAAAGTTGGTGGGTCCCATAAAATGTGTGGTTAAAAATGAAGTCTGAACATTTGACCAGCTTTTTAGCCAAAAAAAAAAAAGCCAAATCAAACATGCTCTTAAAATCAATACCTTTCCACTATGCCCAGGCCTCCAAACAAAAAATATTCAGAAAGATACAACAAATTTTTTCCAGTTAGAGCCAAGCATCAGGAATACCCTATTGATTCCCAGAAAACCTCAGGCACAGAAACAGTTTACAAGTCTTGCCATCAACCTTAGGATTATATACCTTCACATTTTACAAACGCCTTATTCTCAACACATTCTAGGTAAGGACGCAGAGAAACAGAACAACTATGGAGCAAGTAACAAATGCAACAATAAGTGTCTCTTTGAAGCTGTATCAGAAACAAGATTTAGGCATCGAAGACAACAATTACAGAACCAAAGGCTGTTACATATAATAGTAAATAAGATCTCAGTCCTGAATGAAATTTAGTATCAGTCTGCTTATGAGAATCATAGAAGTGCACTTAAAAGGTGTAGTAACCTTTAAATAACAGATTTGAACAAAGGCGTAAGGGAAAGTCGGTGGTTGTTATAGTTCACGTTTACTCCACAGCTGCCTGTCCGATCGTTGGCAGCGCCTTACATGGTCTACTGGACAAAAAACCTATGAGATCTTGTTGCTCGAACATCATAACAGTAAAATTTTTTATATTAGCAAGTCTATCTGCCAACGGACCTATATTATCTCATTTTTGCATTTCACTTCTTCAACAAAAGATTAACAAAAGAATAGTGGCATTCCTCAATACCATAAGACTCTGATACCAATCTAATGCAGCCGAAAAGGCGAAAAGTGTGAGAACCCACAACATAAACCCGATCTCATTGATTCATGTCGAATACTATATGGATTGATCAAATTGAGAGAAGCTCCATGATTTTTTTTAATTAATCAAAACAACCATGAAAGCAACTAGTGCTTAAGTGGCAATTCCTAGAAAACCCCCTAAAACAATAAAAGGACAAAAATGCCCCTAAACAAATAGTCCCTTTGGGTGAGAATTATACACGAAAAACAATAGCAACTAAAACCCAAGGAAATGTATGTGCTTGAAATCTAAATATTTTCACAAAAATGGGACGCAAGTGTTGAATTGGTGCTTTGAAATGCACAGGGACAAAACAATAGTTGTACTTTTGTTTGGACAAGAGGCTTAATGGTGAATCCCATGGTGGGTAAAAAATTGAAGTAATGTTTTTTGATATACTCTCAAATTACCTCATTAAAAAATGATAAGAAATAGTAAACAGTAATTGATCAAATAAAAATAAAGGTTATTGCATGTCAGAATGAGCAAGAGCAAGCGTCTCACAGGAGCTACTATAAAGAATCGTGTTCTCCAAAATATGGCTCTCTTAAGAATTAAGATTGACTATTAACAAGGGAAGAGGAATTGAAGAAAAAATAATGCATTGAATTGACTTCTATGTGATAAGATACCTATATGGTTAAAATGTCACTTCTACAAAACAATTACCAGACAACTTTATCACTTCATAACACTGATTGTTGGAATGTTAAAGAACAAATCTTCCTTAAGATGAATTAGCAGAAAATGTGATTCTAAGACGGTTGCGGGTCATACTAAAATTTATAAAATGACAAACGAGAATATACGTTGACAAAAGTAGTTGACACCCATTTAGGTAAATTAAGAGAAGAACGAGCTAAATGGTTGAGACATATTTTATGCAGATTTAAAAAAAAAAATAATAATAATAAAAACTCATGACCAACTTTCACTCCCTCAAAGGCACTAACAAATCTTACATGAAGAAGAGTCAACTTTTGGTTTATTGTTTGTCAAAAGATTGAGTTATCTTCCACCTATCAGTCTAAAAAATGCATCCAAAATACAATGGTTATGGATGGTTGGAGAAGCTGATAAATTGTAGCCCCAAAAAATATATTTCATGTTTCAATATTTTCAGGACCAAATCTAGCAATAAGCAACATACAGCTGCATTTGGGAAAAGGGAGGAAAGAAGAGAAAGCTATACAAGTCCACTCATCAGAATCAACAAAAAAACCTTAGTAACAAGCAACCTAAGTAATAACTGCTGGCGTCCACACAGAAACATATGAAAGAAGGAGAAGGAGAAGAAGAAGAAGACTACTTTCTGGCTATGTTCATGCATCTCTACGTAGGACGACTGAGCCACGTAATGAAGGCAAGCAGCAAAAAATCTCTGGCAGACCTTAGGTTACAAACAAAAAATACATATAAACAATAGTATAAATTAAAATAATAGTTAAAAACCAGTTCCTTTCTCAGTATTGATGATTTCCTTTGAGAAAAAATTAAGCATGTAATAGCCCAGCAGCTTTTGTATTAACAAAAATAACATAATAATCCAAAATTACAGCTACTAATTTCTCTACAAAGTCATTATTTTATACTGAAAAGACTTCAATCATAAAACTTCATCTTGCACAAATTCACGCTCTTCAAACCCAGTTTCGTATAAAAGAACAATAAAATAATAGGCGAAATCCCTAAAACTACGGAAAGCAACATCAAATCACTATTATACAATACGATCTCTTTATCCATTTCAAAATTAAACATACAAAAAAAAAAAAAACACATTACTGTACAAACTGAATTCAAATAGGAATAGAATGACTCATGACTGACCTGTTGCTGCTACAGTAATGGTAGAGCTTCCCACGGCTGGAGAAGATAATAACATTAACATCAACATCGCATAGAACAGCAAGCTCTTTCGCCTTTTTTATTAATCCATTCCTTCTCTTAGTAAACGTTACTTGTCTAGCGCTCTTATCCTCGATTCGCTTTATCTCCAACTTCCTACGCCCCATTGTTAAACACAATGAGAAAATAAAAACTTATGGAAGAAAGAAATTGATTGAATTCCCAATTGGGAAAATAGGGGTTTGACGGTTTGCTTACTTCTCAGATCCTCTTTTGTATATGGGTCATGACTCATATAGCATCAAAAATCTGTATCGGAATCCGAATATAGAGGTAAACCTTTTCGTAATTCCTTGTGGATATTTACATATAATCGCTGTACATGGTAAATCAACAGTCGGTGTCAATTTCCTTTCCTAAATAAGCTTGTTGTAAATAAAATAATGCATTACAAAATGGATTACAGAATGCTGACATGGCGCAAGTTAATATATAGTGCGAAATAGAAGACAATTTCTCGTGACACAATGAAATAAAAATCAATAAAAGAAACACCTTTTGTAGATAGAAAGCGGGAAAAAAATATATTCTTTATTCTTCACTCACAACCACACTTTCAAATCATTGACCGGCAATATTTTCTTTTCCCTAGTAAGCTTCCATCTCCAGCGACGATATTGACACAGTTAGAAGATCATTATTTATTGGAATATATTTGAAAAAAAATGATAATCTTAAAAATATATTCTTACAAAAGTGATACAGCTTGAATTCGAAGCTCATGTATTTATTGGAAAAAATACATGGATATGAAAGGATTATTTTTTGGGATCTTGAATTTTTTAGTATATGATATTTTAAATGTTGGTTTGTTTATGCAAATTTTGTATTTTCATCCTATAAATCAAAATCTATATTTTGATGATGAGACGGTCAATGTTAATGTCGAAGTTATGAATAACAAACTTTTGACGAATTTGAGAATGAGATTGTTCCGGAGAATGTATATATATTAGATGGTGAAATTTTAGGAGAAGATGGTGCAAATGTGACTATAGTTGGGTTGAGGTTTAAGGGCGAGAACGAAGTTTTTGAATTTTACAAAAGTTACGCTTATCATCTAAGTTTTCCAATTAGGAAAAGAAATTCGAAAAAGGGAATGACGGGATTGTAAGATATGTGACATTTACATGTAGCCGAGAAGGTCGAAGAAATAGTACTACAAGCACTTCTTTGAAGCATCAACCAACCATTCAAATAGGGTGTAAAGCTGAGCTTACAACATATTCAGATATTAGTGGAATATGGCGAATTAACACATTCCATCTTGAATATAATCGTAAAACATGCTCATCCAAATCTAGATTGTATCGATGCTACCGACAAGTTAATGCACTAGCGAAACGGAAGCTAGAATGTAATGATATAGCTGGAATTCTATTACACAAAAGTTTTAACTCAGTAGTTGTTGAAGCAGGTGGCTATGACAAGATGACATGTGCCGAAAAGGATTGTAAAAATTATATTGAAAAGTTAGACGTTTAAGACTTGGGGATATGCTATTGCAATACATGTTTACTTTTCTAAAATGCAAGCACATTGTCCTAGTTTTTACTGTAGTATGGACTCGGACAAAGATTCTCGATTGAAGAACGTATTTTGGGCAGATAATAAGTGTAGACAAGCATATAAGGAATTCCGTGAGATAGTAACCTCTAATAATACATACTTAACTAATAAATATGACATGAATTTCGCCCCATTTGTAGGATTCAATCATCACGGACAATCAACATTGCTAGGATGTGGATTAATTTCTAATGAGGATACAGAGACTTTTGTTTGGTTATTTAGGACATGGCTTGAATGCATGAATGGCGAGACTCTCAATGGAATAATTACTGATCAAGATAGGGCTATGCAAAATACAATTCAAATTGTTTCTCCAACTATAAAGCACGAGTGGTGTTTATGACATATAATGAAGAAGTTACTTGAAAATTTTGGCAACAACAATCATAACCATTTCATTTTTCTACTATACATTGTTTGGTTTATGATGCTCAGAGTCATGAAGAATTTGAACAAGGTTGGTGTGAAATGATTCAAATATATAATTTACAGGAGAGCGATTGGTTGTCTGGACTTCCGTGTTTCTTGAAGACTAGTTTTTGGGCAGGGATGTCTATTACTTAACGTAGTGAGAGTATGAATGCATTCTTCAATGGGTATGTCTATTCGAAAACATCTTTAAAGCAATTTGTGGATGAGTATGAGCGCGCAATGAATAGTAAAGTGTAAAAGAAATTTTAAGCAAATTTTAAGTCATTTACACAAATGGTCTCATGTGTAACTAAGTACGAGATGGAGAAGCAATTTCAAGCAATTTACACCATAGCAAAATTCAGGGAATTTCAAAAAAAAATTACTGGAAAGGTGTATTGTGAGGTTCTCTCTACTGAAGAGGGTTGTTCAATAATGAGGTACGAGGTACGCGATGATATCATTTTCAATAAAGAAATGAAAAAAAAAATATTTACGGTTTCATTTCGAAGAAATATATGCCATATTGTGTGCAGTTGTCACTTATTCGAGTTTAAGGGAATAATGTGCAAACATACTATCTTAGTATTGACCCGTAATGATGTAATGAGACTTCTTGAGACGCATATCTTGAGAAGATGGAGGAGAGATGTAAGTGACCACACACGAGGGTGAAAATCAATTACGATGGTTGGATAAGTAACCCTGGGCAGTTACATTACGATCAATTATGTCTTGCATTTGTCAAGATAGCAGACTTGGCAAAAAATGATGAAGTACCAACCCGGGAGATTATGGAGTGGATCGAAAGTCAATCGATGACTTGGCTATATTAAGATCGAGACTAAGTTGTGCTAGAAATCTTTACTCCCAACAAAGCGTTCAAGTAGGCTCGGGTAGTACTAAAGCTAAAAACAATTCACCTGAGGTAATTTTTTATCCGTATTTGTCGAGAACAAAGAGAGCCCCTAAGAAGCTTCGCAAAAAATGATAATTGGAAACAAGTTCAAATAAACCTAAAGTATAATACCTCATTATTATAGCTCTCTACTGTCATGCAAACCTAACTTATCCAATTTTCCGTTGTTTATTTTTATCATAGGTAAATATGAAATCACATAAATCTAAGAGCTCGAGACCAATTAATGCTTTGATCCAACCATCACAGGAAGCATGATACCCCCTATTGCTAAACCTCTTTTATTCCCAACCAGCACTGGTAAGTAATGTGGACTACAAATTATGATAAAAAAAAATCCATTAAAATGTTGCTTCATTGTGACTTTTAAACGTGCAGGGTGCTAACTATCATTATTGGTCCCATTTATCTGGAGTGAACTTCATGCCTACTGTTAAAATAGATCGTGGTTTGCTACCATTTGATGGGGTTGATCACAACCAGCCCAAGACCCTTATATTGGAGTAGGGGATGAGTGCACTAGTGATCCAATAGATATGCGTAATATGTAAATTTTATTTATTGTAATCATTTGAATATTCAGATATTGTAGTATTTGTCTTTGATTTAGCATTTGTTATTTAAAGGATGCATTGGTGGATGAAATGAAGTGATTGCTATATCTGCACTCTGTCTTTGATTTAGCATCTGTAATATCTGAACTCTATTACTGGGATAAGCACAATAGAGCATGTTCTGGAATGCACTATGTTTTAGTATGTTGTTTGTATGCTGTTACTATATCTGCTAAATAACAGCTTGTGGAATGCAATCTGTTTTATGTGAAATGAAGTATATATAGCTACTATATCTACACTGCATTAATGGTTGTGGATGTATATACTAGCTAGTGGAATGAAGTGATCTATGTAAAAGCAATTATACAACAGCTACAAGTGTAAAATATGACCATTGTGTACAAATTTAATCCATTGTTTACAAATGTAATCCAACTACAAGTGTAAAAATCAAGGTGTCCAGCTATAAATGTAATCCATTCGAACACATATTAATCCATTGTTTATAAATGTAAAATCAATGGAATCTGCCATAACTAGTCAAACACATTTGCTGCCATTGTTTACATTTTCAAAACCAACAAACGTTACTTAATCATAAACCATTTTTTTTTAAAATCATATTGGTCTTTCCATATCATTTATTTTTGTCTTCTACACTTCATTTGCCCTTGCGAATGGTAACATTGACCGATATTTCAACGTCTTCTTTTTCAGATATCGGAGAAAATAGTTTTAAAGGTTCATCGCCAAATCTTCAACTTCATCTTTCGCTGCCGGTTTACCCAACGAAACACCACTAGATTCACCTTCGTCATAAGCACAACTGGATTGGTTGTTGTCGTTCTATTTGAAATATCCACAATTGCTACTACAACAAAAGAATAGCTTCCCTAGGTTCGCAGACTTCTTCTCTACTTCCATCCATTTCAAAAATCCATCTTCATAGTCGAGGCATCATATTTTTTTCAGGCATGACCGTCTACAACTATGACGAATTCTTTTGTTCTTTCCTAGCATCGTAACAGCACACACGTTACCTAACGATTACTGTAGTTGAACTGGTTTTTGTAAAATGTATCAAACAAAAAATAGGTTTTACATTAACACCATCTACTCTAATAGAAGTCATATTTGAAATCATAGAAGACAATATCCCTCTACAATATCACACTAAATACAATTGAAAATCATAGCTAATTTCTAGTATCCTTTTAATTTGCTTTGATAATTTTCTTTTTGTTGTTTGGGTATGAATAAACACACTACAAATAAATTGATGAAAAATGATCAAATGCCTATTGTTCATATAATAGAGTCGGACCCTTTGTTGAGAAAAATTGACAAAGATAATCTAAAAATGGAAACACATAGTTGAATGAATAAATCATATTCTTCTCATAACAACCCAATATTCATATTCTTCTCACAAGAAATGACGAACAATTATCACATGCCCTAATTACGAACTCTTCTTCCACACATTTCATGAAACAATTCAAGAATCCAAACAGTGGTGATAGCGAATAAAGAAGAAGCAATACTGACCGTTGAGTTTACAATATTATTCTCCGGCGACCAAGCTTTTGTTTGGCGACCACCAACTACCTCCAATAGGAATGACAGTGAACATGGAATGACGAGATTGTAAAAAAAATTCTCTCCGCGGGTTTGGAATATATTGCCAAGGTTTATACGCTTTGTGAAATTATTAAGGGTAAATTAGTTAATCCATTGTTTACGCCATGTCACCATTCTGTAATCCATTATGTAATTCATTATGTACAACAAGCTTAACCCATGCCACTTATAGATATCTTCGTGGATATATGTGACAGTCGTTCTAAATTTTGAATAGTAGTAAAAAGCATTTTGAGAAATAGCAACAGTTAATAACATTTAAAAAATTGCAATTTTTAGATGCAAACATATATACTATTTTTAAATAATGACAATTTTTTCTTTTCAAAGGAAGCTCTGTCTACTGTTTTTTTTTTTAAAAAAATTCATTTCGATAGTTCAACTATCTTTTTTTCTAGACAGTTCAATTGTCAGTCATTTGGATGGTTCTACTGTCATTTTCACAGTCGTCTTCAACGACATTTCTTCTTCCTTCAACTATACATCAACCCATAAATGCATACTTCAACAAATTTTCTGCAATCATATTTTAAAAAAATCTCAGTAAGAGTTTTGTTGAAATAACAGTTCTACCCTTATTTTAATTAAGGGTAAATAACACTGAGAGTCCTTAACCTTTAAACTTTGTGATAATGAGGTCCTGAATCTTTGATTTTTAGCACATGTGATTCCAAACTATTCAAATATCTGCACTTCAAGTCCTTTTATGACTGAGAATGTTAGTTTGACTTCTAAAAGAATAAAAGAAAGAAAGAAAGAATCAACTCCCCTCAAACCAATAATCATGACATCCCACAAAACAATACATTTATTTTTCAATCTCAAAAAAAAAAAAAAAATGCAACCTAGCACTACTGTAGATTATTTTTCTATTCTTGAACTTGATGTCGGCCATGAGTAGATTTAAGATATTGGGTTTGAGAGCAGATATTGGTTGCAAATTTTTTTTTTTTTTTTTTTGGCAAATGGTATGAGTTTTTGGAATTTGGAAATATGTGGTGATCGACTAAGAAAAAGAGTATTGAGAGGTGTGTGGGGTTTCAAGTGTTGTAAATATGAGTTAGTTTATTTTTGGGTAGGTGGTGGTGGTAGTGCCCCTGCCACTGGGTTGGGTGAGTGGTTTGGAAATGGGAAATATGATTATTATTTTTACATTTTTCCTTTTTTTTGGTTTATTCGTTTTATTTTTATTCAATTAAAAATTAAATTTGTACACTAATTATTTTACTTCAAATTTGACATTTTAATGGCTACGCTGACATTTTTTTTTTTTTTTTTATCACAAAAGGACATCAGGCGCAGAAGTTTGAATGATTTGGGATCCTGAGTGATAGAAAGTAAAGATTGAGGACCTCATTGTTACAAATTTTAAAGGTTAGGGATTCTCAGTGATAATACCTTAAATTAAAATAAGGGTATAAATGTCATTTCAATAAAAATTGATCATTTAACGGTCAAATTAACGTTTTCCGTCATAAAAAAAACCTCAGACACATACTTTTGAAAAGTTTAGGATCTCGGTTGTTTGACATCAAATGTTTGAGACCCCATTGTCACAAAGTTCAAATGATCAGGACCTTTAGTGCTATTTACCCTAAATTTAGAGAGTAAAATTTTGAAGTACTTAAATAGCTTCTTTTATTTAACACTTCATTTTACTTATTCCAATAAATATTTATTATTTTTTCTATATTTTATTTTGACATACTACCCTCCTAATTATTATATGATTTTCTTCTATTTTTCTCTATTATATTTTGTACTATTTAATTTAGTCGATATATGAGTATTGAAAATTGAAATTCTTGAAATGCATTTAATTATAAAGAGTGGGTATTTGAAGAGCCAAACCCACTTTTTATTTTAAAAAGTTAATTTGGAGATTCTATTGAATCGTAACTTTAAGAGTTGACTTTATAAAGTAGAGAGTATCGTATGTTTAAAGAGTTTCTTTGAGATGCTCTTATAAGTTATGGATCCTATTGAATATATAGAAAACAAGTGAATATTAAATTGTGGTCCTACAAAATGTACGAATAAAAAATAAGTTTGATTAGTTTGACGAGCTAAAAGATATACAATATATTTGTTTGTACTTATAAACACTTATAAGAGCATCTCTAAGAAACTCTTTAAATAGATATTTGAGTTCAAATTTATGTGGCATTAATATCTAATAAATAGATATTTGAGTTCAAATTTGGTCTTCAATGCATTCTATGGATTGCTGTCCATGTGTTTTTTATTTTATTAAAATAAAGGAATAATAGAATATTTGGTCCCCAACTTTTTAAAACATAAAGGATATGCTCCTAAATTTTAAAATTAACATCGAACATTCCCAACGTTTGAAGAAATATGCGTAGTAGATTCTCTTATGATAAAATTGCCATCCCTATAAATAACAAAGAAAAAAAAAAGAAAAAACAAGAAAAAATAATAGAAAAAATAAACAAATCTACTCCCAAAAATAAAAAAAATAACAAACAAAGAGGTCCTTTCTTTCACCCAACCCCAAAATTCAAAATTCACCACCACCCTGAACCCCAAGATGGCTTCTCAGCTAAAATGAAAAAAAAAATTCACGAAAAGGTTTGTCGCCAATAAAAGTCAACAAAGTTTCCGATCATACGGCGGATACACTCCTTTCTTCGAGTCAAATTTTCTTACAGATTACACGAAAAATATTCTATTTTTCCATTTAAAATTCTTCTTTTATTTTTTTCTACTCTAATTTTCTTATAATTTATTGCTTTTAGAAAATCCAACCAATAAATCGATTACATAATCTGAATCTCAATCTAAATACCATATTTTAGAATTCTCATGCAAATGCGAAGAAATCCCATTCAATTTATTAGTAGAAAGAACTCATTCCAAATATTGGTCATATTAGTGTTTATACCCTTTTCTAAATACCATTATTCTTAGATCGTTGAAAAATATTCCCATTTTTATGATTTTTAGGTCACTAATTATGATGTTATGTATAACACACATGTACAGTGAGAGATTGAGCGACTTTATGTATTCGAATTTCTTGGCAAATATTACTTAAAACGATCCTTACAGCAATTTATGATTTATCTATGCCCATAGATTCAAAAATACAAGTGCCCAGCGAACAATTTTCTTACATATACACTTGATACTATTGGAGACAAACAATTTCTTCTTTAATTGAGGACTTACAAAGTGACCTTCCAAATTTTGGAGTTGATGGGATTGTCAGTTTGGCATGAGCGCAAGATGGCTGTACTTCGTTCTTTACATTGTGCAATTAAAACCAACGACCGTACATGCAATTAGCTTATTGCTTATTATTGCTTCTTCACTACTAACTAATCAGACGCAAAACTCTTCTGAAGGATTCTTCATTTCTTGTCGAGGGTCAATCAAGAATAATTTAAATAATCTAGATTAGGTAAACAACATAACAAATAAACATCCACCAGAATTAGCGTATCGACTCACCAAACAGTATAAACATATATACGTGTAAGAATTAATGTCCAAGGTCCAAATAGGTCGGACTTAATTACTTATTGGACCAAATTAATTAATTAAATTAATTAATTGGACCCGTTTGTTGATAGGTTCTAGTTGGACTAGAACTAGGGCTAGGGTTAGCCCTACCTATATATACAAGGCCACAACAGATTAATCATAAGTGTTGATCTTTAATTACTTGATAGTACAAGCAAAAGACAATCCAATCAACTTCTCCCAAAAGTTCTGCTTTCATCTGTTCTTGATTGTAGAAGTCCAGATCTGTTCTTGCTGTGTGGATCACCATTGGAGGCTGGACATCTGGACAACTGTGGTATTGAAGATCGCACCTCCAACTAATCAGAGAATCAGATTCCACGGTGTTCATCAAGGTAAACTCCTATTACGAATTCTCTCTAAGTACAAGGTTGATCCGACTTAAAGGAATTGAACTTTTAATTTCCGTTGTGCATGTATACCTCAATTCCTTACAGTGGTATCAGAGCTTACCTTGTTACTTGTTAGAGTTCGTTAGAGTGTTTTAATGAATTGAACAATAATTGTTATTAATATATTAATTTAATTTAAGTTTTGACTGTAAAATTAAATTATAAATTTTTTTTTTTGGAAAATGAATCTGAAATTGTTTTGGGTTTATTTGGGAACAGAATTAACTGGCCAGAAATTCAATTCGCGGGCGGTAGTGCTTTGGAAGCACCACTAGCGGACTATCCAGAAATTCAGTCCGCAGCGGCAGTGCTTTGGAAGCACGACCAACGGACCACCGCCGCGAAATCGCTGCCGTTGATTTCACGGCGGTAATCGCCCAAGCGCCGCTGCTTATAGCAGCGACGCATGCTCTCAATCGAACAGCATCTTTTAGCTACTGTTCGATGGTAAAATGGCGGTGGCCGCCGGTGTTGGACACCGGCGAGGCCACCGCCAGTGTACAGAAAGCGGGGTTGCCTTTATGTCGTATGATGCTAACGACGGTGGTCTCCGGTGTTAGACACCGGCGCAACCACCGCCAGATCATCCTTTGGCAACGCCGTTTGAAACGGCGCCGAATTGTAGAAACCCTTGCCTAGGGTTTCATGCATTTGGCAATTTTGGGAACGGGGGCTTCCTTTGCAATTTTGGAAATTGCATAGGAAACCCCCCTAATTTCAAAAGGAAAGAAAATGATCTCTCGTGCAATTTACGATATTGCATGAGAAGGCCCACTGTTTTTAAAATAAGAAGGGGTCTTCTGTGCAATTTATGAAATTGCATTGAAGGACCACTGTTTTAAATATTTTAAGGGCTGATTGTGCAATTTCAGAAACTGTACATTAAGTCCTCAATTTTATTTAAGGGTCATAAATGCAATTTTAATTTTTTTTTGAAAAAATTGTAATTATTAATTTATTTAATGTTGGTCAAATATTCAAAATTAAATTAAAATTATTTTTAAACTATATTTTGAATTTCTGACGATATTAAACTTTAACTTATTACTTTATAAAATTGTAATTTTGACCCTATACAAATTTTGTTTTCAATTTAGAGTATGACTTTAAATTGGGAATAAAATAAATTTTGAAAAATTCCTTTTATAAATAAAATTAATTGGTTAATTAGATTAATTGATTAATTTTATTATTGAAAAATTAAGTAATTAATTAGATTAATTATTTAATTCCGTCTAGCCCGTTCTAAAATGTCTAAAAGGTTTAGACTTATACTGTCAAAACTGCAAATTTAAAAATTAATATATTTTTAATATTAGATATTAAAATAGATGTTTAGTGGATGATTATGGACTCGACCCATGTGATTGGTTGTATGGTTAATTATTTCTATCGATTGTTGGTTGGGCCTGCGAGCCTATTATTTAATTAATTGAGTTTTTGAACTCTTTATTTAATATGGACCTGCGTGTTCATTTATTTGGGCCTGCATGCCAACTAGTATAGGATACTTGTTACAGATTCACCACAAGGAAGCAACTAGTATAGGATACTGGTTGCAGCAGGAGATAGAGATAATTGCATTTAGCATTCGATGAACGAATGCAACGTCCTTTAGGAATTGACCGACTAATCTTCCTTTTGGCTCAGGAAGATTAGATAGATAAAGTCCATAATCATCCAGAGTAGTTATTATATATGATTGATTGTATGTTAGATGTTAATTAATATATATACATAAATGTGATGAGACAAACACCTCTTTATCAAAATATTAAATTCGTATTAAATGATTAATACAACGTGCCTTCTATTGTTATAATGAAAAACCAGAGTCCATTATCGATGTCAGTTTGTTGAGTCACTCAAGGCTGCTCGCTCATGGATATGTTTATCACTATGAGACATTTGATGTTTCTGAACAATGGGTCGAATTTAACTAAAATTTTATTTTTTGTTGAGTCACTCAAGGAAATAGAATTTTAGGGGCACAATCAAGTAAACACATATGATGTGTACGATAATAAGTTGTCTACTTGATGATCTAGGAGTCACATAGAGATGTGATTGATAGAAGTATCTATCTGGATGTTTTATTAGAATTTGTTGAGTCACTCAAGGTTCTAATAAAACAAAAGGGATCCTAGTCCACTGGGAATCTAAATGGTTCTATTGATTAATGTTTGAGGGTCATTAATTCAATTTAAACAGTGGGAGTATAATTAATTTAATATAAGTCCATGTTAAATTAATTTTATGCATTTAATTAATTGTTCTATCTTATTATTTAATTGTTGAATCATGAGTAACCATATAAGTTTGAGAGGCATATTGGATGCCAACAAACATACCGGACCAAATTTTTTTGGACTGGCACCGCAATCTGAGAATTGTTCTCAAGCATGGAAAAAGAAAAATTGGATATGTCAATAAGCAGCCAATGCCGGAAGCTCTTATTGAGGAGGCTACGCCGGGGAATGTGCAGGCTTACAAGAACACAGTGATAATAATAACACTGCAACATATGATGCTTGCAGTATATCACTTGAGTTAGAAAAGCAGCACGAGGGTATGGATGCCTATACCAAAATATATCATTTCAAGGAGTTGAATGATGTACAGTCACGGACTGAACAGTATGAGACATCCAAAAGGTTATAAAGAGGTTTGATGGTAAAAAGATCTTCAGTCAGTGCTCATGTATTGAAGATGATTGATTATATTGAAAAATTAAATCAATTAAGTTTTACCATGGACAACGAGCTAAGTGTTGACTTAGTTATGCAGTCCCTACCTAATAACTTTTCGCAGTTCATTATGAACTTCAACATGAATAAGATTCAGTGTACCTTACTTAAGCTGCTAAACGTGCTGAAAAACTTATAAGCCCAAGGAAACGGATAAATTTTGACCATTGATACCTCTAAGAGCACTAAGAAGAAATCTAAATGGACCTTTTAGAAAGGATCTAAGAAGGCCAAATCTGTTGGAAACAGTTAAGCAAAGACAAATTCAAGTCTGATGATCCGTGTTTTCAATGTGGAAACAAATGGCATTAGAAGAGGAACCACAAGGCATAAAAGAGATAAAACTAAAAACTCATATTATTGGCATTGCATACTCGGTCATATAAATGAAAAACGCACAACCAAGTTACATAAAGATGAATACTTGGATTCAAATGATTATGAATCATTTAATAAGTGTGAATCATGCCTGTTGGGCAAAATGACCTAGACCCTCTTTTCTAGAAAGGGGGACACAGTTGTAGACATTTTGGGTCTTGTACATACTGATGTATACGGACAAATGTCTAAAGATGTTAAATGTGGCTTTTCTTACTTCATCATATTTACATATGACCATTCTAGATATGGTTTTATATGCTTAATGGAATTCAAGAGTGAAGCCCTTGAGAAGTTCAAGGAATTCAAGCAAGAAGTAGAAAGGCAAATCGAGAAAAATATTCTAACACTTAGATTTGATCGAGGTGGAGAATATTTGAAGGGTGAGTTTTTAGACTATCTAAAAGAGAATGGGATTCTCTCGTAGTAGACTCCACTGTATACACCATGACAAAATGGTGTATCTGAAAGGAGAAATTGCACCTTACTTAATATGATGCGATCAATGGTGAGTTGCGTAGTTATTCCAAAATCGTTTTGGAGGTATGCGATTAACACTGCATGTTATACACTAAACCGTGACTTATCTAAATCGGTCAATAAAATTCCATACGAGTTATGGAAAGGGAAAAATACCTAATCTTTCATACATGAAGGTTTAGGGATGCGACGCTTATGTGAAGTGCGTTGAACCAGATAAGTTAGGAGCTAAATCTGATAATTATTTATTTGTGAGGTATCCAAAAGAAAATGTTGGATACTATTTCTACAATTCCATCGAGATGAAGGTCATCATATCGAGACTTGCTGTATTCTTAGAGAAGACAGTGGGAGCAATGTAGATCTTGAAAAGGTTCAAGAAACCACAAATAAAATTGATCAATTAAATGTTCCAATGGTTGAGCTTGCATCTGATGAAGCACAGATTGAGAAAGTGGGAACCACCAGTTCCCAAGGATACACCAGCTCCATGTAAGTCGAGTAGAGTCATTCATTTTCCTCTGAGATACGATCTCCTGATTACTAGTAATGTATTACTAATCGAGGAAGATGAACCTACTACTTACGCAGAATCGAAGTCAAGTGTTGACTCAAAGAGATGGCAGGAAGCCATGGAATCTGAGATGAACTCCATGTACGAAAACAAGGTTTGGACCTTGCTTGACCCGCCTGAAGGGATAAAACCTATAGGCTATAAATTAGTTTACGTTAAAAAGGGTCGACATGGATGGTAATGTTAATACTTACAAGGCAAGATTGGTTGCGAATGGTTATAAGTAAAGACAAGAGATTGACTTTGACGAAACCTTCTCACCAGTAGCTTTGTTTAAGTTAATTCGGATTCCGCTTGCGATAGTAGCATACCATAACTATGATATCTGACAAATGGATGTCAAGATTGCATTCCTTAACGGGAATCTTAGCGAGGATGCGTACATGACACAACCTGAAGGTTTTGAATCTACAGAGCCAAACAAGGTATGCAAACTACAGAAAATCCATATATGGATTAAAGCAAGCCTTTCGGAGCTGGAATCTTCGTTTTGATGAGACAATCAAAATGTTTGATTTTATCAAAAATGAAGATGAACCATGTGTGTATAAAAAGGTTAGTGGGAGTAAAGTCGTATTTCTAATTTTGTATGTGGATGACATACTATTATTAGGAAACGATATCCCAATGCTAAAATCAGTAAAATTGTGGTTATCCAAAAATTTCTCCATGAAGGATATGGGAGAGGCAACGTACATTCTCGGTATAAAGATCTATATAGATAGATCTAAGAGAATGCTTGGCCTATCTCAAGACATGTACATAGATAAAATCTTAAGAAAATTTAGCATAGAAGAGTCCAAGAGAGGACTCTGTCCCATCAGGCATGGGATCTATCTCTCAAAAGAGATGTGTCCAAAGATACAAATTGAAAGAGATCGCATAGATAGAATTCCTTATGCATTAGCAATAGGATCTATCATGCATGCAATACTATGTACTCGATTGGATGTTTCTTATGCTTTGAGTGTCACAAGCAGGTTCCAAGCGAACCCTAGCGAGAAACATTGGATCGCAGTCAAGAACATCCTTAAGTTCTTAGGAAGGACTAAAGACATATTCTTGGTATATGGAGGAAATGAACTTAGAGTTCAAGGTTATGCCGATGTCAGCTTTCAATCTGATAAAGACATGTTCTTGGTGTATGGAACTAAAGACATGTTCTGGATATGTATTTACTCAAAATGGTGGTGCAGTCAGTTGGAAAAGTTCTAAACAAGAAACGACTGCTAATTCAACTACAAAAGTCGAATATATAGCTGCTTCAGAAGCAGCAAAGAAAACAGTCTGGATCAAGAAGTTCATTACTGAACTTGGAATAGTTCCTAATATTGTTGATCCAATAACTTGTATTGTGATAACAATGGAGCCATCGCACAAGCGAAGGAACCCAAGTCTCATCAATGATCCAGATATATATTGAGGCAGTATCATCTCATCAGGGAGATAATCTTAAAAAATTATATAAAGATAGAACGGGTCCTAACATACGATAATGTAGCAGATCCTTTGACAAAGTTGTTGTCTCAGCACAAGTATGATGGTCATGCTAAATTTGATGGTATTAAGATACCTGAGTGATTGAATCTAGTTTGTATGGGACATTTTGTGATATACTTTTTGTTAGACAGTGAAGTATATGAACAAATTGATTAATTAAATGCTTGTCTACATTTTAATGGCAGATCTGTTATTTTTTAAATTTTATTATTTAAAATAATAGAGTCCAAAGAAAAGTTCACAGTAACTTGTTAATCACAAGGCGTTGTGATTGTGAGATACAAGTTATAAATAACTTATTCTTAAAATATTCCTAGTCATAGTAATAATGAGATACGAATATCATTATTGCGGATAGACTAGTATGTGTTGTATTTTTTTTGAAAGAAAGTTGCTGATCTCACGAGCTAAGATGTAGAGGGACATCTGAATGAACACATGAATGCATTGTTATGAGAACATGACATTGGATGATCCGCCTAGAGATTCCACATGGATAACTATCCAAGCGTCAGTGGTAAATCTCTAATGCGCGGTTGTGGATTTGGTCCTTTGACTTGAGGACATCATAGAATCTTATATGAGGACCACTGTACTTTGGCGAGCGTTTGATGGGGCTCGAAGATTTGAGTCACCAGGAAGACGTCGTACGGGTACAGTGAGAATCGTATGAAGGTTGTGAATGTCTAATATGAGGATTCGTCACTCCTGGAAAGTAGGAGATTATAACCTAATTTTTGCCTACTTAAGTTGATATAAATTTCCTCGGCCGGGGTGGAGTTATGAGCTGAAAATGTTTCAATCATAACTAGGTTAGATCAACGACGAGTTGAGGTGAATAACATAATTGGTTGAAATGAGATTGACGCTGATCCATATCTCTTAACCAATTGGGTTATATTGATGAAAAGATCATATTTCTACAATAACCGCACATATATTGGTTCTGTCATACCACATGACATTTTCCTTCACATGGATTGCCTTGACACATTGCTAGATGTCAATCTTGGATGGCGACGTGAATTGATCGATCTTAGTGAATCGATGAGAATATCACTGCGTTTGCCATCGTGAAAGGGAACCTAATGGGTCACACACATAAAGTGAGAATTGAGCATCTGAAATTGGACATTGTCCAAGTGGGAGATTGTAAGAATTAATGTCCAAGGTCCAAATAGTTGAGTCGGACTTAATTACTTATTGGACCAAATTAATTAATTAAATTAATTAATTGGGCCCATTTGTTGATGGGTTCTAGTTGGACTAGAACTAAGGCTAGGGTTAGCCCTACCTATATATACAAGGCCACAACAGATTAATCATAAGTGTTGATCTTTAATTACTTGCTAGCATAAGCAAAAGACAATCCAATCAATTTCTCCCAAAAGTTCTGCTTTCATCTGTTCTTGATTGTAGAAGTCCAGATCTGTTCTTGCTGTGTGGATCACCATTGGAGGCTGGACATCTGGACAGCTGTGGTATTGAAGATCGTACCTCCAACTAATCAGAGAATCAGATTCCACGGTATTTATCAAGGTAAACTCCTATCACGAATTCTCTCTAAGTGCAAGGTTGATCCGGCTTAAAGGAATTGAACTTTTAATTTCTCCTGTGCATGTATACCTCAATTCCTTACAATACGTACCCGAGTTCATGTATGGTTAGTAGTAATTGATAGATGAAACAGTTTATATATCAAAGCAAGCTGCAGATGTTATGCCCGATCTATCAAAATTAAATACTAATCTAAGTGAAATCCTATATTCATTTACTCAAGCCATGTTCGCAGTTAGGTAAATTGACAACTATTCCTTTCTTAAAGTGATTGCATTCTATCTCTTTTCGTTTGTCTTTATTTTTAGATTGATTTTGAGAAGCTTTTGTTGAATTTTATTTTCTTCATCCATTATGCACATTTTACATCATAAAAATTGATTTTTCTTTTTTTGTGTAAAATGTAGTAATTTCCTAGGTACGATGGGATTAGCTCAAAAACAAAGAATTGCTACCAACACGGTGGAGAGAGTAAATTTGAAAGCCCCATTCAAATGACCAAAAGTGTAGGTAGAAGGGACACTTTGTCTTAAAAGTGTTCCTATAAAAACACTTTTTCCAAAATTATTTTTCTACATGGATTTTTACTATTAAATATTGTGAAGTGGACCCCAACAATCAACGACAATGCAACATACAATATGATTGTATAAGGAAAATACCTTAGTATATATAGTTCATTTTTTATATATTACCATTTGCTAAATCTTTTGAGCAACTTGGCATTCTTATATTTGCTTGCAATCTAATGATTTTTTATGTTGTATATTTTTTGCAGACATGTCTTGTTTCCAAGGATTGTTCATTTGTCCAGAAGCTACTTTTTTGCTTCTTCACAGTTTCTGCATTTACCACATTAGTCTCCATGGGCATGAGGTCTGTAAATTGGCAAATGTGTAAGTGATCGTATGATTGATTTTACTCCATTTCCCACATCAGTTGTTTATAACTTTGTGATGCATTATTCTATTGAAAAATATTATTCATGTTGTTTTACGCTTTAATTGTATAAATTTTTGACCATGCATTACTATTTTGTACTCATTGCATATGAGTGACCTAGATAGAAGATCAAAGTTTTTCTAGTTAATATCTTTTCACAAAAGCAACTTTTGTTACTCCTCTGAGTTCAGACACTTTGTTTCATAGGTTTGTAGGCATATTTTTGGATTACCTTTATGAGTGTAATACACAAACTTGCCATATGTTATCTAATGTCCAACATTATTTTGGTTTGGCGATTTTTAGTGATTGATATTTACCTTTTACTGAATGAGCAACATTAGTATTATCTTGGTGTCTGGTGTTTCTCAAAGCTAGCAACATTAGTATTATCTTGTGTTGGGAATTGTGACCAATTCCTTTATTACCCACAAGATCCTTGTTCAGAAAAAATTAACGAAACAGAAAAATATAAAAGATAAAGAAAATTTACGGACTGTCAAAGCTTTCACTATATGAAAAATTGTTACAATCATATAGATTTCATCCACCCAAATCCCCAAGTATCTCAAGAAAAATAATATCCTAAGCTTTACCACACCCACCAATTTCTACTCTTTGTACAACCCACAAAGACAACAAGAAAAACAATTAGGATGCTAGGCTTACAATTTTTCTTTCTGAAAATCCTCAGGTCACCTCTTCAAAAGAGAATAAACCACGTTAATTTATAGTTAACGAATGACCTAATTTTCTTACAACTTTAAACTACCAAGGAGTCCAAGATTTGGAAACTTGTTCAATTTTAGTTGACTTTGACATCTTCTAATTTTCGACTACCAAAGTGTCCAAGATTAGGAAACTTGTAATTTTAGTCGACCTAGAAATTTTTCCTTTTAACAATTGTCTGATTTTGGCAAGTTTTGAGAAAATATCCCAACATCTTGGTGTCTGGTGTTTCTCAAAGCTTTGACAGAGACTGGGCAAGTGAGTCTCTATGGTGACCACCCAACACTGATCGATCAAGCATTCTCTATTCAAAGCAAGACGACATATTTATAAACAAGAGAAGTATACACTATATTCAAATTTAATTGGTGCACTTATTTCTTTTCCATTAGTGGTTATTTTGGTTTCAGCAAATTCGTCAAGAATATGTGGTGTTGATAAATGTAAATAAACCCCAAAGTGTTTGGTCTTCAGCAACTCTTCAGCACTTGTTCAAGCTACTTATCCAGCACATGCTATCACTTGAAGATTGAATATACTTGAAAATCTAGCTTTTCATTAAAGCTACCCTATTCTCCTCTAATTTTAATATTTTGGCATATGAATGAATTTATCACCTAATGCACACAACAACAAAATATCTACATATCTCAAAGAAGTTATCGGCAAACAATTTTAGAAAAATCAACACTCATTTATCTATCTCAAATTTTATAATAATACAACACGTCCCTAAAACTAGTTTATTAAAAAGAATCGTTCAAATAATTTATTAATTATTATTTTCATATTTGTATCATAATCAGGGGCGGAAGTGGGGTTCCTGATGGGACCCCAACTTTCTGGAGATTTTTTTTTTTATTTTAATTTTTAAATTTATTAACATGCAATTTAAAGTATGTTTGGCTAAGCTTAAATGAAGTAAAAGCAACTTTTTTTGTGCCCATACATATTTAGTTGTTACTCTTTCTTTACTTTTAATTAAAAGAATTATTTATTTTAAAAGTAGCTCTTAACTTATTATCAAAATAAATAAACTTACTTACGTTTAACTTTCACGATAAAAAGAATTATTTATTCTAAATCTCACTTATTTATTCATAAGTAAATTTTTTAAGATTAGCCAAACAACTTATTAATAGAAGACAACTTTGACCCAATATAAATTTAATAGAATGCAATTGGACTTATTGACCTAATAAAATTAATAACACAAAATTACAAAAGATTGGCTCATTCCTCAATTCGAATTCACGTCCACCTATCTGAAATCTGAATCTCACATTTCTCCTATCCGTTTCCTACATTGAATAAAGTAGAAGTTAGAATACGACATTTCAACATCTACAAATCTCTCCTAAATCACTCAACAAATCACCCTATATTAATTTCTCCCAAAGTTTTAACACAATCATTAAATTTTACCATAAAATTTTCAATTACTAGACCACCGAAAAAATCAAGACGACATACAAGACTCTAAAGTATGGGACAAATTTCATACTCCACTGGCAAACTCTTCAATGTAAAGGGAATACTGAAAACAAGTCATTTTGTTATAAATAAAAAATAATAATAAAAACTTTGCTTGTGAATGCATATCGTGTTCAATTGATTTTTTTTTTTTCCTTTTTAGCTTGAGTGATATTTAATTTTATTTGTGTATTGGGTCTTCCCTATTTTTTTATGATAATTTTGTAGAAGGCAACGTGAACAATAAGAGTTTGATATTTGTTTTTTTTGTGGGTTTATTTTAGACATTGTACATTAGTAGTCCAAGTCATATGTTTAGAAGAAAACCTACATATTGATACATAATTAGGGTCAAACAATGGTGCTAGTGAGTTTGTTTATATGTTTGTGTATGGTATAGTGTATAAATAAAATAAAGTATGAGAATTCCTAAAAAGCGCTTGTAACAGGGGCGGATTTTGGGGGACCGACAGTGTAAATTTTTTTTTTCTTAGTAACAGGCCGTGCGAAATTTTTTTTTCGGTAGTAGTTCGAACTCAAAAAATTCCTAGATCCGCCCCTGGCTTGTAATAATGTATAAAAAATTACATCATTATTATATTGTTTCAAATATTTTTGCATGTTAATCTGAGAAATTTCAACTCAAAATGTCTATATCCGCAAGTAGATCATAATAATAGTCAAATACTTGTTTTTAAGTTGAAGAGTCAATTGACCTCTAGATGTGGGAATTTTTCGAAAAATGGAATATGGTTAATACATGAGAACAAATTTCATTAGCGGTAATTGAACTTTTAAATAAAATTTATATTAGGTCATTAATTTTAGTTTTATGTCAATCAAGGCAATTAACTTTAATTTAATTTCAATGAGGATACTGAACTTCAATTAAGTTTCAAATTTTACCACTTTCTTTTGTTGTTAAAAATTATTTAATTGACAGACATACTACCACATAACTTACACATAATCGTTGCGCGGCATTGTTACTTACCACTACGCCATGTCATGAAAGTGTTAGAATAAAAATAATATGCACTTTAGCATTTTAATTTATAGACGTTGTCATAACCTCAATTTATTATTTTCATTTTAGGTGTGCCACTTAGGTGAAAGATCGGTTAGCGATTAGGTAAAAGATTAGTTACGATATGGTTGCTAACTAAGTGCGTGTATTTAATTAAGACTTTTATAGACTAATTATTTAATACAAACTTTTTAAACTTTATAAAGACTTAAGGCAACAATATTTATTTTTTCTTTTTCCTTCTACGAATTCTAAAATCAAGATTAATTAACAGCATTTTTTTTTTTGAAAAAAAAATATTTTTATCTTTCTTCAATGCGTTTTCTCTCTCTTCAATATTCTCATAACTATTTTTTTTATCTTTCTTTTTTTTTTTCCCTTCTACGAACTCTATAGCTATAATTACTTATCAATATTTTATTATGAAAAATAATATTTATATTTCTCTCTATTCATTTTGTTGGACAAATATTTTTAAAAAGAGTCACATACCATATTTTTTGAATTTATCCCAAGTCATTTGGAAGTTCGTCGTGTTACACAAAAGAAAAAATAGAGTGGTCTAATAATTTATGTCATCGATACATATTTACTTGCCAAATAAATAAAATATTATAAATTCAATTTTTTATGAATTTAATAATATAGTGCAATTAAATAAGTTATTGCTAGACTTTTTTTTTTTTTTTTTGTGACATTTTTTTTAACTAAGAGACATTATATTTTTATAAGATCCTCAAAAAATTTCTTTTCGTCCTATGAACTTTAAGGTGTATGAGACTGAAGATAGCCTTTCACATGAGGTGCACTAGCTTAAGTCTTTTCCTACATTTATTTTATAATAGCAGAATGATGCACATATCAAGAACTCCATACGGGATAGACCATATCTCTAATAACGAGGATTGGTGTTTCCCTAAGCTTGTCAGAGGTACTTTAGAATGATCGATTTTGTACTACCAACTAGTATTTGGGTGTTTTTGTTTGAGCTGTACAAGATGGAAGTCACAGACACTTTTGATATGCCAACTCGAACGAACCTTTACTCCAATCGTCTGACGTCACTATGTACTTCGGCCTCATAATGGTCTACTCGCAAGGATGAGAAGGGATTCTCGTGGACCGCTAGCCCCGGTTTGAACTTATGAGATCGAGAGAGATCGCCCATGTTGCTTGGTTGCAAATTTTTTTAGGAGTCCGCATTTTTGGACATGCGTAGTTTGCTTTGTCACTCTTCTTCTTACAACAAATGAGCTTTTCGTCCTACACAGTTCCAAATTGAATTCTTGAGTTAGGGCTAACAATGGGAGGAAAGATGAGTGGTTAAGCAGGATTCTTTCACTTTTTATTTGGTATGGATTAAGGATGTTTTCTTTTTCGTCCTGCCATTCTTGTTTGCTTCATTATAAGTAGTTAATGAAGTAAGACATCGCTTTTTCTAATTCAAAAAAGGAAACAAAAAAAGGAGCAGTTTATGAGTTAAATAGTTGGATTGCCACAAAATAACCTTGATTTATTCCCATTTTACAACCTCTAGCAGATGGTTTGAAATTGATTCTAGAAGAACCTGTGCAAGTAGTGCTAATTTCTCCCTCTTTAGATTTATGAAAGACCGGTCTAGAATTTATTGAGAGAGAAAAAGTAGCGGCTATCTTTGTATTGGGTTTTCTTTGTTATGATGAAATCGTCCACTTACAAGAGAATGACTGGATTGGGTGCTCCTAGAATAGAGAAGGATCGATGCAATCGAGTTGGCTGTAAAAGAGAAGAAAAATACATCCCCATATGTGTTAGCCTTTCCAATCCCCAAGTTACACAAGTGGAAGCTCGGTTGGTGCCCTATTCAGTTAAAGGTTTCATACTATCAAACGTATGTGATCGCAGCATAAAAAAGAAAGTCTGAAATTTCCACGAAAGCCGGCTCGAAATGCCTTTCTTTCCCATGACGACTAGGAACAGGCAAATCAAAAATTTCACTTAGAATTTCGGACCTCAACTACAGCCGTATCCTATTCGTTAATTGGATGTCCTACCTCCACTTTTAGGAAAGGTTGGTTAGTTCTATCGAACGAGGGTTAGGTTGAAGTTTTCCTACGAGATTGGAGAAAAATAGACGAAAAAAATGGAATTTGGCCTCTGGTCAATTCTTTTCATCTATTTTTGACACTTTGTAGAATAAAATTTCTTATTTTTTTTCATATTTCGCAGTAAAATACCTAAAAAAACTCTACTCTTTATACTATCTGAGGGCTAGGGTCAACGACACATTTTATACTAGCCAGGGTGCTCAATCGGATAAATTCGTAGGTTCGACTCTTGCTGGATGTATTTGAAAGGTTCAGTTCAATCCCTACTCATGGAATTTATACATATATCTCGCCCGTATAGCTTTCGTCTTAGGGATGACAGTGGGGTGGGGTGGGGCGGCGCGGCACCGTGACCCGCCAACTGTCCCGGTTATTTTTTTTATTTTTTTAATAAACTGAAAAAATAATTTAAAAAAAGAAATAATTTTTTTAATATATTTATACCAAACAAAACAAAAAAATTATAAGATTGAGGTTATGGTGTAGTGGTTAAGATTGATACTTTACAAGTTTCAACCTGGGTTCAAATTTTCTTTAGTATATTTGTAGTGAAAACTATAATTTCTATTCTATTTTATGATTTTTCAAGAAAAAAAAAATTTGGACGAGCGGGAGGGCAGCGGGGCGGGGTTGGGCTGCCCCAGACCCACAGTGAGACAGAATTTTCTGCCCCAAACCCGTCCCTATTATCCGGCGGGACGGGTCGCGGGTGTTTTTGCCATCCCTATTTCGCCTCCACCACTTTCGCTGGTTTGGAATAGTCCCGACCTAAGGAGAAAATAAGTTGACTAGCATTTAGATAGACAAATTCACTCCTAGCTCGTCGTAGGTGGACAACCTTGAATAGTTGGCCTTTGAAGGTCCAACTTGTAAGAATTAATGTCCAAGGTCCAATTAGTTGGGTCGGACTTAATTACTCATTGGGCCAAATTAATTAATAAGATTATTTAATCGGGCCTGATTGTTGATGAGTTCTAGTTGGACTAGAACTAGGGCTAGGGTTAGCGCCGCCTATAAATACATAGGCGCAACGTATTAGAGTTAAGAGTTGTTTTTTTTTTCTCATTACTTGCTAGCACAAGCAAAAGACAACCCAATCAAATTCTCCCAAAATTCCGCTTTCATCTGTTCTTGATTGTGGAGTTCAGATCTGTTCTTGCTGTGTGGATCACCATTGGAGGCTGGACAATTGGACAGCTGTGGTATTGAAGATCGCACCTTCAGCCAATCAGATAATCAGATTCAAGATATTAATCAAAGGTAATATTCTATCACGAATCCTATCTAAGTACAAGGTTGATCTGGGCTTAAAGGAATTGATCTTTTAATTTCCGCTGTGCATGTATATATCAATTCCTAACAGTGGTATCAGAGCCTACCTTGTAACTTGTTAGAGTTCGTTAGATTGCTTTAATGAATTGAACAATAATCGTTATTGACATATTAATTTGATTTGCGTTTTGACAGTAAATAAAATTGTGAATTTTTTAAATCTGAATTTGATTTAGATTTTATTATTATCATTATTTTTTTTTTTTATTAGAATCTGAAATTGGTTTTGGATTCTTGGAAACGAGACAATAATTGGCCGGAAATTCAGTCAACGGGCGGCAGCGCTTTGGAAGCCAGACGCCGTATACTGTAGGCTGAAGAAGCGGCCACCACCGCGAAATCAGCGGTCACCGCCGCAGATTTCGCGGTGGCGACTGCCATCGCACCGCTACCATGAGCAGCGGCGACTGTTCGTTTTCGAACAGCAGCTTTTGCTGCTGTTCGACGACAAACGGCGGTGGACGCCGGTGTTAGACACCGATGCGACCACCGCCAGTAGATCTGTTGGCGGCGCCGTTTGTCACGGCGCCGCCTTGCAGAAACCCTGGGTTTTCTACGTGAGTTTGGCTGATTGTTGGAGACGGGGGCTCTTGTGCAATTTTGGAAATTGCATAAGAAGCCCCCAATTTTAAAAGAAAGAAAAGGGATCTTTCATGCAATTTGCAAAATTGCATGAGAAGTCCCGATGTTTAAAATAAAAGGGTGGGTCTTTTATGCAATTTCGGAAATTGCACATAAAGCCCACAAGTCTCTTTTCAATCAAGGATTCATTGTGTAATTTCCGAAATTGCACAATAAGTCCTCATTTTTTATTTTCAAAGAATAGGGTCTCAAATACAATTTTTATTTTTTGGAAAAATTGTAATTATTAATTTATTTAATATTGGTCATATATTCAAAATTAAATTAAAATTGTTTCTAAACCATATTTTGAATTTCTGACCAGATTAAACTTTAACTTATTACTTTATAAAATTGTAATTTTGACACTATACAAATTTTGTTTTCAATTTAGGATATGACTTTAAATTGGAAGATAAAATAAATTTTGAAATTTTCACTTTATGAATAAAATTAATTGATTAATTGATTAGTTTTATTATTGAAAAATTAAGTAATTAATTAGATTAATTATTTAATTCCATCTAGTCTGTTCCAAAATGTCTAAAAAGTTTAGACTTATACTGTCAAAGCTGCAAATTTAGAAATTAATATAATTTTTAATATTAGATATTAAAATAGATGTTTAGTGGATGATTATGGACTCGACCCATGTGATTGGTTGTATGGTTAATTATTCCTGTTGCTTATTGGTTGGGCCTGCGAGCCTATTATTTAATTAAATGGGCCTGCGAGCCTATTATTTATTTAATTAGATTTTCGAGTTATTTATTTATTCTGGGCCTGCGTGTCCATTGATCAGGGTCTACGTGCCAACTAGTATAGGATACAGGTTGCAGCAGAAGATGGAGATGATTGCATTTAGCATTCGATGAACGAATGCAACGTTCCTTAGGAATTGACCAACTAATCTTCTTTTTGGCTCAAGAAGATTAGATAGATAAAGTCCATAATCATCCACGCTTATTATTATGTATGATTTATTGCATGTTAGATGTTAATTAATATATATACATAATTATGATGAGACAAACCCCTCTTTATAAAAAATATTAAATTCGTATTAAATGGTTAATACAACGTGCCTTCTATTGTTATAGTGAAAAACCAGAGTCCATTATCGATGTCAGTTTGTTGAGTCGCTCAAGGCTGCTCGCTCATAGATATGTTTATCACTATGAAACATTCGATGTTTCTGAACAATGGGTCGAATTTAACTAGAATTTTATTTTTTGTTGAGTCGCTTAAGGAAATAAAGTTTTAGGGACACAATCAAGTAAAACACATAAGATGTGTACGACAATAAGTTGTCTACTTGATGATTTAGGAATCACATAGAGATGTGATTGATAAAGTATCTACCTGGATGTTTTATTAGGGCTTGTTGAGTCGCTCAAGGTTCTAATAAAACAAAAGGGATCCTAGCCCACTGAGAATCTAACCGGTTCTATTAATTAATGTTTGAGGGTCATTAATTTAATTTAAACAGTGGGAGTATAATTAATTTAATTTAAGTCCATAATTAAATTAATTTTCTATATTTAATTAATTTTCTGTCTTGTTATTTCAGTATTGAATCATGAGTAACTATATGAGTTTGAGAGGCATATTGGATGCAAACAAACTTACCGGGCCAAATTTTCTGGATTGGCACCGCAATTTGAGAATTGTTCTCAAGCATGAAAAAATTAGATATGTTGTTGAGCAACCTATGCCGGAAGCTCCTACTGAGGAGGCTACACCGGAAGAAGTGCAGGCTTATAATAAACACAGCGATGACGAAAATACTGCAACATGTGTGATGCTTGCAGCAATGTCACCTGAGTTACAAAAGCAGCACGAGGGTATGGATGCTTATACCATTATAATTCATCTCAAGGAGTTGTATGATGAACAGTCACGCACTGAACGGTATGAGACATCCAAAAAGTTATACAGATGTATGATGGCAGAAGGATCTTCAGTCAGTGCTCATGTACTGAAGATGATTGGTTATATTGAAAAAATAAACCAATTGGGTTATGCCATGGACCATGAGCTGAGTATTGACTTGGTTCTACAGTCCCTGCCTGATAGCTTTTCGCAGTTCATTATGAACTTCAATATGAATAAGATTCAATGTACCCTGCCTGAGTTGCTGAACATGCTAAAGACTGTAGAGCCCAATATAAACAAAGGGAAGGGGCAAATTTTGGCTATTGATACCTCTAAGGGCACTAAGAGGAAATCAAAAAGGACCTTTCAGAAAGGATCCAAGAAAGCCAAATCTGCTGAAAAACCAGTCAAAGCAAACAAGACAAAATCCAAGTCTGATGATCCGTGTTTTCACTGTGGAAACAAAGGACATTGGAAAAGGAACTGCAAGGCATACCTCGCCACCCTGAAGGGAAAGAAGTCTACTGAGGCTCCTACTTCAGGTATCCTTTTCATTGAAATTAATTTATCTACTCCTTCAGCTTCTTGGGTATTAGATACCGGATGTGGATCTCATATTTGCACAAATATGCAGGGGCTAAAGAATAGTAGATTACTGCAAAAGGGAGAAGTAGACCTACGCGTTGGGAATGGAGCAAGAGTTGCTGCATTGGCTGTAGGAACATACTTTTTATCGTTGCCTTCGGGCCTTGTTTTAGAATTAAGAGACTGCTATTACATTCCTGCTATTACTAAGAACATCATTTCTATTTCATGTTTGGACATGGATGGGTTTTTCATTAAGATTAAGGATAAACGTTGTTCTTTATATCTTGATGACGTGTTTTATGGATGTGGGAATTTTTTTAATGGCATCTATATTCTAGACTTAGAATGTCCTATAATGAGTATAGACAACAAAAGGCATAAAGGCAATAAGGTTAACAACTCATACCTTTGGCATTGTAGACTGGGTCATATAAATGAAAAACGCATCACCAAGTTACATAAAGATGGATACTTGGATTCAAATGATTATGAATCATTTGATAGATGTGAGTCATGCCTGATGGGCAAAATGACCAAGACTCCATTTACTGGAAAAGGAGTCAGGGCTGCAGACGTTTTGGGACTCGTACATACTGATGTATGTGGACCAATGTCTACAGATGCTAGAGGTGGCTTTTCTTACTTCATCACATTCACAGATGACCATTCTAGATATGGTTTCATCTATTTGATGAAATTCAAGTATGAAGCCTTTGAAAAGTTCAAAGAATTCAAGCAAGAAGTAGAAAGGCAAATCGGGAAAAATATTCTAACACTTAGATCTGATCGAGGTGGAGAATATTTGAAGGGTGAGTTTTTAAACTATCTAAAAGAGAATGGGATTCTCTCGCAGTGGACTCCACCGTATACACCACAACTAAATGGTGTATCAGAAAGGAGAAACCGCACCTTACTAGATATGGTGCGATCAATGATGAGTCGTGCAGTTCTTCCAAAATCGTTTTGGGGATATGCACTTAACACTGCATGTCACACACTAAATCGTGTCCCATCTAAATCGGTCGATAAAACTCCATACGAGTTATGGAAAGGAAAAAGACCCGATCTTTCATTCATGAAAGTTTGGGGCTGCGACGCTTATGTGAAGCGCGTAGAATCAGATAAGCTAAGAGCTAAATCTGATAAATGCTTATTTGTGGGGTATCCAAAAGAAACTGCTGGATACTATTTCTACAATCCCATCGAAATGAAAGTCATCGTATCGAAATATACCGTATTCTTAGAGAAAGAGTTCATTCTAAGAGAGAGCAGTGAGAGCAAAGTAGATCTTGAAGAGGTTCAAGAAACCACAAATATAGACCAATTAGATGAGCCAATAGTTGAGCCTGCATTTGATGAGGCACATATTGGAAGTGGGGAATCATTAGTCCCCGAGGACACAGCAGCTCTCCGTAAGTCGAGTAGGGTCATTCGTCCTCCTAGGAGATACGATCTCTTAATTACCAAAGATGCATTGCTAATCGAGGAAGATGAACCCACTACTTACGCAGAATCGAAGTCAAATGTTGACTCAAAGAGATGGCAGGAAGCCATGGAATCCGAAATGAACTCCATGTATGAAAACAAGGTTTGGACCTTGATTGACCCGCCTGAAGGGGTAAAACCAATAGGCTGTAAATGGGTTTACAAGAAAAAGGTCGACATGGATGGTAATGTTCATACTTACAAGGCAAGATTGGTTGCGAAGGGTTACAAGCAAAGACAAGGAATTGACTTTGACGAAACTTTCTCACCAGTAGCCATGTCTAAATCAATTCGGATTCTGCTTGCAATAGCGGCATATTATGACTATGAGATATGGCAAATGGATGTTAAAACCGCATTCCTTAATGGGAATCTCAGTGAGGATGTGTACATGACACAACCAGAAGGTTTTGAATCTACAGAGCCAAACAAGATATGCAAGCTACATAAATCCATATATGGATTAAAGCAAGCCTCTCGGAGCTGGAATCTTCGTTTTGATGAGACAATCAAAATGTTTGATTTTATCAAAAATGAAGATGAACCATGTGTGTATAAAAAGGATAGTGGGAGTAAAGTCGTATTTCTAATTTTGTATGTAGATGACATACTATTACTAGGAAACGATGTCCCAATGCTAAAATCAGTAAAATTGTGGTTATCCAAAAATTTCTCCATGAAAGATATGGGAGAGGCGGCATACATTCTCGGAATAAAGATCTATAGAGATAGATCTAAAAGAATGCTCGGCCTATCTCAATCTACGTACATAGATAAAGTCTTGAGAAGATTTAGCATGGAAGAGTCCAAGAGAGGACTCTGTCCCATCGGGCATGGGATCTATCTCTCAAAAGAGATGTGTCCAAAAACACAAATTGAAAAGGATCGCATGGATAGAATTCCTTATGCATCAGCAATAGGATCTATCATGTATGCCATGCTATGTACTCGACCAGATGTTTCATATGCTTTGAGTGTCACAAGCAGGTTCCAAGCGAACCCTGGCGAGAAACATTGGATTGCAGTCAAGAACATCCTTAAGTACTTAAGAAGGACTAAAGATATGTTCTTGGTGTATGGAGGAAATGAACTTAGAGTTCAAGGTTATGTCGATGCCAGCTTTCAGTCTGATAAAGACGATAGCAGATCTCAATCTGGATATGTATTTACTCTAAATAGTGGTGCAGTCAGTTGGAAAAGTTCCAAACAAGAAACGACTGCTGATTCAACTACAGAAGCCGAATATATTGCTGCTTCAGTAGCAGCAAAAGAAGCAGTCTGGATCAAGAAGTTCATTTCAGAACTTGGAGTAGTTCCTAGCATTGTTGATCCAATATCTTTGTATTGTGATAACAATGGAGCCATCGCACAAGCGAAGGAACCCAGGTCTCATCAACGATCCAAGCATATATTGAGGCGATATCATCTCATTAGGGAGATAATCCTGAGAAATGACATAAAGATAGAAAGAGTCCCAACTGATGACAATGTAGCAGATCCTTTGACAAAGCCGTTGTCCCAGCACAAGCATGATAGTCATGCTAAATCTATTGGTATTAGATACATGAGTGATTGGATCTAGTTTGTATGGGACGTTTTATATACTCTTTGTTAGACATCGAAGTGTATGAATAATTTTATTAATTAAATATTTTGTCTACATTTTAATGGCAGATCTATTATTATTTAAATTTTATTATTGTTATTTAAAATAATAGAGTCCGAAGAAAAGTTCACAGTAACTTGTTAATCACAAGGTGTTGTGATTGTGAGACACAAGTTATAAATAACTTATTCTTGAAATATCCCTAGTCATAGTAATAATGAGATACGGATATCATTATTGCGGATAGACTAGCATGTGTTGCATTTCTTTTAAAGAAAGTAGCTGATCTCACGAGCTAAGATGTAGAGGGACATCTGAATGAACACATGAATGCATTGTTATGAGAACATGACATTGGATGATCCGCCTAGAGATTCCACATGGATAACTATCCAAGCGTCAGTGGTAAATCTCTAATGCGCGGTTGTGGATTTGGTCCTTTGACTTGAGGACATCATAAAATCTTATATGAGGACCACTGTACTTTGGTGAGCGTTTGATGGGGCTCAAAGATTTGAGTCACCAGGAAGACGTCGTACGGGTACAGTGAGAATCGTATGAAGGTTGTGAATGTCCAATATGAGGATTCGTCACTCCTGGAAAGTAGGAGATTATAACCTGCATTTTACCCACTTAAGTTGATATAAATTTCCTCGGCCGAGGTGGAGTTATGAGTTGAAAATGTTTCAATCATAACTAGATTAGATCAACGAAGAGTTGAGGTGAATAACATAATTGGTTGAAATGAGATTGACGCTGATCCATATCTCTTAACCAATTGGGTTATATTGATGAAGGGATTATATTTCTACGGTAACCGCACATATATTGGTTCTGTCATACCACATGACATTTTCCTTCACATGGATTGCCTTGACACATTGCTAGATGTCAATCTTGGACGGTGACGTGAATTGATCGATCTCGGTGAATCGATGAGAATATCACTGCGTTTGCCATCGTGAATGGGAACCTAATGGGTCACACACATAAGGCAAGAATTGAGCATCTGGAGTTGGACCTTGTCCAAGTGGGAGATTGTAAGAATTAATGTCCAAGGTCCAATTAGTTGGGTCGGACTTAATTACTCATTGGGCCAAATTAATTAATAAGATTATTTAATCGGGCCTGATTGTTGATGAGTTCTAGTTGGACTAGAACTAGGGCTAGGGTTAGCCCCGCCTATAAATACATAGGCGCAACGTATTAGGGTTAAGAGTTGTTTTTTTTTCTCATTACTTGCTAGCACAAGCAAAAGACAACCCAATCAAATTCTCCCAAAATTCCGCTTTCATCTGTTCTTGATTGTGGAGTTCAGATCTGTTCTTGCTGTGTGGATCACCATTGGAGGCTGGACAATTGGACAGCTGTGGTATTGAAGATCGCACCTTCAGCCAATCAGATAATCAGATTCAAGACATTAATCAAAGGTAATATTCTATCACGAATCCTATCTAAGTACAAGGTTGATCCGGGCTTAAAGGAATTGATCTTTTAATTTCCGCTGTGCATGTATACATCAATTCCTAACACAACTATTATGCATCTCTAGTTGCCTAACCAAGGATTTTATTAATACATTGTCAATTCCAATAGACTTATTGGAGGGTCCCATTGGTGTGCATCTAGTAGGAATTGAACCTACTTTTAGTCGGCCGGTAATGTCTCCCTTCATTTGCTTTCCTCCTTCCAGCTCAGAATTCCTAATGCCTATTATCTAGTGCTAGAAGCTAACCATCCGGGCCTGGTCCCTACGACTCCAATTGTGAAGAGCCATCCATTCTCCCGAAGGTACAGGATTTTTTTTGGAGTTCCTTAGAGAGATTATCTCGTGTCGCTAGGTATTCTCTACCTACCCACTTGAAACTGACATAGGTGGGTAGGTAGAAATACCTAGGGGTGCGAGACAAATCTGTCTGAAGAACTCGAAAAAATAGCCTCGTAACTTTGGGAGAACAAATAAGAGTTGTTTTATGAATCCAAAAGAGAGTAATTAGTTTCTCCCAAAAACTAAAAATTGTAGCATGCTTGAATCTAAATGGGGGTTCATGGTGGTGGAGGAACTGAATTGGAAAAAAGAGAAATTCTAGTTGTAAGACAACTCTGTCGGTGCTGCCGACCTGCTAGCCGATGCAAGATTTGGATCCTTCCAGCCCAGCCATCATTTATGTCTTAGTTTAAACCATTATTAAGAGAAATGAGCCCCTAGTTATCTTGCGAGAAAGAGTGTTTCAGAGCGACAAATAGAGCTTAAGGAACAGTTAATGCAAAATCCTTTGACTCAGGGTAAAGCGATCAAAGCATTCAAAATCACTAAGGAACCTGCTCTCACTTCTCACATGAGGGTTGCCCCAAACAGACTATTGTTTTCCTAGCCTTCTTCTTTCACGCTCAAAAAAAGCAAAGCCCGAAAGTTCTACACTATTTTCTACTATTTATTCTTTGTCACTTATTGCAAATCACGAAGAGAATTTCTGGACTGAACTGAGCAAGATGGAAGCTACTGTTGGTATTGTAAACGTCCTTAGTTCCTCAATCATTTTGTGGTGTAAAATCCATCATTGGCTAAACACTCATTGTTCCTCCATTGATCAAGAATTTTGATTTTTGGGAAGTATCATGGGATCATCTAATAAGAATGGTTCACTTATTTTCTATATAATAGAATATCAATTTCAACAAGACTTTCTAGCTGCACCACCTATTGTTATATGCAAAGAAAGCTCTTTTCCAGACACTCACTTAACTACGAAGCTGCAGGTGCGTATGAATATTAGGGCCACACACGTGCTACAATAGCAATTACAATAGGAAGCAAGGCTGTAAGGCAGAGCAAATCATGAAAGATTGCCTCAATTAGAATCGTTTCGCTCCTATAATATTAATTAATGTGAAAGCGGAATCCCAAATCAATCGATTATACTTTCAAGTGCTTAGTTATCGTTATACGTTGAAAGTCTTCGTCTACCTTATCCGGCGTAGCATTGATTGCTAATCAATTGAGGCCTTACTCAAATAGGGACGTGAGATTCAATTTCTTTTTGTTCAACTTACTAAGAGAAATGGAAGGGAAGACCATCCTGCTTTCAAATGATACGAGCTATTTCTTCTTATTAGATCCAAAACCCTCCTGGCCGCTAGAAATTTCATGTGCGTGTTCACAAGCCAATTCAAGCTATAGCCCTCTAACGCTTTATATTGATTAGCGCGTTAACCCGTAAGTCTTTGGGTAAAATTTTACTAAAAAGTAGACCTTATACTGCTTCTCTTAGGGCTATTAGCGCTAAGCCGACTGGAAAAAAAATAACTCACTTTTGTTCAATGAAGAAGCAATCCAATGCTAGCTTGAAAGAGTCTCGGTCAATCGCCCTATTCCGATTGACTTCTTTATGCCCATTCATGTCGAATAAGATAAGATCGAAAGGGTTTTGGCATGAACTTTATCAAGCCTATCCTGCCGAATATCCATTTCTTGTGAAAAAACTCTATGTATATCCATACTCTCTCTGGATCAAACAAAAAACTAACTTAAGAACGTAAGAGAAGTGCTAACAAGAATATTGTTGGTATGTACCATTGCACACCTCAAAAGTTCCTGATTGAAGGACTGTTGAGTTGTGATAAGTGTTAGAGACATCAGCAAATTCAATGGCAGCGGATGAGCGTTCACACGAACTACAACTACTAGAAAATGGTGAAGGTAATGCAGTCAAACTAACTCTCATATGAGCTCTAGGTGGTTCATGAATTCCAATTTGTTGACTATTACCTATCAAATCTTGCTCTATAATCTGGTTTGGTTTTGTAGTCTACATAATCCCGGACATGATTATTTTTTATTATTGGGCTAGAGTAAGATTCTAAAGAACCAAATGAATGATTCAATGTAAGAAAATTTTGACTCTCTTATTGGAGTTGCAACTACCCATTGCAAAAAATCCGGTTCTATCTTCTAAAATAATAATCTATAAAAGCTAATAAAATTCATAAAAGTCAGTCACTTAAAAAAATATCAATCAAAGTCTTTAAAGTCTAAATTAAATATACTCCCTAAGTAATTTTTGTATGTTTAGGAGACGCTATGTGATGAAATATGACAAAATAGTGAAATTTGAAATTAAATGAAAGTTTAGTGATCGAATTGAGATAAATGAAAGTTTAGTGACCCAAATGTGATTTCACTAAAAGTTTAGTGGTTGCCAATGAAATTTACCCTAAAACATATACAGTAAGTTGTGATAGTCTATATAAGATGGGTTAATTACACTTAAAATCTTCATTATTTTAACTCTATAACAATAGTATCCACATTCAATTTTATTCGCAGATATCGTTCATATCCTTTCATTAATTCGCATAGGTGGTCCCCAAATGGTCATTTTTTTACGATTTTTTCCTTAGCTTAATAAATTAAAATAAAAGAAAAAAATCTAATAAAAAAATTACAATTGGGGACCCTAATCTTTTCAAATGTGTAATCAAGTCTCAAATCTTCTAATTATGTTCATCAAAAGGACTTTTGGAGTATAGAAATATTTCGTATAGAGATCCATTAATTGACAAAAAATCAAGCCCGTAATCTAAATTTGACTAATTTAACAAAGACAAAATAGTATATCAACATTTTTTTATTTAAAATAATTAAAAAAAGAAAAAATAATCATCTTCCCTACAACTACCCCAACCCACCCAATCACCCCAACAGGGAACAATCGGGAGAGATTCCCCCATTTTCCCTCCAGTTTGTCGGCCGGGTAGGGTGGGGTGAGGAAGATGACCTTTTTTTAATGTTAATTACATTCACAGTCCACATTCTTTCAGTTTTGTAATAATATCATTCACATTCAATTTTATTCGCAATTATCATTTCCATCATTTCATTAATTCGTATAGATGGTCCCAAAATAATTTTTTGACAATTTTACCCCTAACTAAAATAAATTAAAGAGAAAAAAAAATTGTATTTGAAGTCTAATCCTTTTTAAAAGTGTAAATAAATCTTAAACCTTTTATTTTTAAAAATTTAAAAAAAAATGAATAATTAAAGAAACAACAAAAGGTCTTTTTTCCCAACCCACCCAGAGCCTGCCTAAACCGTCTGATTTTGCGAAAACCAGGAAGAGATCTTCCCTGGTCTTCGCCAAACGGGCGATCCTTTTAATTTTGTTTTTGTTTTTACTTTTTTACTTTTTTATTATTTTAAATAATAGAGTATGAATAGACTATTTTGTCTTTGTTTGTTAAATTAATCAAATTTAAGTTACGGACTTGATTTTTTGTTAATTAATGGACATCTGGACGAATTTTGAATGGACTCTAAAGATCCTTTCAGTTAGTATAATTAGAAATTTTGGGACTTGATAACACATTTTCTATTATTTTAAGTGAAAATATGTAATATATATATATATATAATGTTTATGATTTATTTGTACTTTTGAACATGTGAGGGTCCCAATTGTAATTTTTCTACTGTATTTTTTTTCTGTTATTTTAATTTATTTAAGTCAGGTAGAAAATTGTCAAAAAAATCATTTGGGGGACCATTTGTGCAAATAAATGAAAGGATAGAGACGATATCTGCGAATAAAATTGAATGAGGATGATATTGTTACAAACATGAAAAAATGGAAAATGTGAGTGTAATTAACCCATATAAGAATAACTTCCATGTAGCAATGTTCTAAATTGCGTAGCACGTGACAAAGCGGCAAGGTGAAGCATCAAGCATTACAAACTTAGGTGTGCCTAGGTAAAGTCTAGCCACATACGACGTTTTTGAATTTTAATATTCTAATAATAATAATAATAATAATAATAATAATAATAATAATACATAACATAAATAAATTTATAGACCAAATGCATAAATTTCAGAGTTTCCAAAAAATACACGGGTCTCAAAATTACAAGTAGCACAAATTACTTAATAATTTCCTACCAATGTTCTCAATTGCGCGCTAATGTGTCGAATTTTTGAGTTTTTACGTTTTATTGGGTTTGGGTTTTTGAATTTTTAATTTTTGAGTTGAATTGGATTTCTGGATTTTATTGGGGTTTTGAGTTTTTTTGAGTAAGCAGCACTTGGCATTTTTGTCATGCATAGTGCCTATGCGCGCTTGATCGTCGTATTAGCACGCAATTTAGAACATTGCCATGTAATCATAAAAATTTATGGTCCCAACTTGGGCCAATTATAAATAAAAATAAACTGCACATTGTAATAAATTATTATTTTTTTAGATCCCATCTTAAAGAACTTACCTTCACATATTGATAATTATGTGTTTATTGGAAAAATAATTATGTTACATTAAAAATTTAAGATAAAATAAAATATTTATGTAAAATTGTTTGGGACAATGATAAATCGTTATAATTGTTACCATATCTTTAGTCCACCATGAATTAACGTTGTGAGTATTTTACCTATATTGGTATGCATTAAGGATAACTAAATCAAAAAAATAATTTTTGTAACTATACCTCTATTAAGTTATAACCTCTCCATAGTAATATTTACGTTTTATTGTATTATTCAAAAATATAATTACTTATATAATTTTAGTCACTAAATTCTTTTGGTTTCAACTATGATAATAGATTATTGATATTTTATTCAATAAATTAGTTTGATTCTCGACTATTCTTCGACAAAATCACCTAATTATTGTCGAGTAAATTCGCAGAAATTATAATTACCCATAAGATGATATTTTTAGTAATAACATACAAGATAATCTAAGGGTGCGTTTGATTGCGCACATTTTTTCATGGAAAAAGCCTTTTTTCCATCTATTTTTCAACCAATAAATTTGATAACCACATTTTTCTATGAAATAAGTTTTTTTTCTTACCTATTTTCTAACTAAAAGAGTGTTTGATGATCATTTTTTTCAGGTAAAATGTTTTCTCATTTCTACATAAATGATCGCATTTTCCTTGAAAACCCGAAAAACGTTTTCTTATTGGGGGGGGGGGGGGGGGGTGGAGTTTTATTTTCTAGGTAAAATTTGCCTTCTAAGACAGCGTTTATTTTCTTGACAATTCAATTCTTTGGAATTCGTTTTCTTTCCACCCAAATTCAATGCTTACAATCAAACGCACCTTAAATAAAGATAAATATTTCAAGTTATATACACATCACATCACATAAAAATATGACAAGACATTCATTTCAAACTTTACTTATTGTTTTTGCTTTTGAACAAAGAAATATTAATATAATTGAAATAAAAATAAAAGAGATAAGGTCTAAGTCCATTTTTGGTATTTAATATAGAATAATATAATGAATTAACTTTTATCTTCTTCTTATCATTTTTGTTGAGTTTAGTAATGTTACAATGTTAAATAATAAAAAGAAAATTATTACAACTCATTTTTAAATGTGAAATACAAGAAGAAGAATACCACCATTGTTGCTCCTTCGTCTTGCACATTGTTTGATGTTGTTGGCTCAAATTTGTGCCACTAGGAACACCGCCATGCAACCCGAGGAAACGGCAACCAAATTTTACCAAAAAATCCATCGAAGGTGACCAAGAATTTTAACAATTTAATCCAAACCTCTATTGAAATGAGAAAAGATGCAATAACTTTTGTAAGTATTTTCCTTCTCAACTTTTATAACCAAAAAGAGACAACCATTTCCTTATTCAAAGTCTTGTGTTTAAACACAAGACAAGATCTTGACCATCCAATAGATCCATAGTCCACATTAATCCAAACAAATACAATCCTTTACAAATTAATTTGTTCAATAGGATTGTGCCATGTGGATTAGTGAACCACACCCACAAATCTTCGTCTTATTTCATCATCATCGCCCATTTCTGCCCAATAACTACCCCACTGCAGCAAGTACCTGTCACACCATTTAACTTGTATCAATATTCAAAATTGATAAGCACTTGTTAAACTTACTAACAACAAGTACTTTGATCCCAACATCTTCAAGGTTATCAACAGTTACAATTTTAAGCAATTTAATTTCACTAGAAGCTAACTTCTCCCTAATGAAATGGTAATTTACCTCAATATACTTAGATCTTTCACGATACACATGGTTTTTTTATACAACAGTAAATCACTATGATATTAGTAAACATCATGCCATTTTCATTTAATAAGTTTCATTTACATAAGAGGCCTTTTAGCCACATGCATTCTTTAAAAGCTTCAATTAGTGCAACATATTCTGCTTGAGTGTTGGAGAGTGTAACTAAAGGTTGCAACTGAGATTTCTAAGTGATACAATTTTTACCTAACGTGAAGAAGTATAAAGTTTCCTTTGATCTCCATTCCTTGTAAAGTCAGAATCTATATAACCCTTAAACTCAAGCTTATCACTTCTCTTTTCGAATACTAACCCCATTTTAACTGTCCAGATAGGTATCTCAACAGTCATTTAAGAGCAATCCAATGAAGTTTACCTGGGTTAGATATAAATCTACTTAAGAACTAATTGCATAAGTCAGGTCAGGCCTAGTGGTAATCATTGAATACATCACAGAACTAATTGCATTAGCATAAAGAACATTACTCATTTCCTATTTTTCTTCTTCTGTTTTAATGGTACATTGATAGACTTAGCAAATCTCATACCAAATTTAGTTATTACTTTTTGGAAATCAGACTATTGATTAATAGTCAATCTATTTTCAGCCTTATTCTTTTTAATAACCATACCAAGAAATTTTATTGGCCCATCATATGTCTTTCATGTCAAATTCAGATTTCAAAAAGTTTTTCATTGTTATGATTTCAACTTTACTACCACTAGCAATCAACATGTCATCAACATATAACATCAAGTAAACTTCATTGCCTAGCTTAGTGTTATTGTAATACATGCATGCATTAAAATTCACTTCTTTTGAAACCAATTTTAAGCATATAATCATCAAATCTTTTATACTATTACCTAGGACTCCGCTTAAGACCATGTAAGGACTTGTTAAGAAAGCACATAAGTTCAGACTTTTCTTTCACTTCAAAGCTTTGAGGAGACATGTAAATGACGTCATTTAACTCTATTTAGAAAGCATTCTTAACATCTAGTTGCTCTAATTTTCAATTAAATTAGACAAATAAGGCCAAGACTAACTTGATAGTCTTAAACTTAATCACCAGGGAAAACACTTCATTATAATCAATTCTCTCTATATGAGTAAAATCTTTAGCTACCAAATTAGCTTTGTATCTTAAATGGTCATTAGGTTCTATTCATTCCTTCAACTTGTAGATCCATTTACAATGGACTACATTTTGATTATTTGGTCTCTCAACTAACTTCTATGTATCATTCTTACCTAATGACTAGATCTTCTCTCTCATGGGCTTCTTCCAATTTTCAAATTTTTTACAGTTAATGGCCTCTTATAAGAAAATGTTCAACTGACTTCAAGGCTTCACCTGAAACTAAGATAAACTCCATCAAATTTGAAGAAATATACTTCAAATTTGGCCTTGTCTCTCTCTCTCTCTCGCCCTAGTTGGTAATCTCCTAAATTAGTATCTTCAAGTTGTTCTTGGTTACGGATAAAAGTTTCAGGAATTTCTAGTTCAGCTTGTTTTAAGATTTCTTCTTGTTCAGTCTTAACTTGATGATTAATTTGTACAGGTTCTCTAACATCTTGATTAGCATCTAATATCTTCACCCGAGTTTGAATCTTTTTCATAGTAGAAGATTTATCTTTCTCACTATGTTTAACCTGATTGTCTGGGATTTTTAGGCAGGGCATATCAAGCCCAATGAACTTCACATTTCTACTGTTAATTATCTTAATACCCTTACCACCTAAAACCCACAATCTATACTCTTTAACTCCATATAGGTATCCTAACATGACACATTTAGTTGCCCTAGGGTCCAACTTATCCTCACCTGATGTGCATAAGCAGCACACCCAAACACTCTAATGTGTGACAAACCTGAAGATTTTTCAGATCAAAACTCTTGAGGAGTTTTAAAGTTAACATAACTGGAAGGAGGCCTATTTATCAAATAAGTCACTGTACACAAGGTTTCAGCCTAGAAACCTTTAGACAACCCTGAAGTAATCAACATGCATTTGAATTTATTCATTAAAGTCAGATTCATCCTTTCAGCTTCCCCATTTTCTTGGAGGATATTTCTCACAGTACTATGCCCCATGATACATCTTTCTTTGAAAAAACTATCAAATTCAAAGTTGAAAAACTCTAAACCATTTTCCGTCCTAAGAGTTCTCATACTTTTTTTTCCATTTGATTTTCAACTAAGGTATGCCAGGACTTAAACTTGCTAAAAGCTTTAGATTAGAACTTAAATGGAAAAATCTAAACCTTCATAGAGTAGTCTTCAACAATGGATAGAAAAAACATGTTCCCACCATATGGGGTGTTTTTTTGGACCTATAAGATTTCTTGTATATAATCTAGTGGCCTCTTAGTGATGTGTTGACTTATCTCAAAGCTCACTCTCTGTAGATTTCCTGAACACACGTCTCACAAAGGTGGAACAATTTCTTTACCAAATAAATTCTTATCACTAATATATTTTAGCCCCTTGTTCCGAATGTGTCTCATCATCTTATACCATAGATCTGATCTATCTACATTGATTGAAACCAAGATTTGAATCTTTAGTATGTAAGGCTTCACCTTGAATGTAATACAACCAATTCCTCTTGGGGCCTTTCATAACTACTAGAGAACATTGAAGAATCTTTAAAGTACCAAATCAGATTTGAACATATGACCCCCCCATCTTCATGAACACCTAATGAAACAAGGTTTCTCTTAAGGTTTTGGGACAAACCTAACACCAAGAAAGGGTCAGATAATGCCATCATGCATTCTAATATCAATGTCATATATTCCTTCAACTGTCTGTGAATTGTTATCTTCCATGTATACTTTCTTAAGTTCAATTTTTCTATTGTTATAAAACCAAGACCTCGCAGGACAAGTGAAAGGTTGCACTTGAGTATAAAATCCACTCATGGTTAATATCACCATCAGACACAATCATAACATGTCTTATTGCCTTTATTCATAGACTTATATCCACTCTTAGATTTTTCTCTACTCTTCTTACCTTAATAATTGTTCTCTCTCATTTTATTTCTCCCTCTAACAAAAAATTCTTCTCTCTAGTGTTCTCCCTAATTTTTTTCTTGACTTCTAAATCCTTTGACCTCAAGGCATCTATCACAATAGCTTGAGTCAAAATATTCATAGCATACTTAATCGCATTCCTAAGATCTCTATAAGAATCAGGAAAAGAATTCAAAAGTATAACATCTAGGTTTTTATCATCAAATTTTTTATCATTGTGGGCCAAGTTTTGATAATTTTGCTAAAACACTTAGATTGGTTCAAGATCTTTCCCTGAATCTATTTTAAAACTGAAATTTTTTTCTAGATCATCATTGGTTTTAGAAACCCTTTGCTAAACCAGAATATCCCTCATTTTTTACTTCTAAATTGAATAGTCACCCTTTCCATCGAATTGTGGTAATCCAACCATCGTACCCATGGATGGAAAATACCCATAAAGGAAAAATGGTTTTTTGAAAAAGTTTATAAAAACTTTACTCACATAAATACAAACACAAAACCAATTTTATGCAAATTACTATCCAAGATAACACGTAATCACAGCTTATGCGCAAAATAATATTACCAATCTAAACACCAAGTGACAATTCACACAAGTAGTGATCATAAGATAACAAGAAATATTATCAAGTCACAAATTATACTAGTGGATCATATACACTAGCCAACTAGTTTGTTTTTTCTAACTTAAATAATATCTACACAATATCAAATTGAGAAAAAAAGGCTCAAGAAAATGTAAACTGAGCAGACAAATCTGATGTCTGTATTTATTGGAGAGATGCGACATTTTTCTGCGCTCCAAGGCAACCACTATTCGTTCTAGAACAACCAATACCGCTTCAGTGTTGCTCTGCCACCAAAGTACCACCCAAAAGGTCATAATATGCCAATAAAAAATCTGATCCATAATGCGCCGCCAACTGCCATCGAACACGCCTTCACACGCCACCTAGAGTATCCTACGCACTGTCATTAGACCATCAGAATGTCAAGCACAGCAGGGAGAGCCTTTGCTGTCAACCACGCACAAAGAAGGTGGCATGCTCTCTCACACGCCTTTTGAATGTGTTCTAGGCCTCTTTTTCACGCGTCAGCCATGCGTGTTCTTCTCTTCATAGTGAACCCAAATATGGGTTCCACTCTCCCTGATGATGTCTAGTTTAGCTAGAATATTCGTTTGAAGTTTCGAGTATTTTCTTTCTTCCAAATCCGATTTTGAACTTTGATCCACCAACTTTTTCATATTGTTTCACACCTTTATATCAATAATCTAGGCTATGATACCATTTGTTGAGTTTAATAATGTTACAATGTTAAATAATACAAAAATATTTATTATAATTCATTTTTGAATGTAAAATACAACATGAAGAAGACCACCATTGTTGTTCCTTTGTATTGCACCTTGTTGAGTTTAATAATGTTGCAATGTTAAATAATACAAAAATATTTATTATAATTCATTTTTGAATGTAAAATACAACATGAAGAAGACCACCATTGTTGTTCCTTTGTATTTCACCTTGTTTGAAATTGTGGGTTCAAATTTATGCCACTAGGAACACCGTCATGCAACTCGAGGGAACAATAACCGAATTTCACCAAGAAATCTACTGGAGGTGACCTAAATTTAACCACTTATTCTAATCCTCTCTTGAAAGGATAAGAAATACAATAACTTGTGTAAGTATTTTCCTTCCCAACTCCTCCAACCAAAAAGAGACAAAAAACTATTTCCTTACTTAAAGTCTTGTATGTAAACACAAGACATGATCTTAACCATTCAATAGATCTAATGATCCATATTAATCCAAACAAATACAATTCTTGACAAACTAATTTGTCTAATAAAATTATGCTATTAAATTAATGAATCATACTCACATTTTTACTATTATTTAATACTACAAGTTCTAATCAAACATGTCTTAAAATGATTTAAAATATGAGGACTCATATAGTTTTATAGTTTGGTATGTGCAAGTTGAACGGAAATCGTACCAACATATCGCGTTTTAGTTAAAATAGTTTATTCGGTTCGATATTTAGATGAGTCTTGATCTCTTACTCATTTATGTTGCCCACTTAAAATGCCTACGCTGAGGTGACATTATATGATTGGTAAAAATAATAAGTATGGAACCATAACCAGTGTTATGCAATGTACTTAAAATATGATTTGGATATGTACCTGCACGATAAGTTCAGTGGTCAAGGATTTTGTTCAAAGGAAATTCTCCATTATTGTACCAATTCCAATTGTAAAGTACATTTTTATTTAGAAATCAAATATTCAATACAATGTAGTTGAAAACGAATTTTAGAAAATAGAGGTCAACATTGAATATTGAAAATTGGATAAAAATTTGAAGAAAAATCTCTAGGGTCGACTGGTGGTTTAATAACGAACAAAAGCCCTAATCGCTAATTCAATTAAAATTGCACTATTGGTCCCTCAACTACTAATGAACAACAAAAAGCACATAAAACAACTAATAATAAATAATAAAAATTACTAAAAGATATAAATTGACATAAATTAAAATAAAACTGGATGTATCTGTTAGACAATATAGAATAGCCAAATACAAAAGACAATAAAAATCAAAAAGAAGAAGAAGTGGAGGCTAGGGTTCTTTGCGCATTATGAAAAGTAATTCAAAGTCATGATAAAACCTAATTACAAATAAATTATATATAGGTTAAGCTAAAAAGACTATTCTACATTTGATAAGTAAATAAATAAAATAATATTTAACATCCTCCCTCAAACTCACGATGTAGCAGCGATAAGCATTGAGAGTTTGCTAACAAGAAAACGAAAACGAGAAATAGAATGCGACTTGGTAAAGAAATCTGCAATCTGCGAAGAAGAGGAAACAAGTGGCAAAGTGATGGAGCCATGCTTGAGATGATGACGAGTAAGGTGACAATCGATCTCGATGTGCTTGGTTCGTTCATGAAAAACCGAGTTGTGAGCAATCTGAATAGCACTCTTATTGTCACAATACATAGGAGTGGGACGAGAAAGAAAAACTCCCATATCTGCAAGTAACCAACGTAACCAAACAACCTCTTTGGTAGTAGAGGCCATAGCACGATATTCCGCTTCGGTGGAAGATTGAGAAACAATAGATTGTTTCTTGCTCTTCCAAGAAATGAGAGAATCACCCAGAAAGATACAAAAACCAGTAACAGACTTGCGATTTGTCGGATCACTGCCATGATCAGAGTCAGAGTATGCACGCAGATCCAAGGAAGAGGTTGATGGAAGTAAAAGACTCTGAAAAACTGTACCTCGAAGATATCGCAGAATGCGAAGAACAACGGCCCAATGAACTGTAGTGGGAGAAGCAACAAACTGGCTGACAATATGGACAGCATATGCAATATCAGGACGAGTAATAGTGAGATAAACCAAGCTTCCAACAATAGTACGGTATAAAGTGGGATCTGACAACGATATACCATCAGAAGAAGAATACTTGGCGTTAACCTCAATGGGAGTATCGACAGTCTTATTATCAGTAAGTCTAGCCCGCTCAAGAATATCTGTAACACACTTCGACTGAGAAAGAAGATAACCTTTGGGCGAGTAGGCTACCTCAATACCCAAGAAATATCGGAGAGGGCCCAAATCCTTCATTTCAAACTGTCTAGCTAACTCTGTCTTCAAAACTGAAATACTAGCAACATCATCACCAGTAATAATCATGTCATCAACATATAACAGAAGAATAATATGACCTACATCAGTGCACTTAACAAAGAGTGCAGAATCATGACTGCTAGAAGCAAAACCAAGAGAAGAGATCACAACAGAAAATTTCTCAAACCAAGTACGTGGTGCTTGTTTGAGACCATATAAAGCCTTCTTGAGCCTGCAAACATACCCAAAACCATGGGAAACCCCATGAGGGGGCTCCATATAAACCTCTTCCTGAAGATCTCCATTCAAGAAGGCATTTTTAACATCAAGTTGAAAGATACCCCAATTTCTAACCGAAGCTACAGCAATAAGAGTATGAAGAGTAGTCATTTTCGCAACAGGAGCAAAAGTCTCCTCATAATCCATACCATACTGTTGCGAATATCCTTTTGCAACCAACCGAGCTTTGTATCGCTCAATAGACCCATCAGAATGAGTCTTGATCTTATACACCCAGCGACAACCAACAACAGTCTTACCCGAAGGGAGAGGAACCAAATCCCAAGTACCTGTCTTATGCAGAGCAGAAAGTTCCTCATCCATAGCTTGCTGCCAACGTGGATCAAGAATTGCCTCTTTGTAGGAAGAAGGCTCGGAGAGACAATGAATAGAAGCTAAAAAGGAAGTAAAAGATGAAGAATAACAAGAATAAGAAAAATCTGGTAACTTTGTGGACTTACGAATGCGGGTGGACAGACGTAGAGGTGGATCCACAATCTCAGACGAAGCTTGAGGGACTGTAGGAGAAGATGGAGCTTCAGTACCTGTAGAAGTGTTAGTACGCACTCGACGAGTATAATACAAAGGTAACGGAGGAAGGACACGACAAGGGGGTTCTGATGTAGTAGGAACCTGTGACGACAAACTATCAGAATCTTCAGAAAAGGGATCAATACGAATAAGATCAGGTCTAGTCAAGTCATGAGTAGCAGAAGGAATAGAAAAGAAAGGTATATGCTCAAGAAAAACAACATGACGAGACACATAAAGTTTTTGAGTAATTGGATCGAAACACCGATACCCTTTTTGACCTTGACCATAACCAAGAAAGACACAAAGAGCAGATCGAGAGGACAACTTGCTGCGTTCCACATGAGGACGGAGAACGAAGCAAGTACTACCAAAAACTCTAAAGAATGAGTAATCTGGGGCATACCCATACAATTTTTCGAAAGGAGAGATACCTGAAATATGAGAAGATGAGATGATATTAATCAAAGTCACTGCTGTTAGAACAGCTTCACCCCAAAACGCACTAGGAACAAAGGCAGACAATAAGAGAGATCGAGCGGTTTCAACAATATGTCTATGTTTTCTTTCTGCAACACCGTTTTGTTGAGGAGTATCTGTACAAGAAGTTTGGTGAATAGTTCCATCTAAGGCAAGCAACTCACAAAATTTGTTAGAAGTGTATTCCCCACCCAAATCACACCTAAAACATTTGATAACATCAGAATGCTGAGTTTTTACAAGGGCTCGAAAAGCGGTGTATATCTCAAAGAATTCAGAACGATGTTTCATTAAGTAAACCCAATAATAACGTGTATGATCATCAATAAAAGAAACATAATATCGAGACCCTCCTTTAGTGGGAATAGGAGAAGGTCCCCATACATCAGAATGAATCAAATCAAATGGAGAAGAAGAAACAGAAACACTTCTATTAAAAGGTAAAGCTGAAAATTTTGCCAGTTTACATCCACTACAATCAGAAATATCACAAGTTTGCAAATTGCCTAAAGCCCCTGTGGACACTAAAAATCTCAAACGAGAAGATGAAACATGACCAAGACGAGAATGCCATAAATAAAAACTAGAAGAGCTATGACTCAAACGAAAAGAAGACAAATCAACACTAGTAGTGTCAGCAACTGGTACTTTTAACTCATCTAGAACATAGAGCCCCCCTTGCCTACGGCCTGTCCCAATCAGCTTCTGAGACTGCAGATCCTGAACAAAACAGGAAGAAGAGGAAAAACCAACAAAACAATTAGAGTCACATAACTGACCTACAGAAGCAAGATTTAATGTGAGTTGTGGAATATGATAAACATTATGGAGAGACAAGTTAGGAGTAACAACAGAACCAACACCTGCTAAAGGCATAGGAGTGCCATCAGCAGTCATAACAGGGATAGATGACGAAGGAGACACAGATGCAAAAGACGAAGAATCTGGAGACATGTGATGTGAAGCACCGGAATCCAAGACCCATAAAGAAGATGACATACCTGACACACTAGGAGAGGAATGACCTACGGAAGAGGAGGCAGACATAGCTTGTGGCTGAAGGGAGAGAAACTTCTGAAATTGCTCAGCCAGAGTACTTGGATCAGTGAAAGGACCTGATGAGGCGACTGCTGCAGTATTAGACTGAGGTGGTCTGTAACCCTGAGGTGGTCTATAACCCTGAGGTGGTCTATAACCATGAGATGGTGACTGATAGCCAGGCCTCCACGTCTGAGATTGCTGCTGCTGCTGCTGCTGTTGTTGATTCTGCTGTCTCAACTTAGGACACTGAGTCTTCCAATGACCTTTCTTCTTACAGAAACTGCACTCGTCGAAGGCAGGCCTTGTGTTGTAAGGCCTATTCTGATTATTAGAGGGTGGCTGAGAAGGTACTGCTAACACAGAAAGAGTCGGAGTCGGAGTCGAAAGAGTTCCCTTTTCGGCACCAGACTTTAGACGGACTTCTTCAGCCAACAACTCACTGACAACTGAATCAACAGAAGGAAGCGGAGAACGATGTAGAATAGAACCTCGAAGTCCTTCAAAATCACTACGAAGGGCCATCAAAAACTGCACCAACCGTTGCCGCTCTCTATGAACAATGTAGACATTAACAGTTTTTAGTTCATCATCTTCTGTAAGAGCCAGTTGATCCCAGAGATTTGTCATAGCTGAATAAAACTCCTGAATACTCATATTATTCTGCTGAATAGCTCGTATGTCATTTTCCAATTGATACTGCTTTGCAAAATTTGACTGAGTGTATAACTTCTGTAGATAATCCCAAACCTCCTTTGCTGTGTCATACTTAGCCAATTGTATACCTATGAAATGCTCAACAGAATTGTTAATCCAAGTAATTATTTTTGCATTATTGGCGTCCCAGGTATCTATCAAATTCGCATAATTTTCAGCAGTATTCACAGGTCTCACACAATTGCCACTAACATATCCCCACAACTTTTTACCTTTAAGAAAATTTCTCATTACATAATTCCAATACGAATAATTCTTTCCATCCAACCTAACACTCACAAACTGAAGGGAATCATCTTTTTCAGTAGCCATAATCAAATTCACAAGACAGGAATGCAACGAAATACCAAATTGCAATGAACGAATGCAAAAGAAATACCTTAAATACAGAACATCAAACCATAGGCGAAAACTGAAGCACAACGAAATTGAAAAACTGCCAAACTGCCGGAAACTACACGACTACAGAACCTCAAAAAAAAAAAAAAAAACTGCCAAACGAAAAAAAAAATGGAAACTGCTGAAATACCGAAAAGTGCCGGAACTGCCGAACTGAAGCAATCTGCCAAACTGCCGAAACTGCCGAAACTGCCGAACTGAAGCAATCTGCCGAACTGTCGAGAATTACCTCAAAAAAAGTTGGATCCGCGAAAGTTGTATTTTAGATTAAACTTCTACCCATTATACCTATCTCTGATACCATGTTAGACAATATAGAATAGCCAAATACAAAGGACAATAAAAATCAAAAAGAAGAAGAAGTGGAGGCTAGGGTTCTTTGCGCATTATGAAAAGTAATTCAAAGTCATGATAAAACCTAATTACAAATAAACTATATATAGGTTAAGCTAGAAAGACTATTCTACCCTTGATAAGTAAATAAATAAAATAATATTTAACAGTATCCGTCTTCATCAACAAGCCTATTTTATATGTACCCTATTATCATCCTTTAACAATAATTAAAATAAAAAAACAATTAATGTTTATTACTCAATAATCTTATTATAATTGCATTTTGTAGATATATGTCATTAAAGATTGTTTGGCGAAATTTAAAAATCTACTAAAAAATTGAAGTTAAAGTCAAATCTAATTTTAATCACACAATTTATGGAACCCACAATTTCAACACATATTTCATTAAATTTTAATCAAAATCTGCTAAAAAATTTCACCAAACAAGCCCTTAATGTTAATAAAACAATCAATACACAAACTTTTAAAGCTTCAAATATATAGAGAAACAAGAGTTTCATTTACAGAATCTGCATAGAAAATAGAGCAGAGAAGAGAAAACAGTTTTTGAGCTACAGATTGGAATTATATATGTATATATATAGAAATCCATACACATAAACAAGTCTTTTTTTTTTTCTTCCTGGAATAACAGACAAAATACTGAATTAGCTGATACTTGTAACCATGATTTTTCCCAGTTTTAATGTTCAGGGCAACCATCCTGACATGAAATTATTTATACTGGGCCCTGCTTCTGCCATTGGATCAGTCTGGTATCTGGAATTCAACAAATTTTAATTAGCGAACTCGACGTAAGTACGAAACATGTCTTTTACGTGCAGTTATGTCAATGAACTTAAACATTTGTTACAATTGGAAATCGATCCTTCCATATCATCTAGTTTGATTAAGGGAGTGACTCGATTGTAAAGAATCACTATATAAAGACGAACGACAATGACAACGACGACAATAATTACAGTGATAATTCTGTAGCCAAAAAAATGGAAGAGGACTTACCCAATTTGTAGAGTGGGTTCACATTCCAAAGGATGAAAGAAACCATCAGGCTGAGGTTGATGAGGTGGTTCACGGCCATAGCCAACATCTTGAGCTTCTTGATGCCACTGCAGACTTATGTGACTTCCTTCCATCAACTGCAAAAATTGCTCACAATCTCTTGTTACATTTCTAATACAGTTTCTTCGTAAACCATTCCGAATATATATTGGTAAAAAACAGATAAAATATAAACTCAATATAAATTTGAGACAAAAACAATGGAACGAATAATTTAAATAAATATTATTTTTATCCACACATTTTGTTATACCGACTGTTTTTATTCACATATTTTGTAAGACATACCTTACAAAACTGTTTTACCAAACAAGTACTAAGAATTATGAAATGAAACATTCTACGGTTTTTGGTCTACGTATACAAGGAAGAAAGACCCTATATAATTGTATGGTGATTACACAATCATATTACTATAGAAAAATACTTCCATATTTTTAACACTATGAATGGAAGCTATGTGAAATGGAAAAACTGAAATGAATATGAGAATTTGTACAAGTAAGAGACATAAACAACATTTATAGCATTACAAAGAGTGTTGGAGTCCAAACTTTTATGTTAGCTCTAGGCGGAGAGAGCGTCATTTGAAGAAAATAATTATAGCTTCCTATTTTATTCAAAAACTTTATTATAATAACAAAAAAATAATCAACTTCGAGTTAAGAAATACAAATAAAATGGTGAAGAAAATAGAAAAAGGGAATCGACAATATTTTATTTAAAAAATTCAAGTTTTGATTACATAGAACTTGAAATAGTTGTACATTCAACTAAATTTTAACTATATGTGTGTGTAAAAAGGAAAAAGTTTTTCTTTTTGATTTTGGAATTAAATGAAGGAACTTCGACGTTTGAAATATTAGTTAGGTGTGTTTTGCCACCTTTCGAAAAATTAGCTTCTGCATCTCACTTGAAGAAATTAATACTGAAGTTGACGGAATTATATAAAAACGACAGAATATGCAATAGAACTAAAGTTGAGGATTGAAAGATTTAGTTAGTTGTCAACGATAGTGTTTTGCCACCTTTCGAAAAATTAGCTTGTGCATCTCACTTGAAGAAATTAATGTTGAAGTTGATAGAATATATAAAAACGAATGAACTAAAGTTGAGGATTGAAAAGTCTGATTTTAAAAGTTGGGGATGAATTTACTAGAGGTACTAAAATTAAGGACTAATTGCACAAATTTCTAAATTAAAACACAACAAAAAATGTGGCAATCTTGTGTTAGTCAAGATTGAAACCTTGGTGAAAAGGGTAACACAACTCGTGCACTTAAAAAATAATTTCTGAAGTATCAAACACTATAAAACTATTATATATATATATATATATTATTATTTTTTTCAAATTTAATTTATAAAAAAGACAAAAAAATTCATATTACTACCAAAATAATCCAAGAGAATATATATTATATTAAAATAAAATATTTCCATTATACCCCAGTTTATTTAATGGATTACGTACCCGTTGTTTCAAACTTCTGTTGGCTTCATTTAGTGCATGCTCCTGTCCATGATTATATATATAAAAATGGGCAAAAAGAAATTAAAAAAAAAAAAAGAAGTTAAATAATTATCATTTCGGATTTATTTGAATATTCCAAAATTACCATACGTACCCTTCTTTGAAGATCTGTGAGGGTATCCAGCATTACTTGTGTCTGGAAAATGGGAATATTAATTAGGATTATTTATAATCTGATTTAATAAAAACTTTTAGAGAAATAAGAAATTTCTGTCTATGAAAAGTCGTATTTATAGAGTTACAAATATCTATACCAATAATTTAGCAATTAATTACTTAAAATCTTGAAAACATCACGAAGATAGAGCAGTCGATGATCGTTGATAAAATCGATTTTCGAGAAAAGTTAAGAAGCGGTTCTTTTGTTTCAAATATTAAGATAAAAAATGAGAATAAACGGAAAAAAATCATTTAGATTTTGTTCAAAGTATCAATATAACTTTGCGTAACATGTTATATTGATGCCCCATGGACCATACCAAACAATCTAGTGGTGCAAGAAACACAATAATAATTATGTGGTATGGTCTAAGAGCGTGTTTGGTCGAGCTTAAAAATCTGTTAAAAAGTTGAAGTCAAAGTTAACAATTATTTTTAACCACACATTTCATCAACTTTTTATCAAAATTTACTAAAAAAACTTCACCAAACAAGTGTTAAATAACATCTAAATGTTAGATCAAGTATGTACTCGTGTTGATCTGATCTGCTTTAGCGACATATCAAGCTGCCTCTCTAGTGATTCAAGTTCCTTGCTGTTCAATGGACCGAGATCCTCACCGAGGAGGTTCCTAGTCGTGATAGCCAATAAAAAAGTTAATTATGTCAAAACTTACTTATTTACTTATAAGTAAACATTTTAAAGATAGCTAGCAAACATGCTCTAGATTGTGAAGATCATTTCTAATGATTGACAAACCTTTGAGAACGTTGTAGGGCTTCATAACGTGCTTTCAGCCTCATATACTCCTGCTGACTGCTTAGTTCCTACAATCACCACACGATGGTAATAAGCTGTTGTATAAAAATCTTTAAATATGTCTATTTTGATATCACGTTGAACAATTGTTAAGAAAAATCATTAAAAGGAAAAATTAAGAATATGTAATAACTACAAAATTGCACGATTATGAAAGTAATCACTTTCATATTTTTAAAGGATGCATGTCGGGTTTGTAAGCAAAAGCTTGACACATGTACAATATTCATAAATATTAGGTGTCAAGGAGATTTAAACTTAAGATACACCATACTAAATTCATGTTAGAAACTATAAGAGCCATCTCCAATGCATTTCATCTATTATTTTTTAGACGTGTCACATAAGCACATATAGACGGACATATAAAAAAAAAATATTTTCAATTCATGCTGACGAAGACTCCATCTAGTTGATATGACATACTAAAAAATAGACTCCTTATGGAAGTCCGTCTAAATTTAGACGGACTTCTAGATGAAGTAACTCAGTAAATTTAAATGCAACTTAGCATTTTATTTAAAAAAAAAAAAGTTGTTTTAGACGGAACTTATTGTAAATGAATTTTTTAATTTGACCGTCTATAGTGCCACATGGATCAGCCACGTAGACTTAGACGAACTTCTAGATGAAATAACTCAGTAAATTTAAATGCAACTTAGCATTTTATTTAAAAAAAAAAAAAATTGTTTTAGACGAAATTCATTGTAAATGAATTTTTTAATTCGACCATCTATAGTGCCACATGGATCAGCCACGTAGACTACAATAGAGAGAATGCAGTGGAGATGCTCTAAATTGAATATAATGAAAAATGGACCCAATATGCACGTAAGAGTCAACTTGATGTATAAGCATGTTTTCTAGAACCAAGTTAACAAAAGTAATGGGAAACCTAGAACGTAGATTTCTGCTAATTCATGATTAATTTGTTATATATATGTTCTTTCTGTCAAATTATACAAGATTTATTTAAGGGAAAATCTGCAACCTCGAAGAAACTTCAAATTATCATTACATTAAAAAAAGTTAAGACAATGCTTGAAGGAGAAATATGCATGAATTGCTGGAATCTGTATAAATCTAAGGGAAAAGAGAACAAAATAAGACAAGTTTATAGGGTTTTCCATTTTCATTATAAGACAGAAAATCTCTGATTGACAGATTATCTGCAAAAATCTCTCCAAGAATGTGTTAATTTTCTTTCCTTTCTTATAAACTAATTTCTCTTATAATTTTATTGAAAACCCTAAACATATTTTTTTCAATCTGAGTTGAACCTTTTGAAGGCAAAAGAATCCCCTGGCCTCTTGCTGCTATCTGGTCTGCATCAGGTTCAGATTATGATTTTATTTTTACTGTTTTTTTCAGCTTATATTCTCCCAGATCTTGTATTTTTTTCTGAATTGAGCATTCAACCCGTTTCTTCAGCTGATTGACACGTTTTTCATATTTTCATGCTTAAAATCATTCTCAGAAATGATGATTTTCTACAATAATTAAATATGAATCCTGTACTAAATCTGCTTAGTTATAGCTTATAATTACTTTTCCATGGAAATAATGGGGAAGTTTTATTATGATAACTTCATCTTTCTTGAATCTTGTTTTGTTCCAATAATTGATTATTGTTCATCACAAATTTACAATCATTGAATCTGTATCTTGTACTGAATCTGCTTATAATTAATTATAAGTACTTTTTCATGGAAATAATTGTTTTTCCATTCAATTCTTCTGTTCCTATTATAATTGTAGTGATTATTTATGAGCTTTAACACTTACCAATTTGTATTTCTTTCCCAGTTCTTTTAATTTACATTAAATTTGTGCTGCCATTTAATTTTCATCTTCAGATTACTATGGAAGAAGAGATGTTAAGCATGAATGAAGAATCTTCGAATTCTAACTGCGGCATTCATATTTTTCAAGTATGCAAATTCAAAGGGGTAGTACCACAACAAAATGGACACTGGGGGGCACAGATTTATGCAAACCACCAACGTATATGGCTCGGGACGTTTAAATCAGAGATAGACGCGGCTATGGCGTACGATAGTGCAGCCATTAAACTCCGGGATGGAGAAACTCATAGAAATTTTCCATGGACAAGAATAAGTATTCAAGAACCAAAATTTCAGAGCCATTTCAGCACAGAAGCAATTCTGAACATGATAAGGGATGGATCATATCCATCAAGGTTTGCTGAATTTCTAAGGAGTCAAAAGGGTGAAATAGAAATAGGCCTAAATGTTTCGTCGCTACATGGGGCCGGGGAATTTTCCTGCAAGCTACTTTTCCAGAAGGAATTAACACCTAGTGATGTTGGAAAACTCAATAGGCTTGTAATTCCCAAAAAATATGCTGTTAAGTATTTCCAGAATGTTACTGAAAATACACAAGATGATGCTGAAAATGGAAGAGTTGATGAGGTGCAGCTTGAGTTTTACGATAGTCAGATGAAGTTATGGAAATTTCGGTATTGCTATTGGAAGAGTAGCCAAAGTTATGTATTCACAAGAGGCTGGAATAGATTTGTGAGGGAAAAGGAATTAAGGGCTAATGATATTATAGCTTTCTACATGTATGAGGGTCGAGATAGACGCCGAGTTGGACAAACATTTTGTGTAATTGATGTGGCCAACAAAGGGGATACAAATGGAGGGATGACAGATCTTCGTCTTGATTTGGGGCGTAATGCGAATTACGAGTTAATCAAAGAAGAAAAAGAAGAATTTGAGAAAGAAATGGAGTTTGTAGGAATAGATTCATCACCTAGCAGAACTAAGCCAAAAAGTTTCGAACTTTTTGGAGTCTCTATTACCCTTTAACTTTAGATCTTGCCATATTGACTATTTTTGTTTTCATTTTGTTGCTTGATGTAGCTCATCTATGAGTGCAGATTCTTAGGCTGGCTATTCGGTTATCTGCATTTTAACATAATTTATTAAGCTGTTCTTTCTTAGTCCTTTTCTTTTTATTCAAGCTCATTTGTTTGTTAGAATCTTTGTACACTGCACTGCAAATGAATGATTCTAATAGAAAAATCTGTTCATAGACAGTGCAATTAGAAACTTTAAACTTTATTAGAATTTTAAATTTTTATTTATGACCAACAAATCGATTTCGTACCGAATTTATAGTACGAAAGGTGCCATTTAAATTAACTCGCATCGAAAAATGGTGAAATTTTTGAGAAATAACTGATTACCAGTGCCTCTCTTGAGGATACATGTGGCTCTGGTGCTCCATAGTTGCACTTTTGATACCTCTCCAGTGTTCTGAGCATGCTGCATAGAACCATAAAACATATTGTTAAGTTTAAGGGAAAGATAGATTCCAAGGTTGAGATGAAGATCATCGTACACCGATTGTGAGAATTCAGGAACAGCCCAAATAGAGAAATCGAGTAATCTGACTAAATAAAAGCCTCCACGAAAAGTCCCTAATTTCCGATTTGAGATTCTAAACATGTGTGGGAAAGATAGATTGAGGATGAAATGATGGTTGGATCTTTAATGTGTTCTACCTAAAGCTAATAAATCGTGAGCCTTTAACTAATTGCGATTTCTTGTAGTGCATTCCATTTCGCTATTCTCATCATAAACGACTTCTTAATCATAATAACACGAGCCTTTGTCGCCTCGAAAGTCTCCTACTCCCACCGGCTCCGACCCCGTCTACTGAGGTGCCCTAATCTGTGTAGTCATAACTTATACCATACCCACGAGTAATTATGCAGCTAATTATGAGTATTCCTAGCTTTCAATGTGAGGAACATGAAGTAACATGTACAGTTAACCAAGAGATGAACTCAAAGACCTTCTGGTAACTGAATACAAGACTGACATGGACTAAAACAACACTGGAAAGTCTCAAAAACACAATGAATTTCAGATTTGAGCTAATTATTGGGCTTATAAAGAGATCTAAAGAGGAAATAATTGATTTTAAAGCAAGATCTGCAGTTCCTAAACCAAACCCTAATGACATGAAAAATAAATCCTAGAGTTTGTAAAATTGAAACCCCCTACCCCCACCCACCTACCCCAAACACACAATAACACATGGGGAGATACACACACACACACACACACACACACACATACTACAAGGGAAATCATTGTAGCTTAAGCTTGCTAATAGTTTCCTCAGCCTGAAAATCTATGCTCTCATTATAACTTTAATGGAAGTCTTATGAAGAAAAGAATTATGGAGCAAATACTGAGAGAGAGTGAATTTTTCTTTATAAAGAAAACCAAAAAAAAAAATCAATTGAAAACCCTAAAAGTTGAAATCAAGAGACAAAACATAACCAGTTCTCTCCTGATGAATCATCGAATTGGTTGAAAGAAAATCAGTATAAAATTAGCAAGATCAGATTCAAACTCAACTCTTTTTAGGTTAAACAAAAACAAGAAAAGAATTTATAAAAATTTGAGAAACAAAACATGAAAATTAGCTAGATCTGATCAACCAAGAAATGAACTATCAAAACATAAGATCTGATCAAAATCAGTGAAAAATGAAACCCAAAAAAATCTGATATTTGCAAGCTTCAAAGGGAGAAAAGGGCTTAAAGGAAGAAATTTGCAAGCTTCAAAAACCTGGAGATAAATATAGAAATGATCTTCTTTTCATGATTTTCCTCTTGCAGATCTAACAAAACCCACAAGCACAGAGTCCTATACACTCCAAAACATTCACTAAAACGGCAAAAACTCTTCCAACATCAATAAAGATAATTTGCTTTTCTCTCTTTACATGAAAAAAATTCAAATTTAGTCTCAAAACACCAAAAAAATAGAATCTTGAAACACAAAAATAAAGAAAAAAAAACAGTCCCCATGTTATACATACAGAAATATATATTTACATATATAGACAATATAGGATATGTGTCTATATATATATACCTAGAGCTGCTGCAAAATTCGTACAGTTTTCCTCTATTGGAGAAGATGATCAGAGCTACTTCAGCTTCACAGAGAACAGAAAGTTCATAAGCTTTTTTCAATAATCCATTTCTTCTCTTGGCAAAGGTGACTTGCCTATTGATCTTGTTTTCAATTCTCTTCAGTTCTACTCTTCCTCTTCCCATTCTCTCTCTCTTCTCTCTCTCTCTCTCTCTCTCACTCAAAAATCTTACAGAAACACAATTCTTATCAGTGTATTTCTTGTACCACTCCCTTTAAATGTATTTATAACGATAGATGCACGTTGTCATTTATGCAGAAAGAATAGTAGTCGTAGCATATGATAGCATCCCATGAGTTGGTTTGAAAAACACAATTTATTTATTAATTCGTCATATTTTTTGGTATTTTTAAGAGACGAGCGTAGCTTGTTTGGCTAAGTTCAAAAGTTATTTTATCTAGAAAACCATGTTTTTATGTTTTGTTAATAAAAAAAAAAGTAATTATTTATTCATTGTTTTTTTTGGTATTTTTAAGAGACGAGCATAGCGTGTTTGGCTAAGTCAAAAATTACTTTTCTAGAAAAGCATATTTTTATGTTTTGTTAGTGAAAAAGGGTAATTTTGAAAATCACGTTTAAGAAAAATAAGTAACTTAAGAAGCAAGTTGAGAACACTTTTAAGCACGACCGGTAATACAAGGAAAAGAATGTGTAAACAAATGATTATGGGCAATGATACAGCGGTGCTGGTGCCGAAGGGAAGTTGATCCGAGAGACGATGATGAACACAAGAAGTTAATGATCCAAAAACTAATGTTTTATAAATCGATTTTGAAAGAGGTCAAATGTTAAAAGTCAGAAGTTAAATAGTCGGACTAGAAAACTGACTATTTCACTAATTATTTTAACAATTTTCAAATTTTATTTTATAACTTGACCAAATTTCAACTTCTTAGTTTTTAAGGTCAAAACAATCAATTAAGTCAACAATGAGTGTTTGTTTGGTCTAAATTAAGAAGTTGCTAAAAATTTGTAGTCGAAATCAATAATTAATTTTAACAAAACCAATAACTTTTATTAAAATGAAACAGCAAAAAAATTGGCAAGTGTAAACGTGGAGTATAGGGTACAAAGAGTGTCAAACCTTAAGCTGATGGTAATATCAATGCTAAGTGCCATGTGTCAACAAATGAAGTGGTCCGAGGCTGCAGAAGTGTTTCCGAGGACGAGGATACTCAAATGACCAAATCTTAAAGAAGCTCAACTGTGTTTGGTTACAAGGTTTTGACAAAAGTGTCTCTAAAGAACTTCTCTCAATAATTGAGTGGTGGATGGACCACTTTACCCTCTATTGTCCTTTCTAAACCTAAAGAAGAAGAAAAGTTATTGCGTGTATAACTATACGTGTAAAAATATTTAGATCAAACTATTCATTTTTAGTACAAGCATACTCGTTTATTACAGCTCGATTGTTCCTTCGAGTGGGTTGACGCATCAAAATATATAGAATTGTACGATGCTAGGATATGCCAATGTAAGTTTTCAAATATTGCATGTTTGTCAGTGTTATAATTATTTTTTAAATATTTATAAGTTATATATTCTGTGAAATATATAGATAATAAATGAGTAGTAAATTATTGGGTTCTACAGAATATGTAAATAAAAAGTAGGAAAAATTTAAAATCGATCACTAATTATGTACTTATGGACTCCAAAGTCATATGACCCAAATTTAATTTAAGTCATACTTCAGTGTTAAAAGATCAACGTGTCTTTTCAAACTTCAATTCTAAAAAACGCTAATTCAAACACGATATTATGATACTGTTTTGTATAAAATTGTTTTATTAAGATAATATTTTATTATGATATTGTTTTATAAAAAATGTTTAATACTGTTTTAATTTTGATAATGTACACTAGTTTTTGATACATTAGAAAATATTTGGCCAGATTTATTTTAAACTATTTTTTTTCAAATTTATTTTCAACCACATATTTCAAGGGGGCTCACAAATTTTATTAATTTTTCAACCACACATTTTACCAACTTTTTTCAAAATCTAAAAAAAAAAAAAAAAAGAAAAACACATTCAAAATTAAATATTTTATGGTTAAAGTAATGGCACTGTTTCAAAATACTCTATTATTAGTATAAGATTATTAATATGATTTTCATTCAAAATGTTTGATACTGTTATTCTATTGAATTGTAGTTTGTATATGTGATATTGTTTTATTAAGATATTGTTGTGTATGATATTGATATATAATACTGTTTTATTATGATACTGTACTACAGTTTTCTGGCAAGACAAAACATTTGCACTTAACTAATCATATGATTGGTAATAATGTGCTTCTAATACTGTTACAATTGCTTAACTTGTTTGCTATCTTTAACCATACGATACTGTTATATTTGATATTGTTATTAGGATATTAATATAAATGTGTTTCTAATACTGTTTTTCTATGATACTGTTCTTTTGTTAGGTTTGAATAATCTATTTTTGAGTGAATGTGATACTGTCATTGTTTACAAAGATACTAATACTAATGTGCTTGTTATATTAATATAATAATGTAATTCTGATACTACAATATTATTTGTTATACTATTTTGTGATTCTGTTTTATTAAGATTGATGATAAATAATTTTCTCCTCCTCCGAGCACGGCGGCGACAGTGGTGGAGACCTGCAAAAGGTGGCGGGACTTTTTTTCCCCGTGGCTACTCTGGTGTGATAATCAGTATATGATTAAAACCAGATATGCAGAATAATCATATAGAGTGTATAAGAATTGTGTGTCTTCTGTTTTTACCTGAGGGGTTAGCCTGTATTTATAGGGATGGCTTGTAGTCATTGATGACGGGTGTCCCTTTATCTCCCTCATTTGATAACGGGTGTCCCTTCATCTCCCCCATTATTAGGAGTTAATGATGGATATTTCATCTTCCCAATAACTGGTGGTAATTATTATTTCATGGGTTGCCTGCCTAGCTAATCTAATGATAGTTAGGTTGTGTAGTCTATTTGTCAGAAGCGTGCTCATGATACCAACGAGGTGGGCAAGCTGGTGAGGCAGGCGAGTCGTTGAGGCGGGTGTGTCACCATAGATAAATAACATACATCAACTGTCATTATTTATATCATCATAAGCCCCTCTACTTCCCATAAACTACTTTTCATATACTGTAGTCAATGGAAAGTAGAAATAACTACTGCACCTGCTCTTCTCTAACTTTTTCATACAGAGGCTCATCGCCTTGATTTTTAAACATAGGCTCATTGCCTTATTTTTTTTTTTTTTACAGAGGTTCATCGCCTTGTTTTCTTGACAGAGGCTCATCGCCTTATTTTCTTGACAGAGGCTTATCGCCTTATTTTTAATCAAAGGCTCATCGCCTTGATTTTTTAGACAGTAGCAGCTGGCCTTATTTCTCAGACAGTAAGAGCTGTCATTGTTTTTGGACATCTGGCTTTGTTTTTCAGATAATGGCAGCTGGTCTTGTTTTTCAGACAGTAGCAGCTGTCATTATTTTTGGGCAGCTAGCCTTATTTTTCAGACAATGGCAGCTAGTCTTGTTTTTCAGACAGTAGCAGCTGGTCTTATTACAGTAGCAGCTGTCATTATTTTTGGACAGCTGGCCTTATTTTTCAGAAAATGGCAACTGGTCTTGTTTTTCAGACAGTAGCAGCTTGTCTTGTTGAAGTAGCAGCTGTCACCTTGAATTTTTTTTTAGTGAGGTCGCCCGCCCCTGGTCGCCTGCCTAGGGTGACCTCGCCTTGAAATTTTTTTTTTTCGAGTGAGGTCGCCCGCCTAGAGGTGAGCTCGCCCGCCTCGGGTGACCTCGCCTTAAATTTTTTTTTTTTCCGAGTGAGGTCGCCCGTCTAGAGGTGAGCTCGCCTCTCCTGGTCGCCCGCCTAGAGTGACCTCGCTTTGAATTTTTTTTTTTTGAATGAGGTCGCCCGCCTAGAGGTGTGCTCGCCTCGCCTGGTCACCCACCTAGAGTGACCTCGTCTTAAATTTTTTTTTTTTTTGGTAAGCTAGCTTGGCTCTCTGGGTGAGCTCGCCTGGTTAACTCGCCTCGGCTTGGGCGAGGTCGCCTCGGCTTGGGCGAGGTCGCCTCGTCTTGGGTGAGCTTGCCTTTATTATTTCGAGGTTCGAGCTCGTCCTGAATCTTTCTTTTGTTAGAATCAGGTTCACTTCGATCTTTCATACTTTTGGTAATGAGTTACGCTTCTTCAGCGTCCACATACTTATCTCCTCTATTGAGTAACTCATGCATCATATCCGGCGGGTTTTTGGAGAGTGACATCTTGAAAGGATGACTTCTAGTTCCACTCATCATGGTAGTGACTACAACAGACATCTGTAGATCTTTGATTCTCAGCGTTGCTCTATTGAACCGGGTGATAAGTGTGATTTTACACTTATCTAAACTATCAAAAGTGGACAATTGTAAGTGCTCATAAGTACTTTTCTACTCAATTGTGTGTTGATTTAATTATTTCAGGTCAAAACCCAAGATCGGACGGAATTGGAGAAAAACAAAATAAAATAGGCGAAAAGGACTGAAAGTGTATGAAAACTTGGAGATGGGGATCAACTTGCAAACCTTCAAAAGTTGAAGGACATGGGGTGCAAATAAAAGAGGACTGAATTGAAATATAAGAAGGAATCAGAGGACTAAAATGACTACAATCAAAAGTTGAAGGACCACAAGCGCAGAATGGACAAAAATTTCAACTGGGCGAACGCCCTAGACCAAAGCTGGGCGTGCGCCCAGATGAAGCAGCAACCAACTGAGGCCGTTTTCCCAGCCTGGGCGTTCGCCCGCATCATGCCTGGGCGTTCGCCCAGGCCAATTTTTGGCATGCGAATTTTCTTTTATTTTATTTCCTTATTTGAGTTCAAAAACAATTAGGAAACTTGTAGTCCACGATTTTGAGGATTTTGAGGGATCTTTTAGGTCATCTTGAGAGACCTATAAATAGGACTTATACTCTCATAACAAGGGTTGTTGAAAAATCTGGGAAAAATCATATTGAGAGAGAGAGATACCAAGAGACGAAGACCAAGGCATAATTGAAGATTGGAGCTTGAAGACAGAGATTTCTTGGTGCAAGATATTCAACGTCTCTTCCTCTATTATTTTCAAGATCCGGTTATATTTTCGATTCTTTTCATCTTTTCTTTCTTCCGAGTTATGAATAGCTAGATTTTATGTTTGGATGAACAATGTAGCCTAAGTTAAATTCTTTAATTTCGAATCTCAAGTTTTGATTTATAAATTGATTAAGTATTTGATTTTACTTCTTTTCTCAATGCTTTGAATGATTGGCCATTATTTCATTGATTTTATGGATTGTAATGAACTGAGAAGTAAATTATTGATCTAGACTACGTAGTAAAATCTGGCAATTGGATGAAAGGTAGAGATACGCTTTTATTATTGCTACGGTCTGAATTGAATTCCTAGGAGATTTAATACATCTAATTAAGGATCATTCTGACTGCCTAAGTTGACTTAATTAGATAGGACTAATTTGAACTCGAGAGAGGTAAATTAGGTTAAATTTGTGAATTCGACCGAATACAACTCTAGGAAGAAATCTTGAGAGGAGAAATTAGAGATGATAACTAGGTGAATTCGTTCGTCCAAACGCTTTAACCATCATATTTTATTAATTCTTGATTTTTTCCGAAAAGTCCAAAGTTTTAGCTTAAATCTTTCAACTCAATTTATTTTAAATTATTTACAATAAATTAGCGCTTTGATTAATTTAACTAGTATCTAAATAAGATAGTCTTCGTGGGTACGATAATCCGGACTCAAAAAGTCCACTTTATTACTTGTTAACGATATTGTGCACTTGCAATCACATTATTTTCACAACACCGGGCAATAAAATCTTTCAGCGATTCGTCCATGTCCTGTGTCAATTGCATCAGACTGATGACAGTTTTCTTAACACGTTTGCTGCTGGCAAAGTGTGTAGCAAAACTTTTAGAAAACTCGTCAAAAGTATGGATCGATTTTGGAGGAAGGGTGGTTACCCAGTCCCTGGCCTCCTGCCTAAGCATTGGCGGGAAAGCCCTGCACATAATTACATCAGGGGTGACTTGTAACCTTATCAAGTCAACGAAAGACCTGAGGTGATCGACAGGATGAGAAGATCCGTCGTACTTCTCCATCTTTGGCTGTTTGAAGTCTCGTGGCAAGAGGACTGACATCACTTCTAGGGAAAAAGGGTCCTCTTCTAACACTATGGATTGTTGCCTACTACTTTTATTGGACATAGCCTCAGTTATTTTGCGACCCATCATTTCTTTTAATCTCTGTTCCAGGCTTAACACTAGTGTCTCAACCAGCGTAGGCGTGGGCATCCATGATGGTTGCCCCCTGTATGGATTTGGGCCAGATGTCCATGAATAGAAATGGGGTGCGGAAGGTGGAGCTAAAGAAACTGAAGCCTGCAATGGAGATGCCGTTGGCGGTGTTTCTATTATTGAAAAGTTAGAAATTTGGGGAGGAGCCCCTGGCGGTGATGGCCCTATCGGTGGAGGGTTAGGATCCTGGGGCAGAGCCCCTAGTAGTGAAGATCCTACTGGCAGAGGGTTAGGACCCTGTGGTGGCTGAGAAATCGCAGCGTTCTGATCTTGGAGTAGAGCCGTTAAGGCCATCACCTGAGCTTGCAATGCTGCAAGTTGATCGGCATAGGTAAATTCTGGTTGTGGGTGATTAGTGGCGGCGTTGGACGTGGTCCCCGACAGGGGCTGGTGGGGTGGTTACATTCCTAGCTCTTCTGGTTCGAGCCATAACTTCTTGTGCGGATTCTCACAGACAGCGCCAATTGATGATAAATGATTTTCTCCTCCTCCGAGCACGGCGGCGACAGTGGTGGAGGCCTGCAAAAGGTGGCGGGGCTTTTTTCCCCGTGGCCACTCCGGTGTGATAATCAGTATATCATTAAAACCAGATATGCAGAATAATGATATAGAGTGTATAAGAATTGTGTGTCTTCTGTTTTTACCTAAGGGGTTGGCCTCTATTTATAGGGATGGCCTGCAGTTATTGATGATGGGTGTCCCTTCATCTCCCTCATTTGATAACGAGTGTCCCTTCATCTCTCTCATTATTAGGAGTTAATGAGGGATGTTTCATCTTCCCAATAACTGGTGGTAATTGTCATTTCATGGGTTGCCTGCCTAGCTAATCTGATGATAGTTGGGTTGTGCATTCTATCTGTCAGAAGCGTGCTCATGATACCAATGAGGTGGGCAAGCCAGTAAGGCAGGCTAGTCGTTGAGGCGGGAGTGTCACCATAGATAAATAACATACATCAACTGTCATTATTTATATCATCAAAGATATTATTTTATATGATAGAATATCAAACAACACATATGAAAGTGTGACATTAACATCACGAAACACATAAAATTATTGATGTATGTGAAACAAATATTATTTTTTTATTCGACCAAAAATTGATTATAAAGCATGTGTTTCTATATATAAAAATATATATAGAAAAACAACTTAATTCAAGAAAAATAAGAGAAATTATTAATAAAAACTGAATCTATCTATAAAATAACATTCAAGAAGTAATTGTTTATAAACTTTTACAATCCAGGAAATATCTAGTACTTATCAGAATCACTGTCATTATCTGATAACAATAGCAGACTGTTAAAGTTTAGGGTTAATTACACTCACATTCCTCATTCTTTCAGCTTTGTAACAATATCACCACCCAATCCATTTTATTCGCAGATATCGTCCACATTCTTTCATTTTACTCACATATATGGTCTCCAATTGATTTTTTGATAATTTTGTCCCTGACTTAAATAAATTAAAATGATAGAAAAAAGAAAATACAATAAAAAATTGTAATTGAGACTCTAACATTTTCAAAAGTACAAATAAATCTTAAACTTTTTTATTTATTTATTTTTTTTACAGATTTTCACTTATAATAATAAAAAATATGTCATCAAGTCCCAAAACTTCTAATTATGTTCACTGAAAGGACATTTGGAGTCTCTACATATTTCATCAAGTGATTCGTTAATTGAAAAAAAAAATTATACCTGTAATTTAAATTTGACCAATTTAATAAAGACAAAATAGTTTATTACATTATATTATTCAAAATAATTTTAAAAAATAAATTACCCTACCCCACCCCACCCCACCCCACCCCACCCAACCCAACCCAACCCAACATTGTGTTAATAAGTAAATTATCCAGATCTTCAACACTTAGAGGGGATGATGTCTTTTTTTTCTTTTATAAAATTATTTTGAATAATAGAATATGATAAACTATTTTGTCCTTGTTACATTGGTTAAATTTATGTAACGGGTATATTTTTTTGTCAATTAACGGACCACTGGACAAAATCTGTAGAGACTATAAATGTCCTTTTGGTGAATATAATTAGAAGTTTTGGGACATAATGACACATTTTTTTATTATTCTAAGTAAAAAGTCTGTAAAAATCTATAAAAAAATAAAAAATTTAAGATTTATTTGTACTTTTGAAAATGTTAGGGTCTTAATTATAATTTTTTTATTGTATTTTCTTTTATTATCATTTTAATTTATTTAAGTCAAACGAAATTGTGTCAAAAAGTCATTTGGGGATCACTTGTACAAATAAAATGAAAGATTGAAGACAATATCTGCAAATAAAATTGAATGGAAATAATATTGTTACAAAGTTGAAAGAATGGAGGCTCTTTCATCTCTTCCTTGCTTTTTCTTGTTTTCTCATTTGTTTCGGCATTGTTGAACTCATAAGTCATTAACGTTCCATATAGCTTCTCCAATGGATAAATGTTGACATCTTTATTATTCTCTATCAACATCATCAAAGAGTTCCAATCTTCCGAAAGAGACCTAAGCATTTTACTCACAAGTTCACCGTTAGTAAACTTTCGATCAAAGCCCTTAAGGCCATTAATAATATCGGTAAAACTAGTAATCTACTATATGTTCATCTTACTTCATAAAGAAATTTTTAAAATCTTTTGTTAAGAGATTTATCTTGGTTTCCTTAACCTTATTAGTACCTAAGTGAGTTATCTCTAATGCATGCCAAATATCATAAGCAGAATCCTTTCGAACTATCTTACCTCTTTCGAATTCTTTTTAAGTTATATTTTTTCACTCATCGAAGTAGGTTGTTGGTACCTTTTTTAAGTATCCATGGCAAACTTCATAACGCATTTTTCGGATTAAAAAATCGTTAAATAAAAGATAGCAGTTAGAAATTGATTTAATAATTTCACTTTTAATTTTTATTTTAGCGCCACCTCTTTTGACTTATTTTCACGCTATGTTTCTTCATTCATTAGTGTAGGTTCTTGGTGCTGTTTCAAAGTACTTACGACAAATTTCACAACATATCTTTCATCTTTGGAATTGAAAAATCTTTCAATGACGAGTTCAAAATAATAAGTCAAAGATGACCGCTAGAATTAGATTTAATATTTTTATTTCGTTTCTGTTTTTAATATCAATTTAATTAAAATTTTACTTGAGTCAATTTGACTCGTCTAGCGCATATAATTAAATATAAAAATATAAAAAAAAATTGAGGTTTTATAACGAGTCCTTCAGTAATTTTTTTTAATAAAAAAAATTAAATAAGAGTAACAAAAAAAAAACTAAAATTTGGAGGTTTACTCGCATGGCACTGCCAGACAGTTTTATGCCTTAATATGCTACTTTTACTACAAAATTGTTCAAATTCAGAGTTACAAAACTCCAAACTTTGTCAATTCTAAGGATCTTTATTTTCATTCATGTTTGATTTTCTGTAAGAATTTTTTAATTTTTAAACTTCTCAAAGGTGTCAGATTTTTGCTTCATCAAGAAAATCCACACCTTTCTTAAGTAGTCATCAATCAGTCACAAGAAGTCATCAATCATAGAAAAGAAATTCTTATTTTCTCCTTGTTTGGGGTAGAGGCAAGACCCCAAATATCAGAGTGAATATATTCTAGTATGGAAGTCGTCTTATGCTTACCAGTGTTGAAATGCAGTCTAGTGTTTTCCAAGTGTGCAATATTCACAAAATGAGACTTTGGAAATAACGTATTTGCCAAAACTCATTGTTTTTGCAAAGTGTGAAGCTCTTTTCTCACCCATATGAGCAAGTCTATTGTACCACTGCAAAGTGGCATCAATTTCAATATTTGATGATATACCATTGTTACTGTGATGTTGTTTCTTCTTTAGTGACATAGATATGATTTTTTTTTTTTTAATATCCTTGAAGATGACTAGTGATCCTTGATCATCTTTAGCATGCCATCACCAAACTTTTCCCACATACTTAAGTAATTTGAAATCAAGTTTCAAGGACATATCTGACTCTTTCTAGAGTAAAAATGTATCAATTTTCAAATTTTTAAAGCCATGCCAATGCCCTTAATTTTACAAGCCATATTATTTCTCATTAGAACTTCACCACCTGTTATCCCTTTAAAACTTTGAAGCCAGTGCCTCCTAGATGTCACGTGAAAAGTGCAACTTAAATCCAAGATCCATTATTAGGTCTAATCACACTTATCTACATAATTTGCAGTACTTTGATAAGAGATAGGTATAGTTTCAATATACGTATCAACAGTGTTAGGTTCTAAAACTCAACTACATTACCCTCATCTATCGTTTTATATTTTTGCTTATTTTTCTTCATTTAACCATCTTTGATAAAATGACTTGTTTTACCACATCCATAACACTTCTTTCCCCCTGATTTTGACCTCTATATTTATTTTCATGATTATTATTTTAACTTTGTTGATTTTCATAACTTATACTCTGCCTATTTTGAGATCTACCCCTTACATACAAACTCTCAGAATTACTAATCTTTGCCTTTTTAGATTTTAGCTCCATTTCTCTACTCCTCAGAGAATTTATGACAATATCTGGGATAAGGGTATCCATGCCATACTTAATAGCATTTAGAAGTATAACTGCTTTATACTCTTCATATAATTTTTCTCTAGTATTTGTAGTATTTTGAACTAAGTTATTTAAAATATCTAAATTGTCATCTAAATCTTTTAATGAGTCAATTTTAAAGCTAAAAAATCTTTCTAACAAAAAAAGCTAATATGATATGGACTTGAGCAAGTATAATTCTTCTAATTTTTTTCAAAGAAGTTTGGTGGATGCTACCTTTCCTACTTTTCTAATTACTTGATCGGATAGATGCAAAATAATAAAAGTATAGGCCAATCCATCTGCCTCCGCTTTCTGATCTTCAGTTATAGTTGCTAGGAATTTTCCTACTACTAGTTGTAGGATGTGCGATGCACGTAAGGTGGTTCGTATGATACTTACGTTATTGTATTTTAATTTGTAATCTATACATATATAAAATAGTCCGATTATAATTTACAGCAAATGATTTAAAAAAAATTAGCACTCAACAAATATAAGATGGATAATCAAAAGACACACTTCTTAAATATAAATATAATAAGCAAATAGTTATTTGAAACAAACCACAATTTACAACCTAGAAGAATTTGTGGTTGATTGCATAACTGTTTTCAAATTGTTTACTAAGCAAAATAGTAGAAGTTGAGAAATACTAAGCATATGTTTGGTAGTGCTGAATTTATTTTTTAAGTATTTATATTATAAGTTGTGAGTGAATGTGTGGATAAAAAATAAGTTGTAAATTGTGAGTCCTAATTTTTTTAACAGAAATCATCATCAAAGACAAAGATAAGATATACTAATTAATAGGTTGATGATAAAAAATGTAATAACAAATAGTTAGGGACATAAATGTAAAAATTTGATGTTGTTAAACTCTTTAATGTGCATTAAAATGAGGGACAAATATTTTGTCAAACTTTTGAATTTTGTATTTATTTTGTTTATTAAAAAATATGAGAGAGAAAAAATTAATTAATTTTTTGAGCAGAAATCATCATCAAAGACAAAGATAAGATGTACTAATTAATATGTTGACGGTAACAAATGTGATAACAAATAATTAGGGTCATAAATGTGAAAATTAGATATTGTTGAGAATTTTTATTACAATTATAAAATGTGGTGTTGTTAAAAAAAAATGTGGTTTAAATATAATTACTCAAACAAAACAAGAAAAAAAAATTGGTAAAAAATAGAAGACATCCACTTCTCAAGCTGACACGTGGCAATATGAATAATAAAAATTTTAAAAAATATGAAAGACAAAAAAATATATTCTTATACCCCCCTTAATTAATTTTTTCAACAGAAATCTTCATCAAAGACAAAGATAAGATGTACTAATTAATAGGTTGATGATAAAAAATATTATAACAAATAGTTAGAGACATAAATGTGAGAATTAGATATTGTTGAGGACTTTTATTACAATTATAAAATGTGGTGTGGTTAAAATTTTTTTTTTTACGCCCCCTTAATTAATTTTTGAACATAAATCATCATCAAAGACAAAGATAAGATGTATAATTAATATATTGATGATAAAAAATGTGATAACAAATAGTTAGGGACATAAATGTAAAAATTAGATATTGTTGAGGACTTTTATTACAATTATAAAATATGGTGTGGTTAAAATAAGTGTAGTTTAAATATAATTACCCAAACAAGAAAGAAAAAAAAAAAGAACAAAAAAGAAAAAAAGAAAAAGAAAAAGAAGACAGTCACATGTAAAACTGACACGTGGCAACACGAATAGAAAGAAAATTAACCTCTTTTATTATAGATAGACATCCCTAGATTCTTTCTAATGAACTAGGACTCCTTTGATCTTCTGTTGCCATATGAAAAATTTTTATTTTCCATTAAAAACTCAAGTTCAAAAGTAGTTATTGTCATAATGACCAAAAAACACAAAGTAAGACAATACGCAACTAGGTCTATGACAGGTATTCACAAACAACAACAAGACATATTTCAATATTATCTAGAAATTCCAACAACAGTTAAAAAAAAAAAAAAGAAAGTACAAATGCATGCACAATACAAATAGTCGTAAGTACAAACAATTTTAGGTGCAAGATTATTTTTAAAACACCCCAACTGCCTAAGTGCACCACGATTCCATGAAAATCTTGTTCTCATGTCAGGACATAGTTTAAACAAAGGTTTTTGGATTTTCTTGATACAGAAAGAAAACAAACGGATGCAAGATTAGTAACTGTTCTACACTTATCAGTATATATAAATAATCAATACAAGTAATAGGCATTTAGATTCACGTATTACGGTTGAGGAGACCAAACCACAATGGGGATCGGAGATTTGATCACCATATTAACACACACTAGCTAGATAATCACCACTGGAGAAAGTATTTTCATAAAATATAAAGATATACTACACATTTGGACAGATCCTTCAAATCTATTCCAGATGTAACATTTTTCACTTAGATCCACAAACGAGAAACCCAGATTTCAAAGAAAATAAAGAGTTTTTCTTCTAAGAAAAAAGGGTTCAACTTTCCAAGAACGTTACAAAGGCTCTAATACCACTATTACAAAAACCAACGGATCTAACAATAAATGTTCTGACCTAACACTTGAATCAAATCACGCCAACATCAAGGGAAAACCAAAAACAATGGGCTCAGAATATTATATCCTTCTATATGGAGTGGAATTACCTTTTGTTGTTAGCTATATAAGTGTATCGTGAGTTTCTACTTTTTTTGAGTTACAATAAGATAATATTTTCTTCTTTTAAACGTTTTATATGTGCACACTTTTTACATGAAAGGTAACGACAAAATTTGAACTCAATATTTTGTTGAATTAATTTATTAAATAAATTATATATTTAATATATTTAATTTAAATATTGTCCTAGATAACACTTTATTCTTTTTAACTTCAATCTGCAAAGCTTCACAAAAGTAAATTCACTGTATTTGATTAGAAGGGAACAGAAATTTAATGGGGCAGAAGGTACAAATCCTGTCAGATTTTTAACCTTAAAATAGCAGACACTTTGGGGCTCAGCTATAAAACCACGTGGACCTTAATCCATTTTAGGAAAGATCGCTTCAATGTAGGTCACGTCTAATGGTCATTTGGGACACTCTTAGAGCTCCCACCCACGCCACCTAAAACCCCACCTACCTCCCGCCACCCACTCACGCAAACAAAAGCATCTCCTCAAATCTAATGATGAGTAGTAATGAGTTCAAATAAGTTGTCATAAGCTTACTGTATTTTAATTGTTTTTTTTAGTACTTCATCCGTCCTAAATATATAGGTTACATTTCTTTTTTCTCTTGTCCCAAATATATAGACTTATTTCTATTTTGAAATATTTTTTTATGTTCCTTTACTAAAATACCCTTATTTAATTTGCTTATTTATAATCATTTTTTCCATCTTAATCTTGAAATTGTATATTCATAATTTATCTATATTTATTATTCAATGCTTGAAAACTTGAAAATTTTGAAATTTATTGGAAATAACTTCAAATATTTAATGATTTCCCACACATTACAAGCTTTGATTTCTGTTTTTCACACATAATTTCAACAACATTTTAATAATTATTATTTTTAAATAATACTAATTAAATAAGGTGAAATTAGAAAAATTATTGGTAAAATTTACTTTTTCAATAACATTCTTAATCCGTGTGAAAAACTCAATCAGCCTATATATTTGGGACGGAGGGAGTACATTTTTTTTTTTTTGACAATTCGATATGTTATTTTTTCTTAATAAATGAAAAGGCATCAATGTGTAATATGCAAAGATGTCAAAAAATATATTTGCGTCTTTCAATTATTAGTAGAAAATTAATGTACCGATATTTAAAAAATGTATTGAAGAATAACAAGATTGAAACAATGTATATCTTAGCTCGTTAGTCTCCCACCCCACCTAACCTAAGGGTCATTTGGGGCTGCCCCTATTCAGTCTCCACTCACCCCCACCAGGTCTTATCAAGAAGTTGTCTATGAGTGGCCTCACTTGTCTTAGCCAAATGTCACACTCTCTATTGTCTGGTTAATGATATGATGGGTTTAGAAAAAGCCAAAAGTTTAAGGCTCTGTTTGGTTAATTGAGTGAATTGTGATACATATAAGTCCTCTTCACCGGTCTTGACAATTGACATAAAGAATAAACAGTAGTACTTAAAGGAAGCAGTTGGAGAGTGTGGACTATAATGAATAATTGCAATTTCCATGCCTTAACATGTTCTAGATTAATTTAGTTTTGGGTTATCCTAGGATTAAGAGCGTGTTTGGCCAAGACTAGAAATAATCAAAATTAGCTTTTTTACGTAATTTTTTTTTTTTCTAAACGTGTTTGAACGTTTTTGGAAGTTAAGATTTTTCTTGGATTTTTAGTTCAATAAAAATTTTATGACTTTATATCAAAGTAATTATTGTATTATTGTGAAAACGACGTATACACAAGCTAGCATTTTCAATGAAGACTCAAAGTCTGTACTTTCACGGAAGGTCCAAAATTGCCATCCTAGTGGGATGTGTTAGAAGAGTCGACTCATTTAATAATATTTTTCCCCTATATAAGTGTCATTTTTAATTATATTTAGTCTTGCATAATTCAATTTATTAAACATGTTATATGAAAGTATAATTGTAATATTAGTTTAACTTAATATTAAGTTGTAGACCATATAAGATTTCCAGTTAATTACTTCCATTCTTTAAGGAAAAATGTTCCATAGTGGATAGTGCCTGATTTTGGAATATCAAATGAAAATTTCATTTTTGGCCCAAAAGTAATGGATTTTTCAATTTTTTTTTCATGAATCCCATTGTTATACTTAATAAATTTCTACAAATTGGTGATGAATCATATAATAAAATAGGCACAAAAAAAGAGTAATAGACCCAACCAACCTACAAAAACAGGTCGGTCCAAACTTTATGAGCAAATGAACCCTATTCGTGGTGGTTAAGTGAATGTATAGAAATAATTAGTTTATGTAACTAATTATAAATTAATTAAGAATACAATTAATTAGGTTTGTGTCCATAAAGAAAAGAAGTACGTGTTAAATAGTGAAAAAAGTTTTGATTACATTTATGATTGTTGGACTAAAGTCAATAAGTATTTTTTGACTGAAAAAACAGCTTAAAAAGTTATTTTAGAAAAGTTTAAATTTTGAGCTTGTGTTCAAATTAGGACTTTTAAGGACATTCAAAGATTTAAAGTTTAGGAATATTCAATGTACACTTTTTATAAGTCTCTAAAAGTATTGGTGTATTCAATTGAGATTTTTAGAGACTTTAAAAAAATCTTCAAAAGTCACGGAGTATTCAATTAAAATTTTTTAAAAGTCTCTATAAGTCATGTGGTATTCAAATTAAGAATGACTTTTAGGTAAATTCTCTACTTATTAAACTTTTGAAGACTTTTTGATGAAAAGTATAAATAGCAAATCTCAAAGAAAATCTCTCGTATACCCATGAGATTTGTGAAGATTGCAGAGCTTCAAATATAAACAACTCTTATTTTCTTTTCTCGTATATTTTTCTATAAAAATTTAATTTTACTTCTTCTAAATACGCCAATTTTTAATTTATGTGAAATCTGTATTTACTATTTTCCAGTGTGTGTTTTTCTTGATTGCATAACGACATTTTTTTGAAATCAAATGATTTTTTGTTTAATGAGTTCTCATGATTCATATAGGTTGTTCTACTTTCTAATTACGACAATTGTGCATTTATAGATTTTTTTCAATATATGGTAGTCTGGATTTCATTTGATATCACATTCGTTTGTCTTAAAAATGTCATTGGATTCATGCGTTTTATCTTAGAATCACTTTACTTTTTGAGTCCTTTTTGAACTAGTTAATTAAAATGTTAAATTTCTCTCTCCCACAAACACCCACTTCCTATTAATTGATTGATACAGATTTCATGAATGCTATTGGATTTAGATTGATTTGAAATGGATTGGCTAAGATTAGGGTTAGAATAATTTGATTTTTGAATACTTGTATTTAAGGCAGGACAAAAACTGACTCAAACCAGTCAACTCGTCCAACCCGACCTAATATAATCGATTTGGGTCAGTTTTTGCCCTAAATTGGATTGAGTTTGATTTTGAAAATTTATTTTGTGGTCAAGTTGGGTTGGGTTGTGGGTTATCTCATAAAAACAGACTCAACACAACCTAACTCGACCCACTTATTAAAAAATATTTTTAAAAAATAAAAATTAATTAAATCAGGTCAAAACCTTTCAAATTTCTAAATTTTAATGTAATTGACATTAGTCAAATTTGAATTGTATTCAAACTTTAAAAAAAAATTTCTAACCAAAATCAACAAAAAAAGGCCTCAAAGTGTATTTGGACCCAAAAAAAATTAAAATTTGCCCAAGCGTGAATTTGGCATTTAAAAAAAAATAAATGTCCCAGCATGAATTTGGCCCAAGTCCAAATCAACCAACCCAACCCAAACTTGGTCAGTTTGGGTTAGGTCGGGTTTCAACATGGATCGGTTTGAAGATTTGTCAAATCAAATTTGTTGGGTTGGGTTGGACTCGAAACCGACCAAACCCAACCCACGACCAGCCCTACTTGTATCTAAGGGGGGTGTACTTAACTCAGATTTTAATAGATTTCTTAATATTTATAAATTTTTATAAATTTCATGGAATTTAATAGAATTTGACATATTTGATAAGATTTTAATAGATTTCTATATCATAGATTTTAATAGATTCTCATGGATTTCATTGAATTTGTGGTCTTTTTATTAAAAATTATATTTTCATCTCATCAATTGTGTCAACTGTAAATTTTGAAAAAATTTTAAAATTTCATCATAACATTTCAACTCTATTTTTTTTTTAAAACCAAATTATGTCTTGACGAGAAACTTGCTCTAAAATTAATGTTGACAACAATAAAAGCACATTTTTGACAACAATAAAAGCACATTTTTATTTAATTTTTTTGAAATAGACTAATAGCAAAAAAAAAGGACAACTAATTCATGATATATTGATACATATAATTTACATTTTAAATATTAAAAATGAGTATCGAAACATTTTAACTTTTAAAGAATTTTAAATTATAGAGGTTGATAGAGTTCATATTTGTTATTTTTTAAACCATAACCACTCATTGTGCATAAACGGATTATTATTATTTTTTTAAAAAAAAAAGTTAAGAAAATAGTATAATGTCTGACTAGATCACTAAAAAAAATAACATTGTGATTAAAAAATAAAATTCATAACATTATCGTACGTTAAAAGAAATTCCTAACTTTATCATTTTAAACAAAAAATTTATGAAGTTGGAAATATGGGCATCGTTTTGAGAAAAACGGAATAAAGATGTGAATAATTACAAATTGGTATAAAAGAGTTTCAGTAAAATTTTATGTGAAAGGTGAGAGGTTTGTGAGAGAAAGAAAGAAAAAGGTCAATTGATACAAAATAATTTCAACAAAATTGTATGTGAAAAGTGAGATGTTACAGAGAGAGAGAGAGAGAGAGAGAGAGAGAGAGAGAAATCAATTGAAATTTTGAGGTTTGGAACAAGAATCGTTAGAATTTTTACTAGTTATAATTATAGTTCTAAATCTATTGAAATCTGTCAAAATTCATTAATTAATGAAATCTTTAGAAATTCACTAGTTATTGAAGATACCTAAATTTCTAAAGAATATATTTAAATCCGAGTTGGGGACACCTAAATTTCAATGAATTCTATTAAAATTTGAGTTGAGGACACCTAAATTTATGTGAATTTTTTAAATTCATTCAAATCTGAGTTGGGGACACCCCCCTAAATCTCAAATAGACTTATCAAATTCAAATATTTTTTTTATTGAACATTATTAAAATGTTATTATTCTTTTTCGTATACTGTTGATAATTTGGACATACGATAAGTGTTCAAAATAATATTACATTATGTAGAAAGTTAACTTAATATTTATTTTTCTATTTTTTTAAATCTTTAATGAAAATCTATAGAAGTAAACCGAAGTCTTTAATAAAAGTCTTCAGAAATTTATGGAAGACTTTTACTAATTTTTAACAAATCTATAGAAATTTCATAAAAGTTCATGAATTCCACAAAAGTCACAGAATTAGAGCATCTCCAATGCAACTGTGGATTGCTAAAAAAAAAAAAAAAACTGTCACGTAAGCAAAATAAACAATTAGGAGCGGAGATAGGATATGACAAAATGGTGGACTAGAGAATGGACCCCCTTTACTAGGGTTCGGGGACAGCGCCCATGAATTTTTTCTTTCTCAAATCACAATTACTTAGCCCATTTTTATAAAAATCTAATGTTTTTTTATAAGTCATAATCTTTAAAAATGTTACAAGAAGTCATTACATAAAAATATTCAAGATCTAAACTAGCTAAAGAAAGTTGTGTCCGACGATCTTTTACAATTGTGAATTTTTCTATAATAGAATCTATATCTATTTTATTAACAATGTCTCTCTCAACAAAAATTGTTATGTAGTCGATGTACAAAATATTTAAACTCTTTAGTAATGTTATATACAATTATATTATAATTCTATACTTAACTAAATGACATATAAGTAAGTCATACACAGCAGGATTATTACAACTAAGTTAGAAAATAAAATGATATTTCAACACCAAACAGGGGAATGTGCAACAAATTTAAAAATTCAAGCCCAGTTTCGAATTTTAAGCTTTTTAAAGTTTGAATTTCAATTTTAAACTTTCTAATACTTACGTGAAATGCAAATAATTATTTGTTTAATTAAACCTAGATACACAATTGGGAATAAAACCATTTTTTTTTTCTATACTTGGCTATAAATTCTTTTGGGTTTGGTGGAATTTGGACTTTATTTCCATTTTTTTTTTTTTTTTTACAATTTGGGCAAAAAAAATTTATTCTTCAATGCAAGTTGTCAGACACTCTGTCAAGCTGATGTGAAATGAAAAAAATAGATAATATTTGACACTACGTCTAGTTTCAGACCTCCGTTAGACATACTGACTTAACAATATTTAAATTTTCAATGTAGATTTAAATTTTTTATGCATATTTAAATATAATATAGTATTTATTTTAATAAAATAAAATCCACTTAGATAGCAATCTATAAAATGTATTGGAGACCAAATTTGAACTTGAATGTCTATTCATTAAACTTCAATACCACATAGATTGAAAGTCTTCTAATATTTGTGCCACATAGATATCAATCCATAAAATACATTGGAAGTGCTCTAATAAAAGTCTATAAAAGTATTTAAAAGTCTAAATTGAATACCCCTTTCAAAAAAAGAAGAAAAAGCTCTAATTGAGCTTTTACAAGAATATGCAATTAACATTTGATGAAAATTAAAAATTAATAAAATTATCATTAATACATTAAAAAAATTTAAATTTATTTGCTACATTAATTACTTATATTAAATTGACACTCCATATATTTATATAAAGTAAAACACCTAAGTTAACGTTTTAAATAATATAATATAAATTATACATAATATATTTGATTTTAATAAATTAATTTTAATTTATATCATAAATACTAAAATAATTGTGTTATGTAATATCATTAAGATATTATTTTAATAGTTATTATAAGTTATGAAAAAAATATTATTTATAAAAAATAATAAGAGATATATAATAATTAATTATCGTTTAATCAGATAAATATAAAGTTTATACAAAATTACATTTATAGTTATGTACGAAATATTCAATTTAATATTCACAACCAAACAGTTAAATTTTTTTTAACAAAAGATCTACTACAAAAAAAATTCTACTAACAAAAGCACTACTGATAAAAGTTCTATTCACAACAGCTGTTACAAACGAATTTAGGCTTGGTTTGGTATTGCTGTGCTTTTAAGAGAATCAACTTTTACTGTGCTGCAAAAAGAAACAGATGTGAAAAGAATCAGATAAGTATTTCATAAACTCTTATTTCATAATTGTTGTATGTTTCAAAATCAGTATTTAAGCATTTGGTAACAAAAGTAATTTATTGCTATGATTGTTAAAAATTACTAAAATGGACATTGATTATAATAATATTATGTTTTATTATTATTATTATTATTATTATTATTATTATTATTATTATTATCATCATCATGAGTAGTATTGTAAAATTTAATTTTATGTCTATAACAATATGTAATATTATCAAATATTTTTTCAAGACAATACATTTGCCATAATTGTTTTAAAATAAAAATAATATATATCTATTAAATCTTAAAATTTTAAAATTTTAAAAAAATAAAAAAATACTAATATTGTACAAAAATCATTTAAATTTACATTTAAATTATTTGTGAAGATGCATTATAATTAGAATACTAATACATATGTGATATAAAAGGAATTATTTTAATTAATTAAGGTCAAAATTGGTATTTTAATAAGAGATAGATAAAAAAAAAAGATTTTGAAAAGCTACCATTTTGCTATTTCTCAAAATTTACTGTCAGATAATATAGATTCTTTTAGAACCACTTTTTAAAAATTTACTAAACACCTAAAACAACTTTGAATTATTTGACAATCAAAAATTGAACTCCAAAATCAATCCCAAATAAATAGTACTTGATTAATTTGTCGTAGACACACTTAGCTTACACAAGACAAAAAAGATAAAAGGTAATTGACTTTAATGGGTTCAACCACCCATACTTATGACTTGTAAGAGAAATTATAATTACAAAGTTAATATCACTAATGATCATTGGACTTTGTATTTAGGGCACATTGACCATTAAACATTAATTTATTTTAGAATTATCATTAAACTTTACAAAATGTTTCATCTAAACCACCGATTCAATTTGACATTCATTTTATAACGGAACATTGTACATATTTGTGTGCTAAATCCTAAGATTTAACTAAAAATACTAACATTTTTGTGTCACACGAATGCGTAAGGTTTACATTTAAAAAATGAAAATCAAAACTAAATCAATAGTCTGTATGATACATTTTATAAAATTTAGTGATGAATATGAAACTAATTAAAGTTCAGTGGCCCATGTGACATTAAATGTATAGTTTAGTGACCATCAATAAAATTAACCCTACAATAATTATAAGTAGTTTGAGAAAAGGACCAATTTTTTTTTTCAATTTGAGAGACATTTAAGGTTAAACATTGTGGTCCTCCAAAATAATTAATTAATAATAAACCACGAGGAATATTGTTGACTTGCCATTGTCATTTCATTTGCTCCGAACTGAGCTGGTCTGAAAGCAACGTGAGGTCGATGCCTTGTTACATCTTAACTTTTAATTGGCTGCTTGCTAATCAAGCACATTGGACGGTGCAAATTATTTTATTTTGTCATAAATATAATCTTTTCGACAATCACAGTACACATCAGACTATTCACAAGACGCGAAAGTTAGTCTAACTTTAATTTAATTTCGTAGGTTATAGAATTACAAGTTAGTGTCCATATATTGCAGTGGTAGAATTCTAACTGAATATTTAGAGTATTTCTAATGTACTCTATCTATTATAATTTACGTGGTAGGTAAAATAGATAGACTTTCAGTCTATATGTCATTATGTTTATTGAATAGAAAATGAAATTAAAAATTCATCTCCAATAAATTCCGTCTAAAACTAGTATTACCGCTTATGTGGCATTATTTTTTTTAAAAAAATTTGACAAGTCTTCAATTTTTATTTTCCTCGTTCAACTTTAAAAAAAAAAAAAAATACTGATGAGTTGAATTTAAATTTGTTGAGTCACTCCGTCTAGAAGCCTGTCTAAATTTAGACGGACTTCTAAACGGAGTCTATTTTTTGAAATACCACATCAACTAGACGAAGTCTTCATCAGTATGCATTGAAGATGGTTTTTTATAACTCATTATATCTATATTTATGTGACATGTCTAAAAAATAATAGACGGGAGTGCATGCTCAATATCAATGTTTGTATCAATTTAATTCAAATTAACTATTTTCCACTGTTGGTCCCTTTAGATCCCAACCAGCACCAAAGACAGATCAAGAAAGTAAACGAAAGCAGTAAAAACTAGGGGTGAACGCGGTTCGATTTGGGCGGTTTGTGCTATATTTTCAACTCAAACCATTTATGCAGTTTGAAATTTTTTCAAATCAAACCAAACCATTATTTGCGGTTTGGTTCGGTTTTAATCCGCGGTTTACCTATCAATATTATAATAATATATTTAAAACAAATTAACATATAAATTTAAAAGAGAACTAATAATATTAAATGCCAAATTACATTTACATTTGTTTAAAATTCGAAATACAAACAAAAAGGCAAAAAAGTAGTAGCAAATTAGCATCTAACAACATGCCAATTTTACATTTTTTAAAACTGCAATATTTATAATTTAATAAAATTATTTTTTAATTTAAATTTGTAAAAGCTGTTCAGTTCGATTTTGTGCAGTTTTTGAAAATTGAAATCTAAACCAAACCATTTTGAAACGATTTGTTTCGGTTTAAGAGAAAAAAAAACAGCGGGTCCACGTGGATCCGAACCAACGATTTCGGTTTGATTTCGCAGTTTTTTTGTACAGCCCTAGTAAAACACAAGGATTTGTTTTGTCCTAAAAAATGATCAGCTAAATTAATGACTTAATCACTCGTTGAGCATCCACCAAAGGATAATGCTCAAACACTAAGCACAAGCCTTAAAAACAACGGCAAAGAATCATCGTTTTACACAATACACAAGGAACCTCAAAAAATAACCTTCTCTCCTTCTCTAATCTGAAATGCACCAAGAAATAAGGATTGTAACCCCAAGTTACTGTTCACAGAGAATCCCTACACACCTATCCTCCTTTGTTCACTCAGAAATCTGTAAACCCTTGGTTTACAGATGAAAAGAAAAGCCAAGATAAGACGAAGAACTAGAGAGAGAGAGATAGAGAGTTCAGATTCCAAGGTAAAACCAACTGTATGCCCTTTAGCCTTCAGTCCAAGCCATTTAATCCTAGAAGCCTCCAGAAGATTGATCATAACCATCCAATTATCCATATGTCATCATCTGACCAAGTTAACACTTCTGATTATAAGTGTTAATTCAGCAAACATGTTTTAGATAATAATCATTGGGCTTCATTTGGATCAAGGAATTAGATGGGCTTGTTGGGCCAAAATGGCAGTAAATACCAATATTCTCTACCTTGCTGTCTTTTTTTCCATACCAGTAGTGCTTGAGGCTACCAACTTCAGTTTCATTTGCTCTTTGTACTTACAAGAAAAGGAATAGTTTAGCCACAATTCATATTTAACAAAGCTAAACAATTTTTGAATTTATTTAGAGGTAGAACTTTTGTTCCATGTTAGCTAGATTAACCAAAGTTGATATCTTATTCAACTTGATTATCTCCTTTTCAATGACATCTCTATTGAAATGAAACTTTACCTCAATGTACTTTGTTCTGTCATGAAAGACGGGATTTTTACTTAAGTGAATTGCACTCTAAATGTCTGAGTAAAGAACAACATGTTTATCAATAAAACCTAATTCACTAAGTAAACTTTTAACCAAATACCTTCTTTTGATTGCATCTGTTGCAGCAATGTATTCATCTTCTGTTGAAGAAAGGGCTACCAATTTTTGAAGTTGGGATTTCCAACTTATACATCTATCATTTATTGTGAAAACATAAGTTGAAGTGGATTTTCTGTTACCCATCTCTCCAGTAAAATTAGAGTCCACAAAACCACAGAGAGAAATTCTCTCATTTCCTTGTTTGAATTCTAATCCTAAACTAGCAGTGCCTTTTAAGTATCTAAATAACCATTTCATTGCATCCCAGTGACATTCATCAAGATTACTCATAAATCTGCTTAGAACACTTACATCATGAGCAATATCAGGTCTTGTATAAATCATTAAGTACATGATAGATCCTACAGCATTTGCTTAAGGAATCATTTCCATTCTTTTTAATTCTTCTTCAGAATTAGGTGATTGATCAAAAGAAAGTTTGAAATGATTAGATAAAGATAAGGTATTGACTTAGCTTCAATCATTTTGAACCTTTCAAGAAGTTTAGTAATATAAGAACATTGAATCAGAAACAAAGTATTTAAATTTTTATTCCTATTGATTTCTATGCTAAGTATCTTTCTAGCAGGACCTAAATTTTTAATTTCAAATTTATTACTCAATTTTTGTTTCACAATTTGAATCTCTTTCTTGTCAGAACCAACTAGATGCATATCATAAACATAAAGAAGCAAATAAATAGAATCAGAACCACCATTACCTTGATAATAAAAACAGGGATCATAACTATTTTTATTAAAACCAATACTTTGAATATAAGAATCAAACTTTTTATATCATTGTCTAGGGGCTTGTTTTAAACCATATAATGACTTCTTAAGGAGACAGACCAAGTCACCCTTACCTGATTTCTCAAACCCTTCAGGTTGAGACATATAGATGGTTTCTTCTAATTCTCCATGTAGAAATGCAGTTTTTCCATCCAACTTGTCTAATTCACAGTTGAACTGAACCACTAAGGCAAGCAAAATTCTAATTGAAGTGTATTTGACTACAAGAGAAAAAATTTCATTGTAATCAATATCTTCCCTTTGAGTAAAACCCTTTGCTACTAATCTAGCTTTATATCTAGGATCTCCACCCTTAGATTCTCCATGTTTTAACTTGTAAAGTCATTTACAGTCAACTATATTTTGAAGCTTAGGCCTACTTACTAGGGTCCATGTTGATTTTCTTTCTAAGGATTGCATTTTATCTTTCATTTCTGAAAGCCAATGTTTTGAATCCTTACAATTCATAGCATCTTCAGAAGAGGCAGACTCACTACCTATAGAAGATTGAGCAGAGAGGATTAAGGCAAAGTCAGTGTCAGCTAACCTTGGAGGTGGTCTTATATTAGTCTTTCTTTCCCTATCTCTAGCAAGTTGATAATCAGTTAAGTCAGGAGAAACATTTTCTTCTACAACTTGATGACCATCTATAATGTTTTCTGTCTCTACTTCAACAAGATTACCAATTTGATCTTCATTTTCATGAAGCTCCACCTCAATCTGAGGAGGATTTAAGAAACTTCTTTGAACAGAATTATCAACTTCATTTTCAGTGTTTGACATTTTCAAACCGGGCATTATTTCTTCATTGAAGACAACATTTCTACTGACTATGACTGTAAAACCTCTAACTTCTCTTACCCACAATCTAATTGTTCCAATCCCATAACCCAAGAAAACACATTCCAAGGCCTTTGGTTCAAGTTTTCCACCATCTTGATGTGCATATGCAGCACATCCAAAGATTTTAAGGAAAGAGTAATCAGGTTTATGACCTTTCCAGACAGATTATGGAGTTCTTTGATCCAAAGCACTAGAGAGACACAAATTTATGAGATAAGAAGCTGTCATTACAGCCTCTCTCCAAAATAATTTTGGAAGACTAGAGCTGTGCAGCATATATCTGACTTTATTTATGATAATTTTATTCATCTTCTCAGCAATTCCATTTTGCTGAGGAGTATAGGTGGTTGTCCTATGTCTAAGAATTCCAAAAACTTTTCTAGAAAAAGTCAAACTCAAAATTACAGAACTCCAAACCATTATTAGTTCTTAAAACATTTATTTTCTTTTTAGTTTGGTTTTCTATTAAAGTTTTCCAATCTTTAAAGACTTGGATTTCAGAAGAAAAGTCCACACCTTTATTGAGAAATCATCAACAATCAGAAAATAGAATTTGAATCCAGTGAAAGTATTAACAGGGAAAGGCCCCCAAAGATCAGCATGCAAGTATTCAAGTATTGAAGTTGACTTGTGTGTTCTAGTTTTAAAAGGTAATCTGTTTTGTTTGCCAATCATACATTGTTCACAAATGGATAGTTTTTCAATTTTGTCTTTTCCAAATACCCCATCAGAGTTTAAAGATTTCAGGCCTTTATCACTAATATGACCAAATCTTTTGTGTCATAAATTAGACTTGTCAATATTAGTTGTAATGGCTGTAAGACTGTTTCCCACCAAGGGTTTAGCCTCCAAAGTATAAAGACCATTTTCTTTGGAAGTATTAATTATTTTAAAATTTTATTTAAAAACTTTTGTTCTTCCATTTGATATAATAATGTTATAATCTTGGTCATCCAATATTCCTAAAGAAATTAAATTTATTTGAAGGTCAGGCACATATATGATTTTTTTCTAAAATTAGGAGATTGTTATTTTCCAGTTTTAAAACAATTTTACCAATCCTTTTATCTTGAAACAAACATTATTTTCTATAGTTACCTACCCTTCATTTACTTCAAAGAATTCAGAGAACCAATTTTTAACAGGATACATGTGAAAAGAACAATCAGAGTGAAGAATCCAATCTTGGCAACTCGATAAAAGAGAGGACACAAAGACCTGACCATCAGCAACTGTAGCTTCATTATAGGCAACTGCAGCTGTACCCTCAACATCATTTTTCTCTTTTAACTTAGCCATTCTTTTGTAACAGTCTTTTATAAAATGATCAGTCTTACCACATAAATAACATTTTTCCCTTTTGCACTAGACTTAGTTTTAGTCTTAGTCTTACCTTTTTCAGAATGCCCTTCTTATTATTATTGTGAGTCTTACTTTTGTTATTATGTCTAATATGATTTTTACCCTTTACCATTAGACTCTCTCATTACCTGCTCTTTTTGATCAATAATGAATTCTAATTCTTTATTTCTTAGGCAATTGAAGATAATATCAACAGTAAAGTTTTCTCTTCCTTATTCTAAGGCATTTTTAATGTCTTATACTTCTCACTTAAAGAATTTAAGAGGGCAACAACTTTCTGATCTTCAGAAAAGTTTTCACTACAATTGGCTATGTCTTTTACCATCTTATTGAATTTTTCAAGATTAACATCTAGACTTAGAGTCTGGTCAAACTTAAAATCATAATACTGTTTTAAAAGATAGCACTTATTTAGAAGGGTTCTAGACATATAAAGGGTCTCGAGTTTTGTCCAAAGAAGAGCAGCAGTAGTAGTATTACCTACTTGTCTAAGGACATTATCAGATAGATGGAGAAAGATGGAACTCCATGCTATCTCATCCATCTCATGTTTCTTGATATCATCAAGATCATCAGGCCAAGACTCAGCAATAGCCTTAGCACACCTTTGCTGTAACAATACAGCTTTCATTTTCTGGCACCAGAGACTGAAGTCTCCATTGCCAGACCAAACTTCTACCTCAAACTTATTTGGAGACATCTTATAAAACAACTTTTGAAAAATAGATATTTTGAGAAAGAATAATTGATTTGTCAAGAACAGAATATATCTTTCATATAACTTTTATGGGAAAAGGTTTTAACAAATCAAGAAACATCCATCATGCAAAGACTCTTATCCATGCAACTAAGATATGCAACAATTTCAATTAGATTAATGTAATGTTAACAAAGTAACTTCGATAATTCAACAAAGAACATTAAGCCTAGCCAAAATGACCATCAGATTCTAAGATCCTCGTAGGAGATCTTAGACAAATGATATTATAGCAGTTTGTGTTCTGAAATTTCAACAAAATACTCAATCTAAAGAAAAAGGCAAAGTAGAGAGATGTTACCAGAGTTTCTCAAAATAAATGAGAGAAAGCAGAAAGAATACCCAAGCAACCTTTGGAGATGAGAATATTTACTTTCTAATAGATTTTCACCAGGGGATTTGTGAGTATACAAAGGATCCGAAACCAAAATGCGCACTGGCTTAAGATTTTTACCAAGAGAATCAAAGATTTTCAAAATTTTACTAAGAACGCTTTAGATCTACAACAAACCTGAAAGGTTTATATCCAAAAATTAGGGATTCCAACTCTGATACTACTGTTGGTCCATTTAGATCCCAACCAGTACCAAAGACAGATCAAGAAAGTAAACAAAAGCAGTAAAAATACAAGGATTTGTTTAGCCCTAAAAAATGGCCCAGATGTTCAGCCAAATTAATGACCTAATCACCCATTGAGCATCCACCAAAGGATAACGCTCAAACGCTAAGCACAAGCCTTAAAAACAACGGCAAAGAATCAATATTTTACACAATACATAAGGAACCTCACAAAATAACCATATCTCATTCTCTAATCTAAAATACACCAAGAAATCAGGATTGTAACTCCAAGTTACTGTTCACAGAGAATCCTTATACACCTATCCTCATTTGTTTCTTATTCACTCAGAAATTTGTAAACCAAAGGTTTACAGATGAAAAGATAAGCTAAGAGAAGAGAGAGAGAGAGAGAGAAGAAGAAGAAGAAAGAAGAACCAATCTTATTAAGCAAACGGTATAATGAAAATACTAATACAACTGATTTATATAATAAGACAAACTCTAATCTATATTAAGTAAACCAATCAACTAATATATTCTAATATATTGGGACAATCTTTTAATATATATGAAAATCTTCTAATATATATTCTAACATCCCCCATCAAACTCACGATGCTACAACAATAAGCAGCGAGAGTTTGTCAAAAAAAAAATGAAAACGGTGGACCGAGCGTGACTTTGTGAAAAAGTAAGCAAGCTGCAACGATAAAGAAACAAAATGTAAAGAAATAGTGTCATGTTGAAGATAGTGACAGATAACATAACAGTCAATTTCAATGTACTTCTCATATCGGCAAGTAACTGAGGCTACCACACAATCTCAATAGTAGTAGACGCCGTAGCATGAGACTCTGCTTCAATAGAAGAACAGAAAACAACAGTCTATTTCTTACTCTTACAAGAGATAAGAGAATCACCCAAAACTGGACAAAAATCTAGTATTATAGAAAAAAGAGAAAATGGGAGAGAAGAAAAAGAAGAGAAATGAAACAGAGAAGATAAGAAGAGATAGGAAGGGGGAGACAGATTGTCCAGATTAACCAACCAAATTCTAGGTTACTGGACTAGATTTCAAATCTAAATTAATAAATGCAAATACCAGAAGAGAGGAAGGGAGAGACAGATTGTCCAGATTGACTAAAAACAAAACCAACCAAATTTCAAGTTACTAGACCAGATTCCAAATCCAAATTAATGGATGCAAATACCAAATTGCAGAGAAGAGAAGAATGTGATGGGAATAAAGAGACATATTGTCCGGATTAATCGAAAACAAAACCAACCAAATTCCAGATTACTGGACCAGATTCTAAATTCAAATTTAGCCAGATGACAGTATCTAAAAGAAACGAAAAAAGACTTAGTCAGATGAGTGGCACAAGGCCACTTGCCGGAGAACGGAAGCGATTTCAAGTTTAAACCAAGTCGGATAAAACTTGCTCTAATACTATGTGAAAGTTCTAACAATAATATATATTAAACTAAAAGAGAAGAACAAAAAAGAAGAAAGAAGAATCAATTTTATTAAGCAAACGGCATAATGAAAATACTGATACAACTCGTTTATGTAATAAGATAAACTATAATCTATATTAAGTAAATCAATCAACTAATATATTCTAATATATTGGGACAATCTTTTAATATATATACAAGAATCCTCTAATATATATTCTAACAAATACATCTAGTTCAAACATATCAAAATAGTTATATATAATTAAAAAAGGGAAAGAACATCACCATCTCTTAGTTTAAGTCAATACACTCAATGCGTGAATTAAAAATACAACTAATTGAAATTAGCAAAAAATATTCATGTAAGCATGATTTTTGTTTCTGTATCAAAACTTGTACACCTTATAAGTAGGCATGTTCCTATTGTTGAGCTTGAAAATGCACGTGTCCCTGATATTGATATCTTTGGTTTTTGCATAATCCCCCATCCTATTGTGAAAGAACTTAGAATATTTGGTCTTATTGTAGAACGGGTGGGCCATACCTGGCCTGATGAATCATGAATTTGAACGTTCTAAAAAATCTCAATAGATGCATTCTTGCAAAAGTTCCTGGCACATACCACAAAATATTAAAAAAAAGGTGTTATGAAATTCTATATATCACTACATAGGGACATTTTGGGAGAGGTGGCCATCTGGTAAATTCTATCTATATAATATAGATAAATTTAGGTGTAGATATAGTTGCAAAAGTTATAAATTTAATTTTAAAAGAAGATAAATATGTAATGGGAAGCATAAAAACTTACAATTTTTCTGTGGATTTGAAGCCTTGCTTCCATTTTAATCTGAAATGAAGGACAAGATGACATAGAAGATCACGTCTCGTTTGTAGGTTGTTGTTGTAGTATTTCAACAAATGAATGACCAGATATTCTAATCTTGAATGTTGAATTTCCTTTCTATTTGAAGACAACAAAATACACATCTTTGATGAGGTAGAGATGGTTGAAAAATAATCACATCTGGTAGTAAGCAATACTTTGTTGTCCATTCTTTGTAGTTCAATATTCCATACTAAGCCATTGTAGTCAATTACATGAATTTTATTGCCAAGTTCATCTTTGAATCGTTGTATAAAGTGTTTTGAGATTGGTACAACATATTTTAGTAGCAATAATTAAACTTTTCTTGGAATAGTGTAGAGTATTACGAACTGCTGTTTGAATCTGTTGTATATCATAGTTTTGAAAGAGATAGAATTAAAGGAAATTGCAAAACTTCATTAAAACGTACCAATTGAAAGTCATGGTTTAGTGAGCGCATAATGGTCTGGAAAAATCTTGGTGGTAGATGATTTTCATCTCCCATTGTTTTTGTGGTTGTATCATTTATAAAGAATTATATGTTTTTAATTAGAATATTTTGCAGTGAATAATTTGGTCTAGTAACGAAATATTTTCAGTAGACCAATAATAAATAGACCGAACTAATAATGCACCAATAAATAATATATGAGAATTAATTTCTAAGCCTTCATGTAGAGATGAACGAAGATAGGATATTTTAGTTGTGGGAGCTATACAACTTGAAAAGAGAAAAAAAATTGGTTTCTAAGTCTTGGCAACGGGTATATAATCCAACTTGAAATGGAGCTACTTACTCTTTCGTTTCAACGTCTTTCATTTCTAAGTCTGGTATACCTCGTGATAAGTCAGGTAGTATATTAGAAGTTAGTATTTTCTCAAGCAGAACGCTAAATATTGATCAATTTGTAAGTCAGTTAAATTGAAAATTGATGAGAAAACATTATAAGCAAATCTGCATCTTATAGCTATGAAAGATTCAATGTGATTTTTGGGCATAGATTGGTTGGGATGTAATTATGCAATTATCTGTTGCCAAAAGAAGAAAGTGTCTTTTCAAAACCAAGAGAAGAAAAATTTAATTTTATCGGAATAAAGACCAAACCCCAACTCCAACTAGGGTCGGCTTTGCAAACTGAGAAGATGTTGAGAAAGGAAACATGTCAAGGATTTCTAGTCCACATCTTGAGAACAAAGAAAGTAGCAACGAAGATCGAAGATGTGCTAATCGTCCAGGGAATTATGGATATGTTCTCTGAAAATCTACCTAATACCCCACTAGATAGACAAGTTGAGTTCTCAATAGATCTGGTTCATTAATGACATTTCGATATACTCCAAGGATAAAGATCAACATGGGGAACATCTTAAGATAGAATTGAAAATACTGCATAAGGAGAAGCTTTACGCCAAGGTTTGGGATGTGTATAGATGCAACATGGGAAAGTTGAAATATGAACAAAATTACCTGACACACAATTTGGAAAATTTATACAGATCACAAAAGTCTCAAATATTTTTTTCACTAAAAAGAAATTGAATATGAGACAGAGGTGATGGTTGGAGCTTGTAAAGGATTATGAATGCACTATTCATTATCATTCTGGTAAGGCTAATGTGGTTGTAGATGCACTAAGCAAAAAGTCAACATGACAGCTAGCATTATTACCTATAGTTCAAGCGCAGTTGATTAAAGACTTGGAGATTTTGTATATTGAAGTTGTCTCTATGCTAGATCAAATCACAGCTCAGTTGATGTCTTTGATGATTCGACCTACGATCGGAGATCGAATCATAGAAAATTAGAGTAAATATCTTACAAGATTAGGTACTAGGTTAGTACAAACAAGAGAAATGATTTTGAAATAGCTACGGATAAGACACTAATGTTTAAGAGAATTATTTGTGTGCCTAAGAATGAAGAATTGATGAATGATATAAGCTCACTTTACTCTGTATACTGCACATCCTGATGGTACGAAAATGTATTGGGATATTCACAATACATTTTGGAATATAAAAAATAATATAGGTTTATTTGCAACAAAATGCATGGTGTGTTAACGAGTTAAAGCTGAACATCAAAGACCAGCAGGGCAGCATGGCTACTAAATCCATTGGACATACCATAATGAAAAAATGGAGAATATCACCATGGATTTTGTTGTAGATTTTCCAAAGTTAGTAAGATGTCATCATGCTGTATGGGTAATAGTGGATCATTTAACCAAGTCAGCTAATTTTCTTCAAGTGAAAATGAACTTTAGTTTGGATAAATTAGCACAACTGTACATCAGAGAGATTGTCAGATTGCTCGGAGTCCCGGTCTCATCGTATTAAATAGAGATATGAGATTTACGTCTTAGTTTTGGAAAAGCTTACAAAGAGCTATGGGGACAAAACTGAATTTCAGTACCACGAATCATCCTCAAACTAGTGATCAATCTGAAAGGACTATTCAAATTTTAGAAGACATACTGAGAGCTTGTGTTTTGGATCTGGGTGGGTAGTTGGAAATCGTATTTACCTTTGGTAGAATTTGCCCACAACAATAGTTTTCTAGCTACCATTGGAATGGCACCATACAAAGCTCTCTATGGTAGGAGTACTTGGGTTCAGCAAGAAAGATAAAATAATACTACGATATATCGGACACTTTGAAATCCATGATAGGGTTGGTAATGTGGCTTATAGGCTAGCTTTAACGCTCGAACTTTCGATAGTTTACAACTTGTTTCTTGTATCAGTGATTAGGAAATATTTGCATGATCCTAATCATGTAGTCAATTATCAAACTCTGGAAGTACAAAATGATTTGTCCTATGAGGAGTTACCAATCGTTATATTGGATAGAAAAATGCATCATGTGAGGAACAAGGACATCCAGTTGATCAAAGTGCAATAGCGTAATTAGGGCTGGGCAAACACCGACCTGACCCAACTCGAGCGGTTTGAGTCAGGTTTAATCTCAAATGAGTTAGTTAAAGGTTGAAAATTCTAAAATTTGGTCGGGTTGTGGTTACAGGCCTAAACCCGACCCAATAACCAAAAAAAAAAGGCTGAAATCAAAAAAATTATTTACTAAAGGTTAAAGGGCCTAAAGCCCAATTGTCCAAATATGAAATTATGAGGGATTGAATTACAGATTTACACTGGTTCCATTTTCAATTTGATGACCCTTTTCCATGCCAATTTCCGTGCGTCCCAAAGCCCAAATCGAGTTTGGAGAAAAAAATTAAGTTGGGCCAATTTTCCATGTGTCCCAAAGCCCATTTTCAATTTGATTCCTTTTTTTTTAATGATTTTTTATTTTGGAGAAAAAAATCAAGTTGGGCCAAAACCCAAACCGCCAACTTGACCTAACCAAACCCGACCGAAGCTTGGTTGGGTTGGTTCAGGTTGGGTTAAAACTCGTGGGCAGTTTGGGTTGGGTTGAATTTTTGCCAAACCGATTTTCTTGGGTTAGGTTCAGCTTGGGCCCAAAACCGACCCAACTCAACCCACGCACAACTCTAAGCGTAATCATAGAGTAAGAAGCTACTTTTGAAAGAGAAGAGGAAGTTAAAGCCAAGTATCTGACACTCTCTACTCAACAACAATGTAAATTTTGGATTTGAGTGCGGAGTCTCCTAAGTCAACTTTTTTGTTTGATTTGTCTGCTACATTTTGATGGGTATTTTTGTAGTAGTTGGCACAAATTTTGGACCTTAAACCCCTACTTTAGTTAGAGATTGGAGAATGATGTAGCATAATCAACTTTTGATTTTGATATTAAAGTATAATTTTCATGATCTTATTATTGATGTCTTTAAAATTCTAATCAACTTTTGAATGATTTGTGAACCATAATGAGATCGAGAGGAGACTTATGAGTTTAGACTGAAACAATGAAAATCAAATATTTGGATAGGAGATGGAGATATATTCTTATACTTTGTGGGATCATTTGTGAATTTCTTAGTGTTTAATACATTTTCATTCATCGCAGTTCACATATAGAAATAGTGAATTCGTTTTAAAAATAGTTTTGGCTATATTCGAGAAAAAGTGCCAAATAAAATAGAAGAATTTGATATATTGCATGATTGTATACAGTCAAAGTCTAAAAAGTAAAATTAAACCAGATAAACTACGATGCATTCGTGAAGTCTTAACATCTCAAGATAATTGATTCCAACCAATACTTGCTTTAATACTTTTTAGTAGTTTTAGTTCAAAATCCCATTTAAATTGATCATTGAGATAAAGTTAAGTTTATTAGTTTCGGTACTTAGTAACATAGTTCTCGTGGGATCAATTAACTCACAATCCAATTTTACTACTTGTCGCAATATCGTACACTTGCGGTTTCAACAAACAAGTTGTTGGTGTCGTTGTCAGGACTGTGTTTTATAATATCGATACCAATTAATTCTAGCTTTGAGTTGTTTTTTTGTTTTACATTCCTGTTGTCAAGTGTTTGACACGGGCAAATCCTATAGAATTAGCTCCTGAGGATATGGAGATAGAAATTTAATTTAATTAGAGACTAAGGAAATAAGAAGAAGACTCTATAGACCGATCATTATTGGTGACCAGAAAAAAAGAACCATCAAGGACATCATCATTCTGACTGTGACTAGAACTCTGTCTAACATAGCTCCACCAAGGATTACGTCAAATAACTTCAAAATTGAGTCGACATACATAACATAACTGGTTGGATAGTGGCACAACAAGTATAGTGAATGTTGTAGTTAATGTCTCATTCATTCGAAAGACACCAGATCAAGCATATGATCTACTTGAAGATCTAGCAACAAATAGTTGTAGATGGCATACAGAGAGAGATGTGCCAAAGAAAACAAATGAGTTACAAGGTTAGCGAGATGACATCATTGGCAGCACATATGGATACTTTGACGAAATTTTTTGACATTCTAATGACATCTTAAGTTGTTAATGTGATCCAAGCCCCAACATATACATGTGAACACTATGGATGTAATCATCCAAGCATTGAATGTCAATCCAAGCATTGAATGTCAGGTTGGGAATCCTTTTGATCAGTCTACCAAGCAAGCTAGCAATGTGCAAAAATTCTAGCGTCAGCAAAACAACCTGTATTCGAATACATACAATCTGGACTGGAGAAACTATCTCAATTTTTCATGAGATGGCAATTAAAAGACTTCACAAGTGCAACTTATTTTTTAGAATTAGTAGAAAATTCCATTGTTGGAGGAATCACTTATCATATTTATCAAAAATCTAACAAAAATTTTCAAAGTCAACAAGCTTCAATCAAGAATCTAGAGATCCAAGTAGGACAACTGGCTATGATGATGTAGAAAACATAGTTTGGTATATTGCCATAGAGGTGGCAAATGGGTCGAGCGGTTCGTGGGCTTCCTGCTCGGCCCATATAGGCTCAACCTATAATGGGGTCGGGCTTGTTACGAGACGAGCCCGAGCTTGGGCCAAGCCAACTTGTGGGCTAGCCCAACGAACCGACTCGTCAAGGTTCGTGGGCATTGTCCACGAGTCAGCTTGTCTAAGTGCTCGTGAGTATTTCCACGAGCCACGAGCGGCTCGGCTTGAGGCTCGTGGCTCGTGGCTCGTGGCTCATGACCAATGATCACTTTTTGGGCATCAAACGGTCACAATTTAGTGACCATTTGATGCTGTATTATTTTGGTTTTTTTTTTCAATTTCATAATATTTAATCTGAAACAATGAGTCGAGCTCGTTAGCCGCTCGGCTCGACTTGTTATGTCCACTAACCAAAGGGCCGTACCGAGCACCTATTCTAGGGATGAGCTGAGCCTAAGCAAGATGGGCAATGGGCCTAGCCGAACACCCTTTGAGATAGCAGAGCAAGGTGGGCAATGGGCCTAGCCGAACACTGAAATCAATTCAATAAAGCAAGTGAATGCTACTACAACTTGTAGTGGAGTCTAGTTGACTAAAATTACAGTCAAGAGACCAATTGCTAATAAAAAAAATGTGCATACCATTGACGAAGAGCAAGTAAAACGTCTGAACTGACCAAATATATAGTTCATATAGAGGATTCTGACATTCTACATGCGAAGGTAGCCATTCGTATCAAAGCTTATGCGCTCTAGAATCTATTTTCTTAGAGGCTCAAGAAGACTCAACTTGGAAAGCAATTTGCCTAGTTTCTTGAAATCTTCAAGAAATTACTCTTCAATGTTCTATTTGCAGAACTGACAAAGATGCCAATGTACTTGAAGTTCATGAAGGAGATTTTTCTCAAAAAAGAGAAAGTTGGAGGACTACAAGACTGTGGCTTAAATAGATGAGTGTAGTACTATTCTGCCTAACAAGTTGCCTTCAAGTTAAAGGATCCAAGAGTTCAAAATACCTTGCACTATTAGAAAATTCTGTAATTTTAATGCTTTATGTGATTTAGTTGCAAGTTTAACTTAATGCATTTTTTCTATTTACACGAGACTTGGTTTGGGAGAGATGGAGACAACTACAATGTTTTTTTAGTTAGTTGACCGATCAATCAAACATCCACGAAGCGTGGTTTAGTATGTGCTTATCAAAGTTGATAAATTCATACATTTGATCGATTTTTTCATTCTAGATATTGAAGAGGATCGGGATATACCAGTGATTTTGGGTGGACCATTCTTAGCAATAAATCAAGCCTAATTGACATTGAGGAAAGTGAGCTGATCTTCAAGCCATGTTCAATGTCTTCACAGTACCCAAGCAACCATCAAACCTCGAAAGATGTCTAAGAGTCGATGAAGTGGTAAAATTTACCCAAAGTGAATGCAAATTGAAGGTAAAGAAAAATTGTGGTGATTGCATGTGAAAAGTGAAGACAGAGACACTAGTTCGAGCACAAAAAGATGAAAAGGGCCAAGTGAAGATTTGGGAAACCTTGCAAAGTCAGAAATTGCAAACAATGCGAGACTTTCAAAACCTGATCGAAGCTCCATGAGTAATCGTTCCACTAAGTCAAGGTAAAGAGTTTAAACAAGTGCTTGTTGAGAGACAACATAACCTTCTATTCATTTTATTTATTTCTTTGAATTAGTAGCTTAGTGGGAAAAAATATGTGTAGTAATTTTAGGATTTTAATTTTTGAATTTTCTGTCCATTTGGAACATGATAGCTGATAGGCCATCGTCCCCTTATCATGTTTTTTTTTTTTTTGGAGCATATCATAGTTTAGGTGTGTAGGATCACGTGTTAAAATTTCATTCCAATTGGAGTTAGAATGAAAAAGGTGAGATGGTGTGAACCATTGAGTGAAGTGAAGCATATAACTGATGATTTGGGGGTTAAGGTTGAAAATTTAGAAGCTTAAAAGAACACTTAATTGGTTAATTCTTTCTAGGTAAAAGTAATTATTAGAATTGGTTATAAACACGCACTTGGAGAGTTGAGATATGGATAAGTTTTCAACTCTTTGAATGAACAATATTTGAATATTCTTTTGTGGTTGACTTCTTGAACACAATGTTGAGACGTAGAGATAGGAAGCTTAACATGTCTGCACAAGTATTTTCTTTGTCTATTGTTTGTCCAATCTCGTAGTTTTGTTTTGTTTTGTTTTGCTCGAGGATTAGCAAAAGTTTAAGTTTCAGGATGTTTGACAAGTGTATTTTATATACTTACGTAGTGTCCATTTATTATACAATTTTTGTTTCAGAAATCTTGAAAATTTAAAGTTAATCATTGAAGATTTAACTTTAATTTATATTTTCATCTTTTATTTTAATCTAGTGGTGTTGTTCTTAAACTTTATGTATTTGTATTCGATGAACATGCGCGGCTAAATATCTAGTTAGAACGAATGATATAACCTTATTTTAATGGTTTGATTTCTACTTACGAATTTTGACATTAAAATCTAATCTTCATGCTCTTTTTCTCGTTTTTTGTTTTAATGTCTTTAAAGTCATTCCAACTTTTGAATGATTTGTTAATGAGACCAAGAGACGATTTATGTGTTTAGACCAAAACAACAAAAATATAAATTTGGATAGAAGATAGAGATATACTCTTAACTTGTGTGATAGTGTGTGAATTTTTTAGCGTTCAATGCATTTTTATTCATCACAATTCAAATCGAGTTATAGTGAATTCATGTTTAAAAGTGTCAAATAAAATAGGTAAATTTGATATAATGCATGATTGTATACTGTTATATAAACTACGTTGAAATCGTGAAGTCCTAACATTGCAAGTTTATTGATTCCAACCAATACTTGCTTTTATTGATTTTTAGTAGTTTATTTCAAAATCCTGTGTAAATCAACCATTCAGGTAAAATTATAATTATTAATTTCGGTACATAGTGACATATTCCTCATGAGATCGACACTGAATTCACAATCTACTTCTACTACTTTTCGTGATATCGTGCCCTTGTGATTTCAACAAATAGTTACAACTAACTACATCAATAAAAACGATCTACTTAAGTAACTAGGATGTTTTGGAAAAATCATTTAAAAAAATATATTTTTGCAACCTAATACAATTTAAGCATTATATATTAGGACAATTAATTAAGAAATTCCTAGTCTCTTAAAAGGAATAATATCTCTTTTTCTATATAGAAGATAGTAATAATTAAAAAGGGAATATTAATAGTTTATTGTGCGCATAATAGATCCATGTAACACTCTTCATTTGATGATCATTCGTACAATAACTGTCTAGTTAAAAACTTTGTTTGACAAAAATTCAGTGGGCAAAATATCAAATGAGTACAGTTAATTGTTAAATTTGGAGTATTAAGAAAATGTTGTCTTATTAAAACTTTGTCAGAATAACTCAGTTGGATAAAACTTGGACAAAGGAAAAATAGTTCTGCTACTTCCCTAATTGGATATAACCTGGCAGAAGATCTTTGAGTGGAAGCATTCCAATTTTATGCACCAATTCTTGAATGTGGATGTCGACAATGCTTTTGCGAATAAGTCATCCACATTGTCACCTAAGCAAAATTATTGAACATCAATGTCGCCATTCTTCTAAAGCTCATGTGTATAGAAGAATTTTGGAGAAATAAGCTTTGTCATGTCCTTTTTGATGTAGCTTCCTATGAGTTGTACAATACAAGCTGCATTGTCTTTATACAATATTGTTGGACTATTCTTTGTTGAAGTTAATCTGCATGATATGTTGAAGTTAATTCGCATGATACTTAGATATGATGGGTCATGATCCTCAACCATGCATATTCTTGATTTGCTTCATGGATTGCAATAATTTTAGAATGATTTGTACATGTTACTGTCAAAGTTTGCTTCACAAATCTTCATGATATAGTTATTCATCCACGTGTAAACACATAACCTGTTTGTGATTTAGCTTTATGTAGATTGGAGAGATAACATGTACCTGCATATCCCACTAATAAATATTCTAAGTTTTGTGAATAAAATAATTATATGTCAATAGTACATTTTAGGTAATGAATAATATATTTAACATCATTCCAACATCTTTAAGTATGTGTAGAACTATATCTTACAAGGAAATTTACAGAAAAAACTATGTCCAGTTGAGTACAATTTGCAAGATATGTTAATGCTATGGTATTTCAGGTCAAGAGATTTTCTCCATCTTCAAGTTGGTGAAATGGATTTTTTTTTTCTATCAAGTGATCGAATGACCATAGGCGATGTCAATAAATATTTTTTATCTATTTAAAAATACTTTAAGACTTTTTTTATAAGAAGATTGATGAATAAATAATCATTTTGAAAATGTTCAATTTGCAATCCAAGACAAAATTTAGTTTTTCTCAAGTCTTTCATCTCAAATTGATTTTCAAATATTCTGTATTTTTGTTGAGCTCTTCAGGAGTTCCTATAAGATTTAAATAATCAATATAAACTGTCACAATTGCAGATCAAATATTTCTTTTCTTTATGAAAACACAAAGGCATACATCATCATTTTTATAACCTTCTTTCAACAAATATTCGCTAAGGTGATTATATCACATTCGTCCAGATTGTTTTAATCTATATAATGATATTTACAATTTAATTGAGAACATAGTTCTGGAGAATGAATAATTCGCTTCTGGCACTTTAAATCCTTCAGAAATTTTTATGTATTGAACCATACAGATAGATAGTTACTACATCCATAGGCACATATCGAGCCTTTGTAGCACAGTCAAATTTATTAAAAACCTAAATGTAATGATGTCCATTATGGGAGAATTTGTTTCCTCATAACCAATCACATGTCTTTGTGAGAAGCCTATGGCAACGAATCGGGTTTTATATTTTGTAATTTCATTGTTTTGGCCAATCATTTATATTTTGACAAACTTTAATAGATTGTAGTTCAAGATCCTCATTTTGGATGATATAAAGTGCCACAATAAAGGCGAAGATATTGTCCTTGAAAATATTATTTCGTTCCCATAATTTATGAGATTACAAATAATTTACTGAAATCTCATTATTTTCGATCACTTGTTGTTATTCAAGAATCACATTATTAGTATTTGATTGATCAATATTTGATTGATCAATCTTTTCTACCATTGTTTCATTAAAAAAAATTGTACCTTTTATCTTTCGAGGTATAGAATTTTTGGCACCAACTAGTAGATCACGTTTCTGGCGTATTTGAGTTTCATAAACTATGGTAGTGCGGGACATCAATTTTTGTAGGAGTATTTTCTGTTGATACATATGACTTTGTCACTTTTCTTGTATCAACAAACACATCAATTGATTAATTTGCAACTCTTTGCAAATGAATGATATTTTCAATCTCTTGTTCACATTGATTGTTTCGGGGATCAAAGTGAGATAAAGTTGTTTCATTCTAAGAAATTGTACGCTGTTTTTCAAGATATAGTTTTGCTCCTTCCAAAGTTAGAAAAGTCAATTCATCAAAACGACAATTTGCAAATTGTGAACTAAATAAATCACCCGTTAAATGATCAAGTACCTAATAATGGATATTGAATCAAAACTAACATAAATTTTAAGTCTTCGTTGGGCAACCATTTCGGTACGTTGTAGGGGTGAAATTGGAATTTGGACATTACAACCAAAAATTCGTAGGTGAAAAATATTAGGTTCATGACCTAGTGCAAGTTGCAAAAGTGAGTATTGATGATATGTAGTTGGTTTTATATGAACCAATGATGCAGCATGTAATATAGCATGACCTCAAACCGAAGATGAGAGTTTTGTTTTTATAATTAATAGCCTAACAATCAATTGAAGACATCTAATAAACGACTCTTCTAAACTATTTTGTGTATGGACATGGGCGATAGAATGTTCAATGAAAATCCCGATTAATATACAATAATCATCGAATGCTTATGATCTAAATTCACCAGCATTATCAGGACTGATTCTATTGATTGAGTAATTGGAGAATTGAGCTCGTAATTTTATTATTTGAGCAAATAGTCTAGTAAAAACTGTATTTCTAGTAGAAAGTAAGTATATATGTGACCATCTAGTAGAAGAATCAATTAAGATAATAAATAACAAAATAGTCTACATGGTGGGTGTATCGGCTCACATATGTCTCCGTGTATCATTTCTAAGAAGGTTGAAGATTCAACATTAATCTTTATACTGGAATGTCTTATGACTAACTTGCCTTGTGAGACAATCATTAGGTAAAAAAATTTCTAGTTGTTTAGAAGATGTCCATGTGAATTAATAATTATTCGACACATCATTTTTTATCTTTGTTGTCCAAGTCAATCATGCCAAAGCATAAATCATTTTTGTTCAACGAACTTCGAGTTTGTAACATTGCTTGATTCAATTGTTTGTTGTCCAAGTCAATCATGTCAAAGCATAAAATATTTTTGTTCAACGAACTTCGAGTTTGTAACATTGTTTGATTCAATTGTTTGTTGTCCAAGTCAATCATGCCAAAGCATAAAGCATTTTTGTTCAACGAACTTCAACTTTGTAACATTGTTTGATTCAATTGTTTTTATAAATATATAATACATGGAAGTGCCGTGAGTTTTTCTTTTATCTGCTTCTAGTCAGATACAAAAGAAGTTATGCAAAGATATGTTGATCTATGGTTAACTTTAAACCTTAATGTTTTGATTATAACAAACAAATTAGTTGTATTTACTAACAATCTACTTTCAAGTAATATTCAAAGCACTACAAATCGATCTCTCATACAATGTTAAGATCAAATCCAATTCAATACAAGAGTTCAAGTATCTCAAGATCCGAAATTCAAGATTCAAATATCAAGATCGAAGAATAGATTCCTAGATAAAATTGTAAAAGTATTAACTCTTTAATTTTAGCAATTAAATGAATGAAATCTCAAAATCATTTTTATGCACAAAACCTATGTTAATATCACTTGCATAAAATACTTTTATCAAAGCTACACATAAATTTTTCAAACTCTTCATTTATTATCATTCAACAACATTTATAAGAGCATTTATAGAGAGAATCATATTGAGAAAAATTCATTCAAAACTTTATTGTATTTATATCTTCAATATCACTTATTGAAAAACTTTGTTTGATCAAATCAAATTTTTGATTTATCATTATCAACAAAGTTTTCTTCTAACACTTGAGCTTTCTCATCTATTGCTATTCATTAAAGTGTTAGTCTCTCTTAGAACCAAACTTGTATTTATCATTCATCAAGAGAGAAATACATTCTCAAATCTATTTCTTTTTACCTTTGGGTCATATTGAAGTCCCTTGAAAGCTTAATATTGTATAAGGATATGTACTCCTTGTTTGTAAGTCACCGGATATATTGTAAGGGTTGGATTGTACCATAAGTCAATCAAGATTGTGGAAAGGCCGTGCTCGTGTTGGAAAGCTTGGTAACGGAGAACGTAGTTCATTGGTTGGATCAAACCTGCATAAAAATATTATTTGCACTTTCTCTACCCTTTTATTTATTTATATTGTGCTCATATTTTTGTAGATTAATTTTTATTTTTTAAATTTCTTATTTTGAGAATATTTTACGAAAAAGTTTGAAAAAACCAATTCATTCCCCTTTTGGTTAGTTATTATTGGGCTATCAATTCGTATCAGAGCGATGTGCTCTTTTTTTTAAAGATTATACAATCTTGAGTAATGGCTAACCAAAATATTCAAAGTCTTGAAGGACACTCTACAAATCGTCATCCCTTCTTTAATAGCACCCACGACAACTATTGAAAAACTGGAATGATGATTTATATTCAATCAATTGATTATAACATTTGGAAAGTCATTGAGTTTGGTCCATATGTGCCAACAAAAATTATTAAAGTTGATGATAAACTAGACCAAACTACTTCTAAGCCTAGAGAAGAATATGATGAAGAGGATAAAAGAAAATTATTTTTGAATGCTAGAGCCAAAAACTTACTTTATTGTGCTTTAAATAAAAATGAGTTTAATAGTATTAGTATATGTGATTCCGTATATGATATTTGGTATGCATTAGAGATAACCCACTTAGGTATTAACAAGGTTAAATAAACTAAGATAAATCTATAGACAAAAGATTTTGAAAATTTCTTTATGAAGCAAGATGAACATATAGTAGATATGATTACCCGCTTTACTGATATTATTAATGGCCTTAAGGGCTTTGATCGAAAATTTATTAACGGTGAACTTGTAATTAAAATACGTAGGTCTATTTCGAAAGATTGGAACTCCTTGAGGATGTTGATAGAGAATACAAAATATGTCGACACTTATCTATTGGATGAGCTAAATGGGACGTTGATGACATATGAACTCAACAATGCCGAAACGAAAGAGAAAACAAGAAAAAGTAAAGAAGAGATGAAGAAGCCTCCCAAGAGGCAAATTGCATTGAAATCGACAAACGATGAAGGATCCTCTAACACGAACATGAGTGATGAAGAATTTGATGATCTAGTTCTTCTTGTCAAGAAGTTGAGAGGGTTTCGAAATAATCGACAATTTCAAAAGAAAGAAGATAAAAGTGAAAAGAAAAACAAAAAGATCATATGCTATAATTGTGACAAACCCGATCACAAGAGGACCGAATGCCCAAACAAGAAAAAGTTCACCAAAAATGAAGTACTTCAAGCTACATGGGATGATAGTGATGAAGATGATCTCGAAGAAGATGAAGTTTAAGAAGAGATCTCCAACATGTGCTTCATGGCTATTGAAGATGAGGTAAGTACAAACAACAATAACTCATATAATGACTTATCTACTTCTTATGATGAAATTCTTGATGAATTTGAGAAACTTGTTTCAAAATACTCTATCTTTAACAATAAACACTCATTATTGAAAAATGTAGTCAAGAAACTTTTTATTGCACAAAAGGACTTTAAAAAGGAAAATGATGATCATAAATCTTTAATTTAAAAAAATTTTATTGAAAAAAAAAAGTGGTTAATTTAACAAGTATTATTCACAAGTTTACCCAAGAAAAAAAAATTTGAATTAATGTTTGGTGAGTAAAAATGTGTGTTCAATAAAGGAAGAATTGATAACCTTTCTTGAAACAAAAATCTCTTAAAACTATATTGGTGAAATCATCCAATTTTTCTCAATAAAACATAAAATGTAGTTTTTACAAGAAAGTTGATCATATTGCTTATAATTGTTCAACTAAAAAGAGACTACTTTAAAAAGAAACATAAGTGGATAAAAGAATCCACAAACACTAACTATCAAGGACCCAAACTTATGTGGGTACCAAAAATCAAAATTTTAAATTATTTTTGTAAATACCACGAAAGATCGAGAGCAATTGGTTCTTGAATAGTGATTGTTCAAAACACATGATCGGAAATTGATCATTACTATCAAGTCTCAAAATAAATGATGGAGGTCATGTGACTTTTGGAGACAATGCTAAAGGAAAAATCATAGGCATTGGAAATATTGGTAATCATTCATCTCCTTCCATTGAAAATGTTTTATTAGTTGATAATCTTAAACATAACTTGTTTAGTATAAGTCAATTATGTGATAAAGGTTATCTCATTAAATTTGATTCTTCCAAATGCCTCATTAAGGGCTATATCTAAAGAGGTATTGTTCGTGGAGAGCTGAAGTAAAGATATTTACATCATAAATATTGAACTTGAACTTGAAAAAGAAATAAAATGTCTTTCAAGTATAAATAATGATTCTTGGTTATGGTATAGAAGATTAGGTCATGTTAGCATGGACTTACTTTCAAAAATCTCCAAAAATAGTTTTGTAAAAGGTTTACCAAATATAAAATTTGAAAAAGATAAAATTTGTGATACTTGTCAATTTGGAAAACAAGTAAAGAGTTCTTTTAAACTTAAACAATAATATTCTACTACAAGACCTTTGCAATTTCTCCATATGGATTTATTTGGTCCTTCTAGAACCGCTAGCTTAAGTAGAAAATATTATACATTTATTATTGTTGATGATTTCTCAAGATTCATATGGGTCATGTTTTTTAAATTTAAACATTTTTGCAAAAGAGTTCAAAATAAAAAGGAATACATCATTACCACAATTAGGAGTGATCACAGTGGAGAATTTGAAAATATAGCTTTTGATAAGTTTTGTAAATCAAATGGATATGAACATAATTTTTCGGCTCCTATAACTCCTCAAAAAAATAGTGTAGTAGAATAGTAGAAAGGAAGAATCGAACATTGCAAGAAATGGCTCGGACCATGTTGAATGGAAACAATTTACCAAAATATTTTTGGGTCGAAGTCGTAAATACTTCATGCTATATTTTAAATCGAGTTTTGGTTAGTCGAAAGAAAATCAAAACTCCATATGAGTTTTGGAAAAATAGAATTCCCAATATCGGATATTTTAAAGTTTTTAGGTGTAAATTCTTTATATTGAACACAAAAGAAAATTTGGGAAATTTTGATCCAAAATTCGATTTTGGAATTTTTCTTGGATATTCATCTACTAGCAAAACTTATAGAGTTTTTAACAAAAGAACTTCAGTAGTTGAAGAATCCATGCATGTTATTTTTTATGAAACTAACTCTATTGAACAAGAGAAAAATATTGATGATGAAGATTAGAAAAATCCATTTGAACAACTAAGTGTTCAAAATCAAAACAAAGGGAATCCAAATAATGTTGAAATTCAACATGAGGAGAAAACAATTATGCAACAAAATGAAGAAGAACCTCATGAAGATCCTAACACTTCATCATTACCTAAAGAATGAATGTTTGTCCCTTCTCATCTAAAAGATCTCATCATTGGTAATCTATCAAAATGAGTAAGCACTATAAACTCTTCTAGAAAATTTCCAAACAATTGTGCTTTCCTTTCGTAAATTGAGCCAAAATTTTTTAAAGAAGCCGAGTTTGATGAATTTTGGATTGTATCTATGTAAGATGAACTAAATCAATTTGAAAGAAATCATATTTGAGATTTAGTTGTTAGACCAAGTTCACAAACCATAATTGGTACACAATTGATTTTTCCAAACAAACGAGATAAAAATAATATAATTGTGCGTAACAAAGCTAGATTAGTGGCTCAAGGTTACAATCAAGAAGAATGTATTGATTTCTAAGAAACATTTGCACCGGTTGCTAGATTAGAGCCAATTCACATGCTTCTTGCTTTTGCTTGTCATAATAATTTAACTCTTTTTCAAATGGATGTCAAAAGTGTATTCTTGAATGGAATCATTCAAGAAGAAGTTTTTGTTGAGCAACCGCCTGACTTTAAAAATCATAAATACTCGGACAAAGTTTTCAAACTTAGAAAAGCCCTTTACGGATTAAAGCAAGCTCCTAGAGCATGGTATGAAAGATTAAGAAAATTTCTCTTATCAAATGGCTTTTTAATCGGTAAGTCGGATACTAAACTATTTATAAAAACTAAAAAGAAAGATATGATTGTTGTTCAAATTTATGTTTATGATATCATTTTTTGTGCTACTAACATTTCTCTATGTAAAGAATTTTTTAAGTGTATGAGCAGAGAATTTGAGATGAGTATGATGGGTGAACTCAAGTTCTTTCTTGTGCTTCAAATCAAACAAGCTAATGATGGAATATTTATTAGTCAAACCAAGTATATCTTGGATATGCTCAAAAAATTTGAAATAGAAGAATTGAAGTCAATGAATACTCCAATGAGCTCATCAATCAAATTAAATAAAGATGAGCAAGGTATTTCTGTTGATATAACAAAATATTGAGGTATGATCGGATATCTTCTTTATTTAACTGCTAGTAGGCCCGATATTATGTTTAGTGTATGCTTATGTGCTAGATATCAATCTAATTCTAAGAATTTCCATCTTAGTGCCGTAAAACATATTTTCCGTTATCTTAGTGGAACTAAATCTTTAGGTATTTGGTATCTTAAAGAAACTCATTTTGATTTACTTAGCTACTCGAATGCCGATTGGGCCAGTTGCACAATTGATCATAAAAGTACTAGTAGAATTTGTCATTTTCTAGGCTATACTTTAGTTTCTTTGTTTATCTTGGTTTAGCAAGAAACAAAATTTTTTGCTTTATCAACCGCCAAAGCCGAATATATCTCAGCCGCTAGTTGTTGTGCTAAAATCCTATAGTTGAAACAAACTCTAAATGACTATCACCTATCTTTTGAAAAAGTTCATATCATGTGTGATAACACTAGCGCCATAAATCTATCTAAAAATCCCATTTTGCATTCTCGAACCAAACACATTGAGATTAGACATCATTTCCTTCAAGACCATACACAAAAGGGGGATATATCTTTAGAGTTTGGAAATACGGATAAACAATTGGCTGGTATATTTACAAAACTATTAGCACTTGAAAGATTTGCTTATATTCGATGAAATCTTGGCATAATTGATGAAGGTGAAGTTTGTGGCTAACTCTTTATGTTTCCTATAATTGATTACATTTCATGTGATAAACATGTTTTAAAGTCTTTATCAAAGGACCAAATCGTTAAAATTGCATGATTTTTCAGAAAATCCGCTCAAGCAAACGACCGTATACACAAACGGACGTCCGTTTGATGCTAAACGGATACCTTTTGTTCATCCAGATGATCATCTGTTTAAACAGAGACTTTTGTAAAAATTTGAAAAATTGAAATGGACAATACTTGTATCATCCGTTTCCATTCAATTGGACGCCCGCTTGATCATCCGTCTATGCATCCGTTTTAACAGTGACTTTTGTACATATTTGGAAAATTGAAACGAACAATACTTGTATCATCTATTTCCATTAAAGTGGACGACCGCCTGATCATCCGTTTGAACATAGACCTATATTTAAAATTCTAAGTTCAAATGGTTGACCTTCTGAGAAGAAACAGTTGACCGTATCAGCGGACATCAGGGTTTTAATCCCAAAAATTTTCAAATTCCTCACTTGTTCTTCGTGCGACCTACGATTTCTCTTTCCAAATCATTTTCCATTCATCAAAATCTTCCTAAAATCTTTACAATTTACACTCAAAATAAAAAAAAAACCCCATATCTTTTCCACACTAAAATCTGAAAAATCCCCGATTTTTATCAACCACATTATCAAAATTCCATTTCAACCGGACGAACACAAACCTTAGCCTCCTATTCTGTTTTCAAACACTATGCCTCGGGTAAAAATGGCTGCTAAGCGCTCCAGGAGGGAAATGGTACATTCATCATCCTCAGAAGAAGAGGCTCCTTAAGTAACTCGGATCGACCATTGTCCCGTCCTCATTGGTAAGAATGTTGATCTTGCCTTCTTCACTTTCGATGATCCTTCCTTTCACATAGATGATCTTTTTGTTGGTATGGGTTGGGTTACCATTCTCACACTAAATGATAATGTCTATCCCTCCATCGTCAAAGACTTCTATAGTCAAATGACTCTCTCTCTCTCTCTCTCTGGGGATGGGTATCACATGTCTAGTTACGAATAAACAAATTAAAATTACTCAAAAACTTATTCATTTCGTTCTTTATCTTAAGGATGGTGGTATTCGTCTCTATACCACCAAAACAATTCTTCATCTTAAGGAATACAATCTCGTTGAGGCGTGTCGTCGTGTCACCGGGAAACACTTCGAGACTCCCGCACGACTAAGTACAAACCAACTCACCCTCACATGTCGTGTCCTACACAACATCATCGCCCATATCATTGTCCATCAAAAATGTGATCTTGATGAAGTCAATCACTATGACGACTTTCTTCTCGACTCTATCTTAGTTGGCCGCAAACTAGATTTCTTCCATATCATGCTAAATCATATAGACACCGTTCTTCGAGGTACTAGGCATAAGGCCTTACCATACGGCATGATCCTTACCAAGATTTTCCAACATTTTGAAGTTTCGTTCCGTGACGCAGTCGCCTTTCTTCCAAAATCCACCAACACCATCAATATTCTTACCCTAAGAACATGAAAATAGTTAAAGAAGATGGGCAATGAGTGGCAAAATCTAAGGGATTTGACGATGAGTCGGGACCCTCTACCTTGCCTTTTGAGGGTGGCGAAGAAATGGACGAATGTGATGATGATGAACATTCTCCTCCCCAATCTCAACATGGACCAAGATCATAACGGCCGTCGTCCTCCACTTCTGGCTTCACTTTCACCGAGGACCATTATAATCTACTCAACGGTCGGATCGAATCTCTTGTCTCGACGTTTGAAAGCTTGCAATCAATGCTCCATCAAGTGCTTGCTTCCCAACAAGCATTTTATTCTCATCTCGGCACCGAATTTCCTCCACCTCCTCTGCCGGACGCTTAGCCTTCTTGTTTCTATGCTTTTGGGAACACTTTCATGTCTAGTTTTGTGCTCTAGTTTTTGTTTATGAAATATGATTGTCTTTAACTTTCAAGTTCTATCAATGAATGGCATATTTTGTTTCGTTTAGGAAGAATCTGTTTATCTTAATGTTTCGATTTTGACTTTTTGCTTATGCCAAAAGAGAGAAAATATGTAACGTGATGAATATGAATATGTGATGTGATGAAAATTTGATAATGTTTGACAAACAACTTGGACATTTGATATGTGATGAAATCGAAAAATTGTCAAAAGATGGTATCATACTGCAAATTTATCAAACCATGTTTACTTGAAAAAAAAAAGGGAATATATATGCTTTATTTTATCTCATTACTCTCTATATTCTCACATTGTTTGTTATAATCAAAAAGGGAGTAATTGTTGACTTATGGTTAACTTTAAACCTTAATATTTTGATTATAACAAACAAATTAGTTGTGTTTACTAACAATCTACTTTCAAGTAATATTCAAAGCGCTACAAATCGATATCTCATGCAATATCAAGATCAAACCCAAATCAATACAAGAGTTCAAGTATCTCAAGATCCGAAATTCAAGATTCGAAGATGAAGATTGAAGAATAGATTCCTAGATAAAATTATAAAGCTATTAACTCTTTAATTTTAGCAACTAAATGAATGAAAGCTCAAAATCATTTTTATGCACAAAACCTATGTTAATATCACTTGCATAAAATACTGTTATCATAGCCACAAATAAAATTTTCAAACTGTGGAAACGGATGATGAAACAGTCGCCCGTTTGGAGTGAACCGATCGACCGTTTGGGTGAACCGGTCGTCCGTATGGCTGTCATTTTTCAAAAAGTGTCCGTTCTGATTTTTTCCAACAGCTAGTTCTAACCGTCTGACGGTCGACCGACTGGTCATTCATTGCAACAGAAAGTGATGAATATTCATCTCTATAAATATATCTTCATTTATTATCATTCAACAGCACTTATAAGAGCATTTATAGAGAGATTCATATTGAGAAAAATTCATTCAAAGCTTTATTGCATTTATATCTTCAATATCACTTATTGAAAAATTTTGTTTGATCAAATCAAACTTTTGATTCATCATTATCAACAAAGTCTCTCTTAAAACCAAACTTGTATTTATCATTCATCAAAAGAGAAATACATTCTCAAATTTATTTCTTTATATCTTTGGGTTATATTGAGGTCCCTTGAAATCTCAATATTGTATAAGGATCGGTGCTCCTTGTTTATAAGTCACCGGATACATTATAAGAGTTTGGATTGCACCATAAGTCAATCAACATAGTGGAAAAGCCTTACTCCTGTGGAGAGCTTGGTAATGGGAGACATAAATTATTGGCTGGATCGAACCTCCATAAAAATATTGTTTGCATTCTCTCTATCCTTTTATTTATTTACATTGTGCTCATATTTTTGTGGATTAATTTTTATTTCTTAAATTTCTTATTTTGAGAATATTTTACGAAAAAGTTTGAGAAAATCAATTCACCTCCCTCTTGGTTAGTTAGTCTTGGGCTATCAAGATATTCATTATTATTTTCTTGTATCATCTCAATATGGTTTTCATTCCATCGGATATCTTTAAAACTAAGCAAATTTCTTCTAGATTTGCTAGAATAAAGTGCATCATTTATCTGTAATTTTGTATTATTTGGTAAAATAATACTAGCTTTTTTGGAGTTATTAACGATATTCGATGCACCTAAATCGTATTACATTATTTTCTGATAGTGTCAAGTCCAAAAAAATACTTTTTGTCTTTAAGAATAGTATACGTAGTTGTATTATTAACTAAACAGATATCATGACAATTCATCATGAATCTAGATATTATGACAATTCATCTTGAATCTATAAATATGACTAGATAGATATTTTAAAAAAATGAGTTAAAATTAAAATAATACTTCTATTAATCATGAAAAAGTTTGACAATGCAAATTAAAGTCTCAAGCTTTAAAAAAAATAAAAAAAAATTTCAAATTAAACTTTTGAATCAAATTGAACTACTAAATATATTGAACATAAATTAATCTATATTTTCAAGCACACCACCCCGATCAAATGATCAATATTGACACTTAGATCAACAAAAAAATCAAAGACATCCAAGTGAGTCACATCAATTGGACCATAAAATCAACAAAATTGGTACCCATTTTTTATTTTTCCTTGATTGATCTTTGGTAGAGATGTTTATCTGTATGACTGGTACGTGATCAATACCATTTCATTTTACATCTAAAGCAATTTTCTTCGTGCTCTCTTTTAGATGAGTTGTGTTCATTCATTTTGTACTTTTTAAAGCTATTACCTTGTGATTGATAGTGTCCATTATTTCATCTAGATTTGTGTTTGTGTCCATGGTTTGATGTTGTATTTCTTTTAGGCAATGCAGTACCATTTGCTTCAACCAATGTCATGGAACCAGTTGGATGTAGCCCATGATTTTTTATCAACAACTCATTGTTACAACTAACATGCAGGATATGAGTTCTAAGTAGTTTTAAAAATCACGCTCAGCACATTGGAGGCATGGAAAATGGAGAAGGTCTTTTCCAATATATATTCATCAATGATTTTTTCTCCACACAATTAATTTTAAAGTTATTCTGAATAGTTCAGAATTGTACTCACTAACAATTTTAAAGTTGCGCAATCCAATGTGCATCCATTCTTAGCAGGCATTAGGGAGGACTACAGTCCTCTGATGGTTAAATCTTTCGGTCAAGTCTTTCCAAAGAACATGTGCATCTTTAATGGTTAGGTACCCAATTTTCAATCCATCCTAGAAATGGTGACGGTCAAGTCTTTCCAAAGAACATGTGCATCTTTAATGGTTAGGTACCCAATTTTCAATCCATCCTAGAAATGGTGACTAAGGAAAATAAGTGATTTTGCATGATCTTGCAGGAATGCTATTTTTCTTTCTTTTATTGTCTCTCCCAAAGCCTTTGAAATAAGATGAATCTTAGCATCGAAGGTCCATGACAAATAATTTTTGCCAGATAGATCAAGAGCAACAAACTCGAATTTTGTGATATTTTCCATTTGAGTAACTACACAATGGAAAAAAATTAATCTTCTATGTACATTGTATAATTATATAAAAATCGACCAATGAGTCACATTAATTAATGTCAACATGACATGCTTTTTTTTTAGGCAACATGACATGCTTTTTTTTTAGGGATAAGCATTAGTTCATAAATTACTCATATACATCACAATTTAACTAGGTGATACGGTATTTTTCGAGAGCACAATAAAATATTTTTTGAAAACTTTGATATATTTAGAATACTACTACTTCAAGAGTGACAAAGTCATATGTTCCAGCATAAAATACTCCTGCAAAAATTAATGTCTATGTAGGACAATTTGCTATAGAAAATGAATCTCAAATATGTCAGAAGCATGTCGACCAGTTGGTGCCAAAGACTATGTACTTCGAAAGAAAAATGTACAAGAGAAAACCTACTAAAAACTTTTTATGAAACAATGGTAGAAATGATTGATCAATCAAATACTATTAATGTGATTCCTGAAGAATCACAAGTATCTGAAAATAATGTGATTTCAATAAATTATTTATTATCTTATAAATTATGAGAACGAAATAATATTGTAATGGACAATATCTTCGCCTTAAATGTGGCACTTGATATCATGCAAAATGAGGATTCTGAACCACAATCTATTAAAAATTGTCAAAATAGAAATGATGGGCCAAAATGGAAAGAGGCGATACAGGCAGAGTTGAATTCCTTACAAAAACATAAAGTGTTTGGACCTCTAGTTCAAACTCATGAAAATGTAATCTCTGTAGGATACAAATGGGTCTTTGTAAGAAAAATGAATGAAAACAATAAAATTATAAGATACAAAGCCTGATTCGTAGCACAATGCTTCTTATAAAGACCTAAGATTGATTACGAAGAAACATATTCTCCCGTAATGGACACTATTACATTTAGAATTTTAATAAGTTTGAGTGTGTCACAAATGCTCGATATGTGCCTTATGGATGTAGTAACTGCCTATCTGTATGGTTCACTTGATAATGACATATACATGAAAATTTCTGAAGGATTTAAAGTTCTAGAAGCAAATTATTCATGTCCAGAACTATGTTTTCAATTAAAATGTAAAGATCATTATATGGATTAAAACAATCCGGGAGAATGTAATATAATCGCCTTAGCGAATATTTGTTAAAAGAATGTTATAAAAACGACGATGTATGCCCTTGTGTTTTCATTAAAAAAAATTATATTGGATTTACAATTGTGATAGTTTATGTTGATGATTTAAACCTTACAGGAATTCCTAAAAAGCTCAAACAAAACTGCAAATTATTTGAAAAATGTGTTCATCAATATTCTTATACAAAAAAAAAGTTTTAAAGTGTTTTTATATGGATAAAGCACATCCATTGACATCACATATGGTCTTTCGATCATTTGATGTGAAAAAAGATTCATTTCACCCACTTGAAGATAGGAAAATAACTATTGGACCTGAAATACCATACTTAACTATAATTGGTGCATTAACATATTTTGAAAATTGTACTCGACCGAACATAGATTTTTCTGTAAATCTCCTTTCAAGATATAGCTCTGTACTCACTCAAAGACATTGGAATTGTGTTAAACACATCATTTGTTACCTAAAAGGTACTGTTGACATGAGATTATTATATTCACGAAAATTAGGATCGTCTTTAGTGGGATATGCAGATGCAGGTTATCTCTATGATCTACATAAAACTAAATTAAAAACAGGATATGTGTTTACATGTAGAAGAACAACTATATCATGGAGATCTGTGAAGCTAACATTGACAGCAATATCTTCAAATCATTCTGAAATTATTGCAATCCACAAAGCAAGTCGAGAATGTGCATGGTTGAAGAACATAACACATCATATTCAAGCATCATGATGATTAGCTTCAACAAAAATAGTTAAACAATATTGTATGAAGACAATGCAGCTTGTATTGCACAACTTAAAAGAGGCTACATCAAAGGAGACATGATAAAGTATATTTCTCCAAAATTCTTCTATACACATGAGCTTTAGAATAATGGTGACATCGATATTCAACAAATTTGTTCAAGTGACAATTTAGCTGACTTTAGCATTGACGACATCCACATTCAAAAAATTGATGTATAAGATTGAGATGCGTCGACTCAAAAATCTTTAATAATTAACATCAATAGAAGTAAATGTACTCTTTTTTCTTAGTCCAAATTTTGTCCCAATGGATTTCCTTCACAAAATTTTAATGAGACAACATTTTCTTAACACTTCAAAACTTTAACAATTAACTGTACTTTTTTTTTTTTTGGTTTGATATTTTTCCACAATAGATTTTTGTCAAACAAAACTTTTAACAAGACAATTATTATAGAAATAATCATTAAATAAGAGTTTTAAAATTCGTTTTGAATCACATATTTCGTAAAATTTACAATTTGTATCAAATTTTTAAACATACATTTTACGAACTTTTTTCAAAATCTCTTAAAATACTACTTTTAACTCCATCAAATACTTACAAAATCTGACATCCATTGCTCAAATCAATCCAAAAAGACGGTCAAATTCATTTCTCATTTATCAGCAAAATATAGATGGGCGTCAGTCGGTGGTGATGTTTGAAAGGAGGAAATATTTAAGTAAAATCTCATTAAAGATTTGATTAAAATAGGTAATTACGGGGTTCCAAATTTATTTAACAAAATAGGTATTTCTGTCACAAAGAATGTCTTGCCAAGCCCCGTCCAGGACTGTATGAACAAGAACCGGGCCAGCACGGCCAACACAGTACCACAGGCAAGAATACATAGTACTACACCGATGGAGGCTCAGATAACACAGATAGAAAGAGCACACAAGGGAAATTCCTTCAAAAGGCATTTTCTGCCACAAGAACTCAATATCATGTGGTTAGCAAAGACCTGCATTGTATACCGGTGACTGAATAGCAACACAGCATATTTGACAATAAGAAGCCAACAGAATTAAAAGCTAAATTTACTCCCACGTGAATGTCCTCGTATGGTGGGATCCACTTGTAGATGATCCGTCGGGCTCATTCATAAACATTCCCTGAAAATGGACGGTCGAGTTTTTGCTACCATGGGAATCCATATCAAACCCTACTGGCTTGCTTTCAACTTCTTGAGGATACGAGTACTGGCCTAGACCGATGTACTGCAGGCTGTTAACTGACTGCGCATGGGGGAGTACTGGATCAGGCTGCACCACATGGTCCAAACCGAATTCCCGAGTAACAGCAGGGGCCGATGACAGAAGAGAGAGAGCACGATCAGAGTCAACGACCTGATTTAACCCATCAGAATAAATATTTTGGCTGCAGGTATTATTACTTCCTGATGCAGCATTCGGATCAAGAAGAGGTTGGCAGATGGAAATTTCTTGGATACTTTGGTGAGTGCTTTGCAAGAATTGAAATTGATTTGCTCCCTTAAAGCTATGAGCTGAGCCTTCAGGAAACGTATGTTGTCTCTCCATGTAATTCAAGTGTGGTTGATTGTTGTATAGAACCATATTAGTCTCAGTTTTCACAACCCGGGCCCAAGATGAGCTCACAACGGGATTTGGAAGTATTTCTGGGTTACTAAATGAGAGAACTTGCGTACCTGCAGCAACAAGACAGTTCATACAAACAAACAAATGCTATCATGTCATGTTTGGCTAAGCTTAAAAAGTTTACTTATAAGTAAAAAAGTAAGTATTAAAATAAAAATAAACTTTTTATTGGTCGAAGTTGGATAGAAGCAAGTTACTTATTTTGATATTAAAACGAGAGTTACTTTTACAATAAGTGGCCTTTTTTATTTGAACATAAGAAAAGAGTGAGTTATCAAAACATGTTTGGAAACAAAAAATGAACTTTTACTTATTTTTGAACTTAGCCAACATGCTCTGAATGAGTCAATTTGACGGAAGTATCGCATTTCAAGTTTGTTCACGTAGAAATATGATATGCGAACATGCAAGCAAACAAACAAATGCTATCAAGTCTTCAACAAAAATAAAAATATAAAAACATACATTTTAATCGATAATTCTAACCTTGCTGGCCGGGAAACACCAATCCAGAACTTCTGGAGAGAGTGTCAGGCTGCGGCTTCCTCCGCCGCCTGTTGTGGCCATCAAGGCGTTTCCTGCAGCTTCTCTTCCCCTCGTCAAACTCTACCAAGGAATGAAACCTGCAAAATTGACATAAATAGAATTTACATGCAATAAAATACTTCAAATCTAAACTGAACCCAGGATTAACACCAGCTACATAGTCCACGATCAAGACCAAAGTTCAGGGTGCTTATTAGGTCAGAGAACTAGAGGCACTTCAATAACTCCGAGAGCTCCGTCCAAGTTAGTCAACTAGGTCACAGAATATCATCCTAATTTCGTAAAAATGACTGCTTGGCTCCCCTTTTACCAAACTAATATTTATCCAACCCATTTTCATTTTAATACATAGATTTGATGCCAATGCATTCTTGATCACAAAGCCATGACATTAGTCTCAAGAAAAAAGAAGTGCATTTCCACATAAAGGGGGAACGGGAAATAGGAGTTCAAGCTCCAAAAAAAAAAAAGATAAATACAATTGACTCCAGAATGCTGATCACCAAATAGATGTTCATTGCAGGGCAAGAGAACTCCACGAGTGCCCTTCAAAATTAGTGGAATGTAAATTTGAACTAGTCCTTCACAATGAAATTGAGGGAGAATAGCCAAGAAAATTTACAGATACAATCAGAAAGGATGAATTTTGGAAGGTGATGAAAATAGAATTTGTAGCATTATAATTTGGGGAAATCTAAACAGGATTTAATACAGTCAAATATGGTAATGTTGGTTGAGATAAGTAAAAAGTTGCACTCGAAAAATTGATGCTAACTTGAGAATAAGGGAGACAACTCAAGTTATGGGAATAGTCGTGAATTAAAACCCGGGATTAAAGAAAGAGAATGTAAGAAAATGGCTGCATGTAAATATATCCATCTCAAAACCCATTTATGAATTCCAACAAGCACATTAGGAAGGTGTCATTAGAACAATAAGAAGCCTATATATGCCACAACAGTATACAATCAACAAAAGTTTCTATAATTGCCCATCAAAACATAATCTGCTAACACAATTAAACAACGTTGTTAGACTATGTGGAGCCTAATTATCGTTCACTTGGTGAACAAAATTAGTGAAAAACATTACTAAGGGGTATATTGGGTAGTCCATACATATACAAAGCCACCTTTAATATTCCTACTATATATAAAGGATTTTAGAGGGAAGCCGCTTCCATAATAAGATAGGTATGAGATCCTTTCTATAGTTGTTCTTCATTGTAGTGAAAAATCTTAAGCAGCAAATGGATATAGACATTGAGGGTAAAAAACTATAAACGGTGTGCATGCTTTGCGTACTTCAGATTTTGTTTTTAATACTTATTGATCTCGGAACTTGGATTTTGGTTTAATCCCAGACACATACATGAACAAAATTACATTATTACCATGTAGATGATTCTGTTTACATAGAATCATACAGCAGTTTTGAAAGCATTTTGCTTGCTGCGTGTAATATTGATCTATAAACAAACTTCTTGTCAATCCACTTGCGAACACGGTGCTTCAAATGTCGTGAGGGCCTAAGCAGACTAATGCGACAATGGCACAAAATGCTTAAGGATCAGATGACAGAAAGAATTACGACAATATGTTCTCCATTAGTTATATTTGGAAAAATGTGTAAAAAGTTCGGGATAGTATATACCAAATCATAAGTTATGACCATAATTTATAAAATTTACCTGCTGCACTGTTGACAAAACCGCTGCTCTCGACCCCCGATGGTGACCTTTGCAGTTTTTGAGTGTATCTCGCAGACTTTATGGCGCCGGTGATACTCTCGACACAGGCTTAGGTCTGCATGACATCCATCAACCAAGCACTGAGCAACTTGGGTAACATTTCCGGGCGCCTTGGCCCTTTTTGATGATCCAGAAAATGGCGATGATTCCATCGAAAAGTCCTGGAAGATTACAAATCCTTTCTACTTCCAAACCCTCAATCCCAACAACTTTTTAATTCTATGATTTAACCCCAATACTCTCTATACTTCTAAGTTGCTGGCCAGGTATTAACAGTGCTGGAAAACTGAAAACAGGGCAATGGTTTTTCTCCAAATCAGCCAAGTTACGATTTTTCGCCACAAAACAGCTCACAAACTCTTTTTTCTCTCAATCAAGCTATTCCTACATTGATCCTCCATTGACCCTCAATAACATCCTTTCCGTGCTCATCCACCGGTAAAACATCAAGCAAGTCTGAATAGCCATGTTAAAAAAAAATAACAAACAAAGAGTAAGATTGATTAATCCAATCTATAACCCCAGCAGGCTAATGTTGAACACAACAGCTATATAGGCCATATTCCAAATATATTAACATGTCAATCAGAAGAGAACTCAATAGGCAATTCTTTAAATTGACATTCCAATTAAAATCTACAAGAATCAGCATACCAAAAAGGAGATAGAGTTCCATTAATCGTTTACTTCAAATCTTCAACTTTAGAAATTGCTAATACAGCTTCAAGACACAGTCTACTCTTAAAGTACTTGTATTTTACCCAAATTAGAAGCAGACTTTTTTTTTATTCTTTTGGGGAATTATCAGTGTTCAAGTAACAAAATTGATGATTGAACGGTCTTCTTTTTCAACAGGGTAATTTTTCTAACTTTTTACGTATGACAGTCAGATAAAAACTGGGATTTTGGAGGAAAGTTTAAAAATGGCAGTAGTTTCACAAACCCAACCCCCAACAACCCTACACCCACCGATAAGGCCCACATTTGGAAAACGAAAATTTTAATTTCAAATTCTGTATTTGTAAAACTAATATATTATCATGTAAAATTCTTAATCCCTGCCATTCAAAATAGACTCAGAAACTGAGACATTTTGATTTCAAATGGTAGAAACCCAGAAATACCCATTTCAAGAGGGGGAAAAAATATGCAGAGGGAACAGAAAACAAGGTAAAGGGCTCATCTGCAATTTTCTGCTACTGTGCAAAATTAAAAAAGATTAATGATGTGAAAAAGTTTAAACATTCCTTTTTTGGTGGGGTTTTTGGGGGGGATTAAAGAAAAAAAACTGAAACTTGAAGAAGACTACTGTCGGCGGGTGTGTGTGAGTGTATGAGAGAGAGAGGGAGAGTACCTCAAAAATCAAGCTGAAAGTCTGCTAAAATTTTGCCTATGCTAAGTACCCAATTAGATGAAATTGGAAAGAAGACATGGGAGAATGCATAAAGTTAAAGAAATTGAAGCAAGGTAAAGCAGCATAATACGTACAAGAGAATTAAATTGAAGAGAGAGAAGTTAAGAGAGATAAAAACTTACAGACAGGTGGAAAAGAAGATGACTGGCTTTAGTCTTCTCAGCCATTGATTCTCTGACAACGACTCCATTATAGATGTCCCAGTAAAGTGGCAACTGGCAAAAAGATAGATAAGAATAGTGTGTGTGTGTGTGTGTGTGAGAGAGAGAGAGAGTAGTAGTAGTATAGGGGGGAGTAGAGTAGGGTATAAGAAAAGGTTACAGCTTACAGGTTATAGATGAACAAGAACATATGCATAAATCTCACACAAAACCAATAATGGATATTGCATACACATATACATAATACATACACAATTTTTTGTGTGTGGGTTGGGGTTGGGGGTTGTGTGGGGGGTTGGGGAGAAGAAAAAGGAGACAGAAGTGAAGGTAGACTGGTAGAGTATATCTATGGATTTCGATCAAAAAAAGTATATCTATGGATGAATTATACATAGATACATGTATAAAACATGTATACAATATATGGGAAAATTTTCACTCATAGTCCCCAAACATTACCATTTGCCTCACTGAGTCCTCATTTATTTTTTGTCACATTTAGGTCCCCCAATGTCCTTATTAGTGCACATAAGAACAAATGGACACAAATTGTTCAACTATAGATCAAATGGTTACTTGAAAGGCACGCAAATCATTTTATTCGAGGTATTTCTACTTATCTATAACTTAAGCTTTTCATTCTTTCCAGTAAATATTTGATGGAAAGTTATACGTTTTCGTCTATTTATTTTTATATGCATAAAAAACACAGTTTGAGGAATTAAATGCAACCAAAAAATGAAAGGGAAATCCAAGTGCAATTAGTTGTAATGAACAAGAATTATACATACATACATGTACAAGACATGTATATAAATATATAGGAAGACTTTCCCCAATAGTCTTCCAAACATTACTACTTATCGCACTTTGGAACCTCATTTACTTTTTTTGTCACATTTAGGTCCCCCCGACTATCTTTCTTGGTGAAAGTAAGAACAAATAGACATAAATTATTTAATTTTCTGTCAAATAGTTACTTGAAAAGCATACGAGCCATTTAATTATAAGAGTATTTATGTCTACTCATAACCAAAGCTTCCATTCTTTCAAGTGATTATTTAACAGAGAGTTGAACGATTTCGTCTATTTATCCTTACTTGCAAAAAAAAAAAAAAAATAGTTAAATGCTACCAAAAAAATGAATGGAGATTCAAGTGCAATATGTTTGGAGAATGTGGTGCAAATTTTCCTAATATATAGTATAGGGGTGGCTGCTGGTGGTGGAGGAGGGGGTTGGGGTGGTTGGCGAGGTAGGAATGATTTTTAAGTTTGTGGGTTTTCTCTCACACACAGTACGGGTGTGTGTGTGTGTGTGTGTGTGTGTGTGTGTGTGAGAGAGAGAGAGAGAGAGAGAGAGAGAGAGAGATTAATTTTACTACTTTTAAAGTTAACTCCAGTTTCCTTTTGAGGCTAATTGCCTTGTAAGAAGTGATTAAAATAATATGAAAGCATTTAGATTAAGAAAAGGAAAAGATGTCCCATAAACGAGTGGCAAAGAAAGGGACAGGGTGTTTGTAGCTATCACTATTTATGTGAGATTTTTAAAAAAAAAGTACAAATGAGTGCTTATACTCGGTGTCTCACGGGTCACATTCTTTCCCTTTATTGCCCTCGTTTGAACCCATATATTAAAGATTTGACAAATTTTATATTTTTTTTTTAAATCAAAAATTAAAATGGGATGTAAAAATATAGATAAAGTTTCTTCGTATCTTTCTTTCGTAAAATATTTAGTATGCAGTGCATTGTTCTTTTATATTATTTTCACAAGCATTTTTTAGTAAGATTTCATGCATGAGCTGCGTAAATGCAATACTCCATGCACAAGACTTTATCTCTGATATCAACTGATGTAGACTGAATTCTTTAAAGACTAAGAGACGCAATAAAACCACTTTTATTGGAGGTGAACAAAAAATTTCAAAATCGCCAATTGAATTGAAACCATTAGTTTGGATGTACGTATATCCATCAACATTTCGATTTTAAATCGAATTAAACCGTTTAGATATTTTTCAGTTTAAGTTTTGATATTTAAAACTCGTTTGAACCAGACCGAACCATTTACAACAAAACATAATAATAATAATAAATTAAACCACTTTTTAGAAGAACACAATTGTCATGAGACAATTTTACTTTATTTTTCAAAAGTATTTATAAAGTTTTTGAAGAGTTTCTATGATACAATATTGAAAATTAGTGGTTCTTTAAATGATGTCCAACACCTTTTTTTTTAAAAAAAAATATGTGAAAATCATATCGAGATGAATGAATTAAGTAAAGAACTAAATAGTTTGATGAGATTGATGACAATATAAACTTACTTCTATTTTTTATCTTAGCTTAAATTATAATTTAAGGATGTGTTCAATTTTGATTAAAATTAGATTTTTTTTGTAAAAATTGATGAAATGTGTAGTTGAAAAGTAGTAAAAAGTTGTGCGTTCACAAAATGAATAGTTAAATTTAATTATTGACTTTGACTTCAATTTTTTATTAATATTTTAAGTGAAATCAAACAAGCTCTAAATTAATTAAATATATTTTTTATCTATATATTTTATAGGATCTATAATTTACTACCACTTATTATTCACATTACTCAGAACTTAAATTTCAACATCGCATATATGCACCTAGATTTGAGTAGTCCCAATTGCATGATTGATCCTTTCGGCCGTTGATTAATTAATGATGGGTCCCAATGCTTTTTTGGGACATATAATTGTGCCCCAAAGCTACTCAGACCACAAATGGCAAAACAGTATCATGACCTATAAAACAACAAAAATATGCTGACAATCCAACGACTATTTATTATTTTAATTCTGATTATTGCTTATAAGTTGTAATTGATGGAGTTTAATTAAGAGCACGTTTGGTATAGACTATAAATCAAAAATTAGTTTTTTGAGCCAACCATTATTGATTTTTACAAATTTTTTAAGGTGAAATGACAAAAATTTTAAAAATTTAAAAAATCAATAATGGTATGCTAAGAAATCAATTTTTGGTTTATAATCCATACCAAACAGGTCTAACTAGCATGTTTTGACTCTCACAGTTGAATAATTTAACAGAAATAATTACTCTCTTCGTCTTATAAATATAAACTTACTTATATTTTTACAAAGATTAAAAAATCTAATTATTACAGTTGGAACAATAAATTTTACTTATTTTTTCTAATATACTCCTACATTAATATAATCATAGTTCATATTTATAGGTAAACAAGACACGTAAATATGGACATATTAGAAAACTAATAAATTAACTATACTTTAAAGTTTCAACAAAAAAAAGTGAACTATAATTTGAGACAGGTGAATAAAGAAAGTGAGAGTATGTTTCTCAGTGCTTATAAGTACTTAAGCTGATCAAACATCATTTTTATTCACACATTTTTTAGGAACCACAATTTTTATCCATAAATTTCGTAAGATTCCCTACTTATAATATATATAAAAATTTACTAAATATACTTTAAATATATCTTTATGAAACGAAAAGAGTATAATTTCTCTTACAAAAATTGACTTAATACGCGTTTGATTGGAGGAATGTAGAAAAGAAAACAATTTCCATGTAAGTTAGAAAATAAAATCTCATCCCCCCAAGAAAATATTTTTCATGGAATTGGCCAAAAACAAACTTAAAGTCGTTGTACCCTAGAATTTATGGTGTGTTTGATTGACACATTTTCCATGGAAAATGTCACATCCATGGAAAATGTTGTCACATCCATGGATTTTCTTTTTTATATTTGGTTGTTTGATTGCACATGGAAAAGAAAATTGATTTTCAATGTACAATCACTTTAAGCACATTTTTTTCCACTTTCTTGAAAAAAAATTTCTCACATATTTAGTAGAATTTATTTTCCACATTATATGGAAAATATTTTCATTTTCCACCATTTTCCATGCACACCAATCAAACACACCCTTATTTTCCTTTTCCACCTTATATCAAACAACTAAAATAAGAAAATGACATTTTCTATGGAAAATTGTGTAATCAAACGGACTCTAATTAAACTTTTGTTTGCTTATAAGCTACTTTTGATGCTTGGAAAAATAAAAAACCTAGAAAGTGGTACCATTTTCTAAATAAAGTTGTTGAGACAACTTCAACTCCTTAAAACATGGTTCTAAATAGAATATTAAGAACGTGGAAAACACAATCATGTGTTGTCAAGTTTCACGTGATTTTCAAATTTTCTCGTAATTCAAAGACTAAAATATTAATATTTTTTATATTGTATTATTATTGTGATCTATCGTTGAAATTGAATTACTCAATACGATTCGTAGAAATTATGATCTGGCATTGTTGTCTAATATGAAATAGGACTTAGTACAAGAATTGAAATCATGATTAAATATTAAAATTATGTAAAATTAAAGTGTCTGAACACTCAAAACTCGATTTCTTATTACAATGGAAAAAATTAAGAATTATATTTACAATCATTCTTATGGGGCTGGGGTTGGGGTTGGGGTTGGGGCTGGGGCTGGAGTTGGTGGGGGTGGGGGGGTAAATAAAATAAAATAAGTAGTTTGAGAAAAAAAAAATAGAAATCTATGTATATATCCTCAAGAAAATAAAAGAAAAGTTAAAATATTTTCTTTGCATTTTAATTTTGAATTTTGAATTCATTTTTAATTTTCTGTTTTGAGAGTATATTTTAATATTGCCGAAAACGCATTTGGTTTGTTATTTTGAAAAATTATTTCTAAAAATAGAAAAGTGAAAACACGTTGTGTTTAGAATTTTGAAAAATTATTTTATATTATTTTATTCAATGAATTTGATTATTCAGTAAAATATAACAATTTTATACTAATATATGATAAAATAATATATACATTTTAAAGTAAGCGGATCTTACAATATTTTTTTTACAAAAATAAAATAAAATAGAAAATAAAAAAATTAATAAAATAGAAAATAAAAAAAATTAATGACGTGGACTGATAATTTTAATCAATTTTTATTTTTTTATTTAAATAATCAATAAGGCTTGAAGACATTAGAATTTTAATTTTTATAGAATTCTACTTTTTATTTGGAATTTTTACTTTTTTTTAGAATTTTATTTTTGAAGACATTAGAATTTTAATTTTAAAAATTTTAATTTATCTTTTTTCTTCTGAAAACACTCAAAACGTCAAAAATGTGTTTTGAGTTTTGTATTATAAATTTAAATTTATTTTCAAAAACAATAAACAAATTTTTGATATTTTGCAAAACTGATAAAAAGAACTCTGAAAATAGAAAATAGAAAATAGAAAGGACCATACTAATTTCAAAATAAAACAAAAATGTTATTTAAAGTTCATTATTGAAGAGAGAGAATTTTTATAAGGATATTCTAGCCGAATCTTCTGGTAAATAGAATCATCAAAAAGTGGTATAATTTTTAGGGTTAATTACACTAATGGTCCCCATTCTTTCACGTTTGTAACGATTTCATCCCCATTCTTTTTTTTAGCTAATATCATCCCCATTCTTCCATTTATTCTCACATAGGGTCCCCACTCACGGAATCCGTCTATTTCCACCGTTATCTGGGTTCGCACTCCCTTTTTTATCAATTTAAAATGAGGGCATTTTAGACAGATCCCAAAATATTTCTTTCTTCCCTCCATTTGTCAACTACATGACGTGGGATGTCTTATATTAATGGTGAAGTTCTGATTTGTTCTTTTGTCTCTCATCTGACATCTCTCTTGTACTATTTTCTTCATTCTTCTCTCCTCAACTTTGTTCTCCGTTCTGTGTTGTGTCATTGCAACCAAGATATGGAAGGTAGAACATGCAGATGTGGTCATGTTATGGATCTGAAGACTTCTTGGACTGATGCAAACCCAGGAAGAAGATTCTTCGTCTGTGACCAAAAGGTATCATTTAGCATAAATGACCGGTGTTTTTGGTTGAATCTCTAATTAAAATGTGTCTTCTTGTAGGGAGATTGTTGTAGATGCTTTGTGTGGTATGACCCACCAATATGTGACCGATCAAAGGTAGTCATTCCAGGTTTGTTGAGGTCAACACGAAGATTGGAATACGAGATCTCTACTTTACAAGCAGCTAATAGAAGATTGGCAGCAGAGAACATTCGATTAGAAGCTGGTAATACAAGTGTTGAATCTGACAACATAACACTACAAGCTGAGAATAGAAGATTAGAAGTAGTGAATGGAAAATTGCGTGCTGAGAACAGAAGACAAGCACAAAATCAAACATCGGCAGCTGGAAGCAGTCGAAGATGGATTTTTTTTGCTATAATTTTGTTGTTTGGAGTCTGGGTATTCATTTACTAAGTTACGTGTCTGTAGTAAAAGGGAAAAATGTTAAGTTTCAATTTTCAATCAAATGAAATGACGATGCTGTTAATCTGTTAATTTTCAAGTCTTCAATGGAATGAATGTACACAGCAATAAGTTGACATTTGAAGGGATGATACATTCTGATTGATTGTTGAGGAATAGGGGATGTATATTGAGAATCAAGGTAAAGAATGGGGACCTTTCATGTAAATGTTTGTAAAGAATGAGGACCTGTACTGTTTTTAAACGTAAAGAATGGGGATGATATCTGTGAATGAAGCTAAAGAATGGGGACGTACACTATGACTAAATGTAAAGAATTGGAACCTGATGAGCTATATATTTCAAAGAAAAAATTGAACATATCTGCTTTGTTTTGCATTAAAAACCAGCAAAATCAACATTCCACATAAACCAACAAAATCAACACCCTAAACAACATCCAAAACCAACAAAATTCAACATTCCACAGCCGACAACATCCCAGCAACATCCACAAAGCAAAAAACTGACCTAAAACAGAAGCAACTAACAAAAAAATTTCCATTCATCACCATCAAAACACAACCATGTCAACCAAAGTGATCTAAAACAGCAGCAATACTTATCCACAACATCAAAATGGCATGTACTTACTAAGGACAAAACAAAAAAAAAATACATGCACTTCAGATTCCACAAAATGTACAGCATCTTCTTTTTCTTCTGCTGACGTTTTCAGGCCTTCTTCTTCTTCTTTTTCGCTTGCTTGGCTTCGGTGCTCCCTGTTGTAGATATCTTGCAACTACGTTTGTTGTGTCCAGTTTGTCCACATTTTTTACAAGACATACGAATACCAAACCTGCGACGTTTATTGCTTGATGAAGGTGCCTCATCAACTTCTCTTCTTCTTACTTTCTTCGGCCTTCCAGGTTGTTTACGATGAGGTGGTGGGTTTATCGGATTTTGATTGCTGTCTGTCCAAAATTGTGGACCCGCCATTGGACAAATTACTGGATGATAAGCCTTTACGAATGACTCTTTACTATAGCACATGTCCACGTAATCTTCAAGTCGTAAATTGCATTTCATAATGGAGCTAATTGCATGGGCACATGGCAGCCCTGAAAGCTGGATCTTCCTACACGTGCATGTTCTTTTTCGTAAATCAACAGCATAGATGAATCCAGTAGTATTATCTCTCACCTCAAACTGCCTGTCTCCAGCATAGGTAGGTTGACAGTACCTTGATTCTTCCTTTGTCTTCTCCAGAATTTTCTGAACTTTTGGGCCAAAAGGATGAACCCATTTCGTAACATTTTCTCTCCTTGTGGCCAAGCGTGTCATTAAGTAGTACCTTATTTTTTCCAGCAAACAAATGATTGGTTTGTCACGCGCTTGTACAATGGCTGCATTGAAGGACTCACACAGATTATTCATCATGATGTCACACTTGTTCGTGTCTCTAAAATGTGAGCGACTCCATTGACTTGCCGGCTTGTTAGCCAACCAATTATAAGCATCCACATTTTCTTGTTTCATTCTCTCCAATTCAACCTTCAACTGTGCCTCCGTAGTTGACCTTGCAGTGGCCCACAACATTCGTTTCAATGCCAACCCACTGAACTTGATCCTGAAATTGGCGTACACAAAAACGATGCTCGGCATTTTCACAACACGACTCCAAAGCATCTACTAAACCCTTTTGTTTGTCGCTAATGAATGTCCAACCATAATTGTTACCAACTCCCGCATCATCAAGTAAAATTTCAACAAACCATTTCCAACTGCTCGAGTTTTCACTCTCCACAACCGCATACGCTAGCGGATACATTCCGTTGTCAGCATCAATCCCAACCGCAGTCAGCATGTGCCCACCATTTTCACCCTTTAAGAAACACCCATCTAATCCAATCACTCGTCTACACCCCGATCGAAACCCTTCTTTCAAAGCTCCTAAACAAATATACATCCGTCTAAATTCTCTAACATCCCCTACCATTTCTGTGTTTAAAACAACAGTGCTCCCAACATTACTCTTTCGCAACTCTTCCATATAATCAGAGAGTAATTTGTATTGTTCATTGTTCGACCCTCTAATTGCCTCCAAACACTTGGTACGAGTCCTATAAAATTAAGACCTAGATGCATTGACCGTGCAATCTTTCTTCACTATGTCCTCGAAACTGTTAAATGTCAAATTCGGCTGATGTCTAAACATGTCCACATACTTAGTTGAGAAAAAATTTGAAGTGGCATGCTTATTCTCAAAAACCATGGCACAATTGTGATTTATATCCAGTGTGTTGATTCGAAATGTAGTTGTCCTTGGTATCACCCTCGCATATAATACCCATGGACATCCCTCCACACACTTAGCCCGTAAACGAATCTTATCGTCCTTAACAAACCTTATAGCTCAACCATGCTTCACGGAGTACTGTTTTATCAAATTCTTCAACTGCGCTTGGTTTCAAATTGCAATCCTGCATGTATACAAACACAGAGACAATTCAGAAGGATAGAAATCATTCGAATGTAAAGAATGGGGACTAAAATTTCAGATGAATTACCTATCTGAAATTGTGGATCTTCATTGTCAGCTCTACCGGAGTAGACATTCTCACGCTTCTTTCTTATCCCGCACCCTTCGGAATCACTGTCTAAACTCTTCAACTCATCGGAATCATCATCTTCACTGCCATCATGCACTATCAGTGTGTCATCATCCCAAGTGTAATGTGTCTCAAAATTGGCATCATCATTCAAAATAGGAACCTCCTGCTCGTAGTCCGAGTCATTAAATTCTTCATCATGTTCTTCATCAGGTATTTCATTATGTTCTTCATCAGGTACTTCATCTCCTTGTTCACCATTACCGCTACCTTCATGTTCTTCATTTTGGTCCACAATATCAGCTTCTTCATTCTGATCAACAACATCAGCTTCTGCATTTTGTTCGTCACCATGTTGTCTAACCTCATGTTGTTCATTTCGGTGATCATCAAATCCTACATTCCAGTCAAATAAATCCTCAAACTGAATCCCGTAGTCCTCATTGTTAGTTAATATTTCCTCCCACTGCCTTACTTCTTCCGCGTAATCACTGTTACCACTAACATCATCTTGCGATATCACCGGAGGTTGTGAGCCCGACAATGGCTGACTTTCAGCAATATCTACTGAGTCTCTTTCAACTTCAACAATATATTCATCACATTCTTCATCAACCTCTTCCACAATTGGCTCAATCGGTGTCCCAAAATGATGTTTTTCCGCATCAATATCATCTACTTCTGTGATTTCTACATTTTTCTCAAATGTTATACTTAAGCGTGGTGCTGGTGGGGGAATGAAATACACTTCAATAATCCTAGAAAAACTAAGGTCTTCAAGCATACCCAACACATCTTTGTCACTCATCAACCTCATCAACCCGTCAGCGAGGGACAACTTTGGCCTTCTATACACATATCCTAACGGTTGAGAAAGCCCTAGAGACTCAGCGATACAGTCTATTTCAAATTTCGAAAAATAATCAACATCAATATCATCAATGAAATCAACTTCGCCATGGGAATAGAACACGTTCCTCATCCTTTCGAAAAATGTCCCTCCGTGAAAGCATTTCATTGTGAACAAACGCGGTTCATCTTCTTCTGCTTCAAACAACAAACATAACACAATATTTAGTGAATCAATCATTGCAATAGGGGTTATTTTTTACAAAAAATAATACTTTTGAAATGTAAAAAACAGAATTTCTGAAACTTACTGTATTGTGGAATACTATTGGCCTCTCTACGAAATCGCATTTTTGGGTTTGAAAAATGTACACGATGGAGATGATGAACGGAAGTTTTTGTAATCACTTTTTGTACAACAAAGACCACAAACCCAAGCGAACTGGGGTTCCCAGGATGGAGATGATGAACAGAAGTTTTAGGAATATGAACAGTCGTTTGAGTGTGTATGGCACGCTAAGTCTGTAGTTTTATGGGAAGAAAGAAATATTTTGGGATCTGTCTAAAATGCCCTCGTTTTAAATTGATAAAAAAGGGAGTGCGAACCCAGATAACGGTAGAAATAGACGGATTCCGTGAGTGGGGACCCTATGTGAGAATAAATGGAAGAATGAGGATGATATTAGCTAAAAAAAAGAATGGGGATGAAATCGTTACAAACGTGAAAGAATGGGGACCATTAGTGTAATTAACTCTAATTTTTATTATGTTAATTTCTTTATTTTTAAATATTATTTTTGTAATATTAAAAAATACATATAAATGGACCCGCACAAATTTGCCGGCTATTTCTAATTATATTCTTAAACTCTAACTGATTGTGTAAACAAATAATAACAAACATATAAACACTCGCAACCTAATTTTTTACCCACGGTAGGTAGGAAATATAATATCTATCGGTGAAGTAGTTAAACATGATTGGTAAAAATCATGAGTGTGAAATCATGAATTACTAACCATGTGATGCCACATCAGCGTGGACATTATAAGTGGGTAGGATTAGTGGATAAAAAATCAAGACTAATAAACACTTTTCCTCCATAAATATCCAATTTTAGCACGATATTTTTATCTAAATTTTTTGTTGAATGTCAATATTTTATGTTAGACTTAATATACATAAATAATAAAATATAATTTATTTATTAATTTAATTGGAAATAGAAAAAACAACGGTAGAAGATTGAAATTTAAATTAGGGAGAAAACAGATTAATCAAACTGAGGCCTATGTATTCACATTGTCCCTAAAATAAATTCGCCCCCTCACCGTAATTGCTTAAGGAATATTGTATGTCTGTTTATCAGGATACAACGGTGGAAGCAGCAGCAAGTTTAGCACAAGAACTTTATGCTCTGACGAACTGAATTAAGTAACGAATAAATCACCAAGTACTAAAAGTTTATGAAAAAAAAAACGAATTGAGCATAACAGTGATTTTTTTTTTTTTTTTTTTTACTGTCAACAAAGACAGCTGAAAAAACCATGTGTTGATTGTAGAAATTCGGACCTGTTTACATAAGCTTCCAAGTAACCTTTCAATCCCACCATAAACAGGTAAATTTCAGGTGTTATAGAATTAATATCTTAATTAACCCAGCATTAACAGCACAGAAAATCAATAGAGAAATTGGAAGGTATGAAAATAAATTAAAAATTAAATGGAAATAAATGACAAAATATAGAGCCCCTAATTGGCCAATTTCAGTTTGACATTCGTGTACGTAGGTCACACTCGCACATAAGTTCTATGGTCTGATGTGTAAATCAAACCATGATTTCACCATCTATGGACGCACGCAAGAGATAGCCTTTATACCACACAATATTACACATTTGTAAATTGTAGCCATTTAAATATTAATTAACCTTTCATCATTTTTTCAATGTGTGATAACCCACTCATTTTTCCTTTCCACTATTTTTCAAACTCCACTTTGAGCTTCAATTTTTCATTCACCCGATGATCAATTCTGTCAAGTAAATATATAATTTTGATATTTATACGGAGGAGAACACGAATCTACTTTTATCTTCTTTATTGAAGAAACGGGTCCCACACAAAACTATACTCAAACATGGCATAATATCACTAATTTTTCAACAATCTCCCATATGAATGGAGTTGACAGAGACACGAAAAACTTGATGATAAAATTCAACGGTTGAAACCTACATAGAAAATGTAGGTATTACCATTTGAACCTTTTTTTGTAAGAGTACATGTACTTTACTAGTTGACGAGTAGACGCGATGTCTTTGAACTATTCTGCCCTTAGTGTAAACGATGATATACATCACACAGGATTCTTCCTAACACAATTCAATTCTCATTGTTATGTTTGTTTTGTGGCCATGAACATACGCTTGGTTCTGTAAGAGTTTCTAAGAATTGGGCCCTACACAATTTCTTTAGAAGCGGCCCCATTCTCTCTCACATAAGTGATTTCTTAATTAAGAGTAACCCGCATTACTCTACTTGAATTTTCGACGCATAAGAATCATTAAAAGTCTGTTGCTTATCATGTTACCCATGGGCATCACTGTTACATTATAAGAATTGATAGGAGAGAACCACCACATTGATCTGATTAAGTCTTTACAATTAAGTTGTCCATTTGAACCTACATCTTGGGATCTCCTGTCAACTAGGTTCGAGTTTGCATTGTATCAACTAATTCTTTCAAAAGCTTAAGTCACATTCATCTCGATAACTTTCCATCCAACTCTCTATTTAACCATTTGGTTAGCAGATGATCAAGGTTATCCTTCGACTTCACATAGTCAACAGAAATAATTCCAGTTGAGAGTAGTTGTCTGGTGGTATTATGTCTACGACGTATGTGTCCAGACTTGCCATTATACATATTGTTATGTGTCCTTCCAATTGTAGATTGACTAACACAATATATGCAAATTGCTGGCATAGACTTTGGCTATCTCAAAATATCCTCTAAGAATTAGGATAGCTATTTAACCTCTTCACCACACTTGTCTAGGGCTATAAACTCAAATTCCATATTGAATCTAGCTATAACCATCTATTTTAAGAATTTCCATGAAACAGCTGTACATCATAATGTGAACACAAATACACTTGTAAACTTCGAGTATTTTATATCAGATATCCAATTAGTATCAATATATCCTTCAATAAACGCGGGATATATGGTATAATGATGCCCACAATCACGAGTATATCTTAAGTACCTTAGTATTCTTACTATTCCTTTCCAGTGATCAATTCCTGGATTACTCGTGTATCTACTCAATTTACTAACTGTATAGGCTATGTCTAGTATTGTATAACTCATTAAGTATATTAGATTTTCGATAATTCTAGAGTACTCTATTTGAGAAATATTCTCACATCTATTTTTTTTATAGATGCTGACTTGTATATATTGGTGTTCTAGCTATGCCAGAATCATCTTTGTTGAATTTTTCAAAAATTTTGTCCACATGATGTGACTGGCTTAGATGAAGTTCATATGATGTTTTTGAAATTTTTATTCTAAGTATCACGTCAGCGAAAACATATATCTTTCATATCAAATATTGAATTCAACATGTTTTTAGTATATTTAATCATCTTAGCATCACTACCAACAATAAGCATGCCATCAACTTAAAGATATAAAATGAAATAGCTATTTTCTGTGTCGTTTACATGAACGCACTTGTTACATTCGTTGATTTTATATCCACATTCCATCATGACATTATCAAAATTTTCTTGCCATTGTTTTGGTGCTTGTTTCAAGCTATACAATGACTTCGCAAATTTATAGATTTTATTTTCTTGCCCTTGGTAGAAAAACCCTCAGGTTGTTCCATGTAAATTTCTATTTAGAAAAGTAATGTTCACATCCATTTGATTTATTTCAAGATTTCGCAAAGCTGAAATGACAAGTATCATCCTAATGGAAGTTATTTTCGTTAGAGGAGAATATGTATCAAATTAATCAATGTCTTCTCATTGTCTGTAACCTTTAATCACAAGTCTAGCCTTATACTTATCGATTATTCCATCTGCTTTCATTTTCTTCTTGAAAATCTATTTGTATCCTAGTGGTTTGCATCTCGGAGAAAGATGCACTAGCTCCCATGTATAGTTTTGCAAAATAGAATCTATCTCACTTTTAATTGTCTCTTTCCATTAAGGTCCTTCTGAAGAGTTCACAGTTTCTTTAAAGTTTTGACTTTCAATTTCTATCATATAAGTCAAAATCTGGACCAAAAGATTTTTCTATTCTAGCTCTTTTGCTACGTCTTGATTCAACCTCCTCTTCTTCTTCTTCTTGTTCTTGGTCCGTTGTTTCATGTATCTGCTTAGAGGAGTTTGCTTCCTCTTTGGATCTGTATGAAAATACTTTTTCAAAAAATAAAGTATTTCTCGATTCCATTATCATGTATTTGTGTATGTCTGAAAGTTTAGATTAATACACAAGAAATCGATAAGCACTACTATTATGCGCATAACTAATAAAAATACAACCAAAAGTTTTATAACCTATTTTCACCTTCTTTGGTGTAGATACGACCACTTTTGCTAGACATTCTCACATTCGTAAGTATTTGTAGGAAGACTTCATTCCTTTCCATAACTCATAGGGGCGTATTTCCTCTATTTTTCGGGGTATCTTATTTAAAAGATAATTACCTAACAATACAGCTTCCTCCCACATGTTTAGAGACTAACTATAACTTAACAACATTGTATTCATAATTTCTTTAAATGTACGATTTTTTCGTTCAGCAATACCATTTTGCTGGGGTGAATAAGGTAATGTGGTTTCATGTGTAATTCAGTGTTGTGCACATAATTCAGCAAATGGTGATTCGTACTCATCACATCGGTCACTTCTTAACACATTAATCTTCTTGTTAAGTTGATTCTCAATCTCATTTTTATAAAGAACAAATTTCTCTATAACTTCGTCCTTACTTTTAAGTAGATACACATAATAGTATTTTGTATTATCATCAACAAAAGTAATGAAGTACTTGTTGTCACCTCTCGTTTGTATAGATTTTAAATCACATACGTCAATGTGAATTAAATCAAGTGGTTTTGTATTTCATTCAATAGATTGAAATGATGATATTGTCAATTTTGCAACAAATTGGAAGACTTAAGCAAGTAAGCAGAAAAATTATTTATTTTATTAATTTTTGGCTTAACCGTCATTACATTGAGCTTAAAAAGCCCATAGACACATAACCTTTTCTAACAAACATTCCACTATTAGACAAAATTGTGTTATTTGACTTAAACACCATATGGAAACCATGCTTGTTTATCCGATTTTCGGCACAAAAAGCACATTGTTAAGAGTTAGCTCTTTCTCAGACGTAATCTTCAAAACCACTTTGCCTTGGCCTTTAATTTCAGATGTAGTAGAATTTTCTATAAACAGTTTTTCTTTATTCTCAGTTGTTTCAAAAGAACTGAATAGCTCCGAGCAAATATGTCTTGTAGCACTGGTGTTAATCTACCATTCTCTTGAGTTTGATCCCACCAAATTCACCTTAAAAATTAGGGATAATTGTATCAAAGGTCCCTAATATTTCAGAATCGTTGGGGATATGTCTCTAACCTAAAATAATAGCATCAAACATCCCAACGTATGAAGAAATAGGCATTATATGTCCCTATTGATAGTTTCCATCTATTTTCTCTGTTAAAATCCAAAATTGGACTACACGCACTATATTTATCCAAAAAATACGATTGAAATTGCAGGGGTGAAACTGTCACTCCACTCTATACCTGGAATGTTCTATTTGCATGAAATTGAAAAGTGGTATCAGATAGTGCATGTTAGAATTTTTCCTATGTGTTATGGGATTACGAGTAAAATTTGTGGAATTTGAAAGATTTTGAATGTTCAAGAGGAAGAAAATATAGTTAGATACTTGGTATTTTGGTGGAAGGATCAACAAATTTTGAAAATTTGTTTTTGCTTTGCAGCGGTGATTGGGTATTGTCTTGAATTTTGATTATTTGCTTCAGCTTTGAAATGATTTGAAAGAGTGATGGTCGTGTTCATTAGAAAATCTATATGCTTTAAATCTAGAACTGCTTTAAATCTTCCACTTTTGATTTAATTTTTTTCGTTTGAAAATTACCAAAAATTTTGATCACAAAACTAGACACCGAATTCATGCAAAACCCACAAATCTATCGAATTTATATTTATATAGATACTTACATGTTGGGAAATAATGCTATCGATCTCCAACTGATATTGCTGTATTTGAGGCAAGATTTCTTCACCGACAAAAAATGGAAACTGAGAAATGTAATTGTTTTTCTGGGGTGCACCAAAATTAGATGTGGCATATAACTGATTCATGGATTCTCTTGAGTTCTTTCTTAGAGCCACCGTCAGTGGTAAGTTGTATGTGAGTCCACTTTTGGTGTTCACGGAAGTTTTCACCAGTTCACCTTCTCAAGAACCACCGCCTAGACCTCCCCAAAATCCTACCAGACCTGCGAGTAACAGGTTGTAGAGAATTTGCCTTTGGCACTGATGAATCAACCTCGACTCCCAATTCATCCTCCTATGCCGATGCCAATGCCTACCAGCACATCCTCCAACTGATGTTTGGAGAAATATAGCTTATATGCGCTACCTACAAAATTCAATCTTGGATCCAGGTTTCCAACAACCCTAGCCTCAATATCAACCTTGTTTGCAACCTCATGTTCTTGGTCAAAATCTAGCTCAGCCACCAGGTTTTGGTTTGTTATTCCTAACTTTACCCCTGCAACAATTTCAATCGTGTTTTTTGGATAAATATAGCTCGTGTAGTCCAATTTTGGATTTTAACGGAGAAAATGAATGGAAACTGTCAATAGGGACCTATGGTGCCTATTTTTTCATACGTTGAAGACGTTTGGTGCTATTATTTTAAGTTAGGGGCATATCTCCAACCATTCTGAAACGTTGGAGGACCTTTGATGCAATTATCCCTAGAAATTACTACAGCAAGGTTCATTTTAGACACATCATGTGCAATATCATCAACCACATTTGTTTCTTTCTCATTTTTTCTTCTTGGCAATTTGCACTCCGAAGATTTATGATCAACTTTGTCACAATTGTAGCGTTTTTTTTGGAAATTACTTTTTAGAAACTCTCCCTTTTGGACCCAGTTTCCTTCATTTCCCAGACAGTCCAAACCTTTTCTTGTTTGTTTTAGAACTTTGACCATGCTCTACAACATTTGATTTGGCCATTGGACGATTGAACTCTTTCTTTTTAGAACCTTTTTTATCTTCTTCAATTCGAAGTCTGATCAGTTTTTCAATGTTCATTTTTTCCCTTGTATTTCAGATAATTCTTGAAATATTTCCAAGCTGGACGCACCTTTTCATTCATTATTGCCACTTGAAAAGTTTAACTCAAAACCATCATCTCAGCATGAATCTCTTGCAAGATCATTTGAAGTTCTTGTACTTGACTGATTACGGTTTTTGAGTCAACCATTTTATAATCCAAGAAGCAGTCGATAATGAATTTCTTAGCCCATGTATCCTCGATTTTATATTTTCGGTCTAGAGACTATAATTCTTTTGCCGTTTTTATTGTACTATATTTATTGTATAGTGAATCTGTCAAACTATTCATGACATAATTTTAGCATAGAAAATTAAAATGTTTATAAGCTGCAAACCGTGTTGACAGCTTGTATGTCTTCCTCACCCTGTTTAAGTTTTAGAGCATCTTCAGTCAAGAATATCGTAAGATTCAAGGTGGTCAGATAAAACAGTATTTTCTGCTATCACCTTTTGAAATTCAATCCATTGAATTTCTCCAATTTTCTCCATGATTAATTGGAATAGTCACATGACCAGTTGGAGCCACATTTTAGGGCACAGCAAGACTTGGAACTTATGCCAGAGTCTGGTTCATAGATGGACTTGGTACAGTAGCCACAATTTGGTTATCAGTAGTCACAATTCCAGATGTAGGATCAGATGCTATTTCTGAAACACGAAATAAAAAATTAATATTTTTCAAATAAACTGCATGCAGAAAACAACCTGTTCGATTTTTTTCTTCTTTTCTGATCTATTTTAAGATTGTTAGACTTAATATATAGAAATAATAAAATATAATTTATTAATTAATTTAATTAGAAACAAAAAACAACTGCAGAAGATTAAAATTCAAATTAGGGAGAGAACAGACTAATCAATTCAGGCCTGTGTATTCACATTGTCCTTAAAATAGATTCGTCCCCACACCGTAAGTGCTCTGTCTCCCAGGATACAATGGTGGAAACAGCAGCAAGTTTAGTGCAATAACTTTCTGCACTGACGAACTGAATCAGAGTATCGAATAAATCACCAAGTATTGGAAGCTTATGAAAAAAAACGGATTGAGCAGAACACTAAATTTTTTTAGGACTGGAAACAAAGAGAGCTGAAAATTTTGTGTGTTGATTATGAAAATTCAGACCTATTTATATAGGCTCTCATGTGACATTTCAATCCCACCATTAACATGTATGTTTTAGATGTTACATAATTAATATTTGAATTAACTCAGTATTAACAGCATATGAAATCAATAGAGAAGTTGAAAAGTCTGGAAATAAATCAGAAATTAAATGAGAAAAAAATGACAAAACGTAGACCCCCCAAAGAGGTCAATTTCTGTTCGACATTCCTATACGCAGATTGCGTTTGCGCATGAGTTCTATAGTCCGATGTGTAAATCTGACCGTGGTTTCTCCTCATGTGGGCACGTGCAAGAGAGAGCCCCTATGCCACTCAATATTACACATTTCTAAATTGTCACTATTTAAATACTAGTCAACATTTCATCATTTTTTCAATGTGGAATAACTCATTTTTTTCTTTCACTATTTTTCCAACTCCACTTTGAGCTTTAATTTTTCATTGACTCGAGCATCAATTTTACCAAGTAAATATATGATTTCGTTGTTCACACGGAGGAGAACACGAACTTTTATCTTTCATATAAAAAAACGGGTTTCACACAAAATTATGCCTGAATATGGTATAATATCACTAATTTTCCAACATTTGTACTTATGAAGACACTAACAAAATTGTCCTCATATCAATATTTAGTACGTGAAACTTAACAAGACTCTAGCGTGATTAGAAAAAGCAAGACGCATGACTAATTTTGAAAATTGTGATGTTGAGTGATTGACTCTTACGTATCGACATACGTTATACGACCACAATAGTGTTCAAACAACATTACACTTTAACAACAAAAACTTATATACCAACCAAACCACGATCCCTTATATTTCTCGATCAATTCAACCCATGTACATCACACAAGAAATGCATGGTAATTTAAAAAATATTTTAGCACTGAGTATTATCTCATCAAATATCCAATTTTAGCACAAATTAGAGAATCTTTAACTAGATTTTACTTTCAAGTGTCAATATTTCGTATGTAACTTGGCAAGATTATCACATAAAGACAATTGACAAATTTGAACAAAACATTCTTGATCTGATATATTTTAAAAGTTATTTTGTTCAATTACAAAATAGTTCAATCCACGTCACATGTTAACGGTAAAACTTGTCATATCAATCATCCCCGCTACCCCTTAAAATTTTGGGTCAAATATTCAACGAACGAAAACAAAAGAAGTACTTGTTTTAGCAATCTCAGAAACTGTTGCTAAACAGTCAGTTTCAAGAGAATCGTCGGCAGCCACTGGCTCGTAGCAAACAGAATAGATGCTAGTTTGTTGAAGGAATCTGAGCCACATAATGCCTTAATCAATGGTTGTACCTCACTATCAAACGAACCAGTCTGCCTCAAGGGAGGAGACATGATTTACATTTACTGCACAAGAAAAGACACTTTACAACTGTTTATATTGTTGTACTTCACTCAATTGACCATTAATACTTACAGAAAATATGTGTTGCCCAAATCGGACAGGTGCCCGACTCTCACAATGTTGGGGCCACCCCCATGTGAGAGTTGGGCATGTATCCAACTCGAACAACATAAATGCTCTATTAATACTTATAAGTTAAGAATTGTCATATTCACACTATATTTTATTATAAATGTACCATATTTTAATTATATAAAAAGTTTTTATTTATTATCACATTTATATCTTTAATTAACTTTTTGTTTTCCATCGGATTCTTATATTTAACATTCTATTAATTAATACATCTTATTAATACTAACGATTTTCGTTTAAAAATTCTGTTAAAGTGATTTAAAATGAGGGACACGTATTTAATCAAATTTTTGTATTTATTTATTTAAAAATACGAGAAAAAATAAGTATTTTTGTTCATTCTTAATAGAATTTTTGGACAAAAACTATTATCAGAGACAATATGTGCTAATTAAAGAAAAGCTGATGATAAGAATACGATGAAAAAATGTTAGGGATATAAATATAATAATAAGTAAAGGTTATGAACCATTTATACAATTTAAATGTGGGGCACTTATAGAAAAATGTGGTGTGAATATATTTAGCCATAAGTTAAAAATGTACCCAAAGTTTGTAATAACCCAAAATCAGTAAGAATTTGTTTGGTTTGTAGATAAAACTATTTATCTGGATAATATGTTTATTATTATTTTGTTTGGTTCAACTAAGTATAAGAATAAAAAAATTCACTTTTAAAAGGTCAGATTTTAATAATAAAAATAAATAATTATACCATTTCTTAAGTAAATGCAAAAAAATAAATAAATAAAGTAAAAGAGAAAAAAATGATGGTGCAGCAGAAAGTGAAGATGGCTGGCGAGCGGTGGCGGAGGATGGTGACGGAGGACGGTGACTGTGGTAGTATGGCAGAGGGCGGTGGCAGGCGAGTAGTGGCTGAAGGACATTGGCAGAGGATGGTGGCGGAGGCGGTAGGGATGGCAACGGGCCGGACTGGTTATTACTATCCCCGCCCTGTTGAGAATTTTTGGAATGCAGGGTGAGGATTAAAAAATCCTCATTTACTGTCATTTAATTAATTAATTAATTTTTAATATTAATTTTTATTTTTTAGATACGATTTAAATTTTAAAATATAAAATATAAAATAAAATAAAAAGAGATTCTTCACGGGTTTGGAGAATTTGGAGCAGGGATCATGATCTTCGTCCCCGCACCTATTACTAACGGGGTAGAATATTTTGCCATCCCTAGGCGGCGGACGGGTAGCAGCAATTATCCTATATTATGGATGTTTAAAATATATATTTTTTATATTATAAATGGTACGTTTGTCTTTTTAAAAAACTAAGTGAATCATTATTTAGATAAAAAATCATCCTTTTTTCAGAATAAAATTTATCATCATTTTTAGATTAAATTGTTATCTAGATAAAAATTTATTTGAACATCATTTCCGCACAAACAGAATAAGACAAAATTTATCAATTTAACCTTTGTCTATATATCAAACCGGCTCTATAGGATAAAGATTTTTAGTACCACTCTTTAGTCGTGTAGCTTAGGTAGTGGGGTAAAACAGGCCCGGCACGGACACGTGCTCATCATGGCCTGTGTGTTTTCCAAACTGTTATGGACTTGACACACTAATAGAAATGTCAAAACGAGTGGACTAGTATGGAATGACCAATAATGTGCCTGTATTTAAATACATGGTCTGCAACTGGATTGACCTGCAAATCTGCCAATATTGCAGGCGGGGTTAGACTTGACCAACCCGTTATTTACATTGTTAAAATGTTTGTGAAACATAACTAACTACTTTACAAATGGAAGTTACTAGTAATGGTGTCTTCATAGGTCACGGGTTGAAAAATCCAATCCAATATGACTCGTCACAATTGGTCAACCAATCTGGAGCTACTTAGCTAGTTTTGAACCAATTTTTTAACTGATGAGTTTCCTTAGCCTGAACTTGTCATCCATTTTGACACACAAAACATTTTATACCTAGCTCGACCCATTGGACCCACCACCCATTGTTTCTTTCGAGTTAAATGTTGTACACTTGTACCCATAATTTCTAGAATGACATAACCCAAACCTGAAAATGATAAAGATGTTTAGCACCACTCTTCTTCTGTGTAGTGCAAAGGGGGTAGGGCCCCCTTTTTATTCTGCAAAGAAGTGTTGTGCCTAAAAAGTTTTCATTATCATCTCCATTGACCTAAACTGACATGCGTACAATAAATGGATAATTATGTGATAATATGCATCACTAACCAATCTGTGCTTACACTTTCAATAACACGTGGATTCAATTCAATAAGTAGTGTCTGTTTTATATGTTCAGAATCGAACTGACAAGACAGTACAATAAATAAAATTTCCACCTCATTCTCTCCACCAAACAAGCTACAACCTTGCCACTATTACTAGCTACTTAATCTAAAAATGACTATAGACGTTCATAGATTGAACAGATGCGTTAAAACAAGTTGCCACTGTCAGCAGCCCAGGCCGCACCATTACTGGGCAAGCCTAACAAGTTCGAGCTGACCCATCCATTTCAACACCACTAGGCGCAACCTTTAACCAACAAAGTACGGAACTGGCCATGGTTATTACCGGGCGTGCCCATAAAATTCGGACTGGTTCAACCGTTTTAACCCACTAGGTGCAACCTTTAATAACTAACCAAGTTTGCCGTAATTTCAGAGCAAATTGTAAATACCATCCTTTGTGAAAAGAACAACTTGATGTGCAGATACAGAAAGTAGCTTGTCTATATGCGTGACAAGAGGCAGCCAAGACTCATGTAAACGAGACCTTTTTATTGAGAATTTTTCCGAATCTCAACTTGTATAATTAATATTCTCCCAAACTAACACATATCCTAAAGCAATTATCTCTACAAAATTCAGTAACAAATATGGCCAGGCACTGCTTGTGTGAGTATGTGCTCAGCTAGCCACAGCTAACCATAAAGGCCTTCCCTCTCGGGGGGATGGGGAACAAAAGTACATCTTATGTAGCCGAGACTTGGCTACTTGAAAGACTGCTTCACACTGCGGCTTCTTGTAAGAAAAGATGCACCGATACCAGAAAACGCTCTCCCAAACAGACCAGAACCAGGAATTTCTTTGTTTGTATCTTCTGGTGCATGAGCCCCATTGGAAACCTGAGAGGTGCCAAGACTTGACACTCCAACTCCGTCTGAGATTTCATAAAGCTCCTAAAAGAGATACCTGATGGGTTAGACACCAACCATGTAAAAGCAAATGAAGGATGTAATAATGTTCAATATTACCTTCAGCCCTGAGGCAGAGATGGTACTTTGCAAAGGGTGCTGAAAAAAAAGAAACATAAATCAGTGTGGACAAGAAATACTGATACTTCAATGGAGATTAATGAATGTTGAGCAGAACTCAGAAAAAAAGTCATTAGATGGCTAAAAGTTTCTATTTTGGATAAAAGTGTAGCAGAGACAATATTGACGACAACAAATTACAGTTTATTACAGCAAACTAACCAAAAGAATCACAAATGTTTCATAGTCATTTAACCTTTCCGGTTAGAAGCTTGAAAAACAATATCATAGAAGGGATGAAAATGAATTACGGTTATATTACAGCAAAGTATCAAAAAGAATCACAGAGGTTTCATAGACATCTCAATTTTCCAGTTACTAACTTAAGAAATTAACTTCTCATGTACATATGCCATAACTTTCCAGGTAGAATGCAAAGTTCACAAACCTTGTTAGATCTATCAGAAGTAGAGGGTGAGGGCGGTTCGATTGATGAATTGGCAGGTAAAGAAGCAGTCTGTAAAAATTTTACACAGAGAAGTAAGAAAAGCAAATAGAAACTACATCCCACATTTACTTCAAGTTGCAGACAGTATATACAGAAAAGAACCTACACAGTCTTCTCTCTTTTTGTGGTGATGGTGGTGGTGGTGGTGGTGGGGGTGGGGGTGGGGGTGGGGGTGGGAGTGGGAAGATTCTTTGGGTGAGGAAGATTAGATTATTAAATCAGTAAATAATGACTGCTTGCAAAAAGAGTTTTAGCAATGACATTGGAACCTATCATGAATCACTAAGTGAATAGTTTGCAGTGACATGAGATAATATTCTACCCTTGATGGAGAAACTTGAGGTAATTCAAGAGCAGGACGGGAAGAACTTGATGCAGCTCCCTGGAGATTGTAAAGAACAAAATTTAGGAAATCCACAATTATCACTAAAATTAAATAGTAAGAGCAGATAGTTTCTGTTCTTGCCTCAATCTGCTCCATAGGTCTGTTATTTTCAAGACTCCTCACAAATGTAACCAACTTTCCAACTCCAAAGTTAGTTTCATTCTACACAGACGATAGTATATGTTTGGAAATCATCATTAGATGGTAAAAACAACTGTGCATGAATGCAGCCACAGAATTCCAGAGGCTAAACTCAAATAATACCTGTCTCCCTTCTATCCTACTAATTTTTGTCTCCTGTGAAATGGAAATGTAAGAAATTAGTTTATAATCAGATCTAACAGTAACTTAAGAAATTAGTTTATAATCAGATCTAACAGTAACTTAGATGCAAGTACACGCGAGAGAGCGAGCGCAGTGTAGAGACTAATCACCAGAGATCGCACTACGTGGTGAACTGACTGGACATCTGCACCTATAAGTTTCACTTCTCCTCGTAGTTCAGAAACCTATACAATTTATCACATGCTCAGTGACTTGACAGGATGCTTAGACCAATAAAGGGAGCAAAATTGAACCACTAGTCACCATTGATTTATCTTACCTCTTCTTTAGTTGCAGTTGTATTATCCCCACACTCGTCAATTTTACAATCTACACGATCAATTCTTGAAGACAAATGCCGCTTAGTGGCCTGAAAAGGGAGAAGAAAAATGTTGCACTAGTATTCTTCAAATACCATATGAACATGCATCTGGCACGATTAGATGTTTTAGCAACGTTTCTAAGTGGAACAAAGAACATCAATCCCCTATAACAGAGATTAGCAGCACTGAACAGCTAAATTCTGTTTGTATGAGGCTCATCTCCAGCAAATTACAGGTGTAATGAAATAAGAATCACACATTTATGAAATTGAAACAAGCAAAATATTACAAGTCAATAGTTCATTGGAAGTGTTTCCTGATAATAGTTCAGAAAATAATAATCGAAATGATATTTAGTCCCCAAGACAGAAGTGATAATCAAATCAGACAATGTGACAATTCCCAAGAATAATTTGCATGTGTAAGGAAAACAACCGAAAATCTAAATAGTTCAGCCATTTTATGTCATGACTAAAGCGAATCTACAAAATTTACTCCATTCATGTCATCACTAAAATAGTCATGCTATGTGGATTGTACAAATGTTTCTTGATCTGGGAATTTAATAACTCCAAATGAAATTGAAATTTGGAAGTCAATTTTGAGATCACTGGAGAAGGCAGTTTTGGGTTATTGAAGCACTAAAAAACTTAGTGATCAACCTAATATTGCTTGGAAGACTTCTTATGCTTGACGGAAAAATAAACAATTGAGAAGAAAAAATGTCAATTGTAAATCATCCACTTGTTCAAAGAGTCAACAAAACTTCATGCTAGCAACATCAAGTCCATCACAGCAGAGTGAAAAGAATTTACTAACTTTACTAATTAGCAATATATAATAACACGGAGCAACATATTGTGCTGACCCTAAGGACGGTCCAACAACATACAATACAATATGATTGATAGATTTGATAGATTACATCTATGAATAATGTGTCGACAACGCCGAGTCTGTCTCGCAATAAATCTTCAAGGTAAATTTAGTAAACAGAAAATGTAAAATGAGGAATAGAGGAATTTTTAGAATGAGAACTTGCCGAAATCGAAGAGTAGACAGTCTCGAGCTGTTTGCCTACAGAAGCGCATGCATCATTTAAGCCACGCCTGGTTGCAAACATCATATCAGATAATTTCCAACCCTGCACATAAAAAATTCAACAGACACTCTAATCAGCCAAAAAAGAAATCTGAAAGGGAGCGAAAACTTATTATGAACCTTAGAACGAAAGAAATTTAATATTTATTTCACAAAACAATAATGCGAAAAAGAATATAGTGGTGGCATCTAAGCATTAATTTTTGTCTTGTTTCTGATAGAGAAAAACTTGTCATGTTATATTGAGTGGTCACCATTTAGAATTGGACAAGCAAAAATTTTCTACCTAGGTATGAATGGTTTTGAACTTCAAATTGAATTTTGAAAACATAATCCCTCTTGAAAGCGTTTTTGAATATTTAAAAAACCCACATATCGTTATTTCACCATTTAGGTTCAGCATATATCGAATCGGGGTATATTCTGTGTTCCAAGAGTTGAATATTTCACGTCTAGAAGAGTTGTCATGTCATCCTTTTATCAAATTGGCACTCGTCTAACAAGATGAAGCTCTAGATCCATCTGCCAACCAAAATCCTCATGCCATTACAGTGTACACAGGGAAGGTCATTCCACCATTCCACCAGTAAGTATTCTAACAGCAGATGGGTACTTGCAAGGCTTTATTCCACTTTCTACATTAAAAGGATGCAACTCCACCGAACCGAGCTCTGCTTAAGTATCTAGTTCTAAGGGAGAACATTCCAAAGATAAGACTTCAAGATTTGAAATAAAATGATGTTGCATACTTGTCATTACAGAGAGCCCTTGTAAAAGGAGATTATGTAAATATTTCTCTAGAATTTATTTAAAACTCAAACTGAGAATCGTAAGGCTGCAAGCATAAAGTGCATCTTGAAGAAGACATAACACTCCGATGAGACAATACGACTACTTCTCGATGTGGCAATATGAGCAAAATTGCATTTCTGTTTTGTTAAATCATGGCCTTAAAGAATAACAGAATTACCTTCCACCAAATATAGCCGTACCCGACAACTACAACAACAATAATTACACCATATTTGCCAGACGATCCTGTAAATAGTTGATAAAGAAATGTCAATCAATGGTATACCATAATTAAGCCATTACTCGAAAAATCTTACAAAAAGGTTGGGAAAAATTATTAGCAAAAAGAACGTAGAGGTAAGAATAGATAAGCCAATGCTGCAACATGTTGCAACCTAGACAATGATATCCATGGTTTCCTTTAGCTTTTAAATTTTATAGAACAAGGATTCCTTTAGCTTTTAAATTTTATATGAACAAGGACATAATGATAACAGCTATAAGAAAAGTAGACTTGAATTTCATCTAGGCAGATTTATAAACACAATATTGATACCACCCCAAATTTCATGAAGAGAAGAAAAAACAATTTAATTGTTCCAAATCTATGGTACGTGTTGTAACTTGCTTTATAATGAAGGTTCCAGATCAGAGGCTACCACAAACCCATGAAAGTGGAAAATGAATACTTATTTGTAGAACAGAAAAATCTGGTATTACGATGAAAACAAAAACAGTTAAGATGGCAGGGTTCATTACAAAGTTACTTATCCTTGCACCAAGAACCTAACCTTTTAAGGAAAAGATTATGTTTTATATGTGATATAACATTAAAACAAGTCCACTATTCATGAAATAGATTTATATCCTTGCACTTGATCCTAGTCTGTTGAGAAACAAAAATCTTTCAAGCGGGTTGTGCAGTAAGCTGCATTGCATTGTTATTGCCTCCATGTGAATAAGAACTTATGATAACCAAAACCTGAAGTATTTGATGTAACAATTGTAACAGATCTACTTGATGCCAACAGTTGCAGTTCCTCCCTCAAGCTATTAACCTGTACAAATAAATATTCATTCAGTTTTTGCAATAAGAACATTTAACCATAAGTTTCAAAGACATGTGGTAAGGGGCGCTCAAACTTTAGTAATTCAAAGACATGAAATATCACAGTGATGTGAGGGCCCATGGATGCAAACGTTTCAGTCACATGGGTCAACAGTTGAACTCACCATATGTTATATGTTATTGTGTACTTTCCTTGACTCCAGCTATCATCAATTACCAGTAAACACACACTAAAAATATTGCAACATCCAACATTTTGAGTCATAACCCAATTTTGTAGCATTTGTCTATTGGACTTGTAACAATGAGAGCCATATAATTCTTTTGCCCATGACAAAGTCACTCTCTTTGTACCTGAGTTTTTAATTCTTAACTAGCATGGGGGTGGAAACACAATGTAAAGTTTTTTCCACCGAACTCCTAAGTTCTTAATGTTTCCTTGGGGATCAAGTGTCATATTTCATTGGTACCCGTATGACATCAAAACCCCCAGTACTTAAGTATCTCGGTAACAATATGCTTGGATAGTTTCCAATCAATGAGAACTTTGAAAGGCTACCTTAGGCACTTTTTTCTACATGAGAAACAGTGATAGATGTGATGCAAAGTTCCAAACCACTAAAATACCATGGAAACAGAGGCATATCTGAAATGACGAAAAAAATCATAAAAAGAATCGCAATACTACTATAATAGTGTAACGATGTCATGTCAACTATCAACATTGTGTAGGAACAGGTCCAAGGACATAAAATTATAAGACACTTCCCAAAGCAAAGCCTTTAATACACAAGACAACGAAAATATATGCATCTATAGTGAGAATTAAACAAATTGCAAACCTGTTGCAGCAAAGAATCATTCTTTGGTTTGGCATTTGAAATGGTTGAATCATCTCGCTTAAGTTTCTTTAAAATCTGCCATCAAATAAAAAAGTGTAACAAGATCTACTTCAAACAACATTTTGGAGAAGATAAGTTAGGAAGATTTCCAAGACATGGGGTCTATAAACAATATAGTGGGATCCCAAAACAGGAAGTACCTTAAAAGCACCAGAGAAAAAACCAGACACGTCAGATATGCATCCTTCCTTGGCAAGAATTGACCCAGCAAGGCCTGAAAAAATATAAGATGGCTATGTTCTAAACAAAGCTTCTTTTCTTCCCACTAAAGCCACGTAATAGACATAAGTAAACTATACAAACTACAGTTTAATATGAAAGGAGTCAAAATAGCTCATTAATTACTAGCCAGACTGGCTTCAACTATCTTTAGAATCATAAGGGTTCTTTTTTGATAGTTTAAAGTTAAACCAAACTTGTTTTTAAAACAGGAAAGGGGTGCATATATAAGCAGACAAAAGGGCATCAATATGTTATTGCAGCAAAAACAGATTACCAAAAGTAAAATTCAGATAGCAAAGAAATGAAATATCACAACCTATTTCTTGTCTTACAACCGTCATTTTCTTGGATTGAGCAATTTTCCCTTGCAGTGTGTTAAATGGGTGAAAGAATGCAGAATGCATGAAAAACCACTACAAGAAAAACTTCATATTTTTTTAAGTGAAGTCCATTCGCAATATAGGTCCAAAGCCATAGACAGGGCATAAAAGATGGGGCAATGCAAAAAGGGGCAGGTTGAGACCAAAGCAAGGAGCAGTATTCATTACAGGTGGAAAAGGTAGTATGTTTGCAATGCTAGTAATTGATCACCTGGGGTAATCCAATCTAGCAATTCCAAAGGTTGCCATAAAATGGGAATTGAGAAAGCCAGCTATTTCTAGTAACAGAAAAAAGCTCAAGCTCGACGATCTCACTCAAAGTTTGGTCTCAACATTGCCTAAAACTAAAAGCCAGAGATACTGACAAAGGTGGTCAGAGCAACTGCAAATACAACTCCAACTTATATAGATGATCCACAAACAGACTATGAGCAGAGATACAAGATAGCATATAAACAGTCAGAAAAAACAACTAAAAAGCATCTATGTTTTCTGGCCGTTGAAAAGAAACAGAAACTACCACACAACACCTTGCAGTGGGTACAACAAAACACAACTTGAATCACACAGATATGTGTCTGCAATGCAACAAAATCAGTTGCGCACAACTATAAGAAAAACTGGTGTGGAAATATTTCGGACAGAATATGAATGAGACACAAGGACCATCTTCTCCACCTGTCACTGATTAAATAAAACTTCACCTTATTCTTTCTGTCAAACCCTTGGGATCTTTTCCAAAAGAGTTATTCAAGATTTTCTTCACTAAATTTAGATAGAAAATAATTTTTTAAATTCATGCAGCAGTTAACTCACAACTTTCTTAATTACCAATTTTGGTCTCAGTAAAGCTAAAATCAATGTAAGTCAGTACAATAATCAACCCAAATTCATTAACTACCAAGAACAAACAACCAAACTAGGGTTTATCAAAAACCCTAAATTTCTTTCTTGATTCAAAAACACTACCTACCACGGGAAACTGATCCCAGTTCCAACAAGAAAGTCAACAATTTAATAGTACACACCCAATACTATACACGATTACAAAAATACCTATCCGTAATAAAATTAAAATAAATGTTTACGAACCTGCACCAACGATGAGAGTGAGCTTGCCGAGAGGAAGGGCCATAGGCAGTGTATATTTATATATACAGAATCGATAAAAAAAAAAAGGAATTATCCGTATAATTAACACATTAAAGTTTAAAAAATTGAGGGCTTTTGTGTGTAACAGTTAAACAGAGATTACTGAATTTCAGTAATTTTTTCGATAAAATTTGTTAAGGAGAACAGGGATCATAATGAAGTATAAAAATCAGCCATATTATTCTTGAGAGAATTGGATTTGCGTAAAGGAGTGACTGGAGAGATGAGAATATGCTCTTGAGTTGAGTCGAGAGGGTTTGGTTTACAAATGGGCCCTTAAATTGGCTTACAGGCCAAGTTAAATTTTTTTTGCGCATGGGGTTGCTGTGTCTCTCGACGACTAAAGGGTTGGAATAGCGGTTATTAGCGTTTTTTAAAATATTAATTTTGGATATTTGTTTTTATTGGATTTTATTAGCAATTTTAAAAATAGTCTAATCTATATTTGAAAGTTTATTGTTTAATAGTTCTAAATTTTTTTTAAAACAATTGAATTATATTACCCATATATATAAAAAAACAAAGAAGATTTGTGTAATAATATGGTATTGTGTAATTTTTCTACTTTTTTTTTTCCTTATTTTTTTTTATAAAAATTATATTATTGAATCAATTTAATAAAATTCCTTGTCACATGAACCAATTTCTCAAATTTTTTCATCTTTAATTCATGACCAAATTATTATATGTTAATTAATACTTACAGTCCTTGTTTATTTTATCGTTGGAGCAAATATAATTTAACTAAAAAAATATATAAATTAAGTCAAACTTATAACAAATATAATTGTTTAGTCCCACAATGAAAAACATAAAGATAAAAATTGATGTAGCAACGTGAATTTTGTAAAACCATAGATACACGTAGATATTATATGGAGCTTATATATTATACACACAAATATTACATGGAGCGCATATATTATACACATATACTATACATCCAAATATTACACACATATATATTATACACACAGATATTTCACATATACACATAAATAATATACGCACAAATATTTCATAAAGATGCAGAAGTGTGGTATAATCATTGTAGTTAGAGCAAATCAAGAAAAATTCCATTATTATAAGATAAAAGGAGGAAATTACGTGTTGGCCAAATTGATTTTTATAGCAGCAGTCGTGGATCTTTTAAGAAGCAAAAATGTCTGTTGGTTTGTTGATGGGGAGATGAATTGAAATGTTTTTACTTTTTGCAAATTTTAATTGTTTAGGAATGGTAAATTTGGAACAAATTTTGAAGAACGACAAAAAAACTGTCGATTTGAGGGGTTGAGAAGTACGCCCAAAATTATACTACACCAATTTTGGATGGTTTAAAAACCACCCAAAAAACTAATAAACCCGGGTTTCCCCAACCCCTCACAAACGATGCCATCCAAAATCAATCAAAACCGATAAAAAATAAACTCCCAAGCAGGCCCTAATGGAAAACAATTTACATATTTGATTTTATACTAGTATACTGCTTCTCTGCGGTGAGATCCGATCCTAGGATTTCTGAGCATGGGTCACTTACATTTGAATCTCTTTGTTCCTGATAGAGTTTTGATGGATAAGGATGACGATCTGAGTTTGCGGTGGTTATGGTTTCATGATTGACGCAGTGAGTAGAGCAAGGAGAATATTGTTTGAAAGAAAGTTTCGTTTGAAAAGAAGATTGAAGGCGTAGAGACATACGAACATATATATTCTTTTTTCCTTCCAATAGCGGAGAGAACTCCATACGGTCGTGAGTCGTGATTAAAATTACATAATTATAATTCAACATTTTAAATACTAAATATATTGTTCAAAATTTTTGAACTATAAAAAACTTATCTAAATTAGATTCTCACTCCAAAATGTGGCAATGGAGTGGATTCGGGGCGGGTCAGCTTTGCCCTACCCCGCGAACCACGAATTCGTGGGCATAACAGGGCAAGGCCCTCCAATCGCTCCGATTAATTTTTTTTATATTAATTGAAAAAAATTGTTAAAAAAAAAAAGAAATAGAAATTTGTTATATATTTGTAGGAAATAAAACAAAACAAAAAATACAAAATTGAGGTTGTAGTGTAGTAGTTAGGAGTTATACTTTCATAACTTCAATTTGGGTTCAATTCTTATTCAACTTAATTTTAAAAAAATGATTTGTAAATTGTAATTTTATTTTATGATTTTTCAAAAGAAAAAAAGTCAAAGAGGCGGGTTGCGAGGCGGGGCTGCTTTTGACCGGCCCTTATTATCTGAATAGATGGGGGTGGGACAGCCCGGGCGGATTGGGGCGCGGCCGGCCGATTTTTTTACCATCCTTACTCCAAATCCTAAAAACAATACCAACCACTACCATCACCCATCGTCGCAGACCGCTGAAAACCACTACCATCATCACCAGTCGACGGCATAATTGCCACCCAAACCACATCAACTGAAAGATCTTAAACTCTAACCCAAAAATCTCATACACAAAAAAAAAAAAAAAAAAAAAAGACAAAAAGCATTGTGTAGATCTGTGCCTCTGATGTTAAAAGGAAGTCATGATGATGAAGGATAGACAGAGATTGAGCAACATAATTAATGGCGGTGGTTGTTGTGGATGAGAGTGGCGAGGGTGGTGGTGATGGGTGGCGGCCGAGGCAGATGAGGGTGTAAAATTGTTTTCCCTTCCACACCTTATCCCTCCAGGCTCTACTTGGATTTTTACAAATTCAAATTTCATTTTCTTCGTGTCAGTTCGTTAGCTCAATACCCACTCCTTCTTTTTTCAAATAAAAAAAAAAAAGTATACCCAAAAGGCATCACTTTCTCTAGAATGGAGCAATTAAGAAAAAGTAACGGCATCAAGTAACATTTTGTGATAGTATAGTAAAGGGACTGGTTTAGAACCACATTTTTCCTAAAATTGATAGGTGATGGGCATTAGTTTGACTTAAGCAACTTGTTCTATTGTCGTGAGTTTAGGGGCGACTGGAGTGTGGCGGTGGCGACGTTAATGGGCAGATCTGGTGTGTGGTCTAATTTTTTAGTAGTTTTGGGAATAGGTGGCGACAGTGGTGCTGATTTTGGCAGAGTGTGTGGTGGTTTATGGCAGGTGTCGGTGGTGGTGGTGGCGGCGGCGGCATCATAACACTGTGTTACAAGTGGCGACGACGGTGTAACAGTGCGTGTTACAAAAGTAACACACTTTGCGATAAATGGAGACGGCGACAAAATGTGCGAAATATAACACGTATTTTTGTTAGAAATGTAAACGTAACAAATGTTACAAAAAGTTAAAATAATATTTTTATAATAAAAAAGTGAAACAGCATTTTTAATTTTTAATTTTTTTTGGATAAATCAACCACACTCGGTGACCTTTTTTATTAGTAGTGAAAAAAATGGGTAATTGGCATAAAACGTCCATGCCATTTGAAATCATTGTGCAAATCATTCATACTTTTGAAATTTTGGTATTTTCACCATCATCTCCACCTTTTCTTGTGCAGAACGTCCTTTCCGTCCATTGTCATCCAAAAACATTCGTTAAGTCTATTCTTCAACACGACTCGTACTAGATTGCAAGGGTAATTTCGTCTACACACTTTCTTCCCAAATTAATTTCCACCTGAATTCGTTCTCTACGACATAGGAGACTCATCGGCATTGCCGGCAATCTACCGGAGAATAACCTGGTCTTAGCCTGCTGATTCAGACAACAAGTTATCTCATTCTTCCTGTCCAAGGTTAAATTGGAAAATTGAGGGGCTTGGACCCATTGTATCTAGAACAAAAATGGGTGCTTGTAAAGTTTCCATTTTTCTTAAAGTTCACTTTTAAGTGGAGAATTAGAAGAAACAAAAACTGAATAAGCAAAGCAGTTGCCAGCAACTTCAACACCACCTTTCGCTTACAAATGATTGTTATATTGTTCTCCTACCATCCTAAATAACCAAAAAAAAAAAAAAAAAAAAGATAACGAAACAAAAATCAATCAAATATTGAGGTCAAGAAAAGAAGATTAAAGTATTATGGGTTTGAATCAACTTGCCTTTGTTGTGCTTCAAAAATGGGTTTTGTAATTTTTTTTTCTCTTTTTTACTAATTCTTGAATGGTTTTCTCAAAAGAAAGATCAAAGCCATGAATCTCTTGAGAGACCCATTAGCCCAAATAGAAAGAACCCTGCTTTCTCAATAGTCTTATCTTTCCCAGAGGAAGAATTTCTGGGTTTGAATCAGCTTGCCTTTGTTGTGCTTCAAAAATGGGTTTTGTAGTTTTTTCTCTTTTTTCACCAATTTTTGACCCTTTTTCACCAATTTTTGAATGGTTTTTTCAAAAGAAAAATCAAAGTCATGAATCTCTTGATAGACCCATTAGCCCTAATAGAAAGAACCGTGCTTTCTCAACAGTCTTTTCTTTCCAAAATGAAGAATTTATAGGTTTGAATCAGCTTGCCTTTGTTGTGCTTCAAAAATAGGTTTTGTAATTTTTCCTTTTTTTCACCAATTCTTAAATGGTTTTTTCAAAAAAAAAAAAAATCAAAGCCATGAATCTCTTGAGAGACCCATTAGCCCAAATAGTATGTGGACAAAAATTACCCTTGCAATCTGATACGAGTCATATTGAAGATTAGACTTAACGGATGTTTTTGGATGATAATGGACGGAAATGACATTTTGCGCAAGAAAATGTAGAGGTGAGGGTGAAAATGTCAAAATTTCAAAGGTAGTAATGATTTGTACAATGACTTCAAAAAGTAGAGACGTTTTGTGCCAATTACCTAAAGAAAATAGTATTATGTTAACCTATGGTTGACTTTAACATTAAAGTTTTGATAATAACAAACAAGTTAATCTTATTTTAGTAACAATTGATTTAATGTGATCATAATCTTCAAAGCGTTCAATGATAAATCGATCATCATTAAAGATCAAGATCAAGACTATCATTACAAATCGAACTCTCAAAGAAAGTCAAGATCAAAATTACTTTGTTTAAGTATTCAAGACGAGAGCTCAAGGGTCAATTTCAAGAAAGATTAAAGACTAAGTTTTTAGACCAAATGTAAATATACTAATACTTCAGCAATGAATGATAAAAGCTCAAAAATAATTTTATGCACCAAAATATGTTTTGATATCACTTGCATAAAATGTTTTGATCAAAGTTAAAATTAATTTTTTAAAACTTTTCGGATGAGAGATTTCGATCAACTGGACTCTAGTTAGGTCTACCGAAGTTCATTGACAGGTCAACCGATTTGAAACATAGGCCGTCTGAATTACCAATGTTTGAAAATTTAACAATTCTGTCTTCTAATCTTGTACTGTTCAAACAACTACTTTTTGATTATCCAAACTTACGTAGGTCGACCGATGCCTCATCCAAACTGACATAAAGTTTTGCTGATGCTTCTCTATATAAATTGTTTTTCTTTATCAATCAATGTAGACACTTACAAGAGCATTAAAGAGAGAAATATTTTGAGAAAATCTTTGAACTTTCATTACATTTATTTCTTCTACATCTTCACATTGAAAAACTTTGATTGATTTAATCAAACTTTTAAATCATTATATTTCTCAAAGTTTCTCACCTAACACTTAAGCTTTTATTAATTTTTACTTATTGAAGTGTTAGTCTCTCTTGTTACTTAATTTATTTCTAACATTTGTTAAGTAAAAAATTCATTGTAAATCAATTTCATTATACCCTTGGGTCCTATTGAGGTCCCTTTAAAGCTCAATAATATATAATGATCGATACTCCTTGTTTGTAAATCACCGGAAGCATTTTAAGGATATTGATTCTATCATAAGTCAATCAATATAGTGAAAAGGTCTTACTTGTGACGAAGAGTTTGGTAACGGAAAACGTAGATCATTAGTTTGGATCGAACTTCTATGAACATATCATTTGTATTGTCTCTACCCTTTTACTTATCTATTATTTTCTTATGATTATTACTTAATTGATCTATATATCTTAAATTGCTTGTTTTGAGATTATTTTTTGAATTTTTTTTTTAAAATCAATTCACCACCCTCTTAGTTAGTTATTCTTGGGCTATCAATTGATATCAGAGAAATGTGCTTACTTTGAAATCAAGATTTTATAATCTTGAGTAATGGCTAACTATAATCTTCAAAATCTTGAGGGATGTTCTACAAATCGTCCTCCTTTCTTTAATGATACTCATTACAACTATTGAAAGACTAGAAAGACGATATATTCAATCAATAGATTATAATATTTGGGAAGTTATTGAAATTAGTCCTTATGTGCCTACAAAAGTTATTAAGATTGATGGTAAACCGAACCAAACCACTTCAAAAGCTAGAGAGGAAAATGATGAAGAAGATAAATAAAAATTATCTTTAAATGCTAGAACAAAAATCTATTTTATTGTACTTTAGATAAAAATGAATTTAATCGTATTAGCACATGTGATTCTGCTTATGATATTTGGTATGCTTTATAAATCACTCACATGGGTACTAGCAAAGTGAAAGAAACTAAGATCAATCTTTTGCTCAAATATTTTGAAAATTTCTTTATGAAACAAAATAAAAACATTGTTGATATGATTACTCGTTTTATCGATATTATTAAGTGTTAACAGCTTTAAAGGCCTTGATTGAAAATTTACTAGTGATGAACTTGTAAGTGAAATGTTTAGGTCTCTCTCGGAGGATTGGAACTCGTTGAGAATGTTGATAAAAAATACAAAAGATGTCAACACATACCATTGGAGGAGCTCTATAGAACATTGATGCCATATGAGTTAAACCACGCAGAGACAAATAAGAAAATAAGAAAAAGCAAATAAGAGAAAATGAAGGAGCTGCCTAAGAGACAAATCGCTTTAAAATCAACAATGATGAAGTCTTCTCAAGCATAAATATGAGTGATAAAGAACTTGATGACCTAGTTCTTCTCGTCCAGAAATGGAGAGGTTTTCATAACAAACGCCGATTCCAAAAGAAAGAAGAAAATGGCGAAGAAAATAATCAAAATTTTGTTTGCTATGATTGTGACAAACCCGGTTACAAAAGAACCAATTGTCCAAATAAGAAAGAGTAATGCTATATGCAGTCTTCACTGCCGGTAGTCATCATACGTGTTATTACTCAATTAGATGAATTATTCATAATTAATAGCTATAAATACATTACTTAATTAGAGTAAATAATTCATCCAATTGAATAATACCACGTATGATGACTACCGGTAGTGAGCGACTGCAAATAGCATTATTCAATAAGAAAAGATTCATAAAAAAGAAGCATTTCAAGCGACATGAGATGATAATGATGATGAAGACCATGAAAAGAATTAGAGTCAAGAGGGGGTTGACAAGATTTGTTTAATGGACATTGAAAATAAGATAAGTTTAAATAAAAATCGTTCATGTGATGAATTATCTATCTCTTATGATGAAATTTTTGAAGAATTTGAAAAACTTGCCCTAAAATACTCTAGTCTCAACAATAAATATTCTCACTACAAGGAATGAAGCTTTCACCGACTAGATTTTACTAACTAAAAATATGCGGTCGGTAAAAATTGTTTTTACCGACTACAATTATTTTATGGTCGACTAAACATTACCGACTACAATATGTAGTCGGCGAAGGTATTTTTTACCAACCACATTTATTTTATGGTCGCCTAAACATTACCGACTACTATTTCTAGTTGGCGAAGGTGTTTTTTTACCGACTAGAATTATTTTGTGGTCGCCTACAATTATTTTTACCGACCACAATTATTTTATGGTCGCCTAAACATTACCGACTACAATATCTAGTTGGCGAATGTGTTTTTTTACCAACTACAATTATTTTGTGGTCGCCTACAATTATTTTTACCGACCACAATTATTTTATGGTCGCCTAAACATTACCGACTAGAAAATATCTAGTCGGTGAAGGTGTTATCCAAAACTTACGTGGGAGGTTTTCCCGCGTTTGAAAAAATAGCGGGGCGTTATGTTCAACTAAGTGCTGGCACTACTAGAAAGGGAGGCAACAGAGACGAAATTTTAGTAACAGACGACTTTCGTTGCTATTACCAACAGATTAACAACAATTTAGCAACGACTTATTATTTTATCATTTTTAAAAAATAAATATTAATTTAGTGATGGAATTACCAATGGAAGACTTTCGTTGATACAAATTCGTTGCTAAGCTGTTGGTAAAAATTTAAAAATAAATAAAAATAAATTAAATAATTACCGTCGAATAAATAAAAATAAATTAATGCCTTGTTTCAACATGTCAACTTGAACTAATTATAAATTTTCTCAATAAAGGCTGAATCATCACTTCTCTAAACTATCACCGTTACCAGTTCAATCATCCCCAAACTTATTCTCAAATGTTGGTTTAGTGAATTTTTCAACTGGTACTTGAAAATAAAATATTCCATCTAAAGTCTTAAACTCAAGTCTCCATTTACATCACATAACTTGTCTCCAAACTTAAGCAACAACAAAAATAGCTATGTGCTCAAAGTAGTCTTAAGTCTCAGATGGATAGGGAATTTTAACAAACTAAGCACATTGTCGCAATACTCAATCATTTTTCAACAATTAATCTTAGACCAAATAGAAATCATAATAAGCTAGCAAGTTGTCTAACTATGTTGCACACAAAATATTGTTGACTTTTTGTTTTTGTTTTTTTTTTTCAATTTTTTTTTATACTACATACTCTAGATAAATAAAAATAATAATAAAAACTTGACTCAATAAATCGACTTCACCCCAAAACTTAAATCAACATTGTCCCAATGTAAGTACAAAGACAAATTATGAAAATAAAGAGAATGATCGCGATACTCTCATAGTATTCTTCTTTGTGGTTAGAGTATTTGAGCACTTTAAATCGACCATGTTATTTTTTTTCCAAAATTATAGTGAATCTTCCAAGTCCTTTGGAGCAATTTTCTGGTTAAATAATTAATGGGCCGACTACATAAGTTTTAGTCGGCCTATGTTTTGTTTTGGTGGGAATTGTTGGCGGGATGAATAAAAAGTTTTTGGCGGTCTTGGCCCATTTGTTCTTTTCAATCTCTATTCACGTTCATTATCTTCTCCTCTCTTCACGTTTATTGTCTTCTCCACTGCCCCGTCTTCTGTCTGCAACTAATCAACCAAAACTAGTGAGATTTTCCACCCCCATGCACTCATTTTCCTCATATACACGTCTGTCTTGAATACAAAAACACATACCCAATCCTCCATACAAATTCCAGATTCATCTCCTGACAATCAACAAATCACATAACGAAAATCCAAATTCTACAACCACATTCCAATACCCACGCTCTTGAAATCCATAATACCCATCCAAAATCATCTTCTGTTCGCAAAGATAATCTGGGCTGCGAATTTTTTTTTGTCCCTTTCGGTTTCTCTGTTTCTCTCTACACCGACTGTAAGATCCACTCACACAAAAGACTTGTATACGTCTGTTTTCGGTAAAGGTAAACAACTGATGCTCTCAAATCTCCATTTCCTCAACTCATAGTGCCTTGGATTGAACGACCTTGCTTATGCTCCTGCAAGACCGAAAGGTAAAGGTAATTTTTATTATTTGAATTGATGAATTTGGATTCCATTTTTCTCAAAGTTATTTGGGTTCACTTTGATGGATTTTTGTATAATTTTTATCTATTGCGTTTAATTCACTGCTGGCCATTCAGATTTTAGTTGCTGGAACATTTGAGTCTTTAACGATTTTTTGTTAATTCAAGTGGTTTGAGTTTGGGTTGTTGGTTTATGGATTCGGTTCACCTTATAGCTTGTTGTAATTTGGATTCCCTTAATCTATTGTATGTGAACTTTGCTGAATATATTTTGATATTTTTACCTTTGTTTGAAGTTTTGTATTACTATTATGTTTTGTTGTTTTTTTAGTATGCTATATGTCTTATTGTAGTAAATGAGGTAATAGATGCATTTGCTTGTATGGGTCACTATTAGCTTGCTGATCATACAGGCAGAATCATGATCTTATGATGCTTTATGTGTATGTATGTGTTATCAAAAGCTCTCATCTTTGCTTCAAAAGGCTTTGCTAGTTTCAGCTTAAAATGTTTATATTGGAAAATTAATGTATTTTGATGATAAATATACAATGAAATCAAATAAAAAATACGTTTAGAACATCTAAATGTGGGCTATACACGTGAATTTAATGTTGAAAAAAGATGTTCGACATTGAGCAACCTATATGACGAATCAAAACATATTTTTGTTATTTCAAGCTAGTATATATGACTTCTTATATGTATTATGATGTATAATAAGTTTTGAAATCGAACTAATAAACTTTTCAGAGCTTCTAAATATTGAATTTATTCGTGAATGTTACTCTTCAAAAATGATCAAATTTTACAAAATCGGTGATGATTGGATATTAAATGACCAATATAATCCTTAAAAAAGTATTTTTGTGACTCATAATTGTTATATATAGTTTCATTAATGCATTTTGATGATAAATATACAATGAAATCAAATAAAAAATACGTTTAGAACATCTAAATGTGGGCTATACTCCTGAATTTTGTCAAATGTTGAAAAAAGATATTCGACATTGAGCAACCTATATGACTATTCAAAACGTATTTTTATTAATTCAAACTAGTATATATGACTTCTTATGTGTATTATGATGTTTAATAAGTTTGGAAATCGAACTAAAAAAACTTTTCGGAGCTTCTAAATATTGAATTTACTCCTGAATGTTACTCTTTGAAAATGTTCAAATTTTACAAAATCGGTGATGATTGGATATTAAATGTCCAATATGGTCGTTAAAAAAGTTTCTGTGTGACTCATAATTGTTATATATAGTTTCATTAATGCATTTTTATGATAAATACACAATGAAATCAAATAAAAAATACGTTTAGAACAACTAAATATGGGCTATACTCGTAAATTTTGACAAATGTTGAAAAAAGATGTTCGACATTGAGCAACCTATATGACTACTCAAAACGTATTTTTGTTATTTCAAAATAGTAAATATGACTTCTTATGTGTATTATGATGTCTAATAAGTTTTAAAATCGAACTAAAAAAACTTTTCGGAGCTTCTAAATATTGAATTTACTCGTGAATGTTACTCTTTGAAAATGTTCAAATTTTACAAAATCGGTGATGATTGGATATTGAATAGCCAATATGGTCGTTAAAAAAGTGTTTGTGTGATTGATAATTGTTATATATAGTTTCATTAATGTATTTTGATGATAAATATACAATGAAATCAAATACAAAATACGTTTAGAATATCTATATGTGGGCTATACTCGGGAATTTTGTCAAATGTGGAAAAAAAAATGTTCGACTTTGAGCAACCTATATGACTATTCAAAACGTATTTTTGTTATTTCAAAATAGTGTATATGACTTCTTATGTGTATTATGATGTATAATAAGTTTAGAAATCGAACTAAAAAATATTTTCGGAGCTTCTAAATATTGAATTTACTCGTGAATGTTACTCTTTGAAAATGTTCAAATTTTACAAAATCGGTGATGATTGGATATTGAATGGCCAATATGTTCGTTAAAAAAGTTTCTGTGTGACTCATAATTGTTATATATAGTTTCATTAATGCATTTTGATGATAAATATACAATGAAATCAAATAAAAAATACGTTTAGAACATCTAAATGTGGGCTATACTCGTGAATTTTGTCAAATGTTGAAAAAAGATGTTCGACATTGAGCCAACTATATGACTATTCAAAACATATTTTTGTTATTTCAAACTAGTATATATGACTTTTTATGTGTATTATGATGTATAATAAGTTTGAAAATCGAACTAAAAAACCTTTTCGAGCTTCTAAATATTGAATTTACTCGTGAATATTACTATTTGAAAATGTTCGAATTTTAAAAAATCGATGATGATTGGATATTGAATGGCCAATATGGTCATTGAAAAAGTTTTTGTGTGACTCATAATTGTTATATATAGTTTCATTAATGCATTTTTATGATAAATACACAATGAAATCAAATAAAAAATACGTTTAGAACAACTAAATGTGGGCTATACTCGTAAATTTTGACAAATGTTGAAAAAAGATGTTCGACATTGAGCAACCTATATGACTACTCAAAACGTATTTTTGTTATTTCAAAATAGTAAATATGACTTCTTATGTGTATTATGATGTCTAATAAGTTTTAAAATCGAACTAAAAAAACTTTTCGGAGCTTCTAAATATTGAATTTACTCGTGAATATTACTCTTTGAAAATGTTCAAATTTTAGAAAATCGGTGATGATTGGATATTGAATAGCCAATATGGTCGTTAAAAAAGTGTTTGTGTGATTGATAATTGTTATATATAGTTTCATTAATGTATTTTGATGATAAATATACAATGAAATCAAATACAAAATACGTTTAGAATATCTATATGTGGGCTATACTCGAGAATTTTGTAAAATGTTGAAAAAAGATGTTCGACATTGAGCAACCTATATGACTATTCAAAACATATTTTTGTTATTTCAAACTAGTATATATGACTTTTTATGTGTATTATAATGTATAATAAGTTTGGAAATCGAACTAAAAAACCTTTTCGAGCTTCTAAATATTGAATTTACTCGTGAATATTACTATTTGAAAATGTTCGAATTTTAAAAAATCGATGATGATTGGATATTGAATGGCCAATATGGTCATTAAAAAAGTTTTTGTGTGACTCATAATTGTTATATATAGTTTCATTAATGCATTTTTATGATAAATACACAATGAAATCAAATAAAAAATACATTTAGAACAACTAAATGTGGGCTATACTCGTAAATTTTGACAAATGTTGAATAAAGATGTTTGACATTGAGCAACCTATATGACTATTCAAAACGTATTTTTGTTATTTCAAAATAGTAAATATGACTTCTTATGTGTATTATGATGTATAATAAGTTTGGAAATTGAACTAAAAAAGCTTTTCGGAGCTTCTAAATATTGAATTTACTCGTGAATGTTACTCTTTGAAAATGTTCAAATTTTACAAAATCGATGATGATTGGATATTGAATGGCCAATATGGTCGTTAAAAAAGTGTTTGTGCGACTCATAATTGTTATATATAGTTTCATTAATGCAATTTTATGATAAATACACAATGAAATCAAATAAAAAATACGTTTAGAACAACTAAATGTGGGCTATACTCGTAAATTTTGACAAATGTTGAAAAAAGATGTTCGACATTGAGCAACCTATATGACTATTCAAAACGTATTTTTGTTATTTCAAAATAGTAAATATGACTTCTTATGTGTATTATGATGTATAATAAGTTTGGAAATTGAACTAAAAAAACTTTTCGGAGCTTCTAAATATTGAATTTACTCGTGAATGTTACTCTTTGAAAATGTTCAAATTTTACAAAATTGATGATGATTGGATATTGAATGGCCAATATGGTCGTTAAAAAAGTGTTTGTGCGACTCATAATTGTTATATATAGTTTCATTAATGCATTTTGATGATAAATAAACAATGAAATCAAATACAAAATACGTTTAGAATATCTATATGTGGGCTATACTCGTGAATTTTGTCAAATGTTGAAAAAAGATGTTCGACATTGAGCAACCTATATGACTATTCAAAACGTATTTTTGTTATTTTAAAATAGTATATATGACTTCTTATGTGTATTATGATGTATAATAAGTTTGGAAATCGAACTAAAAAAACTTTTCGGAGCTTCTAAATATTGAATTTACTCGTGAATGTTACTCTTTGAAAATGTTCAAATTTTACAAAATCGGTGATGATTGGATATTGAATGGCCAATATGGTCGTTAAAAAAGTGTTTGTGAGACTCATAATTGTTATATATAGTTTCATTAATACATTTTGATGATAAATAAACAATGAAATCAAATACAAAATACGTTTAGAATATCTATATGTGGGCTATACTCGTGAATTTTGTCAAATGTGGAAAAAAGATGTTCGATATTGAGCAACCTATATAACTATTCAAAACGTATTTTTGTTATTTCAAAATAGTATATATGACTTCTTATGTATATTATGATGTATAATAAGTTTTGAAATCGATCTAAAAAACTTTTCAGATCTTCTAAATATTGAATTTACTCGTGAATGTTACTCTTTGAAAATGTTCAAATTTTACAAAATCGGTGATAATTGGATATTGAATGGCCAATATGGTCGTTAAAAAAGTATTTTTGTGACTCATAATTGTTATATATAGTTTCATTAATGCATTTTGATAATAAATATACAATGAAATCAAATAAAAAATACGTTTAGAACATCTAAATGTGGGCTATACTCATGAATTTTGTCAAATGTTGAAAAAAGATGTTCGACATTGAGCAACCTATATGACTATTCAAAATATATTTTTGTTATTTCAAACTAGTATATATGACTTTTTATGTGTATTATGATGTATAATATGTTTGGAAATCGAACTAAAAAATCTTTTCAAGTTTCTAACTATTGAATTTACTCGTGAATATTACTCTTTGAAAATGTTCGAATTTTAAAAAAATCGGTGATGATTGGATATTGAATGGCCAATATGATCGTTAAAAAAGTGTTTGTGTAACCCATAATTGTTATATATAGTTTCATTAATGCATTTTTATGATAAATACACAATGAAATCAAATAAAAAATACGTTTAGAATATCTAAATGTGGGCTATACTCGTGAATTTTGTCAAATGTTGAAAAAAGTTGTTCGACATTGAGCAACCTATATGACTATTCAAAACGTATTTTTGTTATTTCAAACTAGTATATACGACTTCTTATGTGTATTATGATGTCTAATGAGTTTAGAAATCGAACTAAAAAATCTTTTCGGAACTTCTAAATATTGAACTTACTCGTGAATGTTACTCTTTGAAAATGTTCAAATTTTAAAATAACAAAAATACGTTTTGAATAATCATATAGGTTGCTCAATGTCGAGCATCCTTTTTCAACATTTTACAAAATTAACGAGTATAGCCCACATTTAGATGTTCTAAACGTATTTTTTATTTGATTTCATTGTATATTTATCATCAAAATGCATTTATGAAACTATATATAACAATTATGAGTCACAAAAACACTTTTTTAATGACCATATTGGCTATTCAATATCCAATCATCACCGATTTTGTAAAATTTAAACATTTTCAAAGAGTAATATTCATGAGTAAATTCAATATTTAGAAGCTATGAAAAGTTTTTTTAGTTCGATTTCCAAATTTATTATACATTATAATACACATAAGAAGTTATATATACTAGTTTGAAATAATAAAAATACGTTTTGAATAGTCATATAGGTTGCTCAAAGTCGAACATCTTTTTTCAACATTTGACAAAATTAACGAAGAATAGCCCACATTTAGATGTTCTAAACGTATTTTTTATTTGATTTCATTGTATATTTATCATCAAAATGCATTAATGAAACTATATATAACAATTATGAGTCACAAAAATACTTTTTTAGCGACCATATTGGCCATTTAATATCCAATCATCACCGATTTTGTAAAATTTGAACATTTTCAAAGAGTAATATTCATGAGTAAATTCAATATTTAGAAGCTCCGAAAAGTTTTTTTAGTTCGATTTCCAAACTTATTATACATCATAATACACATAAGAAGTCATATATACTACTTTGAAATAACAAAAATACGTTATGAATAGTCATATAGGTTGCTCAAAGTCGAACATCTTTTTTCAACATTTGACAAAATTCACGAGTATAGTCCACATTTAAATGTTTTAAATGTATTTTTTATTTGATTTCATTGTATATTTATCATCAAAATGCATTAATGAAACTATATATAACAATTATGATTCACAAAAACGCTTTTTTAACGACCATATTGGCCATTCAATATCCAATCATCACCGATTTTGTAAAATTTGAACATTTTCAAAGAGTAATATTCACGAGTAAATTCAATATTTTGAAGTTCCGAAAAGTTTTTTAGTTTGATTTCCAAACTCATTTTTACAAAACGAGAAATGTCCTAAATTTACAGCAGCAAAAGATGCTGTTTTATGTGGGTTTCAATGCTGGGCTTGTAATGTGGTGGTTGTGGTCCTGGTGCTGCCAGCGGCAGTTATTATTGTGGTGGCAAAGGTGGTTTGTAACTATGATAGTGGATGTGGTGCAAAATGATTGTAAAGGTTTTGATGGAAGTAGAAGTAGATGGTATTTGCAGTCGAAATGGTGGTGGTCGACGCATAGGAGTCATTGAACTGTAAAATATTTGTGGATCCCGGATGGACATAATCTTGGGCATTGTTTGGACATGACAATTCCTTATATTTCAATTTGTTGTGATGTTTCATACTAGAATATGAATATCTAATGCTCTCTGTTGAAAAATGTAAATTAATAAATAAATTTGTCTTCTTTAACATTTTACTTTTTTATAAACTGGTAATTTGAATATGATCTTAGAGTACAGAAATGAACTAGACTCAAGTCTCACAACTACCCATTATAAAATTGCACTTGCTAAGCCTTTCGATAAAATGAATCCTGCTAGCATAGGAGCGGTCTGCTGAAAATATTAATAAATAAATTTATCTCATCTTTGACTGATTGAAGTTTTAGAGGTGGTGATAAATAGTCTTTTTGAAGTTTCATGAATTATGTGTACCATATTGATTTTTGTCGGTTTTGTGATAACTAGGGAGTTAGTCATGGATCGTAGTTGGGTAATATTACCCAACAAGCTGGATAAGAGATATCAAGATGGTATTAAAGAATATGAATGCTTCCAAACACCACTTAGGTTGTGAACCATAATATGTGAACAGTAACTTTAGGAAATGGCTTGATGATGATATTTGTTGACTGTTGGGTTGTCTGGGCATTATAATGACTGTGAAGTGATAATTATAGGGGAAAATGTCTTAAGTAGTTGCAGACCTAAGTGAATCCACACAAAACAATGCTAATTCTTAAGAAAGTTCACTCTGGCCTTTCTTTTTCTGCTTTTGTTCCATATCAAGTAGGAACTGCGAACTTTGCTTCTGGTTTAGAAATGTCTCTGCCCTTTTCACTTCTTATTTTGAAGGAATAAGGCCAAAATAGTAAAGCATTTCCACTTCCATAGCAAGGTGGTCAATACTATAGGTTTCTGTTTAGACATGTAAGCTTTTATTTTCTTGAAACATGCACGATTTATTTCCATGTAGCTTCTTCAAACAAAATGAATATGCCATGATTTGTTGCTAAAAACTAGCAGCTATAAGAATCTCTCCTTGGTCTTCTATCTGTGTGCTTATTTATCTTAGACTTTGTATGCCCAGAACCTTTATAAGAAGTGGTATTTATGATATTCATGTTTTTTTTATATATTTTACAACATGTTAGCAACAACTGTTAACCAATTGACTATGCAAAATTTAGAGGTATTTATGTTTCGAAGTCGATAAAAAAACATCCAATATAATTTAAACTATCTAGTTATCATCTGGGAGTGAAATGTATACCCATTTATGTGTTGTTTCGTATATTACCAATTACATATTTATTTAAAAATTGCCTATTGAGTGGATCTTATTATCCATTTGTTCATGACGCAGGCAATGGTAGACCAGACAAAATAGATTTATGGAAGATCACCCACTACAAAGAAGGCAAAGGGTGGATAGCTCCAATTGCTTTTTCTTTTAGTTTTGATGTTAAAACACTTTTGTGTAGGTGTAGGTTCTTTTTTACGTAAGTAAACATGCTGGTTCTTTTTTATGTAAACATACATTTGACAATACAAAAATTGTTAACTTATATTTTGAAATTTAACGTTTATTGTATTTAGATATAAATTGTAACGTCTTTGCATAATTATAATAGAATTAATTATTAAAAAAAAACTCAGTACATAATTGCCAACCACAAAGTTTTGGTCCGAGATACCTTTTCCCGACTAAAAATAATGTTAGTCGGCGAAATTAACACCGACTACAAATTCTTTGTAGTTGGCGATGATATTTACCGACTACAAAAACTTTGTAGTCGGCGAAAATAACACCGACTTCAAATTCTTTGGTTGGCGATGACATTTACCAACTACAAAATTTTTTAGTTGGTGAATATAACACCGACCACAAAATAGTTAATCAGTGATGATATTTACCGACTACAGTAACTTTTAGTCGGTTAATATAACACCGACCAAAGATATTATTAGTCGAAGATAATATTTACCGACTAAAATGTATTTTAGTCAGTATTTGATTCGTCGACAGGCTTTCGCCGACTATCTTGCCGACCAAAAAATGTTAGTCCGCAATAATATTCGCCGACGGAGTTTACAATATGGCCGACTAAATGTTTAGTCAGTAAAGGTCTTCTGTCTTGTAGTGTCTCTATTGAAAAAGGTAGTGAATAAACTTTTTTTTTTAACACAAATGGATTTTGAGAAAGAAAAAGTCGATTACAATTCTTTAATTGAAGAAAATTTTTCTTTAAATAAAAATATTATAGATTTGACTAGAATTTTTCACAAATTTACTAAATGGAAGAAATTTTTTGACTTAATGCTTGGTGAACAAAAATATTTTTTCAATAAAGGAGGAATTAGATACAAACATTTCTTGAAACAAAAGTCTCTTAAGAATTTCTTTGTTGAACTATCTAATTTCTCCCTTCCAAATGTTACATGTAGTTTTTGTAAAAAAGATGGACATGTAGCTTTTAATTGTCTAACAAAAAAGATGTTACACTTTGAAAGTAAACATAAGTGGGTTCAAAAGTCCACTAACACTAACTATCAATGACTCAAAGTTATGTGGGTACTAAAGATAAAAAATTAAAATATTTTTATAGGAGCCAAAGAAAAACAATTGGTTCTTGGATAGTGGATGCTCAAAGCATATGACCACAGATAAAACATTATTATCAAGCTTCAAAAGGAATGATAAATGTCATGTCACTTTTGGAGATAATGCCAAAGGAAAAATCATTGGCATTGGAAAAATTGGTAATCTTTCATTTCCCTCCATTGAAAATGTTCTATTAGTTGATAATATCAAACATAACTTGATTAGCATTATTCAATTACGTGATAAAGGTTATCACATCAAATTTGATTCTTCCAAATGCCTTATTGAGGATGCTAAAGAGGTCATGTTTATAGAAAGCCGAATAAGGATGTTTATGTCATAAAAATTGAATTTGATCTTGAAAGAGATATAAAATGCTTATCAAGTCTAAAAGATGATACGTGGTTGTGGTATGATTGGGCCATGTTAGTATGGACCTATTTTCAAAAATCTCTAAGAGTTGCTTCGTTTAGGTTTGTCAAATTTAAAATTTGAAAAAGATAAAATATGTGATGCTTGTCAATTTAGAAAACAATTAAAGAGTTGTTTCAAACTTAAATATCATTCTTCTACTACAAAACATTAACAACTTCTCCACATAGATCTTTTTTGTGCTTCTAGAATAGCATGTTTAAATTGTAAACACTACGATTTCGTCATTGTTGATGACTTTTCTAGATTTACTTGGGTCCTATTTTTGAATCTCAAAGATGAAGTCTTGAATGTATTTAAACATTTTTGTAAAAAATGTTCAAAATAAAAAGGGATTCACTATTACTACTATTAAGAGTGATCACGGTGAAGAATTTGAAAATATTACATTTGATGAGTTTTGCAAAATAAATGACCATGAACATAATTTTTTGGCTCCTAGAACTCCTCAACAAAATGGTGTAGTAGAAATAAAGAATCGCACATTGCAAGGAATGACTCGGACTATGTTAAATAAAAATAGTTTACCAAAGTATTTTTGGGCCGAATCCGTTAACACTGCTTGCCATATTTTGAATAGAGTTTCGGTTGGTGGAAAGAAAACTAAAACTCCATACAAACTTTGGAATAATAGAGTTCCAATATCGGTTATTTCAAAGTATTTGGTTGTAAATGTTTTATCTTAAACACAAAAGAAAATTTGAGAATATTTTATTCAAAATCCGATGTTGGTATCTTTTTTGAATATTCATCTACTAGCCATGCTTATATAATTTTCAACAAAAGAACTTTAGTTGTTGAAGAATCCATGCATGTAATTGTTTACGAAACTAATCCTCTTGATCAAGACAAAGGTATTGAAAATGATGTAGATTTGGAAATTCATTTTGAACAATTGAATATTCAAACTCAAAAAAAGGAAAATCCTAACAATGTTGAAGATCTAAATGAGGAAGAAATAAATATGGAACAAGATGAGGTAGAATCTCTCAAAGTACAAAAAGATTCATCTATATCCAATGAATGGAGGTTTGTCCCTTCTCATCCGAAAGAACTCATCATCAGTGATCCATCCAAAGGTGTAAGTACTAAAAATTATACTAGAAGTTTTCTTAATAATTGTGCTTTTATTTCACAAATTCAAACAAAGAATTTCAAAGAAGTCAAGGTTGATGAATTTTGGATTCTAGCTATATAAGATTAACTAAATCAATTTGAAATAATCATGTTTGGGATTCATTTGCTTAACCAAGTTTTCAAACCGTTATCGGTACAAAATAGATTTTTAGAAATAAAGAATATAAAAATAGTATAATTGTGCATAACAAGGCTATATTAGTGGCCCAATGTTACAATCAAGAAGAAGACATAGTATTTGAAGAAACTTTTGCACCAGTTGTTAGATCGGAATCTATTTGCATACTTCTTACTTTTGCTTGTCAAAAAGTTTTTACTCTTTACCAAATGGACGTTAAAAGTGCAGTCTTAAATAATGTTATTCAAGAAGAAGTATTTGTTGAGAATCCTCCCGATTTCAAAAACCATAAGTATCCAGATAATGTTTTTAAACTTAAAAAAGCTTTGTATAGTTTAAAGCAAGCTCCTAGAGCATGGTACAAAAGATTGAGCAAATTTCTTCTCTCAAATAGTTTTTCAATGGGAAAAACAGATACTACATTTATTTATCAAAAAATAGAGATTGTTGTACAAATTTATGTTGATGATATTATATTTGGTGCCACTAACATTTCCATTTGTGGAGAATTTTCAAAGTGTGTGAGCAAAAAATTTTAAATGAGCATGATTGAAGAACTCAAGTTCTTCCTCGGACTCCAAATCAAACAAACTAAAGATGGAATATTCATTCTCCAAACAAAGTACATCATGAACATGCTCAAAAAGAGTGAAATGGAGGAGTTAAAACCAGTGAATACTCCAAGGAGTTAAAACCAATGAATACTCCAATGATCAAGGTACTTTCGTAGACATAACTAAATATTCAGGTATGATCGGATGTATTTTTTTTAACTGCTAGTAGACCCGATATTATGTTTAGTATGTGTTTATATGCAAGATTTCAAACTAATCCTAGAGACTCTCATCTTAGTGCCGTTAAATGTATTTTTAGATATCTTAATGTCACTAAAACGTTAGGTCTTTGGTATCATAATGGCACTCATTGACTTGCTTAGCTACTCGAATGTCGATTGAGCCGATTGTACAATTAACCGTAAAAGCACTAGAAGAACTTGTCACTTTCTAGGCTTACAATTGTATCATGATTTAGCAAAAAACAAAATTTCGTTGCTTTATCCACAACCAAAGTCGAATATATCTCGGCTGCTAGTGTTGTGCTCAGGTTTTGTGGATGAAACAAACTTTAAATGATTATCATTTATCTTTTGATCATATACATATCATGTGTGATAATATTAGTGCCATAAACTTGTCTAAATATCTCGTCTTACATTTTTTGAACCAAGCACATTGAGAATAGACATCAATTTCTAAGAGATCGTGCATAGAAGGGCGATATTGTTTTAGAATTTGTTAATACATAGAAACAATTGGCTAACATTCTCACAAAACTTCTAACTCTTGTTAGATTTTCATATATTCGAAGAAGTTTTGGTATATTTGATGAATATGAAGTATGAGGCTAAATTGAGTTTATACTATTTGCTTATTGATTTTATGTAAATGATTGAATTTATATGATAAAAACTTTATGACATGAATTATTGCATCCTTTTCAAAATTTTCATAAATTTAGGTCAATCGGTCAACCTTTCTTTCCAACCAGTCGACTGATTTGTCGTCTAAATTGATAAAGTTTTAGCCAAAATCTTCTTTCAGTAAAACGAATGATTGTTTCATCAAACGGACGACATATCGTGGAAAATTTGATCGACCAGTTTATCGTCCTAACTATCATTCGAATTGACATAGATTTTTTCTTCATTTTTGAGAAGAAATTTGGTCGACTGTCCTATTCCACAGGTCGAACGACCTTACGCAAAATCTAATTTTTAGATTCAAAAGTTACTCATTTTCTTCAAAACCCTTATCTCATTTCTCCTATTTTCTCTCAAAATTTTTTCACATTCACAAAATCATTTTTCAGTCTTAAAATTTTCCACAAAAATTCAAAAACCCATCTCATCCTCACTAAAAAATTCTCAAAATCCCTATTTTTTTTCATATATCAAATGTAACAATCGAAAATTCGTAGCTTTAATTATATAATTTTAAAGCTGAAAAATAGAATAAAATAAAGAATTTATTTGAATCGTCCCAAAAAGTGCCTCAAAAGTCGTAATATTTAGTATTAATTTAAATCTGAATAATAAAAAGAAAAATTTGGATTTAATAAGTTATTTAGGGACCAATGTAAATTAAATTAAGATTTAATAATTCATGTTAAGACTTGATTGAACAAAAGTACAAAAGTTGGATTAGGACCCAAAAAGTTGGAAAAGTAAAGTTTTAAACTTTTTTAGCTAAGTCAAACAGCCAACTTTAAGATAATCGTATAAATTATGTATTGATCTAAATTTTATGAATCTTATTGCATTGACGAGACCTTCAAAATGGTACCAAATATACCTACATTCAACTAAGAAATCATTCCCAAAATTTAATGTCAAAAGTGTTACGGAAAGTGAGAAATCTTGGAACACTAAAGAAATTTCAGCAACCCATGTTCAGATAGCTATTTTTGGAGCAGTCGTATAACCGTTGTTGTTGTCCATTTTCTACGATACAAAGTGCGTTGTGAAGATCTCCATAAGATCTTCGAAATGGTAAAAGAGATATAAAAAATAAAGGAGTATCGACCTTCAAAACGACCCAAAAATATGTCCAAGAAGTAAAAAAATATGCCAATTTTTATATTAAACAATTGAAAAGTGGGCCAAGTGGGATTTGCTGCAAAGATTTGTCCCTATTATTCCTCTCATATTGCCCCTATTATACCCTACAAAAACTATGGAAGAATGTGAAGAGGTTTCTTGGGGGCCAAATGAAAATCTTTGACCAAATCAAATAAAACTTTACAAGTGGCCAAATGAAAATGAAAGTAATCATGAGGTAAATATATTAATATATATACATATGTATTAACCGTGTATATCTGTTGTGTGAGTAAACTACCTTATTTTTCTTATGTACAATATGATAAGTATATATGTGCATAAACTCCCTAAGCTTATTTGTACAATAAGTTCCCTAAGTTTATTTGTACACCATAATAGGACAAAAGACTAAACAAAAGAGTTGATCAACTATGGCCAAGAGTTAGAGAAACTCATATGAGGACAAATATTCTATTAAAGTTTAATGAATGGAAAATGCTAATAGTAGTCATAAAGGGACAAAGATCCAAAGAAAAATAGTTAATCAACTATGGCCAGAGGCAAAATTAGCCTAAAAATGGACAAAGGTCCAAAGAAGTTTGGCCATCGTGCAAAGGCACAAAGAATGTTTAAGTTGAACACTCGGTGTAAAAGTATTGTTTATGAGAAGAGCCCTGAGAAATATAAAAGATACATTTATGTACCATATCACACATGTATCATATTTTAGTCATTGAAAGTCACAATTCATAGTCGTTTCATAGCTATTATAGGAAATGGATCAAGATTTCTTTGAAGTCGTTGGGACAAAGGTGGGAGCTAACTTCGGATGGGCAAGAGTACAATTTGATCACCGAGATAGATGTATGGTCGTACTATCCTCATCGACCCGGGGTACAAAAACCTATCTTTTTCTAGATGTGTGACTTTTGAAATATGGAATATCTTGTAACCCACTTCTATGTGATGTAATAGCTTAGATGATCTTGTCTTTAGGAAACTATGTGAACCTCCTCTTTTGTTGAAGTATTTTGTAGGACTTTTGAAATGCTAAAAATATATGTGTCATTTACGAGATGTAATGATTTGTCATGAGTCATTTTGGAAGAAAGTTGTAATGGTTGTATTTCAAGCTTTTATTTAAGCCCATGTTTTGTATAATGATCTAAAGTAATGGAGTTGAAATGAATCAAAAGATGGGATCTACCTATTATGCTCTTCCACTATGTTTAATTGATTATGTCTTATTCTTTGATTTTTACAATTACTAAGTGTACCCGTTTCACACATCATAAATAAGATGAACTCGAAGCAAAAGAGAAAAGGATGACTCACAAATGTATTGACTAATCATTCCTAACTGTTTTTCCTAAAATAAAGTGTACGAAATGGTTATAAAAATAATTAAATCCAGCTTCTAAACAAACAAGGAAACTAAACTGCTTTCTGCATATAAGGGTACTAATACTCTCCTAACCGATTTCTAATATCTTACTGGCACAAGGCTTGGTATCAGAGCTTCGTTTAAAGTTTCTGTAGACTTTGCTCAATGGTATTTAGCCATCAAAGATGACTTCCACCTCGGGTACGCCATGACTTATTTCCATTTCTAATAATTAAAAATTTCAAATTATATGTGTTCCTAAATGACTATGTCGATTATTTCAATGCGCATAAACTGTCTACTTGCTTATTAGCTTAGACTCTGCCGTCCAACATAGGAATTTAGAGCCTATGAAGATAAAATTTGCTATGTAATTAAAGTAGACTAAGAATAGCCAGAGAAAACAATGTTAAACATTAATTAAAGCATAAACAAGCATAAGACACAATGTAAAGATAAAGTCTTATGGCTTACAATTAAACAAAGTTAAAGTGATGTTCAAGAACATAATAACTTGAAATCATAAGACATTGTTTAAAGACAAAAGGAGTAAAATACCTAAGGATACATATTGGTGGTAGGATAAAACCAAGTATCTTCATTCTTCAAATCTTGTAAAATATTGATCATTTCATCCAAATGATCTGCCTGGCCATATGTTTCCAATATTGTGCATGCAATTTCGAGAGATTTTCCATCACGTTAGCTTGGAAAGTCTAAAACCAGTAAAATGCTCCCCAATCAGCCAGTGAAGGTAGAATGAAATGAGCAGTTCCTTCAAAAGTTAAATGAATTTATCAAATTACGGTAAATATCAATGACCGTAGCATAATAGATAAGAAAGTTTGAGAAGTTGTCACTTTTTGTTGTTCACATGGTCGGCACAAATGGATTGAAAATTTACCATTTCCTGGAAGGGCTAAGACCCGAGCTAAACAGAGATCTACTCATGTCAGGAATACAAAACATGAGTTTCGCAGAAATCACGATAAGGCCTTACTAGCCGAGTAGGTTGAAGTCAAAATTGTTTGAGCCCCGTGAGGCGAGAAATCAAAATTAGAATTAGAATCCAAGAAAATACAGAGTCAATGTGAACTCAAATCAAGATAAGAATAAATGGACAGGCAAACAACAGGGAAAAGTTCTAAGGAAAACAAACCCCACTTCAAGAAAGGAAAACTAGATGACAATACAGAAAATAAAAAACATTCTTCTATGTACCAAGTGTGGAAAGCGTCATCCCAATGAATGTTGGGTACGTAAGTAAAAAACTATGCTATTCATGCGGTAAAACAGAACACTTGATTAAAGATTGCCCAACCAAACCTAAGAAAGAGCAGGAACAACAATAGTTTATGTAATAGGTGGACTAGGAGCTGAAGAAAACACTTGAGCAGTTGAAGGCATAATCTATATAGACTTTAAAACCTGCGTGAGCCTCTATTGACTCCAGAACTATGCGTCCTCATTTATCTCGATATCTTCATTAGGAAAACTAGAATTAGATCTAAATTTATTATCCCTTAACTTGATAAAAATTTTAAGCTCATTATACTTATGACCATTAAACTATCTAGTCTACGGAAATTATATTGAGGTTGATATGTCGTGAACCTCCTTAGCTAATGTGGGTAGAGTATGTTATGTGCTTTTAATTCAAGATGCTTATTTTATAGAGTTGGTAATACTTAAGGTATGCTTAATTGAGCAATCAATTATTTTAATGTGGGATATAATAGGATAATGCTCATTTACTTAACATGCAAGATGAATATGTAAAATATATTAACTTGAGCTCCATGTAATATGATGGTTTATGAGGAACACATTTCTATATTCACTTAGTATTGTGTAGAGTTAGAGTAATGTCTTCTATAGAATAAGATAGATTACGTATATGTGATGTATACTCGTGTGTGAGATCAACTATGGGAAGTTGAATTTTGAGTACATCCCAGTCTTATATGAGCAAAATAGTAAATGCAAACTTTATGTGGCATAGTGCTCTATTCAATTTGATCATTTATGCAGAAGTAGATATTTATATATGTATGTTGACAACATAAAACTTAATTGTCAATCGGGAGTTATGTGTATTTACTTTGTGTTGTATTCATCAACATTCTTATATCATAAAATTGATTGAACTATTGAGATTATGTTAAAAGGAAACATTACACATGTGAGAACATACCAAGTTCCTTAACTAAATTTGTACACCAATCTAGGGCCTATTTGGTGTTAACCTAGAGCCTTAGTGGCATTAACCCAGAGTCCATGAGACGTGATCTATGGCCTATGTGGCGTTAACCTAGAGCCTATATGGTATGATTCTAGGGCCTTAATTGCATTAACCTAGGGTCCATGAGACGTGATCTAGTGCATAAGTGGCGTTAACCTAGAGCCTATATGGTGTAATTATAGGGCCTTAGTGGCGTTAACCTAGAGTTCATGAGACGTGATCTAGGTCCTATGTGGCATTAACCTAGAGCCTATATAGTGTGATTATATGGTTTTAGTGGCGTTAACCTAGAGTCCATGTGATGTAATCTAGGAATTCAGTGGCATTAACCTAGAGTCCAAGAGACATGATCTGGGACTTATGTGGTGTTAACCTAGAGCCTAAGTGGTATATATGGTGCTTGAGTGGCACAAGATATTCGATTTAAGCATTTAGTGTACAAATGTTACTTCAAGGACGAGCTCTATACAAGATAACGTTTATGTGCAGTTTTACATAGATAGACATTATGCATATGTGAAGTATACTTTTAATCTTATGTTTGACTTGATCTATTATGAAGAGTTTAGTTGAAGTATGTAAAGGAAATGTGTCCTTTTATGGAGAAATTATGTGCTTATGAGTCCATGCATGTTAGTCAAAGTGTTGTGGAAAAGTGTAGATATTGGAGTAGAAACTTGAGAATGAGAACATGAGATGAAAACATAATCCTTATTATTCTAGGTAAATTTCGAGAACAGAATTTCTTTAAGGAGGGAAGATTGTAATGATCCAAAAATTCGTAGCTTTAATTATTTATTTTAAAGCTAAAAATAGAATAAAATAAGAAATTTATTTGAATCGTTCTGAAAAGTGCCTCAAAAATCGTAACACTTAATATTTAATTTAAATCAAAATAATAAAAATGAAAATTTGAATTTAATAAGTTATTTAGGGACTACTGTGAATTAAATTAAAATTTAATAATTCATGTTATGACTTGATTGAACAAACGTGCAAAAGTTGGGTTGGGACCTAAAAAGTTGGAAAAGTAAAATTTTAAGCCTTTTTAGCTAAGTAAAGCAACCAACTTTGAGGCAATTGTACTAATTCTGTATTGGTCTAAATCTTACGAATCTTATAGCGTTGCAAAGTACGCGAAGAGACCTTTGAAATGGTACCAAATATACCTACATTCGATTAAGAAATCACCATTAAAATTTAATGTCAAAAGTGTTCCAGAAATTGGAAAATCTAGGAACACTTGGGAAATTCCAACAACCTATGTTCGGATAGCTATTTTTGGAGCGGTTGTATAACCTATGTGGTTGTATGTTTTCTATGATTCAAAGTGCACTGCGAAGATCTTTGAGACGGTATAAGAGACGTTGAAAAATAAGCGAGTATCGACCTTCAAAACACGACCCCCCAAATATATGTCCAAGAAGTAAGAAATATGCCAATTTTTATATTTAACAATTGGCAAGTGGACCAAACTCTTTTATCCACAAAGCAAACATGTCCTAAGTGTTGGTTATACCACTAGCTCGAAAATCTAAGGTATATACTACAATTGTCAAATTTAAGCCATTAGTTGAAAATTATTTTAAACACTCAATTGTCGCACTCTACACAAACAATGGCGGTGAATTCCTAGCTCTCGCTTCTTATCTCTCTTTCCATGGAATCATTCCTCACCACCCGCCACACACTTCTCAACACAACGGTTTTACTGAGCGTTGTTTATCTCATAAATCATCTTACTATAGTGAGATTGTCCATGCACTTACCCTACAAACTCTTATTTCAGAAAATTCCAAACTACGCATTTTTCATTGTCTTTGTCTCTGCTATCCTTGGCTTTGTCCATACTCTCAACGCTTGCTCGCATCCTTGTGTGTTTGTAAGTGCCTACTTATGCTACGAAAAATCCACTCAAAAGATGTCTGTCTATCGTCATGTGGACTTTGTTGAGTCTGTTCTACCTTTTAATAAGTTACCACCCAACACTTCGTCACTTCATATACCCTAGACCAGGGGCGGAGCTAGTATATGTCAAATGGGTTGGTCAAAGAAAGGAGAACCATACAGGGTTCGGCGACTCTCGAAATTTTTTTGAGCCCATTTTAATGAAAATATAATATTTTTAAATAAGTCATAATCTTATTTAAAAAGTTTACAATAAGTCATTGCACAAAAATATTCAAGATCTAAATTTAGCAAAAGAAAATTGTGCCCAACGATCTTTTACAGCTGTGAATTCATCTATAATAGAATCTATATCTATTTTATTAACAAGCTCTCTCTCAACAAAAATTATGAGTTGGAGGAGTATGTTGATTTGAATCTTCAGTTGGTGTATCTATTCTTGGTTTGAAGAAAGAATTCAATATCGTTTTTCCTTTCTTCATATGAAGAGGTTGTGCGGCCATTGTACATTCTAAAAAATCACGAAATTTCACATAATTAATTAGACAAAACAAATTTATCCATTAACATTTCAACATTTCAGCACAAATTTATCCATCAAAAACTGAGCACATTTCAGCAACATCATCAACAGCAAGAAACAATCAATGAATAGCACCAAAATTAATCGATGAACAACATCATTCCAAAAATTTCAACATCAAAAGTAAAATTTCATTGGCATCATCAGAAAAATGAAAATTTTGAACAGCAAGAAATAATCAATGAATAGCACCAAAATTAATCGATGAACAACAGCATTCCCATTTTCCAAAATTAAAATTTCAGCACCATTCCAAAATTTTCAATAGCAAAACTAATGAAGTGATGATTTCAAATTACAATAGTAGCATATCTAGCAATTAAAACATCATAAACAAAATTCTAGCAACAATTAAACTTATTGGAATGCGAAATTATGGCGGCTGCGATTTGCGAAATTAGGGTTGATTGCCTAGATTTACAAAATTAGAGATGTTGCTGATGATTTCGTGAAAATGGATGATTTTGAATGTGAAAGGGCTGATGGTAATGGTTTAATCAAGAAAATGGGTTGCTGGTTTTGTGGTTTGAAACATGATTTTCAAAGTCAAACGGCTGATGGTTTAATCAAGAAAAAAGGGCTTTTGGTTTTATGCTTTGAAACATTTATTGGGCTTGGGCTGGGTGCCTAGGCCGCTGATATTCAGGGCTGGGCTTTCAAAAAATTTTTTAAGCATATATTACTTGTGGTCCAGAATAGGGCTGGGCCTGGGCCCAGTGAGGCCAGCCCTAAATCTGCCCCTACCCTAGACTTTGTCTTCTGTCATTTTCTCCATATCTCCTCGACCTTCCTATTTTGGTCCAGCCACATCTCTCACCTCTTTGATCATTTCTCCAAGCAGCAAACATGCCACCATACACACCATACAGTATGAGCTATTTTCCAAACCCCTCACTATCGGCCCCTTCCATCTGCACCACTCCTTGTGCATCGTCACCTACTTCTTCCCAACTATCCGAGCCCATATCATCACAGGAGTGTCAATGCTGAGCTCTCGACCCTACGTGTGGCTCGCTCTTTCCCACTGCCCGTCCTTATTCCTGCCTAAGTAAACGCCACCCCATGGTTACCCATGCTAAAGTCCACATACATATGCCCATAGACAAACTCAACCTCTACACCGAGCTATATTTCTCAGAACTTGAGCCCACATTCCACACATAACTCTTAAAAGTCTAGAGTTGTTCGATGCCATCATCCGAAATGGCACGTAGAACTTGTTTCTCTTCTTCTGTTTCATAACATAGTTTTTGGGTGTATATGGGTATACTTTATCAAATGAAAGCATAATGGTTCCATTGACTGCTATAATGGTTGCTTTGTAGCAAACGGCTTTCATCAAAGACTCGGCACATAAAACCTTTAGCCCGATCATTAAATCAACCAACATCCACCTAATTTTCAATTAGCCCTATCCGTCAACTTGATGTGAACAATGCCTTCCTCTATGGCTCTCTTATAGAGGATGTGTTCATGCAACTTCCTATATTTGTTGATCAGACCAATCCACATTTTGTATGTCACCTTAAAAATGCCATATATGGTCTAAAACAGGGCTATGGGCTTGGTATCAAGAACTCAAACATTTTCTTATTCACTATAGGTTGAGCAATTCCAAATCAGAATACTTTTATATTCATTTTTAATTTCCATAGATGTAGTCTTTTTGTGAACCTGTATTTGTTGATGACAACATTGTTACAGATAACTCCAGTGTCGATGAGTTTATCTCGCAACTAGGTCGTCACTTTTTATCAAAGGTTTAGGTCGATTGTTATTCTTTCTTAGGATTTAGGTTGTCTATACTGCACAGGGTCTTTTCCTAACTTAACATCACTATCTTTGTTCCTTACTGCACAGAGCCAACATGCATACTTCCAAACTTGTTCAAATACATATGTGTACAACCACCAATGTCAAGCTCACCGATAGCACCACATTGGATGATGCTACTAGATATAGATAGATTGTTGGCAATCTTCAGTACTTATCTCTTACTTGATTTGATATTGCTACCATATAAACAAATTATCCCAATTCATGCATCAACCTATTTTATAGCATAGGATGTATCAAACGTCTCGTAAGATACCTGTGTGTGGTAGAGTCTCGCATGTCTTAGTCCTTCGCTAGTCCCATCTGCTCATTCTACATGCATTCTTTGATTTTGGCTGGCCAACAATGTTGACGACCTGACCTCCACAGCTCATCATGTTGTCTTTCTTGATCACAATCCCATTGTTTGACTATCTCACAAGAAACATTCGATTGATTGTTCTTCCACAGAAGTAGAATATCGTGTTGTCGCGCATTACTGCATGTGCGAACCTGTATATGTTCTAATCCAGTATTTCAATCTCACGTGAAGTACATAAAGGTAACTTACAGTATCTTGTGTTGCCTCCCCAATTAGCTTATCGAAGTCCTGACAAAGCCCTTAAGTACGACTCGATTTATCCTACTTGGGTCCAAGATTGGTGTCTCCAATAGATCCAACATCTTGCAGAGGCATGATAACAATAGAAGCCTTTACAAAGTACAACTGTAGCATATCTTGTATTGTATATTGCAACCACTCTAGCATATCTTGTATTGTATATTCCAACCACTCTAGCATATCTTATATTGTAGATTAGATTTCATGATATGTAGATTATATTATCTTACTATTATTGTTGGTTTAGAGCATCTCCAATGCAACCGTGAATTGCTATTTTTTTTTTTTTTGCCACATAAGAAAAATAAACAATGTTAAAAAAATTTCTTATCCAATGCAAGTTTTCAAGGACTTTATCAAGCTGACATGAACAGAAAAAAATAAATATTGTCTAGATCTCTATTTAAATTCAAAAACTCTGTTAGACATGCTAACTCAGTAAATTTTAGATTTTCAATATAGATTTAATTTTTCTATGCATATTTAAATGTAATTTTATTTTTATTTTAATAAAATAAAATACATATAGATAGCAATCCATAGAATATATTATAAACCAAATTTGAACTTGAATGTCTATTTATTAGATAGTAATGCCACATAGATTAGAGATCTTCCTACATTCATGCTACCTAAATTGCAATCCATAGAATGCATTGGAGATGCTCTTAAATCACCATGTATTAGTTTCAATTTATCTAGGTTTGTGTTGGTACTCTCTCTATATATTGGACTCTATGAATGCTATTGATCAAGTTTCTCCAAATACATTTCTATATTCAAACCCTTTCAACAAAGTGGTTAACTAATTGCTCTAGAATTATTAATATTATGGTTAATTACACTCATAGTCGATATTTTTTCAGCCTTGTAATAATATCATCATTGATCAATTTTAGCAGATATCGTCTCCATCATTTCATTAATTTGCACATATGGTCCCCAAATAATTTTTTTTTTAATTTGCCCTTTACTTAAATAAATTAAAATAACCGGAAAAATATAACGAAAAAATTGCAATTGAGGACCCTAACCTTTTCAAAAGTACAAATAAATCATAAACATTTTATTTTTATACAGATTTTACTTAAACTAATAAAAAATGTGTCATCAAGTCCCAAACTTTCTAATTATGTTCACTGAAATGACGTTTGGAGTCTGGTCAGATTTCGTACATGGGTCCATTAATTGAAAAAAAATTAAGCTCGTGACCTAAATTTGACAAATTTAACAAAGACAAAATAGTCTATTTACATTTAAAATAAGTAAACGTAAAAAATGGTCACCCAACCCAACAAGAACAAACGGGGGGATTTTTCCCCCCGTTTGCCAGCTCAAACTGCCAGGGTTTGGGCCGGCGGTGACCGGGGAGGAGATCCCTTTTTTTTTTCTTTTAATTTTTAAAAATAAAAGGTTTATGATTTATTTACACTTTTAAAAAGGTTAGGAATTCAGATGCAATTTTTTAAAATTTTTTCTCTTTAATTTATTAAAGTCAGGGGAAAATTGTCAAAAAGTTATTTGGGGACTATCTGTGCGATTAATAAAAAGATGTGGACGATATCTGCGAATAAAATTGAATGTAGATGATATTGTTATAAAGATAAAAGAGTGGAGACTGTGAGTGTAATTAACCCATAATATTTTTATTCTTAATTTAGAAAAATTATAAAAAAAATTATATTTCTTGGTTTTATGTAAGTAAATTACAACTTTGGATATTAAAATGTTATTCATTGTGTTAACTTGGTCTATAATTAACCAATAACTGCTGAAAATGGGTTGATATATGAAATTATTATTTATATTTTTTTATTTATTGAATTTAAGACCTCCGTGAAAGAACGACTTGTCAACTTTCTAGTACGTGTAGGAAAAAGGAGCGAGAAACTCAACTAAGAACTTGAATACTCAAGTCAATGAAGAAAGTATCCGAGAAATATAGATAAATAATTATTTTAGTTACGAGGACATAGAAAATCTCTTATTTGTCTCTGCATGTATTTCGTATATTAGGTTTTGAAAAGGGCAAAAAAAAAAAAAAAGAAATTTTCAAGATAATGTAAATGAGAACTAGCGACTAAAGAAAAATACAGTATTCGAGTTGGTAAGAGTTATTTTATGTGTTGTAATTAGAGCATCTCGAGTATATTCCACCTATTAAAGTCTACGTGGCAGGTAAAATAGACAGACTTCTAGTCCATGTTGGTCATGTGGTATTAATAGACAGTTAAATTAAAAATGCATATCCAATGGATTCCATCTAAAAATAATATTATCGCTTATGTGACATTAATTTTGTTTTTTAAATTGGTGGTTCTTCAATTTTTATTTTCCTCGTCCAACTTTTTTTTTTTAATAAAATGTTGAGTTAGATTTACATTTGCTGAATCACTAGACAGACTTCTAGACGGAGTCTATTTTTTTGATGTGTCATATCGGTTATACACAATCCTCATCAATATGCATTGGAGAGAGTTTTTTTTTTAATAACGATATTTAATTATGCTTATGTGGTACGTTTAAAAAATAATAAATAAAGTATATTGAAAACATTCTTAGTTCAAAGAACGATCTAATTTGAGTTTATGGCAGATAAAAATAAACAAACTGTCCAAGTCTAACCCCATCTACTGGGATACAACTTATTGGAATATCTACATTAAAATGTACATATTTAATATTTCATAAAAATATTCATTAATTATATGTTTGAGAAGGACAAGATTCAAACTGAAGAGTAAATATGCATCTGGCTCAAGATGTGCTCAAAGCTATCACTAGACTTCTCAATTGGATGTGAATGCATCCCTTCGTAGGTAGTCACAACTATTCCTTCATCTTTAGATAGCCTTTGGATTTGCTTTTTAACGTTGCAACCTTGATACGTACATCGATAATAACTTCTGCATGTTACAAAAAAAAAAAAGAGTCGAGTTCATTATTTAAATATATGCTCCCAAGAATTCAATATCATACTAAACAATATTAAAAAAGTATTAAATATATCCTTTATTTATATTTATTTTATCTCTTGCTTTAAATATATATAAATATTAATACATAATAATTACATTTTCTAGTGATCACTGTTAACTATATATTTAGACAAAACTGATAATATGTAGAGCAATTTTAATTTCCTATTAAAAAGTAGTTAAATATAACATATAAAACCTAGATATTACATTAAATAAATATTGAAAATTAAAAAAAATCAGATTTTAATTAAAGCAAAGTATTATTTGGCTAGTATAGAGCAATAAACTGAAATTAATTGGAAAAGAGAAGAAAAAGAAAATAATTAACCTTGGAAATTTGTTGTTCTTGACTGCCTTCTGACCATATTTTCTCCACTTGTATCCATCATCAAGTATATCAACCTGGCTTCTTGTTTGAAAAGCATATTTAGGTTTTCTTGATTTCTTCTCTCCCTTTTCCTTTCTCGATCGCACCTCAGTTTCAGCCGGCCAGATCGATCTGAAAATTTCTGTACTTGTTGTGACACTCGAGTATTCATAATTTGCCTTGTTATGATCATGGAGTTGAGCTTGTGCATGAGAATTTACCATGTTCAATAAGGATAAATGAGAACCAGCTGCAGGTGAATGAGTTGAAGATGATGAATGAAATATGGTTTCATAATTCTCCATTAGAAAAAGAGAGAAGAATAAGAAGAAGAAGAAGAATGTCTAGTTAAATATTAATTAGAATGTTTATCTAATGTTTGGAGTTGCGGAGGGCAGTCAAGTCAAAAAAATAGACTCGTAAAAGTCGTAGATACTTTATTACAAATTAAATTTATCTTGATCAGACGAGAGTAAAAATATATAGCATTAAAAAAAATATTAATAAAAATAATTTTCTTTAAATTTATATAATTTTATCCAGTACAACATATTAAACGTCATATTATTATAAACTTTTCTTGATGGCTTCAAAAAAAATTAATATAAACTTTTCTTGATAAAAAGTGATTAGGTCTTTGACTAACATTTCTAGAGAACATGTTACTTTATCTTTATATAATATCACTTGGAGTGCTTGGGTTTGCTTTACATTAGTAGAATGTGTCCTCCCAAATCAATGCCTATATATATATATATGTCTATGTTTAGAACAATAATTAACTTAAAATGGATTGGCTTAATTAATGGTATTAGATTAAGGCAGGTTTGATAAACTTTTGATAAAAAATTTAGCAGATTTTGATAAAAATTGATGAAACATGTGGTTGAAAAGTTGATAAAAGATGTGGATTGTGTTGTGTTTTATTTTGACTTCAACTTTTTAACAATTTTTTAAGTTAAATCAAACGAACATAAATATAAATATTTAAATTATATTGATTTTGTTCCTTCTTAATTATACCATTCTCACACGTGTTTCTTGATGTGTCATTATTATTTATCTTCGTACTTTCGTGATAAATAAGTACAAGTACATTAATTTGATCGAGTTCGTCTCATTTACAACAATTATAAAGTTATTGCTTCAAATGTGTTACAATCATCCCTCATTGATATTATATGATTTAAGAGAAAATTGAAAATAGAATTTTCTCTTGTAAAGTGCAATCACATTCATAGAAGCCGATTAGAACTTAAATCTCATTCCGTGTTATTTAAATATCATATCAAGTCGTCGTTAAGTAAAATTAATCTTAATGTGTGTTTAAAAACGCGATTTTCTCTTTTACAATGAGAGCTATGGATTCTCTTAATTTCAGCGTTTTTGTGGAAATTTTGTGTGGTCAAAGCACGTGTTTTCAAATTCAAATTGTTCAATTTGACGACAATATATGTTTAAAAATAGTATAAAATACATTAAAATATACATTGTAGTATTGTACCAAAAAAACATAGTAAAAGGGTCCTTGAAAAAAGATTATAAAATGCATGGAGGCGGCTAAGCATTCGGGTCAATAATGGATGCACGTGGGCCTATCGATTGTTCTTGGTTTCATGTTCAACATATTCTAGAATTAATAAATTATTTAATAACATTTGCACTAAAAAATAGAAATCATTCATTAATACTTTGGAGTAAATTATTAATATATAATCACAAGTAACAGAATATGATATTTTCTAAATGTTCTAAATCTATTTAAATTTCTATGTCCAACATCTTCCTAGACATCTAATCTCGATGGTGATCTTAATATAGAGTATTTAAAGTTAGCTCTTCAATGGTGAGCCATTAACTTTTAACCCTAAAAAAGTGAGGACGTTTTCTTCTCGTGAGTTCGATAGAGCCTGCAATAAATATACATTATGATAGTCAGGCACCAAATAGTATGTATAAGGGTTAATTTCACCAACGGTCACTGAAGTTACTTTTAAATTACAAAATGGTCATTGAAGTTCAAAAATTTCAGTGGTGGTCACTAAAGTTAGAAATCATTTCACCAATAGTCACTCCATTAAATTTATATTATAAAACGGTGATGTGGCATGATGATGTGATATTTATTTATTGCATAATAGTCCATGTACTTTATATAATATTCACTTTAGTTCCTATATTTTAATTAAGTCATTCAAAAATTACATCTTAGGTACTTAATCTTTAACATATTTACACTTTGGTCCTCACATTTTCAATTATCTATCAGTTAAGTCCTCTAAAAATTGCATCTTAAGTCCTTCAACTTTTTACATCTTTACACTTTGGTAACCAAATTTTCAATTATCTTTCAATTAAGTCCTCTAAAAATTGTATCTTAGGTTTTTCAACTTTATACATCTTCAAACTTTGGTCCCCTAAATCCTTGATTTTAGTGGCCAAAATAAGTGTAATTTTAGTGGTCAAAATAAGTGCATTTTCAATTAAATCCTTAACTTTACAATAGAAATTTCACCTAAACAAACAAAATAATATTATAGGGTCTGACCACTAAAATACTAAAATGTCTACTTTTAGTGGTCAACTCTAAGTGATAAGTGCGAATTTTACACTTATTTTGGCCACAAAATAGTTTATTATTTAATTATATTATTTTTTTTATTTAGGTGAAAATTCGTGTGTAAAGTCAAGGATTTAATTAAAAATACACTTATTTTGACAACTAAAATTACATTTATTTTGGCCACTGAAATCAAGGATTTGGGGGGGACCAAAGTTTAAATATGTATAAAGTTGAAGGACCTAAGATACAATTTTTAGAGGATTTATCTGAAAGATAATTAAAAATTTAGGGACCAAAGTGTAAAGATGTAAAAATTTGAAGGACATAAGATACAATTTTTGAAGGACTTAACTGAAAGATAATTGAAAATTTAGGGATCAAAGTGTAAAGATGTTAAAGATTAAGGACCTAAGATACAATTTTTGAATCACTTAATTAAAATATAGGGACTAAAGTAAATATAATATAAAGTACATTGATTATTATACAATAAATAATTACCACATCATCATGCCACATCACCATTTTATATTATAAATTTAATGGAATGACCATTAGTGAAAGGATTTCTAACTTCAGTTACCACTACTAAAATTTTTGAACTTCAGTGACCATTTTATAATTTGAAGGTAAATTCAATGACTGTTAGTGAAATTAACCCTATGTATAATGGTAATTACTCTAGACACATACATCGTAGATACAATATTATTAAACAGTTGATCTCAAATGGTATTATTTACATTGATTATGTAAAATCAAAGAAGAATCTCGGAGATCTGCTTACAAAATGCTTATCAAGAGATCAAATATACTACTTAATTATCAAAAAGAATGAGATTAAAAGTCTACTACGCATGAGTCTTTATAATAGTAACCCAACCTTGTTGATTGGAGATCCCTAGATCTTGGTTCAATGAGACAAATAAGTTATGAAGATTCATTTAAGAACTTATGAGTTATCTTCTACCAATTTCTATTGTAAGAAAAAAGTGCTTTATGCAAAGTGTATGGGATTAATTTATAACTTTTAATAATTCTTATAGCTTGGATAAATCAAATGGAGTATGGCAGAATACTCTTAATTGGAGATCATATATGTAATTGTGAAGTGGGAACGCTATTATAAGAATGTTTCAAGGCTTGAATTCTCTAAAGCACTTATGAAACCCAAGAATTGTTTAGGGTCAAAATAAACACAACCGTGAGAATTGAAGGTGTTAGTGACGTTATTGTGTGGGTACTATTGTATTAGTTTACACCAACGGATGAACAGTTTAAGACATCGTATTCACTGATTAGCCAAGTAAATCCGATTCAAAGCCATAAGCCATCTATCCTGATGCAGTATCTTTTCATTTGTACTCTCTTTTAGCGTCTGCATAGTCATTTGTATTAATTTTCATTTATGTGATGGATTGTTAGATATTCGTTTAGAAATGTTGGTTTTGACCAACTTTGACCAATTATTTAAGTGAGACTCATTAGTTGAGTACGGGAATTATAAGATTATACATGTTCTACTACACGAGTAGATTAACATAGTATATTTAGTTGTTCGAATCAATTTTTGGTAAATGAGAAATTAATATTCAAAGTGCATCGCTTAAATACACGAATATTGTTGAAAAATGAGATTATAGAATATTGTGAAATATTCTAGAATCTGTTTGGCTGAAAAGTCGTGTCTTTTTGGACATGTCATTTCCAAACAATCACATCTTTTCATCTTATAGACATGTCTTTTGGACATGTGCTTTCCAACAAGACATGTCTTTTGGACGTGCCTTTTTATGAAGTTTTCTTTTGGTACACAAATTTTCAGATATTATAAATAGACCCTTTTATGATTGCAAATTAAATCACTTTACTTTCAAACAAACGTCTATGCACTTTTGCATAAATCATTTTAGTATAAGAATAATTACTGCATAAAGTTCAAATCTAGTTCTCATTCAAAGAAAGAACAAAATACTATTCGGTTCGTTGTTCTCGTAATTTGGAGTGTTACTATTACGAGAAGTATTTGTTGTATCTTGGGAGTCATGTGCCGACAAACCGTAAGCACATGTGCGGGACAATTTCGTCTTAAAGAGAAAGATTCAAACTCTTGTCTCGACCGAATCTAATTCTTCATTTCTCGATATTTCTGTAAGTCATCATTTTGCATGCATGTGATTAAATTTCAGAATATAAATAATGGATCAATTTTACCAACACAATCTTGGAGTGAAACAACTATACATACATATAAATTCAATGGTTCATATTTGCTTCAAAATTGGAGATGACGATTGAGGAATGAAGAATAATATTTTGAGAAGATGGGGTTTGGGCTCCAAGATTCGACGCTCGATATTCAATGATTTCTTTCTTTTGTTCATTTATTTTAGGATATATACTTAAATTCATATAATTTAACGTGTTTGTGTAAATTGACAATGAGTGGCTAATTTTCTTATAGTTGGGATGAACGACATAACTTAATTTGATTATTTAATTTCATGTTTCAAGCTTTGACTCTAATATTGATTTCGAGTTGAATTTTTGTTGTTGCTTTGATTTCGAGTTGAATTTTTGTTGTTGCTTCAAGTCAAAAAATAAAATATCAATTTAGCACTAATGGTAAAAATCATGAATTGAAATAGGAGATTGAGATATACTTCTATAAGTTATGCGATTTTGTGTGAATTTATTGTTAATAAATGCACTTAGATTTGTCATGATTTACATAGAGTTATAGTAAATTACATGTTTAAATAGGCTTGATGTTACTCGAGAGAAATTATTAAATTATTGTGATAAATTCGATTGTCAACACGGAGACAATAATTGTCATAACTCGATATGTGAAATTAAACTGGATAACTACATTGAAATTGTGAGTCTAACACTTTGAAATCATCAAGTTTTCTCAAAAATCAGATTGTGATCACTTTTACTCATTTTGCGCAATTTTTAGTTTTATCTTAGTTTAATTTACTACTTGTCGCGATATTATGCATTTCCAATCAAACTGATAAGTTTTATCTTTTAATTTAGAGGACTTTTAATCTAAGAGTTGTGTCTATTTTGCTAATGGTTGTGTCCTTTCAACTTACACATTTTTCTTGAAACAACTCTTACATTTTCTTGACAAAAACGAAACCTTTATGAAATACTATGATTTTTGGATGAATTATGTTTCCATTTGATTGTCAATTTTTTTTAAAATACTTTTTCCGATATTCCGCAGCCATTTAATTTCCTTTCTAAAATTTATACTCTTGTCAAGAAAGCTCAGTTAGCAAATGAGAAGTTCTATTCGTCAATTCCTTTGTAATGACGTGTTGAAAATTAGACCAATTCCTCGATTTACCCACAAGATCTTTGTCAAGAAAATAATAAAGAGACTAAAAAAATAAAATAGGTAGAGAAAAACAACACAGAGATTTACATAGAAACTCCAAAATAAAAAATAATAATTCATGGGTTGTAAAAGAAATTCCACTAAGTTAAAAATTGTTACAATCACATAGTAATTCTCTCACACACCCCTAAACCCCCAAGTACATCCAAGAACCTACATAAGAAAAACTCACCTAGTACGTACCTGATGAAACTACAAAGGATCCCTACGTCCCACCCTAAAGATAACCAATAACTATCTCACAAATTGAGATAAAGAAAATATAAATGGGAAAGTCATTTATAAAAGAAGATAAGAGGAGGGGATTTTAGTTTCTTGGGAAATTTTCATCAATAAGCCAGAATGTGTTAATATTTACAAAAAAACCTGTTACATCTTTTATAGTACATCAATATTGGGTGCACGTGGTTTTTTTCCTTTTTTATTTTATTTCAAATTTAATTAATTGTAATTAACGGATGCCATATTTATCTCCAGTTTACCATCTTAATTATGATTCTATACTTGGCTAAAAATCATAATCAATCCTAATCTTTTCAACATCTCTCCTCCATTGAAATAAACTACAACTCGATGCTCCCAACTGCAACTCATCTTCTTCATGCAAAATCTTGTTCGACGATAACATCCTCGTATTATTAACAAACCTGATAACATCAAATCAGACTTATAACAGTCATTGCAACATATTAATAGCAAATTAACACTACTACAAATTTTGTAACATCTAATGCAATTGATGTTTTTAACATTCAAATCAGCAGATTTGTAACATTCAATAAGCCATATTATGTTAATATTTATATAAAAACACATGATAACATAAAATCAGATTTGTAACATTAATTGCAACAGGTTAATGGCCAATTTCACATCACTACAAAATATGTAACATACTATGCAATATGTAGATGCAGCTCCAAATTTAGGATTCAAAATCTCCAGTAAATTACCGAGCAATTTCATCCAAAATTGATTAACATGAACTCAATAATTGAATTTTCCCCAAACATAAGAACAATGAATCTCAAACCAAAAATATTCAATCCATTTCGTAACATTCATTGCAACTTAAAAATTCACCCAAGGAAAATGACTTTCTGTCTGGAATGTAATGCCGTCTTCTTCATAATTTCAGGCGACTCCTTATTTGCCTCCAACTAAGTCATTCTGCAAGAAGGTGTTTCCATGTTTGGTATCTTTGCCCAACAACTAAAATTTCTACAAATTGGGGGTTAGACTTTCATCTTATGGTAGAACCCTAGAGATTTGGGGGATTGTATGATACGGTTGGCGACAATGTCGGTTGGAATGGTGCGGTGAAGAGGGTTCGTGAAGATGGAAACTGTTTTCTCTCTCTCTCCTCTTATCTCTCTCTGCGGATTTAATGGGTAAAATATAAAACGTTTCCTTTTTGTCAATATTATAATATATAAATATATACATAATACCCAGTATTTTTAGAATAATTACATTAGAATAGTACATTTAATACTATATTATATATACATAGTATTGGGTGTAAATTTCCTCTAGTTTCTTTTCCAATGTGGGATTCTAAACAACCCTATTACAAGTAGGAACTAAAATCAAATCATATTCTATGTGGGTAGATAAATAAAATCTAATTTTTATTTTAATTAGGACAATACCAAATCAAATCCTAACAATCCCTATTGACTTTGGATTATTTTATGTTTCCTCCAAATCGAATAATGTATTTCTACCACAATCCAGCCAAGGGATGGCAATTGGGCCGAGCTACCCTTGGACCTAGCAGCTCGGCCCAACAAGGCTCGACCCATTATGTGCTCAGGCTCGTCTTAAGGACGAGTCAGGGCTTGGGATCGAGTTGGCTCGGCCCTTGAAATATATAGGTCGGCCCATTCGACCAGCTCGTGCCCTGCTCAACAGACCGGCTAGTGAAATTTTTTATTTTATTTTATTATTTTAACAGTCCCAGAAAAAATATTGTATTAAAAAAAATTAACAAGTTGGGCTCGTGGACCGGTTTGAATCAGCCCATGGGCCATGGGCTGAATCGGGCCCGCCTATGGAAAACGAGCCGAGCTCAATACGGGATGAGCTCGGCTCATTGCCATCTCTAATCCAGCCTCTTCCACCCTCTTGGTCATGCCACTTGGAAAATTTTGGCGAACATTTTCTTCTACAGCCACAATTCTTAAGACAGAGAATTACAATACTCCATCATAAAGTGTACACGCAATTAGAATCAACAAATTCTAAGAATTTTAAATCGGTCAATCTTGAACAAATCTACTTAAAAAAATTATGATGCAGCCCCTTGCTTGGATTTTCTAGGAGTTCACCAGTCATAAACATAAATTCCACTACACACCTTGAATCAACGCCAAGTCAATGCTCTTGTACAAACTTGTAGTAACACATCAACTATCATAACAATTATCAACATGCTATAATGATGAACATATTCTTTTCAAAGTATATTATTCTCTCTCGTAGCACAACATCATTATCTCCATTTACTGACTTCGAACTATTAGTTGAACATGCTTTACCTTTTGGACAAATTTTTTTAATGTGTCATTGTACAAATTTTCTTGAGGTGTCCAGATTGTCCACGTTTGTTGAAAACAGGGTCGGTCTTTCTTTCAAATTCTTGTTCAATTCAGATTAAATAAAAACATCATTAACTTGCACTGTCATAAGCTAAATTTGATTACTCCGTCAAATTTCTCCACGTTGTATTTGACACTTTCCATATCTTTTATGTTTTTCAACACTTTGAATGACCTGCTATCATTGTTGGAAATTGAGACAAATTCTTTGATTTGCGTACAAAATCTTTGTTCAGAGAAGTAGTAAGGGGACAAAAAAATAGATAGTAAAAAATTACACAAATATTTACATGGAAAACTCAATAACCAGAAAAATTCCACAAGCTATGAAAAATTGTTAGATTTACACAATAATTCTTTCACACACCCCAAACCCCTAAGTACACCCAAGAACCAATACATTAAGAAAAACCCATTAATACGTACCTGATAAGTATAATTTTACACTTATCTAGGCCAAAAGTAGATCATTGTGTATATTTTTGAGTGTAATTGTACTTAATTATGTGTTGATTTTGTTATTGTAGGTCAAAACTCGAGTTTGGTGGTATTGGAGCAAAATTGGTGAAAATGATTAAATTGAAATAAAAGTGGAAATATGGGGACCAACTTGCAAACGTACAAAAGTGGAAGGACTTGGGTTATAAATAAAAAGACTAAACTGAAATGAAATAGTAAATATAAGAACTAAAGTAGAGATATTAGAAAAATAAATGACTTATTGTATAAATAATCAGGAACTTAGCCAGAAAATTAGAGGAACTTTGGCCCTCAAGGGCCAAAAATCTTGTGATCGCAAAGTTCAATTGAATAGAGTAGCATCCACTATACATAACTTTGCAATCGCAACCAATTACCTCTTTGCCATTGCAAGTGCATTTCGTGACCAGAATTTTATTTTTCTTATTTTAATCAAGCTATGTTTTAGTATTTTTTTTAATACGAATTTTACACTAAATTATGGCTTTTTGGGACTTATAAATAGATATTATTATTCAAAATTTGCGGGTCGAAACCATATTCAATAATGAAGAGAAGTTAGAGAGGCAATTGACATCAATCAAGGTAAGGTTTCAAATTTTGCAAGAATGTGAAAGATTTTTGCTGCAAGATTTTCATCTAGTTCTTGTTTTTGCTTCAAACTCAGTTATGTATTCTATTCTCATTTTTTGTTTTTATTCTTTCATGAAGTGTAACTAAACAATAGTTGAGATGAACGATGTAACATAGTTTTTATTCTTCAATTTTAATTCTCAAGTTTTGTTTATGTGTTGATTATGTATTAATTTTACTTCTTCTCATAATGCTTGAAATAATTGTCTATTGTTTCATTAAATTGTGAATTATAACAAACCGAGAGGTGAGTTATTAATCTATATCACGTAATAAAATTCGGTAATTAGATAAAAGGTAGATATACGCTTTTGTTATTGATACGATCACAAATTAATTTTTTATGAGATTTAATGTATTTAGTTAAAAATTATTCTGACTTCATATAGAGATATAATGAGTTGACTTAATTAGATATGACTAATTTCAACTCGAGAGAAGTAAATTATATTAAATTATTGAATTCGACTGAGTACAACGTTGAGAAGAAAACTTGAGATGAGATATTAAATATGATAACTATGGTAAAATCGTGAATCTTGGCACTTTAATCATCATAGTTGATAAATTTTTTATATTTGTGTTCACTTACGTTATTATATTATTTTCTTAAATTAATAGATGTAGGTTAATAGTTAAAATAAATTTATTTCAAATTGTTTTCAATAGATTATGATTATGATTAATTGAGCTAATATATAAATAAAACAGTCTTCGTGGAATGATAATCCAGACTCATTGGGTTCATTTTATTACTTGTTAATGATATTGTACATTTACAATTATTTTCACAACAGTACCTAACGAAAATACAAAGGATCCCAAAGTCTCACTCTCTAGATAGTCTTTAACTATGTTGCAAATTGGGATAAATAAAACATGAAGGGGGAGAGTCATTTATATAGGAACACAAAAGGGCAAAATTTAGGTTTTTATTCCAGTGTGGGATTATTTATTACAAGTAAGAAAGTAATACAAAGATAGACAAACAAAAGTTTAACTAGTAGAATACCAAGTCAAATCATAACATGACGGTAACCCGAATTTGTTTTATCTTGAAAGGCAATTACTCGAAGACTTCTGGTACTAGGAGAGTAAATTTGTCTTGGAGAAGAATGATGAATTCGACTCAAATTATTTTCAGATAAATTGTAAGTTCAATTTTAATTTGTTTATTCGACTCAATCATAATGTAGAATTATATATTGCAAGAAAAATCATATCTTGCATAAATAACAAACATTTTCACATAATGGGTTCGACCACTCGAGCTCAACCTTCTCTTGCCTTGGAGGCATTTTGACCTCGACCTTCTCATTACATTGTGCCACTTGAGCTCTTCTTTTGGATGAGCCATTTTGCTGATTTCATTGCTATCTTGACAATACTCATTCAGTTAATGCAAAATGTCGCCGCTTTATCGCATGTTTGGCAGCATTGAATTTATTTTAAGTGTTTATTAATTGTGAGTCTTATAAAATGTGTAGGTAAAAAGTATGTTTGACCAATTTAACCAACTTAAATTATAATTTAAACTATAACAAATAACGAACTTGACTCAACAAAGTATCTTACGAGACGTATAATGATTAAATTTTTTCTTGTATGATGATTAAATTTGGGATGAGGTTTCACAAGTTTTAAGTTTAGTTTTAGGGGAGATGATCTAATGCCTCTAGTAGGCCAAATAAGAATTGCCCACTGGACACTTGTCCAGTGGGCATTGGAGGAGTGTTTGACAAATTCTTATTTGGCCCACTAGGGGTATTAGATCATCCACTTTTTATCATCCAATGCTCACTGGACACATGTCCAACGGGCAATTCTTATTTGGCCCACTAGGAGCATTAGATCAATTTACTTAGTTTTAGTTTTCTTATTACTTTGCACTCTTTGTTTAAGAACGAGATGATTCGTTTTATTTTTTTAACTGTAGGTCAATCCTAGTCCTCTTCTAAGTTTTTACTACTTCAATTATGTTATTGATAAAAGATGCCGCCACATCTGGTTTTACTATTAAAAAAATGAGTAAATTACATTCATAATCTTTATTCTTTTAGGATTGATCTTATTCAAATTTAATCGTAGGTGTCATCTCTAACCTTTCAGTAATTCATGCAGATGGTATATTTCGACAATTTTACCTCAACGGAATTGCTATAAACATATAAGGATAAAACTGTGAGTGTAATTTACTCGAAAAAAAAATTTGACACGACTAGTTGTATACAAAGAAGCTATAATGAAGGTTTACTATTTAGTTTTTAATAAAACATAGTGAATTTAAAAGCATTAAGTTATGTATACAAACTATTATGGTGCGTTTGATTGTAAGTATTGAATTTGAGTGGAAAGAAAATAAATTTCAGAAAATTGAATTGCTAAGAAATTGTTAATTGAAAAATATCAATTTAGAAGATAAATTTTACCTTGAAAATAAAACATCGTCCCCCTTAATAAAACGTTTTCTTTATTTTCAAGAAAATTGTAGTTATTTATGTAGAAATGAGAAAACGTTTTACTTGGAAAAAAATGAACATCAATCAAACGTGTAGTTGAAAAATAGGTAAAAAAAAATATAACTACCAAATGTATCAGTTAAAAAATAGATAAAAAAGAAATTTCTATAAAAAAATAGATTACAATCAAACATACCTTTAATTGTTAACACAAACAACTCCCAGTCCCAGCTAATTTTCAGTTGATCAAAGAAGCCAACTACAAGAAAATAATCGTATTAAAATTAATATTCATTTATTCAAAGACTTGCATTATACTTCAATATGTTTTGGTGCTAATTAGCCAACCAATCTGTCTCAATGATCAATGGATGTGGAGAAAGTACAACCACTACTGTTCCTTGTCCACACCTGTTGACCACTGGCCACTTCAGTCACATCAAAGACATTTTGGACTTCCATCAATTTTTTCGAGTGCTTAAGAGCATCTCTACTACACTTGATATATTGTAATTTACAGTCTTGATTTAATGCTTCCGGTCTTTACATTTATTTAATAAGTGTGTAATACTTTTTCTGGTGGGTATTATAATAATGTTCATCGTGAGTATTAGATCAAAATCATTGTAGTTTATGTAGTAAGTAAAAGGAAAATGTTATTATCCACCTAGTGAAGAGCTTATATTGCCAATTTCCCATTTGTCCAAATGGGATTTTTTCCTCCTCCAATTCCATTCCAAATGGGTAAAATAAACTCTCCACTAAATAGAGGAGAACAACTCTATAAAGTAAAATGTATGAACTTTTATTCTATGTGGCACTACATCTATTAAATAGATAGTCAAATTATAAATTTATCTCCAATGAGTTTTATCTAAAACTAATACTACTGTTTATGTAGTATTAATTTTGTTTTTAAATTGGTTGATTTTCAATTTTTATTTTTCTTGCATAACTTTTTTTTTAATAGAATGTTGAGATGAATTTAAATTTGATAGAGTCTATTTTTTAGTGTATCATATCAATTAGACGGAGTCTTTGTCAGCATGTATTGAGGAGAGTGTTTTTTTATCACTCCGTCTATCTATGTTTATGTAACACGTCTAAAAAGTAATAGACGAATTGCATTGAAGATGCTCTAAGTTAATTTTTAAAAAAAAATTAAAATTTTTTAGGTAAAAAGTATAAATTTGGAAAATTATGTTTGATGGAAAGTATCTTAAAAGTAAATTTAATTTACTTTAAAAAACAACTAAACATGTTGCTTTTATAAAGTTCTTGAAGTAGATTGGATTATAGAAAATATCTATCAGTACAACCTATAAGAGAATAAGAATATCAAAATGTATAATGTGGGACTTCTCAAAATCAAATTATGAGACTTCTTTTGCAATATTTCCTTATTTTTGTTATTTTATTACTTTTTCTTTTTCTTTTTGTTTATTTAGTCATTTAATGGTCAAAATGGAAGAAATGTGCATACTCAAATTTTCTTTTGTTTTTTAAGGGTAATTATATTTACACTACACTTTTTATTTTTTCCACCACATTTTAATTATAGTTAATATCATTAATCTCTGAACATTATAGTACTAATGTTTCCAACTTTTTTTATCACATTTTTATCTTCAACTTTTTATTAATTAGCACATCATGTGTCTAATAACGGTTACCGTCCAAAAAGCTTGTTGAGAACGCATAAAACGACTTATTTTCTCATCATATTTAAAAAAACAAAAAATACAAAAACACGAAAAAATATTATTTCCTCATTTCAAAGAAAATAAATAAAATATATTGACATAAACCATCATTAAAGATGAAATGCGCTGATTAATGGAAGTTGAAGATAAGAATTTGACCAAAAAAAAAAAGTTAAGAACATAAGTGCTACAATGAACAAAGATTGATGACCTTCTTTACAATTAAAATGTGGTGCACTTATATGCAATATAACCACCCTTTTTTTGAACCAGGGAAACATGAGATTATAGAATTAAAATTCATGAAAAAATTATGGGAATGTCTTCGGCTCAAATTTTAATAGATTTCTTAATATTTATAATTTTTTAAACATATCACATGATTTCAATAGATTTCTATATTATAGATTTCAATAGATTCTCATGAATTTGTTATTTTTTTTTAATTTAAAATTGTATTTTTACATCTTCAATTGCTCAAACAATTTGTCAATCGGGATTTTGAAAAAAAAAAAAATTAAAATTTGACTATACTATTTCAAGTCTATATTTCTTTTTCGAGCCAAATTATGTCGAGATGAGCAACTTGTTCTAAAATTAACGTTGACAACCAAACTCTCCACAAGAGCGCACTATTTTCTTTGTTAAAAAACTAGACTAATAGCGAAAAACAAATGGACAACTAATTCATGATTTATTGATATATATGATTTGTCTTTTAAATATTGTAAATGAGTAACAGAGCGTTTATTTTAAATTATAGATTTTAATGGACTTCGTATCATGTATTTGTGAGTTTTTTTTACTTTAATAACTCATTGTGCACAAATTGAATATGATTTTATAAAAAAAATGATATAACTTCTTATTAGATCACCCATTAAAAAAAAATTATAACTTTGTAATTAGAAAATGAAATCTCTAATATTATCGTTTATTAAAAGAAACTAAGCAAGAAATGTAATATAGCTCTGATAGTAATTCCTCCACCGCCATACCCTCCTCTTTTTCGGAAAAGTCAATCCTCTCAAAGCTTCACCTCCACAGTCTTCCCCCATCGTAGCTCGCTCAACAAGAAAATTTAATGTGGGATTCTTAATTATGAACATAATTAAAGAATGCTACATATATTTTTCCTATAACACTTGATTCTATATTAATATCATGTAATCAAGTAAAAAAAGTAATACTAAAAAGACCCAACATATAATTTTCCTATTTATGTAAAAAATGATAGTATCTTAACTCGATAACAAAATATTAGTTTCATATATATGTATATATTACTAGAAATTTAAAAGCAAGAAAAATAGAACGATTTAATGGTTGGTGAAAAGAGATTTCTAGAATGTGAAAATAAAAAAAAAAAAATCAAAGAATGAATGTAAATTGTTCAATTGGTGTCTTTATTTGTTTAGTCCGATTGGTGTCTCTAATCTATTTTGACTTATTAGATTGTTCAATAGCTAAGCGTGGTCCCATGAATATAGACAGTTGTCGAACCTAATTACCCGTGTTATTATTTATGCTTTTTACTTATTCATTAAATTAATTAACCTGACATTAATTAATTTTGGTAAATCACCATTCACCAAGAAATGTTCTAACATTTACATATAACTCTCCTTAAATTAATTAGATGAACATGTTTGGTTTTGCATTTTGTGTTAAGGCTACAGCAAGATCCCTTAAATCTATAATTATTTGCTATTCCAACTTGTTCCAATAGCACATTTCGTGGACATAAAAGTGAGAGTGGAACTCATTAAAACCCTACTCACATCATTATGGCTCAATACGTATGGATATGTAAAATACAGGATTTCCAATCCTGGCAAAAAAGGGAGGGAAACGTACAAGGATTGAGAGAAGCTCAAAAGCTGCCTTTTTTTTTTTTTTTAATTGAATTTCGGAGTTTTTTTTTTTTTTTTTTTGGCAGTAACATCTTACTGCCAAAAAAGGCTATTTTAAACTACTTTTGTAGTATATAAGCAAAACCAAATATGATCGTAATACTAAACTTGATTGAGTTGGGGCAAAAGAATCTCTTTTGATGCTTTATTTTAATATAAACGATTCAATTCCAAAAATTTGGGTGCAATAAAATATATATAAAAAAAAAATAGTGTTCGATCAACTTATAAGAGCATCTCCAATGTAATTGTGAATTGCTTCTTTTTTTTTTTTTTTTTTTTCCTTCTTCAATACAAGCTGTCAAGGACTATGTCAAGCTGACGTGACCAAAAAAAAAAAAAAAATAGAAAATGTCTAAAGCTGTCTATATTCAGAAGCTCTGTTAGACAGCAAAATTTAGATTCCCTTTATAGATTTAAATTTTTTATGCATATTTAAATATAATTTTATTTTTATTTTAATAAAATAAAATACACCTAGATAGCAATCTATAAAATGGATTAGAGATCAAATTTAAATTTGAATATCTATTCATTATATATTAATGCTACGTAGATTAGAAGTATTCTAATATTCATGCCACCTAGTCATTGTTTAACGTTTAACTTTCAAACTATATCAATCAACTATTTAGAATTGACTAAACCAATTACAGAATGTTTGGTTATACCGTACAAGAAATGGAGATATTCTATTATATTTAGGTATGACAAAAAACTCCGTCCCCGCCCGGCCCCGCCCGCTTCACTTCAAATGGGGTGGGGACGGGGATAATGGTCTTTGTACCAAATTTTTTATTTTTATTTTATTTTTATATTTTTAAAAATTAATTAATTAATTAAAAAGAACAGTAAATGATAATTTTTCAATCTTTGTCCTGCCACTAGGAATGGCAACAGGGTGGGTCGGCCCCCGCCCCCGCCCCCGCCGGAGAATTTTTCCTCCCATACCCGCCCCATTCCCCGTTTAAAGCGGGGCGGGGTGGGGCAGCTTCCTGCCCCGTTTATTTTTTTTTTTTTTTTTTTTTTTTTGTATTTTGTATTTTGTAAACATGATTTTCATTGAGAGTAATATATAAAATGAATAATTAAAGTTAATTCTAAACGGTGTGGTTAGAATTATAAAAATAAATTGTATATAATATGTTTACTAAACAAAATGAAAAAAAAAATGCAAATCAATAAGTCTTGGTGTAGTGGTTAAGAATTGTGAATAAATGTTTACACTCCGGGTTCGACTCCTTTAACAACCATTTTATCAACATATTTTTTAAAATTTAAAAAAAAAAAAAAAATTTGGGGCGGGTCCGCCCCAAACCCACATCGGGGAAATTTACCCACCCCGAATATCCGATTATCTGGGACGAAAAAATTCTAAACGGGGTGGGAGATAGAGAGCAGGGCAAATTGCCATCCCTATACACTACTAGTTGCACTTGGGCCTATCAACCGTTCTTTGTTTCATGTTCAACAGTCATCAATTATTTAATAGCATTTGCAGTATTAAATAGTAATGATTCATTTATTCTTGAAATAATTATGAATACTCACGGATAATATTTTTTGATATTCTCTAGAAGTCTTAAATCGAATGGAATTTTAGTTCAACATCTTTCTATTGACTTAATTTTACGATCTTAATATCTGTTGTTAGAAGTTTTGGTACTAAAAATGTTAAAAGAGTTTTTTTTTTTTTTTTGTGAGCTCGTCACGACCTTCTGAACTTGACATTTCCACATGATAGATTTGACAACTCGAACTTTTAAAAAAGCGTGGTAACACAGCAAAATCAAACCTCAAATTTTACAAGTCTTCGTGTAATAAGGTATTTTTATATTTCAAATATTATTTTAATTATTTTAAGATTATTAATAATTATTTAATAAAACATTATTTTAATTATTTTCATGCGCTTTTGCCAACTAGGCCAGTATTACGCAGATAAAAATAAAATTGACCATATTTTTTCATCATTTCCTATATGCGATATTTTTTTCTCACACCTAATCCCGCTTAGTTCCCGTCTTTTTTTGCCTTTTAAAATACTGCACAATATAAATACACGGAGTCCACGGTAATTTTGACTAGGATATTGAAATTACATAGAATAATCATATGTTCACATTTGACTTTCAACCTATCAATATCGATAAACTATTTGAAATTGACTTAACTAATTATAAATTGTTTGATTACATTGTACGAGGAATACTGATAAGTACAATTTTATATTTATCTGAACTCACAAAAAGAGATAATTATGAGTACTATTAGTTGTTTTCAGTTTAATTGCATGTTATTTTCTTATTATTTTAGGAAATAATCAAATTCAAGTATCAATCTGACAAAAAGACGAAAAGAGACTTGAAGGGCATAACGGGCACCAGTTTTGACAGTTTTCTGATGGGATTAGAACTCTACAACTCCAAGATAAAACAACAACTTAAACACACGTCTTAGAGGGTAGTATAAATATGAGTTATATTCTCATAATTTGGGAAAATTTTGGGACGAATTTTGGGAACAAGATACAAGAGGAGAATTGAAGATCAAGGCACGGGACTGAAGATTCTTCAGCTAGAGTCACGGGTTGTATTTATTTCTTCTTCTTCTTTTTCTTTTTCTTTCGCCGGATCATGGTGAAGTTAATTATTGTCATAATTGACGAAATCATGTCCGGCTAATTTACTTTTTTTAGGATGAACGATGAAATCTCATGATTTTTAATTAATTAGAAGTTTTTCCGTTTTAGTAATTAATTGCTTTTGGGTTGATTATTCTTTATGCAGTTTTTCTATTATTTTAATGCCTGATCACCATTAGAATATATTGTGATTTATATTGAAGTCGAGAGATTTAATATAGATTAAGTACGTGGTATTGAATAACATAGGGTCCAATAATAGATAGAGATTACTATTATGCTTTATGAAATTCATTTAGGTGTTCTTGAGACTTTAATGCATGTGTTTATGTTCGAAGCTTAATTAGAGATAATGAAGTTCGCATAACATATAGAATTGATTGACCATCGAGAGAGGCTTTTGATTATTTTAGGAACACCGATTTTCAATCTATGGTAATTATAAGCTAAAACGGTTAAACGGATATTTGATTAAGGAAAGTGTTGGTGGATTCACAAATCCTAGTATTAGTAGATATTGAATTCGTTCTTACTATTTTAAAGTTAATTGTTTGATAATTTAGATTTAATTAAAGTAGTTTTAGAATCACAAAACCACAATTTGAATCTGTGTTTCTTTTTATTGTTAAAATTTAAGTTGTTAAATTAATTAGTTAAATTAATATCTAGTCCTCGTGGGTTCGACACTCTATTTATCACTTTATTACTTGTAAACGATCCGTCCACTTGCGGAATTTAAATCGCACAACAAGTTTTTGGCGCCGTTGCCGAGGACTAGTTTATTAATTACTACATTAATTGATAATTTAATTTTAACAATTTAATTTTTTTTATTTTTTTTATTATTATTATTAATTTAATTTTTATTTTTTTAGTTGATCTACTTGTTTCTCTTGATTTCATTGCTTCCAAGGAACAAAAATGAGCTAGGAGATCAAGTACAACACAAGATGAGAGACTTTGAGATTAATAATGATGACTTGCTCTTGGAAGATTTATGGAAACCACCGGTCAAACAAAATTTTTGTCCCTACTTATACACCTACAATCAAGATTGGCAAAATCACTCAGATTACTTTTGGTACAACAACCAAAATCAAACAGGAATACACGGGGTGGACATCAATTGGCTCATACTGGCGAAACTTGATTCATTGGCAAAGCAGATGGAAACACTGAAATACTCTCAGTCAGCTAATATGGTTCAGATATCCCTACCAATATGTGCAACTTGCGGGGCAAACCATCAATCATCAGAATGCCTTTTAACCAAAGTTGATATGTCATCACCTGAACAAGCTGCATATGCTCAGAACTTTCAGCTACATCAAAATAATCCATACTTGCAGACTTATAATCCCGGATGGAGAAATCATCAAAATTTCTCCTATGACAACAACCAGAATATCCAGAATCCACCAAATCAAGGGAGGCCACAAGAAAAAAAAGGAGGACTGGAAGAATCTGTCACGCGTATGGAATCTGAATTGAAGGAGATGCAGAAAAGACAGGATGTTGCTATAAAGAATATAGAAAATCAGATTGGGCAGTTGGCTAAGATGCTGACAGAGAGTCCACAAGGCACCTTTCCAAGTGACACTAAAGCCACCCCGATGGAAGACATGTCAAGCATTACAACAATTAGTGAGGAGCAACTACCTGAAATTTTGGAAAATAGACCAGTTGTCCAAATTGATGAAGTACCAACAAAAGAAGAAGAGTATATGGAGAATGAGAAGTTGATCATACATAAGCAGAATGAAAAAGTGGCGTTTAATGATGCTGCACCAACTAATTAATTTTTCAACTTCCATCTTTCTTCTAAAATTGATTTTGTGATCAAGGTCATTGAAGAAGTTGAAATTTTCATATTTAAGTTCGAGCAATGTTGGGTTGAGTCGGTTTTTATGAGATAACTCGCAACCCAACCCAGCCCTACCCAACCGACAACAAAATAAATTTTCAAACCAAATTCAACCCAATTTAGGGCAAAAGTCGTTCCAAATTGATTGGGTTGGATCGGTTTAGGTGGGTTGACTGGTTTGGATTTATTTTTGCCTATCCCTAGCTATAGGAGCAGAGCTACCAAGAGAAAAATGGGTCAATTATTGGATGATTGTTGTTGTTTTACCAGCTTATTTTATTGGCTTATCCGCTTATTATAATATTATTACATTGTTGAGCCTTGCTAACCTATTTTGTTACCTTCTTGGCTTAATATTATATAATTTGGCCTTACCGACTTATTTTGTTGCTTATTTAAATGTTATTGAATTTAATGTCAACAGTTATAAAATTTTATAAAACGAAAGCTCCATTTATTATTGAATAGAAAAATATTAACGGAAAGAAATCAATAGTTGAACGACACTTTGATTATACATATTGAGAATAATATATTTCATGTAATTGATAATAATATAATTCTACAAAGTTTTCAAAGTATGAAAAAGTGTGTATCAAAATATTTTCATTAATTAGTGTTATATTATTTCATAAAAATTTGCAACTTAATTTTTGCCTACCAAAAGAAAAATTTCTGACTCCACCACTGTTTGGCTAAACTTTTAAATAGCTTATTTCAGAAGTAAGCACTGAGAAAAAGCAAGAACAAGCACTGAGAAAAAGCAAGAACAACTATTTATAAGCTTAGCCGAGCATGGTGTAACTAAAAAGTAATAGGGTTCGATTTGTGGCTCCAAATTAATGTTATTATATATAATTTCCGTTAAGTCGATCCTTTTGGCCCAGTACAAACCATGTCTATCAGCCTAGACAGCCCAAATTCAATCCGTCTAGTGTGACCAGTGGCCCACTAAAGCTCTCTCTCCAATTGCAAGTTATCTAGCGCTGGGCAAAAACCAACCTAAATCGATCAATCCGTCCAACCCAATTCAACTCGATCGATTTGGGTCAGTTTTTATCCTAAATTGGGTTGGATTGGGTTGAGTTTTAAAAATCTATTTTTGGTCGGGTCGGGTTGGGTCGGGTTGGGTTGGGTTGGATTGCGGATTACCTCATAAAAATCGACTCAATACAATACAACCCAACCTGACCCGCTTATTAAAAAATATTTAAAAAAAAATTAAAAATTAATTAAATTGGGTCAAAGTCTTTCAAATTTCTAATTTTAATGTAATTGACATTAATCCAATTTGAACTTGGTTCAAACTGTTCTCAACAAAATTAATAATAAATGTTCTAAAGTGTATTTAGGCTAAAAAAAAAAAATTGCTCAAGTGTGTTCCCCACCCCCCCAAAAAAATTATCTTAGCGTGAACCAGGTCCAAGTCCAAACCGACCAATCCAATCCAACCAAGCCCAAACCAACACAAGCTTGGTCAGTTTGGGTCGGGTTAGATTGCAACTCTTGATCGAGTTGGTTTAGTTTGATTTTTTGTCAAACTAAATATATTGGGTTGGGTTGGGTTCGAGTTGGGCTCAAAACCGATCCAACCCAACTCAAGCGAACCCCTAGAGTTATCAGTCCCCAATTTTTTTATGCAAATCAATTCTCTCAGTGGAAAAGTCGTACTGGCAAACGGTACTTAGGGTCCGTTTGACAGAGATTATAAATTAGTTTATAAATCAATATTGGTTTATTTGAGTTGAAATTGTTGACTTTTCATATTAAAAGTGGGTTGAAAAGTCAAAAATAACGACTAAAATAAACTAAAAACAGTTTATAAACCATGCCAAACAAGCTCTTAATCCGCCAAAATTCTGTAGAATTTTCGTAATCATTCAAAACGATGAATTCCAACTTCAAGGAAAGATGCAATTGCAACATTAGGTTTTGGTCAGACAATTCTCGAAGCTTTGAATTCTTATCTTGTCTGCTAAATTATCAACCAGGCAAGTCATATAATTCTACATCTGTTATATTTTTTTAAAGAAAAATATTTCTATATTTTTTTAAATCAATTTTAGTTAAGATTTAGTGCTTATTTGTTAAAGATTTTTGTAAATTATATGTAATGTGCGGTTAAAAAGTAGGTAAGACTCGTTGACATGTGCGAATAAAAATAATATTTGGCCCGATATTTGTTTCTTTCTTAATTTAATTTGGGATTTGGAATTTGTGAAGTGATTAACTAATTAATTAGATAATTATTGAAAAAGTTGATTTTCCTTTATAACTCTATTTTGACGAAAAATAGAATTACAGTCTAACTAGGAAGTTGGTCTTCTCTCAAACTATAAAATGATATATTATTCCATCAATTTATTCGTGTTATTATGCGAGTGACAAAGAGAGAAAAATACAATTTTCATATAATTAAACTATATATATTAAAATATATTTGGAGATTAAAGATATGCAATTAAATAGCTCGATGGGGATTTAAGAGATTTAAGATTATGGATTAAAAACCATATGCTATGGATCAATGTACATTCTTGGTTAATCCGTATTTGTTTGTAAAAATCATTAAGTTTAAGATCTTGAAATTTATGTTCATGTAAATTGAATAAATAAAAATTAACATGTGGTATCAGAGCTTATAATTTATAAACTCATAATTTTCTAATTAATCGGACTTTTATGCCCTTACGTTTTCGACAACATAAGGTATATGGTATATTGTAAAGAGATTATCATAGCATTGATTTGGATTTACTCTTAAGTAATTTGCATGTTTAAATTATTGAATACTGCTTATGTGGACCAGCATATAAGGCCCATTATTTGGAATGGGCTCTTAAATAGTAAATAGAGGAAAGTTCATCATATACTACAAAATATAAAATAATTTAAAAAATACTATCTAACTTTTTTTATTCTAAAAAAACTGTTTTTTTATTTCTGTAACACTTGTTGTTACATTTGTTAATAACAAATGTAACAAATTTATTATAACTAAAATAACAAATATAATAAATGTAACAATAAGTGTTACAAAAATAAAAAAAGTATGACAAGTATTTTGAGAAATATTTTATTTATTGTGGTTATTTGTGAAAAAATTCTCTTTAATTTAAGATATTAATATTATATGTATGTAGTTTGTTTGTCATCAAAGTGATCAGATTAAAATGTTTTATGATTATCTAGTTGTTTAATAAGAAAAAATTAGTGTGTATGTACATAGAAGTGTCAATTCGGGTTAGACGGACCGGGTTGGCCCGCCTTTGGTGAAGTCCGGTGACGACCCGCATTAGAAAAAGCCCACACCATCGTGGGTTCCGGGCCGAGTCAACCCAGACCACAAAAAACATTAGCCCGGCCCACCCGTCATCCCATCCGGGTCGAGCCCATGTGGGCCGCGATTCGGCCCTTATAAATAAAAAATTAATTTTTTTAAAAAAATTACTAAAAAAATTTAGTTACTTATTGTAATTAAAAAAAGTTTACATATATAGCAAAAAATGTGTTAAATTACTAAATAAAAATAAATAACAAAGATAAATTCACATTTGTTAATTTTTTTAATCAATTTCTATTTTTTATATATATATATATGTAAAGACTAAAATATCACACATCTGTCATATATTTCACTTTAAACGGCTCTCTGCCATTTGCTTTATTTATTTTTTATTTTTAAATATCATTTCAAATATGAAAGTTTGGATTTTCTGTATTTTCTTTTTTTTTTTAAAAAAAATTCAAAACAGGCCAGCGGTTAAAAACCGAACCACCCGAACTGTGAACAGCCCATCCGATTCACGGGTCGGCCCCTCCTCGGCCCGTGAACGGCCCACCCGATTCATGGGCCGGTCCGTAGTTCCGGGTCGAGGCGAGTGGGCCGATGCGGGTTCGGCCGGCCCGCCCGTCTTGGCACCTCTATATGTACGTTATGAAATTTTTATTATTCAATTCAAAGATATTCATAATAATATAGTTTGTTAGTTACCAAAGTGGCCAAACTAGAGTGATTCGTGAACATCGAATTGATTAATAAATCAATACTAATGTGTATAGAATTTTATTACTCAATTAAAGATATTCATTTATCTATAGTTTGTTAGCTACCAAAGTGATCAAACTAGAATGTTTCGAGAATGTCAAATTATTTAATAAAGTTTAGTATGTTGTACCATTTACTATAAATGCTTATTAATGTTAATTATAGAGGTGTTTTTGTCACCCAAAGGTAGATCAACCATTATATGACTAATAAACATAACAGGGTAATTGATATTTCTTAATTGATTATTTTATATATCCAAAGATAATAGAATGGTCCAATTGAGGATACTAAGTTGCCTATTAAAGATAGATACAAAGCATCGTAATGGTTATTGATGGTGTATCATAGTATCTACCCAAAGGATAGCTTCGATATATATTTATTGTGTATTTGAAGTTGATTTATCTCATATCTCAAAGCATTGACATATAGAGCACATACTTTGTTATATCAATTCAAGCTTCTCTTCATTATTATGCTTAATCTGTTTTGATGGTTAATAAATTAAAATTTCTTAAATTAGCGTAAACAAGTCTAATTTTATTTAGGTATTTTGGCTCTTGATCTAGACTTGCTATTTGATAAAATCTATTGTTATTATTGATAGAAGCAATAATGAAGAAAAGATTTTCTGTAAAGTTTGGGAAATAGTGAGTAGTTGAATTTTGAGAATTAGCAAGCAAAAAATATTTGAAGTGTTTAGAATCCAGGCTGTTGATAAGTCTCTCGCAGGAACATTTATGGCTAACATTACCACCATGGAATTTGATGGTACACTCATTTATGAATATGTCCTAGAGATGACTAATATAAAATCAAAGTTGCAAACCTTAACGATGAAAGTTGATATTCCTTTTTAGTTTATTTTGAACTATTTGCTTCCATAACAAATATCATTATAAATTCACTACAACACTATAAAGAATAAGTTGAATGTATGTGAATTGACTAACATGTTTAAGAGGAGATATGACTTAAGCAACGAGGAATTAATTATTTTAACTTCATCACTTAAGAAGTTGAAAATGAACTTGATCAAAGACAAAAGAAATGAATTATCACTCTAGATAAAGAATGAGCCTCTTAAAGTTATTGAGACTCAAAATAAGGGACGTAATAATGATAAGTGCCAGTTTATTAAAAACATATGGACATTATTTGAAAGATTGCCATAAATGTAAGGCATGGTTTAAAAAATAAAAAATAAAAAAATAATGGTAAGCCTAATGCTTTTGAATGTTTTGAACCATATTTATTTGGAGTTCCTTATAATACTTAGTGGATGAATTATGGAACTACCATTTATATTTCCAACATAATGCAGGGATTAAGGACAATGATACTTTTGGTCAATTTTGATATACCAAAGATTTGGTGGACAAAAATATTTCATCACATTTATTGATGATTTTCAAATCATAGTTATATATGTAAGTTGCATGATATAACTCAATTAATGGACATACTCAAAGTGTATATCAATGAAGTAGAAAAGAAAGTAGATAGAAATATGAAAATCATGCGGATCACTATGGAAAGTAATACTTGGATGCATTTGCTAAACTCTTCAATATACTATGCCAGGTACGCCACAGCATAATAGAGTAGCTGAAAGACATAATTGTATTTTGATGGATATGGATAAGAGCATATTAAGTAATTCATTTTTATCCTTATTGTTGTGGATGTATGTTTTAAAAATTGATATTTATATATTGAACTCGGTTCAAATAAGGCAGTTCCAAATATATATTTTAGATTGTAGAAAAAAAGGAAACTTGCATTTTTAGGGATTCCAAGTAGAAGCTATGATTTAAAATTCACATGAATGAAATTGGATTTTAGAATCATCAATGATTACTTTATTGGTTACTTTGAACAAATCCAAAAGGTATAAGTTTTATTGTCCTAACCATATTTCAATAATTGTTGAAGTCAGAAATGCTAGGTTCATTAAAAATTGTGATATTAGTGGTAGTGCGGAACCACGAAATGTGGATATTGAAGAAGTTAGGGTAAAGATTCATTTACCTAAAACTTCTAATATTGTTGTTCCTAGAATACCTTTGTTGAACGACCTAACAATGGTGGTCAATTACTCAATGAAGAAATCACAAATAATGAACCTAATGTAGAACAATCACAATAAATATCATTATGAAAATCCCACAAGAAAATAAGACAGGCTATTCTTATTGATTATCTGGCACATATACAAGAATCAAATTATGTGTCAGATTTCGTTTTCACAAGCCATAGAATGTGATGATTTTGCTAAATGTATTGATACTATGAAAGATGAGTTAAAAATCTATCGAACAAGATAAAGTTTAGAACATCGTTAATTGCCTCAATGATGGAAAAGAGTTGTAAATGGGTCTTTAAGACTAAACGTGACTCTAATGGCAATATTGATGATATAAAGCTAAACTTGTTGCTAAAAGTTTTACTTAAAATGAAGGTATTGATTATAAAGAGACTTTCTCTTGCTTTACAAAGAAAGACTCATTTAGAATTATTATGACACTAGTAGCACATTTTGATTTGGAGCTATATCAAATGGATGTGAAAATAACTTTTATAATGAGAGTGTGGATAAAGAAATTTATATGGACGAACCTAAGGGCTTCTGAGTTAAAGGAAAAGACCACATGGTATGTAAACTTGAGAAACCAGTATGGAGACTTAAACAAACTTCCAAATAAGGATATCTTAATTTCGATGATAGTACAACTTCCTTTAGATTTAAAGAAAATATTGTCTATCAATGTATATATGATCTCGATTTGTCCCATTAAAGATAGTGGATAAATATAGTCTCATATGATTGAGTGAAAACGTATAGAGAAACATTATCTATGCATCTATTGTATGGAGCTTAATATGTACTCAAACTTATATTCTATCATGTTCATTATGGCACATGGCTTAACAATAGATCACCCACATTTAGCTATATATTTCTATTAAATAAAGGAATAATCTTTTGTGAAAGTGAATAACATTATATAATTACTTCATTCATTATGGATGTTGAATTTGTAGCATGCTTTGAGACTACAAATAAATATTATGGTTGCATAATTTTATTCTAGGACTTGGAGTTGTCGACTCTTATGCCAAGTCACTAAAAATTATTATGATTCTGCAATTGTCATTTTCTCCAAGAATGACAAGTATTCTAACGGTGCTAATACTTTGTCATCAAGAAGGGAGTTCAAAAACCAAGAATGTCAAATAAACAAATAAGCACCAACTTATGTTTAGAGATCCATTACCGAAATGACTACCACCAAAGGCTATTAATGGACATGTGAAAAACATGAATCTTGATAGTAGTGGTTAATGTTTTTCTTATGATGGTTCATTGACATTCTAAGCTCATTAATGATAATTAAAGTGTTTATGATTTATTTCCTGTTTATCAATATTTATGTACATTATGAAATTGTATAATGATGACAACAGTAATAGTCTTTGACAAAGACATTATGGACCATCACGTATACTTTTCACTTATAGACCAAGTTGGATAAGTTGCTAATATTTGGTACATAGAAGAAACTATATCGATCTAACGATATAGAACCGCTATGACTCGTATTGATAGTTTCTCAATTTTTGGTGATTATGATAATTGTCCATATGAATGCGCGCATAATGGTAATATATTATTAAATCATAAAGGCAAATTGTCATATGGGCCAAGTGGGAGAATGTTAGACTTTATGTGGCCCACATGATAAGTTATTGGATTTGATAATATGTCTTATAGATATATCTAATTAATTAATTAGATAATTATTGGAGAAGTTGATTTCTCTTAAAAACTCTATTTTGATGAAAAGTAGAATTATGGTCTAACTAGGAAATTGGTCCTCTCTCTACCTATAAAAGAAAATGTGATTCCATCAATTTATTCATGTCATTATATGAGTAACAAATATAGAGAAATACAATTTCCATACAATTAAACTACATATATTAAAATATGTTTGGTGATTGGAGATATGCAATTAAATAGCTCGACGGAGATTCAAGAGATTTAAGATATGATTAAAGACCATTTGCTATAGATCAAGGTACGTTCTTGGTTACTCCGTATTTGTTTGTGAAAATTATGAAGTTTATTGTTCATGTAAATTGAACAAATATAGGATTAATAGAAATACGGACAGATGGCTATAAAAAAATTAATCTTTGAAGTGAGATTGTTGTAACGAGGACTTTGTGAGCAAATGTCTTAGGAAGCGAACCAATGGTAGTGATTATGAGCGTGACAATGAGACTAACAAAATATTTGACACGATGCATGATTACGAGATTTTAGGTTCTAGTCAAGAATTCTGGTCTCGAATTCCAAACTAAGTACAACCTGAATGGAGGATATATTTGTTACACGTGAAAAAATCTCTACAAAAACTATCTCGTATCATTTTTGTACGGTACAAGTCATTTCCAAGATAAGATATAGTTCAGTTCACTATTCTTGTAATTTGAAGTCTACTATTTCAAATTGTAGATTTTAATCTCCTCTTTCAATGGTTTTCAATCATCATCCTTGTGCATTAACAAAAGAAGCATAACCTCGTCTCCAAAATTGTGATGTGATTGTTTCCCTTGATTATCAACACTAATAAGAGGGTGGATCAATATCAGCTCTATCTTTATTGGATGAATTAGGCTTCTTTGGCTTCTATATGTCTTTACCGATTTCATCTCATAGAACATAACATTCCTGCTTTTTATGATTTTGTTTTCTGCAGGATCCCACTCTCTACAGGCAAACTTGTTAGGTGCATAACTGATGCAGTGTATTTTCACCACTTTGTCCAAAAGCTATAGCTCATGGTGGAGGTCCAATCCACCATATATCACCCAGAATCAAACCCGGGAATCCACCCCAAGCCCACCCCTTTGGCCCACCCCCGTTTCAAGCATGCTCTTGCATTAGTAATACATAATGACACATTATTTACCTCAACATCAAACTTGGAACTCTCACATTACGCCCAAACACTCTCAAATTCTTTTAGGACATGTCTTTCCTTTTCCACACCTTATTTAGAACGTTACCATCCAAAGAAACTGGAAGAAACAAGTTGATCAAATCAACTGTTTTCCTTACCGTCTATGCTCAAATGGTTTTAGTCCTTACAATGTTTATCAAATCACGTATATTTTCATTTTTTTTATCTTATCCATTTTAGCATCAGCGCACGTCTACATTAATATCTTCATCTACTTCACATTCATCTCATGAACATTTTGGTCTTCAACAGCCAACCCTCAGTATCATAAATAAATCTAATAATTGTATTGGAATCATCACAATAAATATAGAGAGTACCACTATGATTGTTAATATTCATAAGCAAAAGCTAGTATAAATTTGTTAAAGAATATGATCGTTTCTATGAGGAGAGTTCTCTGAAAAGAATTACGATATATTCATCATACCTATTGTAGGAGGTAAATATGGTTTATTGCTAAGGACTTAAAGGACCTTTGAATCATGTGGCCAAGCCTCTTTTCCAAAGGCCAGTGGAATAATTCTAAATTGCATATGTAGTCGACTGGATTTATCTTACATCCTGTATAGGTCCGATCTTTAGTCCTTTGACGAGGACCCCATGCATCTCACACTGGTTTGTTGCCTAATATCTACAATGCAAGCTATATTGCACCCGACATCATTCATCATCCTCACACAGTCAAAGTTACAACCAGTTTGTCCCAATTACTGATAAAGAGATCAACAACTTCAATGCATGTGAGTTGTGACACATTAGTTGATCTAAAGGCTTTTATGGTTATTGATTGCACTAGACTAGAAAGACAAATGATACAACTTCTGCCCTCTTGGCTGTAGTTTTACCTTGTCACCACCACCAACAAATTAAAGTATTATTGCAATGAATTTGGGGTTAGCTATACAAATCATTTTTCACCACTCTTTACAATCCATCTTGACATCTATGAGAAGATCTAATGAAATTGAATCTTTGCAACCACAGACACAATATAATTTTGTCTAACTCTCCCTAAGTGGAAAAGTACAAGTTAATCACTATAATACAAAATGTACAGGTAATATTTATGTTTGAAGTGTCTATAATCCTACTATCTAAATTTTCAAGGTTTAGGAATAGGGAGAAAAAGTGGGATCCATGCCAGTTAAATCATGGTTTTGTAATATTTTTCATATTGTTACAAGAATTCTCTAGTTTAGTTTGCATTTTTCTTGTTCTCCATTTCTTACCACTGCTATTGGAAAAATATGTGTCATATCTTTCACTTTTTATATATTGGATTTCTTAATTAATATAACTGATTTTTAATGTTAAAAAAGTAGGTCAACGTTTTCGTTATGTCTGATCTGGGTAACACCAGTTTTGACTGACTGCGTTGATAAGCAGATTATTTTTCCAGGTCATTAAAGTTGTATTTTTATTCTGTTTCTATACACGAAATATTCTGATCACATGAATATTATTAACAGCTCTTTTAGTAGGTTAAATGATATTCCTTTATTATTTTGGATTTGCTTAGGAAAGAAATATTCAAAGATAATCTTGAGTTTCCTAATTGCTTCCCTTATACAAATTTAGAATATCTTTTCATATATATTCTTTCCTACTAATTTTCTTACCATTCTTATTGTAGATTTTTAGATAAAAAATAATTTCTAAGTTGATTACTTATTTAACTATTAGTAAGAGTACAAATCAATAAGAAATTAAGCTTTGAAAATATATTTTTTGTTCTTGTTTTCTCCAAGCACAAATCAGACCGAAAGTTATGGAAGGAAAACAAGACATCAAGCTTCATTGATTCAACTTTCAAAGCAAAATTTTTTTTCTTCAAACTCATTGAAGAATCAAAAACAAATTGGTGCTCAAGGAACAATTCCATATCTTGTTCAATCTACTTGGCGTGAAGTTAAGAACATGGGTTTTTAATCCAAGTGGTGGTTGCGGTCAAGTACAATAGGGAAGTGACGATAAAGTCAAGACTAGTGGGTTTGATTCTACTTCATCAACAAATTAGATGAAGAAGTATCAAATGAAGTTGATCTGTTTTCTTTTGATTGTTATTTTGGTAATTTTATGAAATTACAAAAATCGATACTATTGTATTTTTGAACAAGATTATTAGTGGATTGTTTTTACCCATGGCATGGGGGCCTGTGGATGTTTCTCTTTGGAGTTTACCACGTTACATCTTGTATTCGTATTTAACTGTTTAAATTTCTTACTTAACAAGATTAGGTAAACGAACACTGATGTACGAGTCAGAACTGTTATCTTTATCACTTGCCAGTTCCGACTGCGTTCTGTCCACTGTTAGTTTAATTAAGATTAAAATTACTATTAATCTAGGTTTTAGAACTTTTAATTGGTATCAGAGTGGGTACACTTTATAAGTGCGATCTAAAGAAACCTTGATATGGACGGAGCTCCATTTAGATTACCTGTTTTAGATGGTACTAATTATGCCTATTGGAAAATTAGGATTAGAGTTTATATTCAATTCCTTGATGAAAAATCTTGGCACTCTATTGTCCATAGCTATAAAACTCTTACCATTATTGAAAATGGTGTAGAAAGAGAGAAAAAGACAGACAAGTAGGCTACAACTGATTTTAATTATACTAATTAGAATTTCAAAGCTTTAAATGACATATTCTTCTTCGTAGACTCTAATTAATTTTGTTTGATCTCTACTTATCAGGTTGAAAAAGAAGCTTGGGATATCTTACGGATTGCTTACGAAGGAACCAATATGGTCAAGTCATCCAAGCTTCAAATTCTTACTCTAGAGTTTGAACAACTAACCATGAGAGACGATGAACAACTCAATGAATTCTATGTAAAACTCAGTGACATAACCAATACTACTTATACTTTGGGAAAGAAATATTTAAAGAGCAAAATTGTAAAGAAAATTCTCAGATACTTGCATAATCGTTTTCACTCCAAAGTAACTGCAATTGAAGAAAGTAAGGATATTGAGAATACGAAGGTTGAAAAATTTGTGGGATCGTTGATGACATATGAATTACATCTATAAATGAGAAAGAAAGAAATAAAAGGGATCTGGTATTGCCTTCAAAATTTAAAACGATGAAGAAAAGGTTGATGGTGAGGATAGTGAAACAAATGAAAATATGGCCATGCTCACCAAACAATTTAAAAAATTTCTAAAAGGAAATCAAAAGGGAAAGAACTTGAATACCCCACTCCAACAAAAGAAAAGATTTTCGAACGACACAAAACAAAACTCCACTATATCTATGAATAGATCTGACAATCGAATTCAATGTCACGAGTGTAAGGACTTTAGACACATTGCTTTTGAATGTGAAAATACTCTAAAGAAATCTCGTACCAAGAAGGCTATAAATATTACTTAGAGTGAGGATGATGAAAATGAGTCAGACGAGGACGAGGACGACAGTACTACTGATGATCAGGTAATGTCTCTTACTGTAAACTTACTTTCTGGTACTGACTCCGTGCAAAAATTGATTGCAGGTTCTAATTCTTTGACTACAATAACTGAAGAACCAAACCGTGTGTGTTCTAACTGCATTAGTGTGAACAAACAATTAAAAGATGAACAGGAGAAGAATTTTTCTATTCATGTTATGATGGAATTTTTAAAAGATGATATGGAATTTTTAAAAGATGATAAGGCAGCAGTTGATTCTAAAAATGACACTCGAACCAATTTCTTAAAAGAGAAGGACGATCAAATTGTGGATCTTCTTGATGAATTAGAAAAATCAAAAGAAAGGGTCAAACAACTAACAGTTGGAACCTCTCGCTTGAGTAAAACTCTAAGCTATGGAAGAACTCCAAACGTCAAAGAAGGTTTAGGATATGTTGGAAAAGGTAAAAGAAAAGTTGAGAATCAGATCAACTTTATCAAAGAAACAAAGTCTGCTGTATTTTCAGACAAAACTACTTCCATCACCGTCAAGACTAAGGCTGACCTGCGTATGTAGGTTCTGACCAATGCCAAGACTAAAAAACAGTCACGACCATCAGTTATACAACCAATATATCAATTCTCAATACAGAGAGGTAAATCAAATTACTTTGTAAAATGTTGCATATGTGGTAATCTAAGACACGACTCCTTTCATTGTTTATATAGTAAAAGCTTGGTTAATAGACAAATGAGACACCATAGCAATAGTAAAGTAAGACAAATTTGGGTTAAAAAGGTGATTTAAATTGTTATTGCCTATAGAACTTTTATTCTTAACTCTTGGTATTTTGGTAGTGGTTGTTCTAGACATATGACTGGTAACCGATCTTATGTAACTAACTACAAAAGTCATGAAGGTGGTTTGGTCACTTTTGGTGATGGAGTACACGGTAAAATTGAAGGTGTAGGCACTATTCTAATTGATGGATTCTCTCTGTTAAAAGAAATTCTTTTTGTTGTAGGTTTAAAAGCTAACTTGATTAGTATAGGCCAATTCTATGACGATAAACACTTGGTTATATTCTCAAAAAATTCTTATACAGTCTTGAATTATGATGGTAGTTGCATTCTATATGGTACTAGATCTAGTGATAAATGTTATCTTCTTGATACCAAAATTACTTGTCATATTTCAAAGACTGACTCTATCAAGTTGTGGCACAAACGATTGGGATATTTAAACTATAGTGATCTATTGAGACTAACAAAATTGAATGTAGTACGAGGCGTTCCTAAGCTTACTAAAAAATCTGAAGAATTGTGTGGTTCGTGCCTAAAATGTAAGCAAACCAAAAATACTCACAAGCAATGTAAGTTTCTTACTACATCTCATGTATTAGAATTAATTCACATGGATTTAATGGGACCTATTCAAACTGAAAGTATTGGTGGCAAAAAATATATTTACGTATGCGTGGATGATTTTTTTAGATATACTTGGGTAGATTTTTTGAGAGAAAAATCTGATATTTTTGAAAGATTTAAATTTTTGCACCTAAAATTAACAACAAAAAATATATTGAGGGAATAAAAATATTGAGGATTAGAAGTGATCATGGGAGGGAGTTTGAAAATTTTATTTTTTCTACATTCTATGATCAAAATAGCATTTTTCATGAATTCTCTGCACCCAAAACTCCTAAACAAAATAGTGTTGTGGAAAGAAAAAACAAATCTCTACAAGAGATGGTTAGAGTAATGCTAAATAGTAAGAAGCTTCCTGTTAAATTATGGGTTGAAGCTATTAAGACTGCTTGTTATATTTTGAATCGTGTGTCTTTGAGAACATGAACCACTCAAACTTCTTATAAAATCTGGAAATGAAGAAAACTAAATCTCAAATATTTCCATACTTTTGGTAGCAAATGTTATATTTTAAATAATTGAGAATACTTGGGTAAATTCGATTCTAAAAGTGATGAGGGAGTGTTTATTGGTTATTCTGAGAACAGTCGATCTTATAGAATTTATAACATGCGTACTCAGACTATTATTGAATCAATCAATGTAAAAATTGATGACACCGATGATTTTTTGTCTTATTCACAGGAGCCTAATATTCAGTCTTTGGAAGAACAGGTTGCTGGACGTCAACCTACTCAAGACAATCATGTGCCTGCACCAGACAATGATAAACAAACAGAACAGCCAGCATCAAGCTCTGGTGTCTCTGTCCCTGCTCTTGGAAGTTCTAACGTACCAAATACAAACAACGAACAAACCATAAGAAGACAACCTCCTTCTTGGATACAGAAAGCACACCTATTCGACAATGTTCTCTCAGATTCTAAAGACGGTATGATGACTAGGGGAGACTTTCTAATGAACTTGGAAATTTTTGCTACACTTCATAAATTGAACTCAAAAATATAAATAAAATAATTATTGATGAAAATTGGGTTCTAGCCATGCATCAAGAGCTAGCTCAATTTAACAAAAATGAAGTGTGAGAACTTGTATCTCGGCTAAAAGACACAAATGTGATCGGGACAAAGTAGATATTCAAAAATAAATCAGATGAATATGGCAACATAGTCATAAACAAGGCATGCTTGGTTGCACATGGATATACTCAACTAGAAGGAGTGGACTTTGATGAAACATTTTTACCTGTGGCTCGACTTGAATCCATTAGACTTCTACTATCTGTGGTATGTCAAATGAGGTTCAAGCTCTACCAAATAGATGTCAAAAGTGTATTTCTGGATGAAATTCTTAATGAAGAAGTCTATGTTGAGCAGCCTAAGGGATTTGTTGATCCTTATTCTCCCAACCATATGTTCAAACTCAAAAAGGCCCAATAGGGACTAAAGTAAGCCCCACATGCTTGGTATGAACGATTGATCATGCTCTTATTGGAACAGTGATACAAGAGATGGGGAGCTGACAAAACTTTAGTCATCAAACATTTCAAAACTGGATTAATAGTTGCACAAATTTACGTCGATGATATTGTGTTTAGTTCTTCACTAGAAACAAAATCCAAGGAGTTTGTTATACTTATGCAAAATAAATTTGAAATGAGTATGGTTGATTAACTAAATTTCTTTTTAGGTTTGGTTGGATAAGGGATTTTTATCTCACATGCCAAGTATGCTAAAAATTTGGTGAAGTAGTTCGGCCTTGAACAGATCATGTCAGTTAGAACTCCCATGGCCACGTCCTTGAAAATCTCTAGAGATGATCATGGCAATGAGGTTGACTCCAGCTTGTACATAAGTATGATAGGCAGTTTGTTGTACCTGACTGCAAGCCACCCTGACATATCATTCAGTATTGGAGTTTGTGACCGTTATCATGCCAAACCAAAAGAATCACATCTTGTAGCAATGAAACGAATTATTCACTATATTAACTATAATTCTGATTTTGGTTTATGGTATACTAATAATACTAACTCTTTTCTTGCAAGATACATTGATGTTGACTGGGCTTGAAACATGGATGATAGGAAAAATACGAGTGGAGGATGTTTCTGTAATGGTAACAATCTCATTGCATAGTTAAGTAAGAAACAAAACTCTATTTCTTTATCTACTGTAGAAGCTAATTATATTGATGTGGGTAGTTGTTGCACTCAACTACTCTGGATGAAACAAATGCTATGTGATTATAATATTGATCAGGACTCTGTTACTATATTTTGTGATAACACCAGTGCTATCAATATTTCTAAAAATCCTGTTCAATACTCTATGACCAAACATATTGACATTAGACATCATTTTATTATAAATATGGTTAAAGAAAAAGTAATTACTTTGGAACATATTTAGACTGAGTATCAATTGACTGATTTGTTCACCAAGGCCTTAGATTCTACTAGATTGAGACTCTACGAAAGGTCGTGGGCATTTGCTTAATGCATTAGTTTTCTTTAACAAAAAAATAAAAAAAAAATATTTTACTTAGTAGAAGTAGTGTTTTTCCTTTTTTTTTTTTGCTTGATTCTATCATGTGTGTTTGTTTGCATTTGCTTATTTTTGTTATTTATTTTATTTAAAAAAAAGTGGGGTATTCTTGCAAATAGCATATGATATAAATGTATGATTGGTCAATAAATTTTGAGATTTACTTGGATTTTTAGAGTTTTCTTATTCATCTCATTCTCCTATTAAACCGTGACTTAGAGTTTTCTTATTTGTCTCTCACACTTAATTTTCAATTTCTTATTATCAAATTCTCTCTTGCATTTGATCCTAGGGTTGTGTTAAGTTCTTTATTTCAGATTCAAACAATGGTGAAAACCAAGATGCCAAATCAAAGAAGAACATTGTTACTCCACTGGTTGCTGCTGAAATTGCGAAGGGGCCTTAAATGTCACCGGTAAGGACTCTCTGGCCAAGTGCACAAAGACTGGAACCTTCCAGTTTAGACCTGGACACTTCTCCAGCGGCTGTTGCATCTCAGGCTGACCAATCGACGGACATTGTTGCACATCAACCGCCGGTCAGCCATTCTAAATCACAGCCCCATCAAACATCTGAAGACCACATTAAGAAAGTTACCTTAAGTGCTCAAGAACTAGATAAAGAAGGATATGAAGATGACGGATCTAGAACGGGTGACAGTGGGTTTGACAATGCTGGAATTGAAGAGAAAGTTCGTGAGGATGAAAGAACTGGTGATAAGGAGTTTGAACAGCCTCTCCCAATCGTAGAAGGTTCAAGTAATCTCTCTTCTCAAAAATCAGATTCTGATTTTGATGTTACTTTTGATGAATCTTCAGAATCTACTCCCACACCTCCTCCAACGAAAAGAGCCACGAGGGCTGAAAAAGAAAAAGGTAAAATCGGAGATGTTGCTGAAGAACCCACACCTGCTGGTCAGAACAAGCCTTCCACTGCCTCAAGGGGTGCCTACAGAGTACTTCTTACTCCCAGTTTAGACCCGCAACTATTCAGGCTTGAAACTCTAACTAGAAGAAGACAATATGTTAATCTTATAAACTACTTCTTTCTATTTGAGACTGCTGAAAGTCTGTTTCTTTCATTTACCTCCTTTCGCAAGTTCATTGTTGAATGTAAGGTATCTATTCATGAGTTTGTTGCGTTTGATCTAGATAAGATTGTTGGGTTTCATAAACTGTATATTTTGTTGATTTTTTTCTAAACCATTTAATGAGACTCTTATTAAGGAGTTTATGAAAAATGTTCTCAAGAATTTGGATAAGGCTGTAAATGAATTTAGGTGGCAAGTTTATACCAGGGGAAGACATGTTAATTTCAGTCCTAACTCTCTAAGAGAATGGCTTAGGATGGATGATGTGGCTGTCTAGTGATGAGAAGTTAACTAAGGATAGCATTGCTCAAGAAATGACTGGTTCTACTTGGCCAGAGGCAGTTGAACTGACTGCTTCCAGAATTCTGCCAAAATACAAAGTTCTCCATCATATTTTAATCAACAACATTGACCATTTGACTCATCGATCTGATATCTCAGGTGATAGGACATTTATCTAATATAAGTTGGGAATGTGTTTGCGTGTTGATTGTGTCAAAATGATTTTTGATAGAATTGTGTATGAAGGGCCACGGAGGGCTAAGCAGTACAGACTACCACATTTAGCACTTATTCATCATTTTCTTGCTCATCAAGAGTGCATCCTATGGAGTCAGACAATTCTCAGATGCTATACCAGTCCTGGGCGTTCATGAATTTTCAAACTTAAGTGGAACACCAAATCCCACTCCTAGGATTCCAAAGTACGTTCTGTCTTCTTTAGATCAGTCTGGCCGTTTGGATGTATTGGAAAATCAGCTGGGGCTAGTCAAGATTCAGGTAGAACAGCTTTTCACCGTTACCAAAAGTTTTTCTAATGAATTTGATTTCATGCGTAGGGTCTTATCCAAAATTGAATACCTGGGGAGTGACCATATCAAGTCTGCCTATCGCATAGTCTCTCCAGAATTCTCGGCACACCCTGAAGGACAGAAGGAGATCCCTGGTACTGATCCAGTAGGTGGGTCTACTGCTCTTCCAGCTGATGCTCCTCCACCTGTTTCTCCATCAGTTACCCCAAGAGAGATACAAAAGCATCCGTGTCCAGTGCAAAAAAAGTCCAGATCCTCCTAGAACTAACTAGTGCTGGTTCTGCCCTCTAACTTTCTAACTATTTGGTTATGGATGACTGTATTAACTCTTACATTTTGCTTTCATTCTCTTCAAACACTGCTTTACTTTTGTTTTTATCTTTCCTCATTATTTTCTTTGGTGTTCTTCTTACAAAAGGGAGAGTAGTAGATATTTTTTTAAGTTTGTGGTTGTTATTTTGTGATTGTTGTTTATACTTTGATAATGGTACTTTGTTGGTTAAACTTTGCTAGTAGTATTTTTAGTTTATGGTGATTTGATGATTACACTTTGATGATATCTTGCTAAGGAGGAACAATATTAAAGTTGTGGCTAATGTGTGTAGTATTTGCATTTTTTGTTAACTTCTTTGCAGGTGTAGTATTTGCATTTTTTGTTAACTTCTTTGCAGGAGTTTATGGTTTATACACCAAGGAGGAGCAATAACCCTTATATGTTGATGCTCATAGTTTCTTTAATTATTCACATGCCATAACACACTCCACTCTTACATTATAAATTTGATAGTTATGTGCTTATAATTAAGCAATGCCAAAGGGGGAGATTGTTGGGAAAATATGTGTCATATTTTTCATTTTTTATATCTTGGCTTTCTTAATTAATATAACTGATTTTTAATGTTAAAGAGTAGGTCAACGTTTCGTTATGTTTGGTCTGGGTAACGCCAGTTCTGACTGACTGCGTTGATAAGCAGATTATTTTTCCAGATCATTAAAGCTACATTTTTATTCTGTTTCTATACACGAAATATTCTGATTACATGAATATTATTAACAGCTCTTTTAGTAGGTTAAATGATCTTCCTTTATTGTTTTGAATTTGTTTAGGAAAGAAATATTCGAAGATAATCTTGAGTTTATTAATTGCTTCACTTCTACAAATCTAGAATATATTTTCATATATATTCTTTCCTAGTAATTTTCTTACCATTCTTGTTGCAGATTTTTAGGTAAGAAATAATTCATAATTTGTTACTTCTTTAACTATAAGTAAGAGTACAAATCAACAAGGAATTAAGCTTTGAAAATATATTTTTTGTTCTTGTTTTCTCCAAGCACAAATTTGGCCAAAATTCATGGAAGGAAAACAAGACATCAAGCTTCATTGATTCAACTTTCAAAGCAAAAAGTTTTCTTCAAACTCATTGAAGAATCAAAACAAATTGGTAGGAACAATTCCATATCTTGTTCAATCTACTTGGCGTGAAGTTAAGAACGGTAGTTCTTAATCCAAGTGGTGGTTGTGGTCATGTACAATAGGAAAGTAGTGATAAAGTCAATACCGATGGGTTTGATTCCACTTCATCAACAAGTCAGAAGAAGAAGTATCAAAGGGAGTTGATCTGTTTTCTTTTGATTGTTATTTTGTTAATTTTGCGAAATTACAAAAATCGATATTATTGTATTTTTGAACAAGATTATTAGTGGATTGTTTTTACCCATGGCATTGGGGGCCGTGGATGTTTTCCTTTGGAGTTTACCACGTTAGATCTTGTGTTCGTATTTAATTATTTAAATTTTGCAATTAACAAGATTATGTAAACGAACACTGCTGTGCGAGTCAGAACTGTTATTGATGCGGGCCACGAACCAGATACGAACCATGGTTCGGTCAACTATGGTCCAGTTGGAACACTAACGAGGTCAAGGACCAAGAAGATCAAGGAAGACATACAAGGCCTCGTTAAAACCTTGTGGACCGATGCCGATATCAAAAACATGAGTCTAACAGACGAAGTACCAACTTGGGTACACTTGATCCAGGCTAACGAAGGAATGAAGGAACAATTGGAGGATAAGGCAAAGTTGGAGCAAAATGGACAGCTTTGCGATCGCAACACAGCAGTTTCAGAAGCAGAATGCATTTAAGCAAAGCCATGCGATCGCAATAATAAAGGCTATGCGATCGCAAGGCTTTATACGAGGTAGTGCGGTCGCATAGTCCAGATATGGTACGATCGTATGAAGGCCAGATTTTTGACAGAATGTTTTTGGACCAAACCATGCGATCGCAACGGTTTGTACCATGCGATCGCATGGGCATGCCGAATAGCAGATTCGCCAGTTTTAGTTTCCTTTTCAAATTAGAACTCTTAATTTAGTTGCTTTTGATTATTGCCGGTTTAGATTCAAATTTAATTCTTGTTTACTATATAAACAATTCTACATTGTAAAGAAGACAATTCACGATATTTTGAGATTAATTAAAGTGAGATTTCGCTTTTCTTCTGAGTTCTTAATTGGACTAAACGAACTTATCAAAGAATTCGCACTCTTTGTGGCGTTCATAACTTTGGTTCTTGATTCAAGTAATCAACGGGTCAAGTTTTTGCGGCCAGATTTTAGCTTTCTTGGGGTTCAGATCAATCTCTTGTGGGTTCTGAGATTCAATTCTCCGCGGGTTCGCATCAGTTGGTATCAGAGCTTTGGCTCTAAAATCAGGTTTTATCTTTTACTTTGCTTTTATCAGATTCATCTTGAATCATATCAAAAAAAAAAAAATTTCTTTCTTTCCTTTAATTCTCTTTTTTTTTATTTTACTTGCATTTAATTATTCCTTTTCGGATTTTAAAAAAAAAAAAAAAAAAAAACAATGTCTAATCATGAAGAAACCACACCTGGGGATGAAAGTCACCAGTTCTTTCTGTTAAGGGCTATGTAGCAACAATTTGAGCGTATGAATATGGTGTTTGAAGAAATGAGAGAGAGTAATAATACATTAAAGGTTAAGATGGATCAACATGATACTTTATTTACCACATTACTAGGAGAACAACAACCCGAAGTTGCTCAGGGTAGAAGATATGATAGGCATAATCTTAATCCTATTGCTGATTTGGAGAATGAGGCTGTAGTGGGTAGTGACGATTATGATGTTGATAACTATGGGGCTGAGATGGGGAGGATGAGGCGTCGTGGAGGTAGGCGTGAAAGACCACCTAGGACAGTCGATTACAGGGGCCACGGTGGGGTAGATAGAAACTTTGGGAATATTAAGATGAAAATTCCATCCTTCCAAGGTAAAAATAATCCTGATGCCTATTTAGAGTGGGAGATGCGTATGGAACTAATATTTGATTGTCATAATTATTCGGAGGAGAAGAAGGTCAAACTAGCAGTGATTGAGTTCACTGAATATGCTATCATGTGGTGGGATCAATTAGTAACGAGTAGGAGGAGAAATCGTGAAAGACCGGTGGACACTTGGGATGATTTAAAGGCTCTAATGCGTAGGAGATTTGTACCTAGTCATTACTATAGGGACCTCTACCAAAAATTGCAGGGTCTTACGCAGGGCTCAAATAGTGTAGAAGATTACCATAAGGAGATGGAGATGGAGATGGAGATGGAGATGGCTATGATTAGGGCTAATGTCGATGAGGATAGGGAAGCAACTTTAGCCAGATTTTTGGGTGGATTAAATAGGGACATAGCCAACATAGTTGAGTTACAACATTATGTAGAGTTAGAGGACATGGTGCACATGGCTATGAAGGTAGAGAGACAGTTAAAACGCAAAGGGGCAGCTCGGTTTTCTTCGGGATCTAACCCTCCCTGGAAGCCACGGTGGGATAGTAGTGGTAGAAATGAGAAAACTGACTCAAAGGCGAGGACCGAACCACCTAAGGTCAACAATGTAGTACCTACCTCCAACAAATCCAAACCAGATTCCCAACCCTCTAGAAATAGGGACATAAAATGTTTTAAATGTTTGGGTGTTGGGCACATTGCTTCACAATGTCCAAACAAACGAGTAATGATTTTGCATGACAATGGGGAGGTGGTATCTGAGGTTGAGAGTGAGAGTGACAGTGATGAGATGCCTGAATTAGAAGATATTGGTGTAGAATACCCGGTAGAAGGTGAGGCTCTAGTGGCGAGACGTGCTCTTAACACACAAATTAAGTTACCTGATATGGAGCAGCAAAGAGAGAACATATTTCATACTAGGTGTTATATTAATAACAAGGTGTGTAGTCTGATTATAGATGGGGGGGAGTTGCACCAATGTAGCTAGTACCACACTAGTTGAGAAATTGGGTTTGTCGATGCTAAAACACCCTAGGCCTTATAAATTGCAATGGTTGAATGATTGTGGGGAGATCAAGGTTAACAAGCAAGTTTTAGTGAGTTTTAGCATTGGGAAGTATAGTGATGATGTGATGTGTGATGTAGTTCCTATGCATGCTGGTCATCTTTTGTTGGGTAGGCCGTGGCAGTATGATAGGAGAATTATACATGATGGGTTTAAGAATAGGTACAGTTTTGTCAAAGATGGAAACCCGGTTACTCTTGTTCCCTTAACCCCAAAACAGGTCTATGAGGACCAATTGAGATTAAAAGGTGAGACAGATCAAAAGAAAAAGAGTGAGTTAGGGGCACGAGAACAGAAGAGTGGTGAGGAAAAAATTGAGAGTGTTCCTAAAGATACTTTGAAATCACGAGAGAAAAAAAAAAGTGAGTTTCTTTGCAAAAGAGAGCGAGGTTAGAAGGGCTTTCAAGGAAAATCAACCTGTGATTTTGCTAGTGTACAAGGAATCCCACCTTGTACTTAGTGACAATAACCAACCCCTCCCCAATTTGGCTAATTCTTTGTTGCAGGAATTTGAGGACGTGTTCCCTGATGAATTGCCTAGTATCTTACCACCCATTCGAGGCATCGAACATCAGATTGACTTTGTACCCGGCTCAGTCATTCCAAATCGACCGACATACAGAAGCAATCCAGAAGAGACAAAGGAGCTTCAGAGGCAAGTTGAAGAGTTGATGAGCAAAGGGTACGTGAAGGAAAGCATGAGTCCTTGTGCGGTGCCAGTGCTACTTGTACCCAAGAAGGACGGAACTTGGAGAATGTGTATTGATTGCAGGGCAGTCAATAACATTACGGTAAAGTATCGTCATCCCATACCTAGATTAGATGATATGCTTGATGAATTGCATGGATCTTGTATTTTTAGCAAAATTGACCTTAAGAGTGGATATCATCAAATAAGAATGAAAGAGGGAGATGAGTGGAAAACTGCTTTTAAAACTAAATATGGTTTATATGAGTGGTTAGTTATGCCTTTTGGTCTAACTAATGCCCCCAAGCACTTTTATGAGATTAATGAACCATGTTTTACGTGCCTTCATAGGAAAATTTGTGGTAGTTTACTTCGATGATATCTTAGTATACAGTAAGAATTTAGATGAGCATATTGACCATTTGCGTTGTGTGCTTACTGCTTTAAGGGATGAAAAATTGTATGCTAATCTTAAAAAGTGTACTTTTTGCATGGAACAAGTTATTTTTCTTGGCTATGTTGTTAGTGCAAATGGTATTGAGGTTGACGAAGAAAAGATTAAGGCCATTAAAGAATGGCCAACACCAAAAAGTGTCACTGATGTGAGAAGCTTTCATGGCTTAGCTAGTTTTTATAGACGGTTTGTTAAAGATTTTAGCACACTTGCTACGCCACTTACTGATATTATAAAGAAAAGTGTTGAGTTTAATTGGGGGATCGAACAAGAAAATGCTTTTAATATTATTAAGGACCGATTGTGTTCTGCACCTGTCTTGGCACTACCTAACTTTAACAAAACTTTTGAGATTGAATGTGATGCTTCAGGAATAGGTATTGGAGCTGTGTTAATGCAGGAGAAAAGACCAATAGCCTACTTTAGTGAGAAACTTGGTGGGGCTGCCTTGAATTATCCGATCTATGACAAGGAGCTGTATGCTTTGGTGAGATCCTTGGAAGTTTGGCAGCATTACCTATGGCCGAAGGAGTTTGTTATCCATACCGATCATGAGTCGTTAAAGCACCTGAAAGGGCAAGGTAAATTGAATCGGCGGCATGCCAAGTGGGTTGAATTTATTGACACTTTTCCTTATGTCATCCACTACAAACAAGGTAAGGAAAATATTGTGGCTGATGCATTATCTAGACGGTATGCTCTCGTTGCTACTTTAAATGCTAGATTGTTAGGATTTGAGTATGTTAAGGAGTTATATGCTAATGATCATGACTTTGCTTGTGTGTTTGAAGCATGTGAAAACAACACTTTTGGGAAATTTTATAGGTTAGATGGCTTCTTATTTCGGGAGAATAAATTGTGCGTACCTTTTAGTTCTCTACGAGAGTTACTTGTGCGTGAGGCACATGGTGGGGGTTTAATGGGACATTTTGGTGTAAGGAAGACCTTAGACATATTACATGAACATTTCTTTTGGCCTAGAATGAGGCGTGACGTAGAGAGATTATGTGCTAGATGTGTTATCTGTAAGCAGGCCAAATCTAGGGTCTTACCTCATGGTTTGTATACTCCTTTACCCGTACCTAATGAACCTTGGGTTGATATCTCTATGGACTTTGTGTTAGGTTTGCCTAGGTCAAAGCACAATAATGATTCAATCTTTGTAGTTGTTGATAGGTTCTCAAAAATGGCACATTTTATTTCTTGTAATAAAACTGATGATGCAACTAACATTGCTAAATTATTTTTTCGAGAAATTGTCCGCCTACATGGTGTTCCAAAGAGTATTGTGTCTGATCGAGATGTTAAGTTTCTTAGCTATTTTTGGAAAGTTTTATGGGGTAAGTTAGGGACTAAGTTACTGTTTTCCACTACTTGTCACCCCCAAACAGATGGCCAAACCGAGGTAGTCAATAGAACTTTATCTACTCTATTACGTGCTGTGATCCAAAAGAATCTAAAGAACTGGGAGGATTGTTTACCTTTTATTGAATTTGCATATAATAGGAGTGTTCATTCTATCACGAATATGTCCCCATTTGAAATTGTTTATGGTTTTAATCCACTAACCCCTTTGGATTTGATTCCTTTACCTGTTGATGAAAGGACTAGCTTAGATGGACACAGAAAGGCAGATATGGTAAAACATATCCATGATAGTGTACGACAGCAAATTGAAAAGAAGAATGAGCGGTATGCAGCAAAAGCCAATAAGGGCCGTCGACAAGTTATCTTGGAACCTGGTGATTGGGTTTGGGTACATATGAGGAAGGAAAGATTTCCTGCGCGTCGACGTTCTAAACTACATCTTAGGGGGGATGGACCGTTTCAAGTCCTTGAACGAATCAATAACAATGCTTATAAACTTGATCTCCCAGGTGATTTTAATATTTCTGCTACCTTCAATATATCTGATCTTTCTCCCTTTGATGTAGGTGATGATTCGAGGTCGAATCTTTTTAAAGAAGGAGGGGATGATGCGGGCCACGAACCAGATACGAACCATGGTTCGGTCAACTATGGTCCAGTTGGAACACTAACGAGGTCAAGGACCAAGAAGATCAAGGAAGACATACAAGGCCTCGTTAAAACCTTGTGGACCGATGCCGATATCAAAAATATGAGTCTGACAGACGAAGTACCAACTTGGGTACACTTGATCCAGGCTAACGAATGAATGGAGGAACAATTGGAGGATAAGGCAAAGTTGGAGCAAAATGGACAGCTTTGCGATCGCATGTCTATAAATCATTGCGATCGCAACACAGCAGTTTCAGAAGCAGAATGCATTTAAGCAAAGCCATGCGATCGCAATAATAAAGGCTATGCGATCGCAAGGCTTTATACGAGGTAGTGCGGTCGCATAGTCCAGATATGGTGCGATCGTATGAAGGCCAGATTTTTGACAGAATGTTTTTGGACCAAACCATGCGATCGCAACGGTTTGTACTATGCGATCGCATGGGCATGCCGAACAGCAGATTCGCCAGTTTTAGTTTCCTTTTCAAATTAGAACTCTTAATTTAGTTGCTTTTGATTATTGCCGGTTTAGATTCGAATTTAATTCTTGTTTACTATATAAACAATTCTACATTGTAAAGAAGACAGTTCACGATATTTTGAGATTAATTAAAGTGAGATTTCGCTTTTTTCTGAGTTCTTAATTGGACTAAACGAACTTATCAAAGAATTCGTACTCTTTATGGCGTTCATAACTTTGGTTCTTGATTCAAGTAATCAACGGGTCAAGTTTTTGCGGCCAGATTTTAGCTTTCTTGGGGTTCAGATCAATCTCTTGTGGGTTCCGAGATTCAATTCTCCGCGGGTTCGCATCAGTTATCTTTGTCACTCGCCAGTTCTGACTACATTCTGTCCACTACTAATTTAATTAAAATTAAAATTACTATTAATCTAAGTTTTAGAACTTTCAACCGCTATTTGCTTAGTTTCTTCAGATTCTGTTTACTGTATCGTTATATCTGCATCTAGAATATCATTTTTCACTAAATGTCTAGCATAAATTTCTTTAATGATGTCTAGACTCTAGGATGATAAAAACAATTCAATGAAAAAGTTAATTTGAGGACTTCTTCACCCCTTGATTTTCTATAGCTAGACCAATGATTCTGCACAGGAATAAAATAAATTTTTTGATACTTCAACACTCAAGGATGATAATAATATTTCAGAATGTTACTGCAGAACAGTTCCAGTAAACTTCAAAAAATGTTTTAGAATACACACTCAGAGGCAGATTATAAGGGGGTGGCCTCTTTTATTTCTTTCTCAACAAGCTTATCACGCTAGAAGCACTCAGATATAATAATCACTAAGCAGAAACTTACAAATGTAAATAACTCTTATATTCTTTTGGCAATAAACGTGAGCCACTCTTCAAGTTGCTTTTTCCATCTTCTAGAGCTCCAACACCAAGTCTACAGCAAAGGAAAACCAAGTCGGCAAAAGCGTTACATTCTGAGAAAAGGATCAAATGCAACATGCAGTTGAAACCTGGTTGTCACTGTAATATGTATATCATACAGATATGTCACATGTGGATGCTCTCTGGTCCTGAGGACCTGGAAAACAGAGTTCTATGCTTTGTGGAATTAAAGGTTCAAGGAGAGATGGTTCAATGGTAATTATGAGGAAGTCAGTGTTTACAGTGCTAAAATTTATTTGATGTTTTGGTTTCACAAAGCAGGAATTGCAATGCTAATTGACATACTTGTATAGAAAGGCGAATGCATAAGATCTCAAATAGCAGTTGGATTTAATGGACCATCCTCAGATATGGATTCATGAATACTTACAATCTGCATCAGTTTTGACCCAGCACTCCCTGCTTCCACTGAGGTCGCCACTGCTCAGTGTGAATAGATGTGGGTTACATTGACTCTTGAAGCTCCCAATGCTTTCTTTTGAGACGGTTTGTTCAGGATATATTGTGATATCTTCAAAAGTGGACAACAGACCTCCACTATTACGTGCCCCCACATAGGTGATATTGGTCTTCATCTCATTGTTGGTGGGCTTACGAGACTTTTGTGCAACTGTTGAGCTTTCAGGATGGACTTTCCTGTGGAACTTTTGTAGGATCTGTTCTTCCTCACATTGTAAATTAGACAACCCAATAGCATTTCAAGACTTTGGGAAAGTAAACTAAAATCTCCTATATAGTAAATTTACTGGAAACATTTGCAAAGTTGTATAATAATCGTGCTATTTGATGGTGCGAGTGTTTTAAGCCATAGGGGGTGGAGTGGAGGAACCTTCCTAGTTGTCCCACGGACGACACATACCTTATGCAGTCTTGTCTCAGCTGATGCAGAATCAATAGTTCCTTCAGAACCTGTTGTAGAGCTCCTGGAGGAAACATGAAGCATTTTTTTCTTCAGCATCTTTTTCATGAGATATACAGCGGACTTATCAGTTTCCTTCTCTGCTCGCTTTTCTCCCCTGTCACATTTAGTTCCTGAATTTTCTTCTAGTTTAGTCTTCTGAAATAGCTCCCCAAGCGACATCCTATGCTCTTTCTTTGCCTGTGGGACTGGCTCTGGGAATCCAATTGCTGATCCAAAAAGATAGCTTTGCAGTGGACAGAAGATTGTTCCATTCCCATTGCTCTCTGCACCTTCTATAGGCTTGCCACCAAGTGTTATGGTGCTACAATGACTGCTCCTCCCAGCACTGACATGGCTGTTTCTTCCAGATGAAACATTGCAACTCTCATCTCTAGCTTCAGCTCCCAGCACCTTTTCCAACTCATCATTGATTATCTTTAGTTCATTTTCAGTAACTTCGGTCTCTTTTTCTGCTATATGATCAACAGAGATGGAAAATGTAGGTGTTGCAGGGTCAGCAATGACTGGTTCTGTGCCCAAGGTACCGATAGCAAGGAACCCATGAAAAAGTTCGTTGAGAACAGCCGAAGAGTCTTCTTCAAGGTCGTCTTCTTCCACTCTTTCAGCCCCTAGACTGGAAAATGAGTTCCTTGTGTGGTTGTCCCTTTCTAGTTTGCTCAAGGGCTTACCACAATAATTGGTCTTTGGGTAGCAATTTAGGTCATCCAAAGATGGCTGCCCTGTAAGGCAGGTGCAAGAATTCCCTGACAAAAGTAATAAAGAGTCACTAGTGTGAAAGAATAAAGAAGAACAGAGAAAGAAAGAACGAGTGGTGTTCTCCTGCCCACAATGTAATGTCCACCTGCTGAGGTGTCAGCAGGTGAGCAATTGATGTAAAAAGCTGCTGACACCTCAGTAAGTAGGCATTACATCCTGCCCACAAGGGGGCAGGAGATCATTTTCCAAGAAAGAATAACCACTTTATTAGGCAGACGACAATTTTATAATAAGTTAAACCCTAATCTATATTAAGTAAACCAATTAATTAATATATTATAATATATCGGGACAATTTTCTAATATATATGAGAATCTTTTAATATATATTTTAACATCTCCATTCAACCTCACGATGCTACAACAATAAGTAGCGAGAGTTTGTCAAGCAAGAAACGAAAAACGGATGACTGAGCGTGACTTTGTGAAAAAGTCAGCAAGCTGCAACGATAAATAAACAAATGGTAAGAAATTAGTGTAAGATGGTGGCGGATAACATAATAGTCGATCTCAATATGCTTTCCATATCGGCAAGTAACCAAGGTAACCACACAATCTCAGTAGTAGTAGACGCCATAGAACGATACTCTGCTTTAGTAGAAGAATGGGAACACAATAGTCTGCTTCTTACTCTTCCAAGAGATAAGAAAATCACCCAAAACTAGACCAAAAACCAGTATTATAGAAAATAGAGAAAAGAAGAAGAAGAAGAGAAAGGAAAGAGAGGAGAGAAGAATGGGATAGGAAAGGGGTGACAGATTGTCCAGATTAACAAGAAACATAACCAACCAAATTCTAAGTTATTGGACCAAATTCCAAATCCAAATTAATGGATGCAAATACTAAATTGCAGAGAAGAGAAGAAGGGTATATGAAGAGGGAGACAGATTGTCCATATTAACTGGAAACAAAACCCGCCAAATTCCAAGTTACTTGACCAGATTCCAAATCCAAATTAATAGATGTAAGAACCAAATTGCAGAGAAGAAAAGAATGTGATAGGAAGGGGGAGACAGATTGTCCAGATTAACCGGAAACGAAAACAACCAAATTCCAGGTTACTGGACCAAATTTTAAATCTCAAACTTAGCCAGATGACATTATCTAAAGGAAACGAAAAAGACTTGGCCGGACGAGTGGCACAAGGCCACTCGCCGGAGAATGAAAGCGATTTCAAGTTTAAACCAAGTCGGATCAAACTTGCTCTGATACCATGTGAAAGAATAAAGAAGAACAGAAGAAAGAATAGAGAAGAACAGAAAAAGAAAGAACAACCACTTTATTAGGCTGAAGATATTATGAAAATACTGATACAACTGATTTATATAATAGGGTTGTTACCACCCGATTTTGGTAAGACCTCCATGTCAGCAAAGGCCCAGTAAAGGTCCCATCTAGGCCTAATTCAAGCATCGCTAAAGCCTTATAGGCCCAGCGAGGGCCTTCCAGATTCATAAAGGTCTCATAGACTCGGCGAAGGCTTCGGGTGCCCAGAGAGGGCCGCGACACCCATGGCCAACCCAGAGAGCCTCGCCGGGCTTCGTGTTTGTTATAACTAGCAAGCAGCACGATATTTTGGGACAACTAGGGAAGTAATTAAAGAAAGATTGTATTTGAGTATCATAAGGATTCTCACAAGGAAACCAAATCCCGATCTCCTAAATATTAGGCAACGTGATCAACTCAGATAAGGGATGAAATATGAGAGATTGCCTTGACAACCGATTGCCCTTATCTCATAAGGAAGGGGGATCTAATCAGAGTTCTAATTGATTGCTAACACAGAATAATTAGGACTCTGCAGCTATAAATACAAGGACTCTGGTTACTCTAAGGTACGCACGATTTTGATTACGCATTCTTTAGTACGCAATTCTCATGACGCACTCTTTTACGCTTAAGAATCCCACCCTAAACTCTACTCAAATCTCTGCCTGCTTGTCTCTCCCACACCCCACTATTTCCACCCTCCGTGTATCACCCATATACCGGCTGTTGACTTGATCGTCGGAGTGCCAACGATCGCCGAACCCTTTTTCTCCCGAGATCTTGGTGCCTAACGATTGTCCTAGTGTGCAGGTAACATACGAGTTGGCAGAGGAGTGACTGGAGATCTATTGACATGTGGACGTTGCAGGTTCCGACGTCAACAAGGGTAAACCTTAATCTATATTAAGTAAACCAATTAACTAATATATTATAATATATTGGGACAATCTTCTAATATATATAAGAATCTTCTAATATATATTCTAACAACTAGGATGGTGAGAAAACCAAGTGCTAGACGTTAATGGTGTATTTAGCTGTCATGCAGTGGCATCAAGTGAGCATTTGTATCTATTTGGATTATTTAATAAAATCATGTATGGAGATTTATACTTCCAGAGGAGAATCCTAAGATTTGTCTGGGGTAGTTTGATTTCAATGCATGTTGACTTTGCTCTGAAGTGTCCCACATTGTTTGCCTGATTTGAGTCCTCGGAATCAACTGGTGCCTGAGTGGTGGTAACTTGGGAATCCACGGTTTACTCATGCAATTGAGGTTCCTACATAGACACACCATTGTGCCTCTTTATATTTGTTTTTCTCTCTATCTCGCTCTCTAATTCAGGAATCGGCAATTTCAGCTAATTAAGGCACAGGTAATCTATGCTATGTTTGACACAAGTGTAACCATTCTCATTCTAATCATCAGATTGAAGTATCTATGCTTTTCTATGTGTTGTTATTTATCCATGTTATTTACATCCCACAGCTAAAATTGAATGTTATTCCATCTCTGATCTTATTCTTTTTGTCACATGCATTAAGTACACATTGCAGGAAAATGTGGAATTGAGAACACAAGTTACCAATGGAAAATTCCTTGAGTGTTTCATTGTTGTTCTGCCGGAACTTACGATGCATCCAACCTAATAGCTGCCATATAGAAACCTTCTCTCAAATTCAACAAAAGAAAAAAGATTATGAGAAGACTATATTGAATTCTATATTAACAAACTTACCTTCATTTTTTGGTCTACTATCAGAAAGCTTGATGATAAGAGGTGAGGAAAGTAGAACTTTCAATAGTTTGTCATGTGATATAGGCAATACAATGTCAACCAGTATTGAAAGCCTCTAAAGGTGGGTACTGTGAAGTTATAAAGAAACATACAGAAAGTTACAAGATAGGGTTGGCCTTTTGCTTTTCTTAGCTTTCTTTCTTTCTTTCTTTTTATTTTGGGGGGTTTTGATTGGAGGGGTAAAATGTGAAATTTAAACAAATCAAACTGGAGTGACTTCTGGACCTCGGAGACCGATTAAATTGCATTGCATTCATGTTTGAGATTTTCTGGAGTAAGGATGATCAGTTTGCACCGATCAATATCAAATGTTTGTTTTACTTAATTTTAACAGATTTTAGACTGATAATTTGTGTCTTGAGATGCATGTTGACACAGTTGTTCTGAGTGGTATTTTTAGTCAGATCTTGTTTATATGCGCGCGCTCTTTCAAAATTGACCTGTTGATAAAATCTGCATCACATCTTAATTATCATCTCTTGATTGTAACTCTGGTTATCTTTATTATTGTTAACAGCCTCTTTGATGAACAGAAAGCACTGTGGGTGATATTTTTGTGATGCTAGATTACAACGTCACTACTCGACCATATTTTGGTGATAGAAAGGACCTAATATACTAGAACTGAGCCATTGTGACTGTAAGTAGTTAAGGATTCATTTGGAGTATGAGTAATCTGTTCTTTCCATATGACAGAGTGAGCAGCAACTGGAAAATAGCTTGCAGAAAGAAGTCAGCAGATCTTTTATTTTTTATTTTTTTTAATATTTTCACGCCATCATATATATGTCTTCATTTAAGATGATAAAACACTTTATTTATATATCTAATTTTTTGGTTCTTTTTGGATGCAAGAGCTATGCTTTTATTGATTTAATGCACTCGGGGCACGATTACAGTTAGCTTCACTGTTAAATAGGTTGTTTTGTTTTGATATTTGTAAGGTTGATGATCTTACTACCGTGGAATGACCAGACCCTGATTTACTTTTAGTGCTCAGTGAAAATGCATAATTAGGACACACTATATATGTTTTGGAAAAAACATGTCAAAATCACATGAAGTTACTTTTTGACAATTTGGTCTGAGATAACATGTTAGTATATGTTATGAAGTTGTTATCTAATCATGTTGGTCTGCCTACAGTCATGGTGATGGAAAATGTTCATCATCACAAAAAAAAATGCACATCAGGGACTGGTCTCTTGCGACCCATGGGTATCTTGATTGGCCTATTAAACAGATAATGATGATGGGTTCAAGACAAATACTTGGGCACATTTTGGCGAGAGCATTATTATTATTATTTATTTATTTTTTTGTGGCAAAATGTCACAAGTTTTGATGGGTATTTTTTTGCTGGTCAACTGTTGAAGTAATACATGAGAGGACTAAATAAAGAAAATTTTCTATGTTTACTTCTTCCCTTGTTAGGTGGTTGAGGCATGTCTTGTGTAGGCCTAAAGAAGCTTTTGTTTATAAAATAGGTGCAATCCCGGTAAAACAAGTCAGAAAAGGGAGAGTAAAACAAAATTAATGTGGTTCGTTGTGGTAAAAGATCTTTTGTATTGGATCTTCCGATAGATTTAGCAATAAATCGAAAGAAGTAGCACAAAAAGATTCAAGTAACCGATCCCAAATTTAATAGTAATTAGGCTTAGTTTGTTCTTGTGATTGAATGTACTCATATGATATCTCAATGCTCACTTAAAGGATATGAAGAAACAATTCATCTTTTGTATTGTCCTTTTAACATGTAAAATTTTATCATGCATTTTTCTCAATTGGTCTGAAAATAAACGTCTGAATGCCTTCTATTATTGTTCCTACGAGGAGCGCAGTGGCGCACCTGCATTACCAAGTAACATGGCTGGTAAATCTTACAAAAGTCTACCCAGAGTCAGGTAGATATCTTTTGGCAACATGTCTTGTTTCCTTGCATAGGAACACATCAGATCAAGAGACTGTAAATCTGTAAGTATTACTAGGAATACTCATATTTTTTAGTTCTTTAGTACTTTCTTGTTTCCTTGTGGTATCAATGGACCTACTTGTTCTCTTGTCATGTCATCTATGTCAATATAGATTTATTATTCATGTTAAATGATTTCTATTTCGTACCTAAATTCAAATAAATGGAATGAGATGTGAAGCTGAGTAATGCACAGACATGATCGGTGCGCCAACTTTAATCCTCAGCGCAATCTTAAAATTTATTGCTGTAAATGTTTTGACGAGCCCAAGTCCAAACACTTTTCTGATTAAGCTAAACACGTAGTGTCTATTTTCTTATGAAGATGATCTTAGTATTATTATGTAGGACCTGATTAATGATTTTTCCCTTTTTACTATTGTTGCTAATCAGGTGGGACAAATGGATGATTATATAAAAATATTTGGCTTCTTTCTTGAATTTGAATGACATAACTTGTGAAATTTTAATGAACTCTATCAGCTGACCTGAAAGTGTTGTTTCTTTTTCTTTGTTAGAGGGAAAGTCCCGAAAGCGAAATCTTCCACCTGTGTCAGAGGCCCCTTGACCAGGCGGGCTGTAAATCGAGGGATGTGCACGAATGACAGGGACCTGAGGGAGAGAACCAACATGACAGACCCCCACAATATTTAAGTGAAAATCTGCCCCACACGAGAATCAAACCTACGTTGCTGGAGGATTTCTCTCCACATCACCTCAAGCCTTACCAACTCGCCTATACCCCTGAGGGCAAGTGTTGTTTCTTTTTCCTTCTCATTTTTGGGAAACTACTAATAAATCTTCATATTTCATGATGTTTGAGAGTGCTTATAAACTAGTCAAACATAATTTTTCTTCACACATTCCGTAGGACCCACAATTTTTTTCTACACGGAACTAGTTGTTCTTTGATACATCTATGGTAATCACCATTTAGTATCTGTGTTTGTACGTCAATAGTTTAATATATGATTAGTATTAGATAGTTATCAGATGACACTAAACTCACCAGTTTGAATTAAACATTACTAAGGCTTCTATATGTTCTAGAACTTAATTTTAATCGGTCAGGCACTAGGCTAACTATTTTCTTTAACTTGAAAATAGTAATTTTTGTTGTATTTCATTATGATTTGGTAGAATGAAAGGAAAAAATTGTTTCGTGAACTTGTGAATGTGAATGTTATGAAGGGTGGCATTGCTATGTTTTCTTTCGACCGGCTTCGCAGGTTTGCCAACAACTGAACTGTACATGTCTAGTACTCTGTACCAATTAAGCTACAATCAGATTTTAAAGAGGAATGTGGCCACCACATCTGCTTAAGCTTGTGGTTACCAGGTGAGGGTGTTTTATCGCCTCCATCTCGAATGAAATATGACCACCGGACTCTTAATCTTGAAAAGGAGCAAGGAGAAAAGGTAATAGATTTTTTTGTTTGAAAATCAAACAACTTAGAAAAAAAACAGACATATATAGATGCTTATTCCTTAACGTTTACTCAAAACATCCCATGTTGGTGTCCTGCATCTTTAGTTATATGTTTAATGTCAAACATCCCTATATTTGAACGGAATGAGAATCACTTTCGGGCCTTCATCGATTGACCTTTTTGTCAATATGCTATATAAAATATTAGAATTCACAACACAACTCCACTATAATATAATGTATCATTGATTAATTATTGTGGATACAATCCCTAATGTGCTCTTCCTTTCTACATCACACAATCACATCTGCATCCACACTTCTTTCAAATTTTGTTTGTAACCATTTGTAGCTCTACATTCCACAGTTTGACATCTCTCTCAAATCTCACACAAAAGGGTCCATACTCCAAATGTTTCGTATGCATTATTGGGCACTAATTCTCAACATGATGTATACCATGAAAAGCCTTTTGATACAAGATAAGGCCGTTCAAATGAAACTACATCGAACAGTTTGACGTCTCTACAAAATCTTGAAAAAAAAGGGTCCAAACCCCATATGCATGTTTGGTAAAATAGTTGTTCTTGTACATTGCAAGGTGCGACATTTCTTTAAAATCTTACCTAAGATAATTCAGAATCCCACGTGCATGTTTGGTGCATAATATCGGATTAAGTAGAACAAGATTTTAAGTTTTTTTTTTCTTCATCAATATTATCCTGAATTGTCTAATCTTTCTCAAAAAACACACGAGTACAAAATTTTGGAGTCATGTCTAAGCAGGATTATGATCTTGCTTGAGTGGTTGATTGAGGGTAGCCCACCAAGAGACACTAGTTGTGACCTTTTAGTCAAAGAATATCCTTTTGTGCTAGCTAGCAAGAATATAATCCCCAGCTAATAGCATATCATATCCATGGATTTTATTTTGTGGGTTTTCTCCTTGTCCTCTTTCGGACAGCGTTTACAATTTCCATCTATTAACGTTATCATATTGGAACTATGGCCATAGGGTGGAAAACCCTAGTTGATTTCTAAGTGATATGTGGCCTATTTGTGATCATCCATGTGAATCGTCCGGAATGTTATATTATGTGGCGGAGCCACTAATTTAATTGAGTTGAGTTGGGGCATGATTTCAAGCGTGTTTCATAGAAAATAAAATGTTTTAGGTGCGTTTAGTAGTGAGTCTAGTGGGATTGCAATTTTTTTTTTTTTTTTTTTTTTTTAGCGGACTATTTCTTGAACTCGTATTTAATGTTGAGTCATAGCTTGGCTAATTTTGAGTCGGAAGATTGCCTCCAAGAACTTGTCGAAAATAGCACAAACGATTCCCAATAATCCATGTGTAAAAAAAGAATGTTTTCACAAGTTCTTTAGATTCAATTACTCTATTTTGTACTAAAGAAAAAAAAAACGATGAATCTATAGGAGAATTTGTTGAATTAAAACAGCAGTAGTTATTAGTGTATTTTGTTCTAGAACATTTCAGGGATGAAAAATAGGAAATCATATTTATATGGTAGTTTAGTATATTTTTCAAATAATAAATTAGAGTGAATTAAAATGAGAAAAGAAAATATATTTAAGAAATTAATAATTTGTTTGGGGTAAAATCAATTATTGGCTATCAAATTTTAACCAAGTTACTACTTAATCACCCAACTTTAAAAAGTATCTTAATATCCACAGCTTCATTCCACTATGTTATCCATCCACCACCTATTAATCAACCTATGCCAACTCATAATGGAGAATTCGACATGGCATATGGTTTTCCGACGTGACGGGCTGACGGGGTGAACTATGGTCGACTGAGCAAAATAGCACATCTCAAATGCGCCTTTCCTCTTCCAAAAGGTCGAATGGATGCTAGGCAACTCTTTTTTATTATAAGATGAACAAAATTGCATTGCTCAGCGCAACAAACAAATAGCTTAGCTAGAAAAAAAATAGCATTTATAGATAGATGAAAGTGAAATATGTCATGCCCTTTATAGATTGAATGATATGCCTAGTACAACTCAATCTTCTTCCCTCCAAATGGAGTATTTGAGTGATGCGTTTTTTTATGAATTGGTGAGATTTAACACTGTCAACATGTCACGTCAGAATTTCACTTGCCACGTGGGACGTCCCGTTTAGAATTGCACACTATTTAACGTCGAATGATAGATGGGTAATATAGTGGAAAGAAAAGTAGGCATTGAGATACTTTTCAAAGTTGAGTAGTTAAGTAGTAATCTGGTTAAAGTTCGATGTCCAATAATTAATTTTACCTATTTATTTGGGGACTCAAATATTTTTACATTTATTTAAAATACCAATATTTACAAGTGTAATAGAAAATTATTTTTTGCATGAATAAAAAAGTAATCCACGTGTTTTAATTTTTAAGCAATCCACATCGATTGCTATAAAGGAAGGAGTTGCAGAAGCAAATTATAAAATGGGCTTCTCTGGGCCTATTTTACAGATTCATTAATTGGGTTTTAAAAAAATGAGGGATTTTTTAAAAATAACTACAATAAATAAATTATTTTTTAAAATATTGGCATACCCCTTTTATTATAAAAATACTATTTTTAATTTTTACAACATTTTTTGTTACATTTGTTACAATAAATATGTTATATTTGTTATTAACAAATATAACAAATGTAACAAATATTATGGAAATAAAAAACAGTATTTTTAAAATAAAAAAAATTAGATAATATTTTTTAAATTATTTTATATTTTGTGGTGTATGGTGAAATTATTACTAAAAAATTTCATTGAGGGAAAGTGGGCCTACCAACTGGGTCGGGGCCAAGGCCCAGTGAGTAAATGCGAGAAAAAAAAACGGATTTGCATGTGTGGTTTGTGAAATCGAATAGACCTCCAAGGAGGAAACACTAACTGCGGTTGGTTAGTTCTATCGAACGAGGGTTAGGTTATCAAAGTTTTGATCGGGACTTTGTTAAAGTGACGTGACATAATAAAAAAAAAAAAAAAAAAGTAGACACTGCTTATAAAAACATCTCTAATGCATTCTATGTATTGCTATTTAGGTGACACGAATGTTGGAAAAATTTCGATATATGTAATATTAATATTAATGAATGTACATTCAAGTTCAAATTTAGTCTCCAATTAGAATGGATTGCTATATACGTGTATTTTATTTTATTAAAATCAAATCAAAATTTAATTTAATCGGTACTAGTTGAAATAATGAAAAATCCTCCATAGAAAATTTAAATCTACATTAGGAAGTCTAAATTTTGCTGATTCAGCATGTCTAAGAAAATTTCTAAATTTAAACGGAGCTCTGTATATTCTCTATTATTTTTCATGCCACGTCAACTTAACATAGTCCTTGACACCTTGCATTGGAAAATAATTTTTTTTAAACATTGTCTATTTTACTTATGTGGCAAAAAATTTTAGTAATCCACATTTGTATTGGAGATGATCTAACACTGTCTAGATTCAGAGGTTCTGTTAGACGAAAGTAACTCAGTATTTTATCTATATTTTGATAATTTGTTTTTTTTAAAAAAAAAAAACAAATCCAAACTTTTTTCCCCAATTTTTTTTTATTATATCTATCTTTGTGGTTTCCCTTACAATGAAGAACAAACTACATTACCTTTAAATTACGGAAAATAAATTTCAATTCTTTTTTCAAGCAGTTAGCAATTCTTTGGGGGACAAATCAATTTATCATCCATCAAATAGAAATAAAAAACTAAAGCAAGTATAACTAATTCAATATCAAAATTAATAAGTACCTTTCAAGAAACAATTTTATTCATCTGTATTTTTCTTTAAAATATCATCAAGATTCAATCAAAATTTCTCTTCCAAAAATCCCATAAATAGAAAAGAAAAAATTCAGATAAAGTGTTCCAAGGGAGAGCATTGAGAAGATATTATTCTTTATTTTATGGTTGATAAAATCGACATAGACAGCAATATTGAGTTATAGATGGAATCTATTGGAGATCAATTCTGAATTGATCGTGCTCAAGACCACTTGAGTGATGTCGTTTATGTGAACTACTTGAAGTAGGGGTACAGCAAAACATGGTGAAAGTTTTGGAGCCGTTGAAAGTGTTTGGGCGACTAGTGACATTAACTCTTATATTTCAGGGAAAGTGGTTGATGTTAACAAAAAGCTCAATGATTCTCCAGGTTTGGTCAATGCAAGTCATATGAAAATGGATGATCATAAAAGTAGAAGTGTACAACTTCGACGAATTTAGTTCGGTGATGGACTTTGATTAGTACGCGAAATTCAACTAATGGCAACTGAACTTTCAACTGGTTTCTATTTAGCCACGAAACTTTAAAATATATCTCAATGGCCACCCAACTTTCAACTAAGTTTCTCATGTATCACACCCGTTACTCATTCGCTTGCAATACCTAACGAAATATCTTACTTGGCAAACGATTTTCTGTCAGAGTGTAGTAATAATGTTATCAACAAAAATGCACTACTCAAACATGCCTAATTCGTATGAATTTGGTTGAAAAAACTAAAAGCGTTTTCAATTTTTTTGAAATATGACGTATTTGAGTAGTGCATTTTTACTAATTGAGAGAGATTTAATAATATTACTATGCTATATTGAAGAAATATGACGTATTTGAGTAGTGCACTTTTATTGATTGAGAGAGATTTAATAATATTACTATACTCTGTCAGAAGATCGTTTGCCACGTAGGATATTTTGTCAGGTATTACAAGCGAATGAGTAACGGGTGATATACGAGAAACTTAGTTGAAAGTTTGGTGGCCATTGAGATACATTTTAAAATTCAGTAGCTAAATAGAAATTAGTTGAAAATTAGATGACTATTAAAATATCTTTTAAAATTTAGTGGTTAAGTAGAAACTCAATTAAAGTTCAGTAGCCATTTGTTGAATTTACCCACGAAGAAGAAGATGCAAAGCACCAAGTGAAGCTTCACAACATCAATAGAACCACTCTTCTGGCAGCCAGAGTTGGCTCAACCTCCAGAATAGGCGGTTGCTTAAGGCCCCAAATTTAGTTAAGCATTCCAAATAATTTAGCTGATGAAATCTCCGAGCCATAGTTTTATGTCAATAATTATTAAAATTTATTAATATATTTAATTTATAGATAGAAATTCTATCAATAAATAAATAATAAATATTAGTACCTGAAAGTCAACAGGTAACAAAATAAAAATTTGTGGTTAATAATGGATGTTTTTCGTCGGTGACAATTTAAAAAAATATCTTAATAAATTTAGTTTACTAATAGAATTTTCATTTTTAAATAAAATAAAAAATTAAAAAATTAATTATCAATTCAATAAAATTCTATCAGTAATTAAATAACAATTAAAAAATTATTGAAGATTACGAACAAATTTTCAGTTAGAAATATTAAAAATATAAACAATTTAATAAATCCAATATACATACAAAAATTTATCAATAAATAAAGTATTAAAAATAAAAAGAATTTAAAAATCAACGAAATATTCTGTTGGTAAAAAAAATAATTTATCAATCAGTAATATTAAAAAGAAAAAATAAAAATGATATTTGAACTTAATTGTCGTTAACTTATAAAAAGATTAAAATATATATAAAGAATATAAAGTTTCGACAACGATATCGACGTGTTCTGCTAATTACCGAAGCACCGTCGGTGGTTCCTGACATTAACTATGACATTGTCATTGATAATCGCTAACACAGTTGTGCTGGTAATCATTGAAGATATTGTCATCGGTAATTTCGTCGCAATCACCGAACATATTAATTTCCATCAGAATCTCCGACGATACTATCGTGTCTATTACAAACGGAATTTTTATTAATGATTATTCGCGCTATTAAATTTTTTTTTTTTACCGAAAAGACTCCCTCAATGATTTTGTCTAAGCCCCCAAGTTTGCTTGAAGGGCCTCCGGTAACAGTGAGAAGGAAGTCCAAAATATTTAAATAGATTCATGACTTGTTTGACTTCAAAATGAGCCATATATTAGAATATGTTTAATTTTTTTGAATTATAATTTATAATTATATTAATATTTTTGTTAGTGTGAAAATATAATAAATAATCAAATGTATTATGTTCTAATTATTAAATTATATGTAGGTTTGAGGAAGTAGTATCTTATTATTTATTTATTTATTATTTATTCATTTATTTGGTTGATTTAGTTTTTATGATTGGATGTCATGTTTTATGCCCCCTCCCATGTATTTTTTATGAGTTATTTATATATGGTTGGGATATCCGAACTCTCTACTCTTTTCTGGTGGAGGTCTGACAACCACATTAGAGATGTGATAGTGTGTTGAATAAAAAAAATGTTAAAAACAAATGAAATATTATGTGCTTCTTATTATAATTAAAAAAATGTTTATTTGACTATCAATAGTTAAATTATTAAAAATTTCAAGTGTTTAGAATTTAAATTCTTGAGTGTTTCGGTTCATAAGAACGCAACAAATTTTATGTTTCTAGATAATAGAAGTCTATATGCTTGCAAAATATTCTTTTAAAACTAGAAAACAGAAATTAAAACATTTTATTGAATATGTAGTATATTATTAAAAAAATTTATTGAATATGTAGCATATTATATCGTTTTCTGTAAAAATCCAATCTCTCGGGGTTTCTTTTATATAAAAGATCAGTATAACTATAAAATTGAACGAGCTCTGATAACTTAGGGTGTGTTTGATTATAAGTATTTTTCTATGGAAAATGTATTTTTTCCACCTATTTTCCAACTAATAAATTTGATAGCCACATTTTTCCATGGAAAAAGTCTTTTTTTCCACATATTTTCCAACTACAAGGGTGTTTGATGGTCATATTTTTCAGGTAAAACGTTTTCTCATTTCTACATAAATGATCGCATTTTTCTTGAAAAATCGGAAAACGTTTTCTTAAGGGGTGATGGTGTTTTATTTTCTAGGTAAAATTTGCTTTCTAAGGTTGCATTTATTTTCTTGGCAATTCAATTCTCTGGAATTCATTTTATTTCCACCCAAATTCAATACTTGCAATCAAACGCACCCTTGGTGAATTACGCACTAAAGAGTAAATACTGTAAATATACTCTTTACCTCTTTTAATTATATTTAATTTTGACCTATAATCTTTTTTGAAGTATCAATAAAAGGAAGGATGACAAAATGAACTAAAGAAAAAGAGTAATGCTATTCATAGTCGTTCACTGTCAGTAATCATCTTACGTGGCATTACTTAATTAGATGAATTATTCATAATTAATGGCTATAAATACATTACTCAATTAGAGTATATAATTCATCCAATTGAGTCATGCCATATATGGTGACTATCGATAGTTAACGACTATGAATATTATTATTCAAAGAAAAAAAGAAGTAATTTTTAAGTGCCACATATATAAATCATTGATCTAAAGTTTAAATTATAAATTTGAGCAAACTATTTCAATTTAGGATTAAAATCGTCGACCTAAAGTTTAAATAAAAAAGGTCAAAACAAAATAAATTAAAAACTAAAAACATTGTTATTTTATTGATTTTCTACAACATTACAAATATGTTATGGCTACTCTAAATAGTATAAACACGAAATACAATTAATCTAACTTTAATTGAACTAAGGGACCTAAAGCTCATTCAAAGATGTGTATAGTGTTTCGATTAAAGAATAAATAAAAGTGAATTGAAACGTGCAAGTCTCTAGTTAAAGACCCAGTCTTCTAATAGACTATAATGCTATGAAAATACTTGTTTACACGTGACTAGGTCATCACTAATTGAGAAGAAGTACCGCTAATCTGTCTCAAAGAGAGAAATAGGTCAGAAAGAGCTTTTAAGGTCCCCGTCTTTTGTGTTAAAAAAATTTTGATGTAAGCTAACCCAAAAAATTTTAAACCAACTTGGTAAACTAAACACACAAAAGAGTAAAAATGTATAGTTATGTTTAACTATAGCACACATTTGACATATAATACTAGGTGTAGCAAAAAAGCTCGTGGCCTCGTCGGTTCGGCCCACAAAAGCTCGACCCATATTAGGCTCGAGCTCGTCTAGAGACCAGCACGAGCAAGGATCGAGCTAAAAAAAAGTAGACGGCTCAGCCAAAAAACGAACTGACTCGTGGGCTCGCCCAACAAGCCAGCTCGTACGGCTCGTGGGAATGAGCCCATGAGCTGGGCTCATTATGGCTCATGGGCACGAGCCAGTTCGTGGGCTCATGCAACGGTTACATTATCGTGAGGTCACATTATCGCGACGGTCACGATAATGTGACCATTGGCCAACTTTTATTTTATTTATTTATTTATTTTAAATTCTATTATTTTCATATAAATACTCTTATTCTAAGCTCATTTTTTCACACTTCAATATGTCATTCTATTATATACTCAATCCATTAACAATTCTCAAATTTCATTCTCACAATATTAGTGTTATAATTAGTATCTAATATATCATTATCTAGATATTACTCTATCATTTTAAGTTTTAATTTTCTACTTCTACTAATTCTCTACATTTCTATTTTCTAGTTTCTACTATATATTCATCTTTTCCTATTCTCTTTATTATATTATTCCAAATAGCTTACAATTGAAGTGATGATGATTTCAGTGGTCTTAATGATATTCCAATTCCAAACGATATTATTGAACAGTTTGGTGGTAGCACTGATCCAATTAATTTGGAAGACGTTTAAGAAGATACCGACCGATACACAAACAATTATCGGTTCTAGCACTAAAAAAGCCACCAAACAAAAGGTTAAGTGCTAGCAACATTTTGAATTGGTGCCGACTGGTAAACTAATTGACGGAGTTCATGAGTACAAAGCACAGTGTAAACACTGTCACGAGAAGTTAGCCTGAAAAAATGAGATAGGCACGACTCATCTAAACAGAAGTATCAATTCAAACATGAAAGTTTGGAAACAAATTAAACACAACTCCAGTTTGGATCTCCGAGAGCTGGGTCCAGTAGTCCCAATCTCAACAATTGGATATATTCACAAGATATCATGTGACGTGAAGGACTGCCGGAATTGGTGGCAAATGTCGATTTTCCAGTCGAGTTTCTACTGAGCTTAGTGGAAAATTCTCATTTAACGAACTTCATCTAAAAATATATCTAACCAAAGTATGTTAACATTTTTAGAAATACTCTTTGTAAGGACACTATTGTTAGATATAATAAAAAGAAAGAATCTATTATAAATAGTATTAATAATTATAACGATGTTTTATCTTTTACGTCAGACTTATGGACATGCAATAACCAAAAAAGATATATGGTTGTAATTACACACTACATTGATAGTAATTGAATAATATAGAAAAAATAGTGTTTAGATAAATAGACTATTCTCATAATTGAAATCATATTTTTCATGTTTTATTGAGTGTGTTAAATTTAATTGTGATTCTAAGGCTCGTAGTTTTACATTTGATAATGCATGCCCCAACAATATAGTAATTGAAAAATTAATTCAACATTGTAGTCCAGAATTTGATGGTATTCTATTTCACATTCATTGTGTATGTCATGTGTTTAATTTAATTGTACAAGATGGATTAAAATTTATACAAAACTAATTAGAAAAAAATAGATGTGCTATGAATTATATTATGGTCTCACCAGCAAGAAAACAAGTTTTTGCTGCTCTATGTCTGGAAAATAGGCTGCAATCAAAATATTTTTGTACTGATGTTGGTCATAAATAGAATTCAACATATCTCATGTTTGAATCTTATAAAGGTTACGAAGATTACGTTACTGTATATTATAATGGCCGACACTCACACGGATCAATATGATTTGGAAGCATATGACTGGAAAATATGTGCTCATGTTAGAAAATTTTTGAAAGTTTTTTACGATTTTAACAACTGCATGTTCTAGTGTATATTATCCAACTATTCCACTTGTTTTAAATCATTTCTATTATTTGCTAACAATTTTACTAGGTATAAGAATATTGCTCTTTTTTCTAATATTATACATGTCATAGAAGCTAAATTTAGAAAATATTGAGAACAATTGCCTATGTTATTTTCATTAGCATGTATTATAGATCCTAGATTTAACTTAAGAGGGTACGAAAGTAATAATAATGGCAATTTCACAAAAATTTACTTACGAAAATCCAATAACGTGTGGTTATTTAGAACAAATTTTATGTAAAATGTATGAGGTCTATGTTATAAAGGCTGGTACGAACGTTGTACGACCCCCTCTTCCAACATGTACTTCGTCATTAACTGGTGACATTGACTTATGGAGTTACGTGAGTACACATAAAAGTGGTCAAGGTCAACAATCAGTTGTTCTTCTTCTACTTCTTCCCATCTTCGTTGTAGTGATACACATGTAGAGTTAGCTAGGTATTTCGCGCATGACATGCTTAGTATTTTAGATGACGAAGAGGAAAAAAAATTGATATACTACGATAGTGGAGACAACATCAACATAGTTACCCAATTCTTTCAAAAATAGCACGTGATCTACTAACACCTCCGGTCTCAACTATAGTATCAGAAGCTGCATTTAGTACAAGTTGTAGGGTTTTGTCTGACTTTAGGTCAAGACTCAAAGCCGACATTTCAGAAAGCTTACTATGTCTAAAAGATTGGTATGGCGCCGAACTTCGAATCTAAGACAAAGTAGACAAAATAATGTCCGAACAATTTGAAAATTTGAATATGGATTATTTAGATTTGTAGTAAATATTATTTTGTATTAGTATTTGATATTTTTTTGTCTTATTTTAATAAAAAAAATTGTACACGTAACATCTTGTTCGTATACAATTTTAACTTCGCCTACTTTCAAAGTAGCTAGTCCCAAGTCCCAAAAAATGAGGAGGATTTTCAACCTTTAATTTTTAATATAAGGGATTCTCGATATTTTTTTTCATTTTCATTTTCAAATTTAAAAAAAAAATCAGCACTTTTGGAGAGCTCGGCTCGGCCCGTTCGGCCCATGAGCTCGTGGGCTGAATTGAGCAGCACTTTTGGAGATGAGCCGAGCTCGTTTTTCATGGGCCGAGGCCCATTTCCAAGCCTATATAATGCTAAATATGACCGATCAATACAATATGTATAAATTGAACTATTGTTTAATATTGTCAATTCCACTTTACCAAATACAATATATGTACTTGCTCGTTAAAGTGTTATCCAGTTCATGTTTGGCTAGACTCATGTTTGAAAATGCTTAAATTATAATTTTAGTTGGTCAAATTGGTCAAACATAATTTTTATCAACACATTTCATAGGATTCACAACTTACAACCTACTTTTTATCCACACATCCACCAACTACTTATAATATAAGTACTTAAGAAATAATTTCAGCACTACCAAACATGAGCTAAGCTTAAATCAAAATTTAAATTGGTGAAACATATTTTTTATCCACACGTTTTGTAAGACCCATAATTTACTATTCACTTATTATCCACATATTTCATAAGACCCATTTACCTATTTTTTATCTACACATTCCGTAGGATTCACTGCTTATAATCTACAATTTTTTTTACCAAACATACTTTAAATTAAAAGAAACTTTTTACTGAAAATGCATACCCCAAATAGCAAGACTGGTTGAATATATAATTATGAGAGTCTCCATAACAGTCGACAACACAATATTTAACAACAAAATATCAATTGTCAAGCAAAATAATCAAAACAAAAAATCTCAAATGTAATTACAAACTAATGAAGATAAAAACTCCAAACCCTAAAATAATAGTTAACACAATCCAAAATTAAATTACAACACTAAACATTGTAAAATAATCAAGCAAAACTAAATTACAAGAACAAAAAAAGTAAAAAAAAAAAGATTATATGATTAATTTATTTATTTACCTAAAATAGCTTGGAGTTTATATAATTGTAGTTGATGACTTGAGGGATAAGGGAGAATGATGAGCCAAGTGAAGTTGAGACTTGGGAGTCACTAGGCCAGAGTCGCACCACAATATGTTGAAGTTGTCGATAGTGAATTAGCAAAGTGAGCAAAATTACAGATGCTAGAGAATGAAAAGGAATATTGGATGACTGATGGGAACCAATGCTTTAGACTCAAAAGTTTTGGGCCGGGCCATTAGTTGGCCTAACTAAACAATTATATATACATATAATACACACACACACACACACACACACACACACACAAGTTTTGGCACGTGCGTTGCACGTTTTGTAGCTACCGTTAGATTTATAGTTGTGATTAGATTGAATGAATGAAATATGGATAATTAAAATTTGTACGTATACCAGATGGGATTAAAATAACAAAAAATCACTTCAACACGTACGTAATAATTAACCAATGAGTTGCAATAAGAATTAGAAGAAGATGAATTTAAATAACAGATAAGTAGCCTAACATAATTCATATGCATATACAAAATGTGCCTGGAATTCTCACAGCAATTGTTTTATTATAAAAGAGCAGAATATGTAATGAGAATTGTGCGAATGAAATTGACTTCCTATTCTGAAATTATTAAGAGTTTGATGTTGGAATGAATAAAGGACTATTGAAGTTGTTGGGAGTGCACAAGATGGACAGTATTTACAGCCAATGATAACACAAATATTGAAAAACTAAGCCAAAAAGAGAGTGCCATTTTCACTCAATATATTGCTAGACCATTCTCTTTGTCTTCAATGGTTGGTGCATTTGTATCAGAGAACTTCAGATTTCCATTTTCAGCAGTGTCAGGAAGATGATTTTCTTTGGTGAGTTTTGTTTGAGGTTGAAATGGGAGGACATTGAAAGAGCATTCGTTTTGCTGATGGAGACAGTGGCTATGAGACGGAGTGATGTGTTGGAGAGTTAGAACTTGAATCTTGAGGGTGAAGAACCTCTTGCATGTTCTCTGTCAATCCCTATGGTTCAATTATGAAAATAATATCGTATTTCCATTTATCTAAATGACCTTATTTTTTAACAGCCTTTAGGTAAAACAAATGGCTCACTTCGACTGTAATTCGGATTTCATCCAAGACTTGCAGTTGGTTGCCATGTGTAAAAAGAACACAGATGTTACTGTTAGGAAGAAGACCACGATTTTATCAAGTGGTAGTGGTTATGTGTTGAATACTTACTGAAGAAGATAACTCCAATAATCTGCGGGCTAAGCATTGAACCATCCTTTTTGCCGGCTCTCCAATCACACCATTAATTGATGATGTTGAGTCTTTGAATTCAACAAAGACTCTCTCTATGAAGATATATGTGTAGTAGTAAGACAATACACAAAATTAATGATTATGTGGGGAGAAAAAGAAGAAGTCATGTAGGTTGTACTACAAGCAAAAAATTGTATTACATGCTACAAAAAATAGGTGCTACCTCGCAGCTGCACGTGCATGGGCAAATTTGCAGAATATACAATTATATACTTCACCGAAACTTTCATTCGAAATTTTGTTGCATATGTCACAAGCCATATACCAAAAAGATTGGTTGAAAACTCTTATATAAGCCCTTGCCTCTACCCAAAAATAGTTTTGATTCATAATCATTATTATACAGTTAGTAAGTCAAGTATGTTTGGGCAATTTAATATAAGTTATTAAGATTGGGAAAAGTAAGCAAATTTATAAACTGTTGGTCTACGTATGTATGAAAATGTAAAAGGTGATAGTACTTGATAAGTACATTTTGTGCACTTATTCGGGCCTTTAAAATAAGTTTTTGTCCCATTATTTTATTGAATTCTACTTAATTTATTGTATTTTCTTTTCTATTTTAGTTTTAGATCCGTTTATAAGCAATTGGAAAACAATGGACGGAAAGATCAACAACTTGATGAAATCGACGAATAAGTTGAGTTTTTGAAGTGAATATCAAGAGCTAAACATTGGAGGATGAGGAAGAAGATAAAATCAATAAGTTTAAGGTGTTTCGGAAGGACAATGAAGAGTTGAAGCAAATGATCAAACACTTGAAGGTCAAAGAACCAAATTGAGAAACTACCTACCGAAGCATGTGAGGAAATTTGAGTACAACTTTTGGTATATATATATATATATATATATATATATATATATATATATATATATATATATACCATTGGAAAGATAATCAAATTATGAGTCCACCACTTTTTACGAATCTCAATTTGGAGCTTTCTACAAGATATTCCCATTGTATTTTTGGCAGACGCGGATTTCGTTTTCTTTTTGTGTTTGACTCCAATTAGGAAACCTTTTGGGACGCAATTTTAATGATTTTTTGGGATCTTTTTGGGCATTATTATAGAACTATAAATATGAGTTATTAACTCATAACAAAAGAGGGGATTTTAGGAGCCAGATTAGAGCCGATTTAGAAACCGATTTTTGGGATAAAAACAAGAAGACAAACAAGAAACGAAGATCAAGAATTACTCTTTCAAAAATTCAATGAAGATCAAGATCAAGATTTCTTCTCTTTCAAGTTTTCTTCCTATCCGGTTGATAGCTTCCATATTTTATTTGTTTCTTTATTTTCTTATTATTAGTATGTTAAGCTAAACTTTTTAGTGCTAGGATCATGATGAAACTTGTATCATGATCCTTTAATTCTTTAAACTTAGTTTTTGATATTTAACCTTGATTTTAATTTTGAATAATTGATATTAATTTCTCTTCATCTACAATTATGTGCGCAATAGTTGTATTATTCTTGTAACTTATTTTACCATCGAGAAATTGAAAATAGGTTATACATAATATTAATTGACGTAGAGTCCGATATGTGATAGATATATACCGCTATACTTTACGTGATTTGTAAGTATTTACAAATTCTAATGCATTCTTATATATTCGCATCTGTCATAGAGATATAGTCGGGTCACATATAAGGATATGTTTAATTTTACTCGAGAGAGATTGTTAAACAAATTAGGAATATTAATCTTCATAATTAAATCATGTTATCAAATTCAACGGTTCGAGTTAAAAGAAATTGGTATAAGTGGATTTGGGATCCTAGTACGCTTTTCTTTTCCTTTTTTTTCAAAGTTAAAAGTATTCTTATCTAATTTAATTTCTTATTTGCTTGAATTATAATTATTTATTATTTTTAGTTCATTCTTTCATTAGTTTAAGAAACAAACTTCCAAAGTTAATTTGATTCGGTTAAGGTTAATTTAATTGAATTGAACTATCTAAATCTCTATTGGTACATACTTAGACTCATAATCCACTTTATTATTTATGTGATCTGTACACGTGCAGAATATTAAACACATAAAATCGCTGACAGTACTTACCACTACAGGTAGTCTTTGGATATTTCTAATTTCAGTTACTTTGTCTTTGCTTGAAGAAGACAATCTGGTTGGTATTGTAGCAAGATCGTCCTTTTTCATGAACATTTGATTTAATTTTTCAATGTTTTCTTCAACCCTTTAGTTTAGTCAATAAATTGTATGATTAAAGGAATTTGTACATAAAAATTACTGTGAAGTTGCATATATGTCTTATATAGTATGTACCAGCTGTGAAGTTTAATAGTCTGTTCTATTGGAGCATTGAAATTGAAGGTGCTATTAGCTTTTGTGGAGATTGAGATACCTACAAAGCAAACAGGTAAACATGTAATACAAAAGGGATCATATGAATATGGAACTGTTAGCAGAAGATAATAGGATATGAAGAAGTACAGATATGAACGCATAATTGATACTTTTTTAAATTAAATAGGATTTAGTTTGTAATTGGCACTCACCACTGAAGAATGAAACTTTTAGATGGCTGCCAACAATGATTGGTTTTTTATTTAAGTTATCTGCTATATAGGTGCATTCTTTTTCCACAAATTAGTCCCACATAGTCAACAAGGCTGTTTCAAATCTGATTGGTGGAGGAGTAAAGTATGTTAGCTGTAATAAAAGATGTATGGAATGAAACAAGTGTTGGATATATAAGTGAATAAAATTATCTATGATGTAAATTAACTCATGTATACCTTTGAATAGCAAGAACTATAGCTTGTATGTATGACTGAGTCCCTAAACGAGTTCGGATGAGCCATTTTGGCTTGATGTCAATAGCTACTCCAATGATGCATGTAGAATGAATGTATGACAAGAAAACATAATATGTAAGTAATTACTCTTTTGGAAGAAATATGAATATATATTAGTTGTATGATTTGGAAACGTAAAAAATAGGTAGCTGTGTTACTAAAATATGTATTCGAATCCATATGTTCCTATAGTTTGTTGAATGGAGTGAAGATATATGTTGAGGATATGAATGCAGTGTGGTCTTCGTGTAGTTCTTGAACTTTTGTTCGGCCAAATATTATCCATTGAACTTTACCAACTGTAGATTTGTACTGCAGTTTTATAGACCGAATAGCAGCGTTTGATATGAGGTAAGTTCTTGATGGTATCAGCTGATCTTGAAATGCTTGAATGTTGGTATTGTATATCGTTGCCTCTACCTTGTTCATCTACTTCTCATGAGAAATAAAATTAGTATATGTAGTTAACGAAATGAAATTACTTGTGAATCGCAAAAGTTGTGTAGGAAGCATTGATGCAAGTAGTGGTTTAACACATATGTATAGTATGTTTGAAATGTACAAGAGGTGCATTTATGATTTTTAACATTGCTGGTTATGGAGCTTATATTAATGTGCTCCAGATTTGCATAATATACCTCCATGTCCATCAGTACCACATTCTGATACTTAGTTGGACTGTGGTATGCTATCATTGTAGATGTTTTTTCAAGAACCACTACTTTTGCTGTCCAGTTGGTAGTGTTGGGAGTTATGAAAGGTATGAATTTATAATCCTTACCCATGGTTTGTTACCTGAAAATGTAAATTGTAAGTACATCAAGGTCTGGTTGTGGTGTTTAAAAAAAAACAAAGTAGTATAATTTAAGCTCAAGATTCCATAATAGGAAAAATAATAGCATTTGCATATGGAATCAAATGTAAGAGCTCAATGCAAAGGGAATGGTTTTGTAGTGAACTCAAAGATTTGTAAAATGGGTAAGAAATATTATAGGTTTATATGAAGTTGTTTTCATTGCAAGGTCTTGTAGTCTAAATGGTAGAAGTGTTTAACCTTTGAAGAATTTTTTCCAAGAATGAGAAGTTGGTATGCTCTTTTGGCAAAGGTAGAAGCAAGCTGAAGGTTAATGAGAATGGTGGATTTTATTATATAGATATATATATAGAGGTATATATGTGGTAGCTCTATATGCATGTCTGATAGGTAAAAGAGATTGTATCTTCTTTTACAATATTATATTACCTTGCTTCATTAATTGGAAATAGACATTAGTATTGAACGTGTGATATAGGTTGTATGGTAAGAAAATAATTGAATATTATAGATGAGATCTGCAAAAATCTAACAATGTGGGCTGTAGATATTTGACTTTACCAACTCTCTGAACATATTGTTGGGTTTGTCTTATTTCAGTTAACATAATAGACAATAGGAATGGGCTAGACAATTGCTTGTTATTAGGATAACCTTTATTTGCAAGCAATCAAGGATAAATCATGGGTTTACCTTGATTTTAGGTTCTGCAGACTTCAATAGTCAACATAAATAGGCTTTGGAAAAAGTATGGTTAGCCTTAGACCTGGATGAAATTGATAGAACCCAACTTCCTACATCTGACATGAGCAGTCCATAATTCAATGTTGTATGATATTAATTCTTAGAAATTAGGAAAAAAGGATAGAACTAAATGGTGTAGATGTTATTTAGAATGGAGAAATAAAGCTATAAATAGAATTTAATAGAAATTTAATCAATGAATGAAGCAATGTTTGTACCTGATTTGAGGGAGGGAATGTGCTGCCATGGCGATGACATGGCATGTGCTTGTTTTATTTTTTGACAATGGACCACGGCCTTTTTTATAGCCACGTGCTATTTGCAAAGAAAGATTCTGTAATGTGGTTTCTACTGCTTGAAATTGAATGACACAATTAAAGATATACATAACTAATTTAGGGAGATAAATGGATAGTGGTGTGAGTAGAGTGCATAAAATTTTATACCTCATATTAGATAGTCAGCCGCAAATCGTCACTCTTGACTTTGATGACAACCAAGGCTGGAGGTAAAAGCAATAAGAAATAGGAAATTTTCTTGTTCATGAGTTTCACAATCTATATTTAAACCTTTTTTAAAGCATGTTGTACCCCCCCTCCCCCCTCCCCCCTCCGATTTTATGCCTAATATCTGAAGGATCAGCTCAATTGCAATCTAAAAGTAAAACTGAGATATTTGTCTGTTTTTCAATTTGAAAATTGTTACATTTAATTATGGATGCGGGCTCATGTTAACAAATCCTTTTGTGTATATGATGTCCTTGTACTACAAAGATGTACCTAATTAAACACCTAATTTTGTATCACGTAGATTTGTGAGTTGGCTGGTGGTTATAAAAAAAATTGAATTTGGCTATCATTGGTTCTTGATCTTTAGATCCCCACTATACCCTAGGTTTTTTTTCGCCCCCAAAACATCAAGTATTTTGCCTTAGAATTGAGAAAAAATAACCGAAATCGCTCGGGTTAGTGAGGACTCTTTCATTCACCTATTCTTGTATCTATTTAATAATCTCTTCTATTTACTGAATTCAAAAGGCTTACCCGCTGCACATAGTTGCTTATACTTCTACTTGATTTGATTTGACATCCCAAACATAGTTATATGGGGGTCAACTTTATTTATTATCTTCTTTTACTCTGCTCTATCAAGGGCCATTTCCATTTATTTTTGCATGTTCCCACTGGATTTTACTAATTGAGTGTGAGACCGGAACATCAATTCGAAAAATTTCTATAGGTAAATCATGGTTGACTAGTTTTAAGGGTTGTGATTCAAGAAGTTTCTCTAAATACTCAATTTAACTCAACAAAGTTTTTTTCTAAATATCCTGAAAATGTGAAATATATTTAAGAAATATGAAAATAAAAATTCAACAAGTTTTCTGTCCTACAGGATATCTATTAAACGCTTGTTTAAAAATATGCCGATATTGACATGTGACGAATTTTTTAAATTAATTTTATCTTTCGGATTTTCCTAAACCTGTAAAGGGTTGGCACTGTGAAGAATGCTATGGGCATCAATATTTCTACCCACGACCATAGATGGCCCCATTTCTCATGCATAATAATTTTTTCTCATTAAAAGCTCAAAAGGTCTAACTATTGGAATAATGCTTTCAATTTCGATTTAATACATTTCGGTCAGTAACATTAGTTAATTAGGTTAAAGTTTTGGAAGTTGGTTTGTCTCTCAGCACAACCCTCTTTAGAGTTTAGACCTTGGATTTAGTTCTTTGTCCTTTTACAATTCTAAATCCAATTTGTTGATTCAATTAATGTGTTTAACTTGATTTGTTCCTCCATTATGGTTGAGTTTTCCACTATGCATGGAGATATTTAGTAATGCCAATATTGAATCTGGGATTGGAATGAAGATGATATTACCACTAATTACGATGAGGATTTGGTTTGAATGGATTCGAGATACGAAAAAAGTTCCAAACAATACGAGATGGGAAAAGAAAGATATAGATGTTTTTAAGAGCTATAACTGGTATTATAAAATAGAAATTTTGTACCTTTTGAACACTATAATTTTCAATAGAAATTTTCTCTTTTTTCAAGTTTATTGCTCATTCTGTCGTCTTCATCTCAATTCCACTAATCAGTTTTGTGTGCATAAATTTCAAATGTATCATTTGTTGCAGGCTTCGTAAAACTTGCTTAGTTTGTTAATTAGTCACCGATATTTATGTAAAGCAACCAAAACTGAAGTATTTAAACTCTGGACTTATCTGCATGAAAGATCTCTCTAGGTTCTTGGAATTTCCTTTCTCCTCTCTCTAAGTTTACATGCCCCTTTATTGCCTTCATCATGTTTCCACAAATTGGCATTGTGTGTGAATTTAAAATGCATCTTTTGTTGTGAAATTTATCACTTAACATGTGAAGGGAAGACTGAAATTGAGATCCAGAAACTATTGTAGGACGAATTTTTTATTTATTTCATAGCCTACGCACACAGTAATATACGAATAAAAACCTAAAAATTTAAAAATATGATTATCATTCTGAAAACAATTTTATCCAGGGTTTTCATTTCGTTTCTCATTGTTCTCGGTGAAACCAAATAACCAAATTCAACAAAAATTGAAGACCTATAGAACAGGGGTGGTGGACTCAAAAATATATACATATGATATGAGGTCAACCTAAATTTAGAGCAAGAAACTTTAGTAGGCTGGATTTTGTTTGTTCATTTCTCACATAAACACACACTAACATACCAAACATCCAACGAAAAATATATATTCATCTTCCAAGTTATAAACTACAATACGAAATAAAATAATACCGTTTGGTCGATCAAAAAACTCAACAATTGCAATTCTTCAACTACGCACACAACCATATACGAAGAATAGGGAATAAGCTACTTATCTTTGAAGCTGTATGGAATGCAAAATAAAATAATACCTTGTGATCACCAAAAACTCAGAAATCGCAACTCCTCAACAAAGGAAGCAGTTTAGCACCTACCTGAAAGGTCCGTTCACATAGAATACATGTGTGCAAAAAAATTCAAACCATTCCAGATATTTCATATATTTTTGAACGAATAAAAATTGATAATAATAATAACTAAACCAAAAAAAAAAAAAGACAATCCAAAGCTATAACCTTTTGATTCTGGATAAATATGGGTCGGACGAATGTATGTATTTTTTAATATTTGGCTGAATTCATTGTAACCGAATACCACAAATAAGTAACCCAAAGGAAAAACATAGGAATGGAAATGGACTTCCAGATGTTGTATGAGTTGAGGTCGACGATGGAGTTAAAATGTCTGATTTCTTTCGGATTTGTGCATGGCCAATTCTACATACAAGCGCCGTCTTAAGATTTTCAATCGGTACACAATTGAACGAAGCAAAAAATGGCAGATCCTAAAAACGATGCCGCTTGGAGAGCCCAATTTTTTTAAACTAAAAAATACAAAACGGCGTCGTTTTCTACTTACCCAAACGACGTCGTTTTGGTCGAGGTATGAATAGTGGAGCTGGTAACCAACTCTTATATATTGTTAGGATGTGTGTGTGTGTGTGTGAGCACCATTCCTCATACCAATATATTTGACAAATAACCATAACTCTTAATTTCAACTAAACTAACGGTCTAGATGTTTTAACACCTTTAAAATTCTTTATATCCACATCCAAACACATCTCAACAAATGTTTTAATACATCTAAATCGTTAGATTGATTGAAATTAAGGGTCGTGGACCATTCATCATAGCAATACATTTGACAAATAATCAAGACCCTTCATTTAATCTAATCTTAAGGCGTATATATATTTTATTAAAACACTTTAAAATCCCTATATCCATGCCCAATCCCTCCAAAATTGATCTAATAATTTCTATACCCACATTCTTCTCCCACCGGCAACGTCCCCAACTTCATCTCTCTGCCAAAATCAATTTCTCCGGCTATGTCCCCAACTTCGTATCCTTCCTCAAGAAATTCCTAATCAACTCTAAATCTCATCCCACACTTCTTGATGATACGGTGACTGCTATAATTACCCAATATGATGTTGAAAAACTAGATGATTTGATCCTACAGAAACATATTCAGATGCTTGATAATTTGCAGTGGTTGTTTCCAAATACGCATAAAGAAACCAATAATCTCACTTCCAATGGCAGCCATGTTCACCAATTAATTGAACAAATAATTTCTTATGTATTATTCTGAATTTTCTTTCTAATGATTTCGTGTGTGTTTCTTATTTATGTGAACATTTTTTGGTAATTAGTTTTTGTGGCATTCAGTTGACTACTGATTATGGGCCAATTAATTGTGAAGTTTCACTTTTGTTTACTGTGGCACTTGAGAAAGAAAAAAAATGTGCACGGATTTAAATAATGAAGCTTCATTTGGGTTTTCTTTATATATCATAGTAAGGATATGGGAAATTTTCATTAAAAAAACTTTGGAATTTGAATATGAACCCAAAAAAGAAAAAGATATTGATAATTTTCCATGAGATTAGTTTTTAAGAAATTGGTTGCTCTTCCATCTTCATCACATTGTATTGCTTAATAAATTTGGTGCATTTGATTATTGTTTGTGTTTGTGGTTTGTCTTTCTTGATTATGAAGAATAATGCAATGGCCTTGCCTTGTGTCCATTGCTACACGTATGATCTAATGTTTCTTACCTAGTATAATTAGTTTGTTTGCTTCTCTCAATAACTCGTATTAATTTTGTTTGGCTATCACTCTATAAATTCATTGACTGGAGCTACTTTCCTTAGAAGATAGATCAAATTGTGGGTATTTTTTGTCTTTGAGTTTGGTATTATATTATTTGGTCATTTGGTACTCCAAAAAAATTTTTGTAGATGGATTCAAGTAGCTATAACACTTTTACACATATCTCTCAACCTAATGAGATTGGGTTATCATCAATACAAGGCCAAGCACCTTATGTTGGTATAAAATTTAAGATAGCATAGGAAACAAGAGGATATTATTATGAGGATTTTGGACCGCAAAATGGTTTTTGGATTCGTACTCGAAGAATGGTCAAGTCACGCCCACGTATAAATGAAGTTACATTTATAAAATTTGTGTGCTCACATGAAGGCAAACATTACAATAAGAAGATTATTGGAGGATCAAGTGAAATAGAGATATGTGAAAAAGATGGTTCTACAAAAAGAAGAAGTTGCTCAACAGTTAAATATGGGGGTGAGGCTAACATGCGATATCAAATAATATTGAAGGTGGCTATTGGATTGTGAAAGCATTTGAAGAGATGACCACAACCATAAATTTTTTTCACCACTTAAAAGGATGAAAATGACGTCAAATAGAAGCATGCCTCAATCAGCAAAAGATCTTTTGGAAGCATTCAAAAATGAGAATATAAAAGTTGCCAAAGTTCTCTCAATTCTTGGTGGTAATAATATTGGTTTCAATAGGAGAGATTGTTATATCCACTTGAGATGTACAAGACGTAATAAGTTAGAAGTTGGTGATGCACAATCTGTCCTCACATATTTTCAAAAGAAACAAGTAGAAAATCCACAATTTTATTATGCAATACAATGCATGAAGATGGACGAACAACCCATTTCTTTTGGGTGGATACAAGGTCTCATATGTCATATCAATGTTTTGGTGATGTCGTCATCTTTGACACAACCTATAGGACAAATAAGTATGAAATGTCATACGCTCCATTTACTAGTGTGAACCATCATTCTCATTCCATACAATTTGGTTGTACATTATTACAAGATGAGACCGAAGTAAATTTTTTGTGGTTATTTCAAACATGGTTTGATGCTATGGGAGGATGTAATCCCATTTGTATCATAACAGATCAAGATCTATCTATGAAAGCAACTATTGCTAATGTTCTTCCTTACACACGTCATTGATTATGTCTTTGGCATATGATGAAAAAGTTTGGCGAAACATTATCGCGTATATATTATAAGAAGTCAAATTTCAAGAAAGATATGAAAAGTAGGGATGGCAATTTAACCCACGACTCACGACCCGCCTTGCGCCCTGCCTCGTTTTAGACTGCCTGCCCCTAACATTCGAGTTATAGGGACAGGTATGGGGCAGAGAAATCTGTCTCGCAATGGGTCCGCCGCCCCTATTAATTTTTTTTTTAAAAATCAAAAACTAAAAATGAAGAACATATATAGGTTACTTGAGGGTCGAACCCGGGTTGCAAATATAGAATAACAACACTTAACCACCACACCACAACCTTAATATGAATCTTTTTTTGTTTAATAAATATATTATAACAAATTCGTCAATCCTCAATTCTTTTTTTCTAAACCATCTAACCCTAACTAATTCATTTCATTTCCTCTCATATCTCAATCTCATTTCTGCAGTAGCCTCCGAAGTCAGACTTCATAAATCAACTGATTGTCTCCCTCTAATCCATTCTGAACCGCCGCCGTCATTGATTCACCACCGCGTCGTCGCCAGTCGCTTGAAGCTAACGTGTTTTAACTTTTAAGGTAACTTTCTTTTCATATGGTAACCAAGGGCTTTCGTTTTCCAAAGCTAGTCTTCTATATTTTTTTCCAAATGTTTCTGTAATTCTTGAATTACTTCTATCTGTCTTTTGAATTAATTAATTTTTTTCACCTATTTAGTTTATGTTTGAATAATTTTCAGTTAAAATAAAAAAAATGTATTCTACCTTAATTTTGAAGAGCTGCTTTTTATTATTATTATTATTGCTTATCATCGTGATTTTCTAATCATGGTAATAGCTAAATTAAGCATCCCTTTTGGCCCATCTTTTCTTTCATCCTCAGGAGGAAAAACTAGAAGGAATGAACCATTTCTTACAATTAAAATAGAAATAATGAAAAGATGAATATTGCCTTCATCACTGTTTGTTAGATAGCTCAGAATATTATATTTATTTATCACTTTTTTATATTTGAGACCAAAAACTTCTTGATGCTTCAATTATTGGCACATTTAATTGTGCCCCCAGCTCACAGATTTAAGCTAAATCACATTTTTTGTTGTTCTTTGAAAAACTGAAACTTCAATGTAATGGGTTGGACTTAATATTTAACAAATTGTATTTAATAAGTAGCCAAGTAGTAAGGCAGCAATATAGATTTTTTATAGCTTTTGTGGTACAATGGTGCTTTTCTGGTGTGATTTCTATAGATTTTCTATAGCTTTTTTAAGCCTTTTGTAATCATAATTTTTTATTGTATTTGAAGATGTCGGAACAAGAGCGTTGTTCAATAGAAAGTATACATGCTACTCTGCTAGTACTTCGCGATAGTTCAACGCCAATGACAATAGTAAATACTAGTAAACCTCCATCATTATCAGCGGTCCAAAATTCAAACCAAAATCCAATAAGAATATATTTGGATGGAGATCATACAATGACTCTTGGTGCAGTGGGTAGAAAAAGAAAGTTGACATCTCACGTATGAGACCATTTTAAGCTCAAAATGATTGATAACGAGATCAAAGCTGTTTGTAATTATTTTGCAGGAAAGTGGGTGGATCATAGTAAAAATGGGACAAATCATTTGAAAAAATATCTAGATAGATGTGCACTTTGTAATTGTAAGAAAACTAATATTAGACAATCAATATTGAACCCTACAAAACAAGCGACTGGAAAGGTGGTTATGGGGACTTACTATTTTGATCAAGAACATGCTATGATAGAATTAGGCAAAATGATTATTTTACATGAATATTCGCTTTGTAATAGTTGAGCATATTGGGTTTAGGAGTTTTGTGAAATGTATTCAACCTATATTTAAAGTTGTGTCTCAGAATACCATTAAAAATGACATTTTGAAGATTTATGACTTGGAGAAAATGAAAATGATGAGTTTATTGAATGACAACAAGAGTAGAATTGCCATAACAACGGACTTGTGGACTTCAAACCAAAAAAAGAGTTTTATAGTCACCACTGCACACTTTATTGATGATAAGAGTAGAATTACCATAACCGCGGACTTGTGGACTTCAAACCAAAAAAAGAGTTTTATGGTCATCACTACACACTTTATTGACGATGCTTGGAAGCTTCAAAACCGTGTTATGAGGTAAATACTAAGCAATTCAAAGTACAATATGTTCATTGTTTTTTTCAACCTCTATTTTATTTAGTTTTTCTTAATTGTTTTGTTTATTTTTGTATATATGTTCATATATGTTCCTTGTCCACATACAGCAGAATGATTATCTACCACCCCATACAAAAGCTTATTAGATTGGAACATTGATTGCAAGTTATCTACTCTCACCGTTGACAATTGTTCAACAAATGACGATATAATCAATATTTTTTTAGATAATAAGCATTCTAGTGATTTACTTTTGGCAAATGATGATTTCTTTCATATGCGGTGTTGCGCGCATATATTGAACTTAATTGTAAATGAGGGTTTAGAAAATATTGAGATGAGTGCTGAAAAAATTCGAGATAGTGTTTCTTTTTGAACGTCAATACCAAAAAGATGGGAAAATTTTGAGAATATTGCACGTCAGCTTAAAATTAGTTGTGGTAGAATGTTGGTACTTGATTGTAAGACTAGGTGAAATTCTACATATATCATGCTTCACCCTGCTTCGGAGTATATTGATGTTTTTTTTCGTTTGAAGCAAAGAGAAACCCAATATAAGAGTTTGCCTAGTGATCAAGACTGAAAGTTGGCCAAAGAAATTTGTGAAAGGCTAAAGTTATTTTATGGGATAACTGAATTATTTTTTGGAACTAAGTATCCTACATCAAGAGAAATGATCTCCTCCCCATGCTGGGAAGGAGTTATAAAGACCATAGGATACGTGTCCTGTAGCCATTGGACAAATGATTGACATTTATGTCAATCACTTTTTTCTTATCCAATGGCCACATGACACGTGTCATGTGGCCTTTATAAGGCCTCCCCACCATAGAGAGGAGATCATTACCCCCTACATCGAATCTATTTTTTCCAAATTTTGTGAAATAAAATGGTCAATTCGTACTTGGACTATTTTTGCTTATTCTGAGATTAGAATGATGGCTTTAACGTGCCATGTGACCTTTATAAGACCTCCCCACCATAGGGAGAAGATCATTACCCCTACATCGAATCTATTTTTTTCCAAATTTTGTGAAATAATATGGTCAATTCATACTTGGACTACTTTTGCTTATTCTGAGATTAGAATGATGGCTTTAAGTATGATAGACAAATTTGAGAAATATTGAGATGAGAAGATGAAGATTGAGAAACATTCACACTTAAATTTTGTTGTTATGTATATTGAGATACCAACTTTCAACAAAATATGGTATAATAAAAAGTGTTACCACCCGATTTTGATAAGGCTTCCACGTCAGTAAAAGCCCAACAAGAGCCCCATATAGGTCCAGCGAGGGCCTCGTAAATTCTAAAAAGGCCTCGAAGGCCCATTAGTCATCTTAGCCTTCTTGAATTAGTATATCGCGAGGCCCCTGGAGGAGCCTCGGTATTCATGGCCGACACTTAGGACCTCGGTGGGCTTCGTATTTACTATAACTAGCAAGCAGTGCAATATTCTGGAGAGACCGAAGATATAGTTGAAGGCAGATTACGTAGGATTGGCACACAGATCTTCACAAGGAAACCATATCATAACCTCCTAAAAATTAGGCAATGTGATAAAATCAAATAAGAAAAATAATCTTTGAGATTGCCTTGACAGCGGATGATCCCTATCCCCTAAGGAAGGAGGATCCGATTAGGTATCTAATTGATTTATTTCCTAAATCAGTCAGGGCTCTTGTGCTATAAGTACAACGTTTTCAGTCGTTCCAAGGTACGCTCTTTTTGCACTATAATTTCACCCTTACACTCTGCTTAAATCTCTGCCTGCTTGTCTCTCCCACACCCATTTATCATCGCCTCCCATGTATTATTCCGATACCGGCAGTTGACTTGATCGTCGGGCAGTTGACTTGATCGTCGGAGCACCAACGATCGCCAAACCATTTTTCCCCGAAAATCTTGGTGCTTAACAATTGTACGAGTGTGCAGGTAACATACAGATTATCAGAGGAGTGACTGGAGATTTGTTGACATGTGGACGGTGCGAGTTCCGACGTCAACAAAAAGTATTTAGTATTTTTCATATTTATTATTCTTGACATTTTATTGTTGTTAACTCAATTTATTTTATTGTTGGAAAACTCTTTCGCGTCGTCATCGTATATCGGATGTTGTTCTACTATCACTGAAAAGAAAATTGAGGATAGGGTAATTTTATTTATTTCAATGTACAATGTTAAAATTTATTTACATTATAATACTATTTAATATACGTATTTTTTTACTCATTATACAGGAATTATTGGAATCCAGTATGTCACAACTATGTAAGGAGAAGAATAAAGATTGAAGATTTTAATTTCAATTTCATTTGTCATTGTTGTTGAACTTTATGAATCGTGTATTATTCGAAACCATTTGATTTTTGTATTGTGTTGTATTGTTTATATTTTTGTTATAAAAATTTGATATTTGAAAATAAGACAAGTCAAAGGTTGTTAGTTATATGTTTAAATTTTATTTATTTATTTATTATGCGAAACTATATAATCCATCACCAAAATTCTTTATTCTTCTATTTCTTATTAAAAAAATCACCAAATAAATGAATAATTCAACCTAGTTGCTAGTTCCAACATTGAATAATTTTGAATAATATTAAAAATAATAATTAAAATATTATCTCTTGTATTGTTTAGTATGCTATTGCAGAAAATGATAAAAAGTAAAGAGTAATTATCAATAGAACTCGACATTGGACATTAGTAGATCATTTCCTTACCATTGCATATCAAATACGCTATTGGAATCTTCTCCATTAGCCAAAAATTAAATACCCATTCTTCATTGTACCCCAATTCAAAAAGTTTGACTTTTGTTGTTCTAAACCTCTTTTGAAAATTAAGAAAATAAATATATATTAAAATGTTTTTTAAACATTTATATTAACGGCGTCAAACTTCCACAATAGAACAAGAATCAACCCCGTCCCGTCACAACCAAAATAAACAGTCCTCGAGAACAACCCACAACGTTAACAAGTATATCCAATCACATATCGACAGGTGTCCCCAATACCTGGCTCCAGATAAGAAATTGGTCCAACCCGGCTCACATTAGCGTCCAACCCCCAAAATTAAAATCTATCCGTTAACCCTAATCATTCTCTCTCTCTTCTTTCTGTCCTTTCTCTCTCCACACCTAACCCCAACGTCTCTCTATTTTCAGGAAAAAAAAAGTAAAAAAAAAAAAAAGTAAGAAATTGAATCAGACATAGAAAAAAATGGGAAAGTTGATCTGTGATTCAACGGCGTCGTCTCCGGTGATCCCTTGGCGTGACCCCACCACCACCCCATCTTCTTTAGACTCCGCCGCCACCGCTGCCTCCGTCGGTGAAATTTTTGAAAAGTCAACGCCGCCGTTGTCGGAAAATATCACATCTTGGGAAAATGTGTTGGGATTAGAGGACCAGCAGAAGAAGCATTTGACAAGGCTGTACAATAAGGGAGTTTTGTGGAAGCACCCAGAGGACAAAAACTTGAGCATTGTGTTTAAACTTAGCTATGGAGGGGAGGTGGAGTCGGATGGGAATTGTCTTTTCACGGCGGCGCGTAGATCGATGGGAGGTGGGCTGGCTGCGGCGGCGGAGGCGGCGACGGCGAGGGAGCTCAGGATGAGGTCTGTGAGGAGATTCGTGGAGGATCTCGCATCGGCGGACGAGGAAACGAAAGGGATGATTGAATCGGCGATTCGGCACATGTACGCGCCGGATCTGAAGTCAGGTTGGGGGATTCATGTGGTTCAGGAGGTTAAGATGTTGACGAAAAAACAAGATCGAGAGAGTTTAGATTCCTCCATCAATGAGCTTGTTCAGATCGGCATGCAGAGGTATATTTAAATTCTTAGTTTTTTCTTGGATACAAAAATCAAGATTTTCATATGATTTATCTTGATTTGGGTTCTTTATCTTTTACACCTTGATTTTTGTTGGATCTTTTTCTTCCCAAAAATCAAGATTTTCATTTTCTAGATTTGGGTCTCTTTAATTTATTTTGTCGGATTTTTATTTTATTTTATTTTATTGTTGCATTTTTTGGGACTGTTAGGTTACTAGAAAAATGTGGGATATAAGATCTGAATAAATAAACTTTGAAATAAATTCAAGATTTAACAATTCCTTTTCAAAATTTGGACAGGTTTAAAAATCTGTTATTTGACTTTTTACCTCCATTTTTGGGTGCCTGAGGAAATGCAGAAATCTTGTGTCTGATATGGATGTGAAATATATAATTTTATTAAACTATTTGGATTAAACGAGAATTGGAGATAAACTAGCAAATAATTTACCTTAATTTCAGCAGTTTTCTTGGAATTTAGCTGTGTTAGCAAATTTTTACAATGGTTTTATTAAATATACTCCTGGATGCATGTAATAAACGAAATTTCTTTTGTGAATGTAATATTTCAGCTTAGAAAGCCACGGATTTACAATCAATGAATTTATTTGACTAGTTTCTTTAGCATTTTGATACACTAGTGTATTGAAATTAGGATATTGGATGCTTTTGGATGCGTAGACAATTATAGAGCCATGGATTCTTGAATGTTGCATTCAGTTGAACTTCTTGTGGTTGCTCGTTAGTCGTATTTTTATATTATATATGTGGAGTGATTTTGCTTTTTTTGATTCTGGCTTTTGTGATTGATGATTGAAGAGAATTAGCAGCGGAATCCATATACAAAGAAAGATGTATAGCCATGGGTGATGGCCCATGTTGGGCCAAGTACACGTCAATCTCTGGTTGCTCTGGTGATAGCGCCATGGATTCTTGAATGTTGCATTAAACTTTGCATTTAGTTGAACTTGTGGTTGCTTGTTAGTTGTATCTTTATATTATATATGTGGAATGATTTCGCTTTTTTTGATTCTGGCTTTTGTGATTGATGATTGATGATTGAAGAGAATTAGCTGCGGAATCCATATACAAAGAAAGATGTATAGCCGTGGATGATGGCCCAAGTTGGGCCAAGTACATGTCAATCTCTGGTTGCCCTGATGATGAATATGATATCATCACTTTGCAATATACTGAGGAGGGTTTATTAACTGTAGATGAGAATAGAGATGGCCGTGCCGCTGCTTTTGGCGATGACATTGCTATAGAATGTCTTGCGACCGAGTTCAAAAGGGAGATATTTGTGGTAAGAGGATGTTGCCCCTTTATGTTGCTTTGGTTTCTTTTATTATTTTAATAGTGTGCTAATATTAGTTTGATTCCGGAATTTGATGCGACATTATTTGCACATTTTCACCTGCTCAATATGTTGTTAGTTGTAATCCTCAATGCTCAATAGGCGGTGCACGTTTTGACAATGTTTTTTGAACTAACATTGTGAGTTGTATCTTGATGTATAGAGTTGGCATCTTAGCGGTTAGAGATGTCTGTCTTGCCTTGTGTTGGTCTTCAACTCATGTAGTTTCTTATTGATTGAGCCCCCAAGTAGGGGAAGATATTAGTTCATTTACTTGTGATTTTTAGTAGGCTATTTTAGCTGGGGTCTGGTTCCTGAACCGTTCTAGTATACAACTTGATCGCCAGTACCAAAGTGAAATCCCGAGCTTGTCTTATTAGTACTAATATGTATGACTTCCCCATATATTGATGATAGTCTGTTAAATTAAGCAGAAAATATATGGAAAAAGAAGAAATTTGGAAGAGAAACCCAAGAAAAGGTGGTTCGTGGAGGGGAAGCAGAATGGGTAAGAAATAAACAACCAAGAAGCTAAAGTCATGAAAGACTATAAATTTATAAAGAAACTGAGACTTGCAGCTTTTCATGGCTTGAAGCTTTTCTACCTTGATTGAATTATTCATTGTTGAAAATTGATACTGGTGTAGGGTTTTTTGTGTGGATTTAGTGATAATGTTACCGAGAGGATGTGATATGAATGGAATTCATATACGTAGATACTCCTGCAAGAGTTCCTAAAAGTGGAGAATGTCATCAACAAGTTCCTAAAATTGTTTTTAGTTAATCTCCTGTGCACTTGAGATGATTGAAGAAACTTGTTTCTAAGCCCTCCCACAATTTATTCATAATTCACAGGTGCAGGCGCATGGATCTGATGCAATGGTTGATGAAGAAAATTGTGTTTTCTTTCTACCGCATCGTCCAAGAAGTGAAGTGTGTGAACCTCCCTTCTTTCTGTTCATGAAAGGAACAGGTAAACAGTATACAATGACTTGTTTGTTGCCAGTTCTTTATGACTCCATTAACGTATTTTATAATAACCAACCTTTTCGACACACTACAGGATGGTGTGGTGCCGGTGCTGATCATTACGAGCCTCTTATTGCTATTCCATCATCACTTGTTTCCCAGGAGAAAGTTGCCGTAGTACTTTAGGATTGCAATTTTTGAGGATATGAGGTTTTAGAAGGTAGCCATTAAAAAATTTCTCTGATATTTCGAGTGCAATGCCTGTTGTTCTCAATTCTTTTCCTAGGACTTATGGAGAGGCATTCAATTTTTTGTTGACATGGTACAACGATTGTAACAAGCAGGTGTTGTCCCTGCACCTGAGCAACAACCCCCCGTAGTCTGGTATTTGTAGTTTGTTTTTGCCGGCTTTTGTTGTGTATTTTTGAGGTAGTTTTCTGAGGATCTCCTGGTGCCATTCAGTTAAAACTAGAATAGCACCTATGATTTTTTTTTTTTTTTTATTTGTATTTGGTACTGGATCTATCTTTTGAGAGTTAGAAATGACCATTTTCGACGTCTTTCTAGTTGATAATTTCTGTAGCAAATATGAATATTATGGTAAGTTTCAATCCCATCTCTGTGTATTCTGAACACCAAGCAAGGCACCGGTGAATAGAAGGGGGAAAGAAAGAAGAATACTAGTTGTTGACCGACGTCCAAATGTAGCTGGAATTTTCAGTTAGCAAGAGTCGAGTTTTTTACATTGCTCCGAATGCTTGGCCACCAAGAAAGACAATGTGGATTGTTGGAAGCACTTCGTCGCCAAAGTAAGATGGTGTCTAGTGTTGGAGAAAGTCGAACGGCTAGAATTTTGGCTAAAGAAATTAGATGTTATGTGATATTGTGTACCTTGTACTAGTCATGACTATATGTAGTAATTGTAGCGTGTCACATCTCCTTGAATTTCAAGTAACCAGAGTTGAGTAGTTAGAGCGGTATTGTTGTAGGTGAGAATAGATTAGTGTCAACAATATTGGAGATGTGATGGTGTGTTGAATAAAAAAAATAAATAAAAAAAAGTGAGAATAGATTAGTGTTCGACCAAGAGTTGCTTACCGTTAAGATATTTTTGGAACAGAGGTTCCAAATGTCGAGGGATGGTTGTCATGGTTCGCTGAGTCTTTTTGGTTACATCCATATCGACCTCGTCATCTAGTAAGTGTTCATAGGCATTGCTCGTGTCATTTGTTTGCCATGTACATAAAAACATAACCCTAGTTTCTTCCATGTTTGAGGGATTCTTGTATTCTGAATCCTTAACAAGACACTGGTAAAATGAAAACAAAAAAGGAAAAAATTGGTTTGAATAATTTTAAAATATATTTTCTTAACAATTGCTCCATGAATAGAATGGATTCGCTTTTTCATTTTCCTTTTTGACTCTCTGTTGTTTTTCCAAATAAAATAAAATAAAATATAGGACTCTTGCCTCATGCCGCATGCATTTGGAACTAATGGCTTGTTTGACAAAGTTTTTGATAAATATTTTTATCAGATTTTAATAAAAATTTATGGAATATGTGGTTGAAAAGTTGATAAAAATTGTGAGTCTCATAAAATATGTAGTTAAAATTAAGTATTAACTTTGATTTCAACCTTTTAATATAAACCAAACAAGGACTAAATCTTTTAAATTTGTACCTTCAAAAATATAAGTAAAATATTAAAAATATAAAAATTTGTAAGTAGAATTTATATAGTACTTTAAAAAAAAAAAAAAAACTTTAGATTGGCCAATATAAAAAAGAAAGTAAAACGAATGAAATCTTATAGTTTTCAAATATTTATAAAAATAAACGTTTATTTAAATATCAAAATAATATTTGAAAATAAAAAGAATGAATTATCTAATTCCTCCCTTAATTAGTTCAAACATTATTTACATTAGTTCAAACATTATTTACAAGTCTAGGTGACATTAAAATGTCACTTCCATTTAGAACGACGATGATCAAGCATTACTCTTAGGGTGTGTTTGATTGATTCTATGGAAAAGAAAATATTTTCCATGTAAGTAGGAAAAAAAAATCCGCCTATTTCGGCAAGAAAATATTTTCCAACTTTTCCTTTTTAATCATGCTTTAACTGATTGTACATTGGAAATCATTTTCATTTTCCATGTGCAATCAAACAGTTAAAGATGGAAAATATTTTCCACTGATGTGACAAGATTTTCCATGAATTAAACATTTTCCATAGAAAATCTTCCAATCAAACACACCCTTAGAACTTTTCGCAATAAATGAGCTGTAATTGCTTTTGTTTAAGCATGTTTGGTTGTACTTCTAAAAGTCGAATATTATTTTTATTTACACATTTCGTAACATTTACTAATTTTTATTTACATATTTTTATAAAATTTACTGTTTATAATTTATTAAAAATTTTACCAAACAAGTACTAATATTTTAACCCTTCAACCCACCCTACCAATTGGGGTTGAGGGGGAGGGGTGCCCTCTTTCCCTTCTAGTAGTAGCCCATTTAGTGATATAAAAGTGTCATATTTTGTAGCTCAAAAAACACCCTCGGAGTCCTACCATGAATTTCACACTTTATATTAATGTCTCACTTTTTTGATCAATCCATTGAACCTCCTTCATTTCTACTCGAGTTATTTTTCAACATTACTTTATGCCCCACTTTGGAACCCCTCTTCTTTCTTCTCTTTTTCAATGTCTTTTGTATCAAGTTGTATTTTTTATAAACAATACTCCAGTCTGATCACTACAATTTCTTTTGCAAGACAATTAAATTACTATATTATGAAGTTTAACTTTCTTTAAGAAAACGTGTAGAGATTCAATATTATTTTTTTAAAAAAAAGTGAAGACACCACTTTTTATAAAACGGTTTTTCAATCACTTCTTTGAAGAAAAGTCTTCAAAAAGAAGAAGAAGAAAAAAGTAAGTTGAAAATGAACGATGATTCTCTTGTTTACATAAATTACAATTGGGGTAAAATTTAGAATTCTAAAAAGAGGGGGGGATCAAATTTGCAAACTTAATTGCCTAATTTATACACTACCACCTCTTCTCCAAACATAACTCCATATTTTTCACACATTTTACTTTCTATCCTCACATTATTTTGTATGTAATGTCGCATTCGAACCCTTTATTACTCAATCAATAAATTGTACCACACAAATTTGAGATTCGATAAACAATATTATTCGAGCACAAAACTACTTTCAAATCAACAACAAACTCATATTTGATATGATGAATTGGACATAATTAAACATGTCAAAGAAAAAACTTATGAGAAAATTTATTAATAAAATTCGTCGAAGGTCATTGAATTTACAAGAACTTCATTTTGTCACAATCAGATAACTTAATCTTACTTCTAAGGTTAGTCATCGCCTCGTCTATTTCTGTTAATTAAACTAACAAAATCTTACATGATTGTTAAATTCTAACACTTTGCTAACGATTCACATGAAAGTTGATTGACTTAATTGAAATAAAAATGAAATTTAATACTTTAAATTAAAATTTCACTATAAATTAAGTGACACGACATTAATATTGTTAGTAAATCATTTGAATGTGATTGGTTGATGGAGTGACCTCCTTCACTTTTACACTTATTCCTCTACATTACTTTAGAACCCATCTTCTATATGGGTTGACGGTTTCTTCTCCTTTTCATCCCTTTTAGTCCTTTTTGAAATCTAATTTAGTAGCCAATTATTATTATTATTATTGATGATAAATATGATTACATTTTGGTAAATGACTGCTGTTCTCCTGTGGACGCCTGTCTTAAGTAATCTACCCACCTCGTCGTTTTGCCCGCCTCGTTGGTCTGCCCGCCTCGTCGGTCTGCCCACCTCATTGTCCTCATATGCCCGCCTACAGTAGATAGAACGACAGTCACCCACATCCATTGGAAATATGAAACATCAGCAGTTGAAGAAGACGAAACGTCCCACATTAAATCCTAATTATGAAGAATATGAAAAGGCACCCGCCATTAATGACTATTGTGGATACAGCTACGGGTCATTCCTATAAATAGGAGATCATCCCTCTAGGTAAAAAGATAACATACATACTCAATATTGTTACCCTGCATATTTGAGTCTATACTATACTAATTCTCATGCCGGAGTGGAAACGGGGGACAAAGCCCCACCACCTTTTGCAGGTCTCCACCACTGCTGTCGTCGCACTTGGAGGAGAAGAAGACATATAATTATCAATTGGCGCCGTCTGTGGGAAATCGTACAAGAAATCATGGCTCGAACCAGAAGAACGAAGAATGCAACAGCCCCGGCAGCTCCTATCAGGGATGCAGATACGGAGTCTAATGCCGCTACTAATCATCCACAGCAAGAGTTTGCTTCTGCTGCTCAACTTACGGCGTTGCAAGCTCAAGTGGCGGCCTTAACGGCTTTGCTCCAGGGTCGTAACACTACGGTTTCTCAGTCACCGCAAGGCCCTGGCCCTTCGCAGGCAAGACCTTCACCGCTGGATGTTCCATCCCAGGGTCCCAACCCTTCGCCTTTAGGAGCCTCGCCACCGGAGGCTCCTCCCCAGAATCATAATTTTCCAGCAACTAAAGCACCGCCGCGAGCCCCTCCGTTGGCTCATAATTTTCCAGCGATGGAAACACCACCGACAACAGCTCCACCGTTGGTTCCGAGTTCATTAGCTCCATTTCCTGCACCTCACCTCAATTCACTGGCATCTGGTCCAAATCCACTTTGGGGACAACCGTCGTGGGTTTCAACGCCCACTCCAGTTGAGACACCTGTGTTAACCCTAGAACAGCGACTGGAGGACATGATGAGTCGTAAAATAGCTGAGGCTATGTTGAAAAAAGGCAGTAGACAACAATCTATGGTGTTGGAAGAAGACCCTTTTTCTCCAGAAGTGATGGCAGTTCCATTGCCACGGGATTTCGAACAGCCGAAGATGGAGAAATACGACGGATCAGCTGACCCTGTCGATCACCTCAAAGCTTTTGTCGATTTGATGAGGTTGAGGGCTACCCCTGACGCAATCATGTGCAGGGCCTTCCCGCCCACACTCAGGCGTGAAGCCAGGGATTGGGTAGCTACTCTCCCCCCAAAGTCAATTCGCACATTTGATGATTTTTCGAAGAAGTTTGCTGCATACTTTGCTAGTAGCAAACGTTCAAAGAAAACTGCTATCGGTCTGCTACAATTGACCCAAGACAAAGATGAATTATTGAAAGATTTCATTGCCCGATTCAATAGGGCCACTTTGGAAATTAAGGATCTACAGATGTCTGCTGTAGTCACTGCTATGATGAATGGAACTCGCAGTCATCCATTCAAAATGTCACTCTCTAAAAACCCACCTGATACAATGCACGAGCTGCTAAGGAGAGGAGATAAATACGTGGATGCAGAAGAGGCCTTTTTCATTACTAAGGGCATGAAAGATCGAAAAGAACTTGAGTCTAACAAAAGAAAAAACCGAGACGAACCAAGGCCCCTAGAAGACAAGGGCAAGCAAAAAATAGTCCACCCAGGTCCTAATCGGACTAGTACTGGAATTGAGGCGTATAGTACACCGCTGCACACCTCCAGGACTAACGTCCTGATGGAGATCCGAAATATGAAAGAACTCGTATGGCCCAAAAAGATGTGGGCGCCACCACATAGGAGAGATGAGACCAAGTATTGTAAATTCCATCGAGATCATGGACATGATACGGAGGATTGCCAGCAGCTGAAGGAGGAAATAGAAAGACTTATAAAAAGAGGATACCTATCCAAATTCGTGAAAACAGATAAAGAAAAGGGAAAAGAGGCTGAATATGAACAACCACCACCTCCTCGCGCTGGTGTTATAAATGTCATAGTTGGTGGTATTGCCGCGGGAGGTGACTCTAATTCAGCACGAAAGAACTATGCCCGGGCTAGTAGATCTGTTTCGGTAGATAAAAGTAGAAGGTTTAGCGAGAATATCACTTTCAATGATGAAGATTTAAAAGATGTTACTTGCCCACATGATGATGCTTTAGTAATAGTAGCTGACATTGCAGATTTTGATGTAAAGAGGGTATTAGTAGACAATGGTAGTGCAGCTGACGTTATGTCCTGAGGAGTTTTTCTAGGATTGAAGATATCACCTAGCAAGATCAAACCTGTCACCACTCCACTCCATGGGTTTGGAGGAGCCACCGTTATACCAGAGGGAACAATTGAATTACCGGTGACTTTGGGTACTTACCCAACTAGTGTGGTGATAATGACTAGCTTCTTGTTGGTAAAAGCTCCTATGGCCTACAATGCGATTTATGGTCGCCCACTTTTGAATGCAGCTAGGGCTGTGGTTTCCACGTACCACCAGGTGATGAAGTTCCCTACTAGTCGTGGAGTAGGATGTGTGAGAAGTGACCAGCAAGCATCAAGGAGGTGTTATGTAGACAGTATACTTCTCAAAAATACGGTAATGATGCTTGATATCGAACAACCTAAAGCACGAATCGAACCGTTGGAACTTACTGAGGAAGTGGTGATAGCTAAAGGTCAGGTTTTGAAGAAATATTATCAGTAATTTATCACTTTTCTTTTTCTATAGAAGCAAGTATATGTAGTTGTATTAAATAAGTACTCCTACATTTGATTTCCAATTCAATAAAATGCCCACGCGGACGGATGATGAGGGTGCTACGGAAGGATCAGCCTCGCTGAAAAGTCCTGGTGCACCTACTGAACTCGACCTACGGCAACCATTTATTACTTGATATGGTCTCTATTAAGGTTTTATCGGACAATACGAATTTTTCTTCAACTACTACTACAATCACATCAAGGCGATGAGCCTCTGTATCCAAAATTGAGGCGATGAGCCTGTGTATCCAAAATTGAGGCGATGAGCCTTATTCAACATACCAAGGCGATGAGCCTGTGTATCCAAAACCAAGGCGATGAGCATGTGTATCCAAAATTAAGGCGATAAGCCTATGTCTCGAAAAGTAAGATGATGAACCTTAATCAAAAGACCAAGGCGATAAGCCTATGTCTCGAAAAGTAAGGTGATGAACCTTAATCAAAAGACCAAGGCGATAAGCCTATGGCTCGAAAAGTAAGGTGATGAACCTTAATCAAAAGACCAAGGCGATAAGCCTATGTCTCGAAAAGTAAGGTGAAGAACCTTAATCAAAAGACCAAGGCGATAAGCCTATGGCTCGAAAAGTAAGGTGATGAACCTTAATCAAAAGACCAAGACGATAAACCTATGGTTTGAAAAGAAGGGTGATAAGCCTATTCAGGTAGTGATCTTTAATCAGAAGTTCACTATTTTAAAAAAAAAAAAAAGAGTGGGGTGCATGCCCGCCCCCAAAGGGGGCTGGACGCTCGCCCCCAGCAGGGGGTTGGGCGCCCGCCTGCCCCCCAGCAGGGGGCTGGGCGCCCGCCTGCCCCCAGTAGGGGGCTGGCCACCCGCCCCCCAGCAAGGGGCTGGACGCCCACTCCCAGCAGGGGGCTGGGCGCCCGCCTGCTCCCAGTAGGGAGCTGGCCGCCCGCCCTCCATAGGGGGCATGGGTACCCGAAAACTCACTCTATCAGTCCCTAATTTCTCATTCATTCGATATTGGTTTCGGGGCGCCAAATATACCCTTTAAACATGCAGATAAATCTGAATTTTCTTTCCGAGGGGCGCTGCCTCCTCGACCCCCGCGACCTGACCGGGCAGGTCGATCCCCGTTCCAGGGGCAAGTGTCGAAGTGGCAAACAAATTTTCCTAAACGGATTGGGTCGAGTCTTGTATATTTGGCCAAGTTGACACGAAACCACTTTCGTTGTTTTTAACACACCTAGCCATTCGATTATTTTCAACGTGTTTTTCACTTTCTTATTTTGTTTGGGGGAGGGTATAAATAATATGTTATACTTTGCAACCAACAAATTATAAAGTGAAAAACAATTTTATTAATGATGTATGTTTAATGACGAACATACAAAACTGAAATTCGCAGTAATCAACGGTATTTGAAAGGAAATAGACTGAATATTAAAATTTTCAGTATTAAGCGGGACAACCGCCATGAAATTAAAATAAATAAAACTACTGTTTAATCATCACGAAAGCCTGCAGGTTGAGATCCAACCCCTCCATGGTTAGCTACTTTAACTTTCTGAGCAGCTAAGTCTGCAGCTCGACGTTTCCTCAGATACCTATCAAATTCATCTGGGTCTATCTCCGGATGACCATCAACCAGCCACTCCTTGGTCATTTTGATAGCGGCCTTCAAAGATTCGGCGCCATACATGTGTAAGCTACACTTGTGTTCGGCAGACAACTTGTACCGTGCTATGGCCTCATCATCTGCAATCTCTAACTTTTTGCGAAGTTGGTCTATCTCTTTTTGAAAGAGAGAATTCTCATTATCTTTTTTCTTAGACGCAGCTGTTGCCTTGTCCAACAAAGACTGCATCTCTGCAACGGCTTTTTTCTTATCGTGGTCTTTATCGGCTGTACACTTTTCAAATTTCTCCAAATCACGCAATACTTTGTCCTCTATAACAAGCATCTGTACAACAGAAGAAATCGAAATTAAATGGAGGATAAAAGTTAAGTGAGAAAGCAATAGAGTGTTATCAAAATATAACAGCTTACCCTGAGGTGGTTGGTGTACATAATACGACGCATGGCAGCTGCTTCTTTATTTTTTAAATTATCAATGAGCTTCTCATTCACACAGCCTAACATGATCTCAGCTTCAACAGTCGAATCAACAGGAGGAAATCCAAACTCCTTAAAACCATGGGCATCATTACCCCTGGTAGTGCGCGACCTGAAGCGAGGGGCAACTGTCATTTCAGCAGTAGCTTTTCCTTTATCAGCCCGCCTTTTCTTTTTGCTTAAAGGAGATAAATACGGGTCTTCAGCATCAGTGGCGAATCCTGCCACATCCATCACGCTTCCAAAGTCAAAATTATCCATATCTGTGAGAAAAATAGAAATTGATGAAACAAATGCAGGCAAAAATGAAGAGTCCAAAAAAGAATAAAGACATAAAATAGCCTACCCTTAGGTGATCTAATGTGAACCCGCCTCAAATTCTCATTAGATAGCACCTCGCTCATTTGTGATCCCGGAGGCGTCAATCGTAAAAGCTTATCTAATCGTGTTTTCAATTCATGATCAAGATCCAGGGGCTCGTTAAAGTGTTTGCAAAAAGGAGTTCTCCAACAAGTTCTAAAGGAGAACTGTCCTACCTCAGGTCGAACAAAAAAGAAATATCCCCTCTACCTCTCTTATATATAAAAAAAATCTTCTAAATGGGGCTAAGATCTAAGCCCATATCAATTTCAGAATAGGCCCAAAATATTTATTCCATATTTGGTCAGTTAATTACCATATATTTTTTATTGTAAATAAATAATGAGTTATTTATTACACAATTTATTTTTCAAAAGTTTTGGTCAAAGGTAGATAATTAAAAGGCAATATTTCTACTTCTCATTGACAATAGTCCATGAAAAGTAGAGGGGCTTATGATGATAAATATGATTACACTTTGGTAAATGACTGCTGCTCTCCTGTGGACGCCTGTCTTAAGTAATCTACTCGCCTCGTCGTTCTGCCCGCCTCGTTGGTCTGCCCGCCTCATTGTCCTCATATGCCCGCCTACAGTAGATAGAACGACAGTCACCCACATCCATTGGAAATATGAAACATCAGCAGTTGAAGAAGACGAAACGTTCCACATTAAATCCTAATTATGAAGAAGATGAAAAGGCACCCGCCATTAATGACTATTGTGGATACAGCTACGGGTCATTCCTATAAATAGGAGATCATCCCTCCAGGTAAAAAGATAACATACATACTCAATATTGTTACCTTGCATATTTGAGTCTATACTATACTAATTCTCACGCCGGAGTGGAAACGGGGGACAAAGCCCCACCACCTTTTGCAGGTCTCCACCACTGCTGTCGTCGCACTTGGAGGAGAAGAAGACATATAATTATCAATTATTTTTTTTTTTTTTAACATTTTCTGGTAATTTAATAATATATGCAATTAAGAAGTAGACATAGACAAGTCCTTATATACAGCAAGACAAGGTTGCGACTAAGTTACCCATCGACTTGCTTGATCCACTTTCCATTTCAGATCGTCAATGGGACATCATCACCATCATATTCATCAGTGCCATACATTCTACAAAAATCTGTAATTTTTATAAGTAGTAGTCCAATCTCATCACTACGACTCCTTTTATGAGGAGGAAAACAATAAATTAACTTGTACACAAATTCGATAGTATTCAAGAAAACGTGTCAATGTTCAAACCTCTCTTTTAAAGTGCATGCTCCACTTTTTATTAAATGGTTCACTTCTTGGCAAGAAAAAAAAAGTACCACGGAACAGAAAGAAAAATGATGTTAGATAGTTGATCGAAGAATTATTTATTTTTTAAATTTTTTTTTATAAACCAGAAAAAAGGTAGCATAGGCATAATGAGGTTAGGAATAGGATTCATTGAAATTTGTCAAAAAAATTACAATGGTTATTAAAGTAAATTTTTTTTTTATATATTATTCATTCAAATTTTTAATAATTACTCTAATAGTCACTCAATTGCAAATATTAACTTAAAATCTTATGTATTACTATTAAATTCCAACATAGACACAAACGTTATTAACTAATACGCTATATTAGACAAAGACGTAGTAATTGCAGCTAAAAGTGTAATTGTCAACACATTTTCTCTAAATTTAATTGATTTTAATAAACAGTAAGTTAGTGAACTTGACATTTTTTTTTACGAATTTTTTAAGGTAAAGACATTTTTGTCTCACGTGGTGTATTAGTTAATACTTTTTTTGTTCATGTTGTAACATGTAAAAATTTAGATTAATATTTTCAACTGAGTGATTAAGGAAATTGAGTTAATACGACTGTAAGAAAATTACTTTAATAATCATTTTGAAATTTTTACAAACTTCAATGACCATACAAAAATTAACCCGTTAGGAATATGAGTGGAATTGTAGAACTCGAAAAGGAGAGGGGATCAAATTTGCAATTATTTTAAAGTGTTTGGTCACAGTAATCCGGTTGGATTAATTGGTAAGAGGTGCAATATAAATTCCAATTCATTAATTCACATAAATCAGAAATGACTTACTTGAAATTAAAATAATGCAGAAAAATAAAATAATAAAATTGGTAGACCGAGGCAAAAGGTAAAACTCTTTGTCCTTAAGACGAAATTGCGCCCCATAAGTGCTCACGGTTGGATGACAAACGTCTCCCAAAATAAAACGACCAGTTCTTACAGTACTAACACTTCAAACCTCGAGAAAAAATAAACCGAAATTTTTTTTATACTCTCTTTATGCAAGGACGGATGCAAGATATTTGTAAAATGCAAGGTGCAGAATGATATGATTGGAAGTTCGAATTTTTTTTCTGCCAATTCAAAAACTTGAGGAAATAATTTATAAAATGCCAAAAGACAACACTTGAAATATCAATTCTGAAAGTTGTTGTCTGAACTGGACACTTGTGTCTCTTAAAGAGACATATTCGAGAATGTTCTAGAAGACAGGACATGTGTTTAAACCATGTGTCAACAAATGATTGGAGATAATTTATTTGAAATGATAACTAAATAATATTAAATAATTATTTAATTTATTTGTCCAAAAATTTATATTGGGCTAAGCCCAATCTCGATAACCACTAGCCCGGCCCGGCCTAGCCTAGCCTAGCCTAGCGTAGCGGCAGCACGCGTGTGAGTTTTGGACCAAACCCGCCAATAGAGGTTAGGTCCTTCCCTTTCCAAAGACTTGTGGTACCCTTTGGAACCCAAACTCAATTCCAATATTGCATTATATAAATAGATAAAAAAAACATATTCATCTTCCGATGTAGGACAATGTTTCATACTTGTTAAGTCCGTTTTGTGCACTTATTTTGACCTTTGAATTATGTATTTATCCCATCATATAGTAAATTTTCTACTTAAACTAGTTTATTATTGTTTCTATTTCAATTTTGGACTCGTCTGTGAACAATTGGAGAAGATTGGACGGAAAGAGCAATAAATTAGAAGATATTTTAGAATTATAGGGACTCAATTGTACTCAATTGGAAACTTGAAGAATCAAATATGGAGATTACAAAAAGTTGGAGGATTGAATAAGACAATATTGAAGTTTGAGGACTAAAATGACAAAGACCTAAAGTTGAAGGACCAAATAGAAGGATGTGAAAATTAAAAAGACCAAACTGCAAAGACTCAAAAGCTACAAGCTGGGCGATCGCCCAGATTATAACTGGGAGTGCGCCAAGCAGCTGAAAACAAAAACAGAGAGCAAAAGTGTTCACTTGGGCGATCGCCCAGTGTTATTTTTGTCTGCGAATATTATTATTTTTTTTTTAGTCTTAGTCTAGTTATGTAACTTTTGGCCTGCGAATTTTGGAACCTTTTGGGATCTTTTGGAGTACAATTAAGGTAGTATAAATATAAGTTATTAACTCATAGCAAGGGGGAATTTTTTGGGAGCGGAATTTGGAGGAAGACGAAAGAAACAAGAGAAGATAACTACTTGGCGATCAAGAGTTCTTTTGAAGGATTTCTTCTCCTTCAATTCATGCCGGGTTCTATCAATTCTTTTGCTTTTAATTTAATTATGTTCTTCTAACTTTCTTGAACCAAGGTAGACGATGAAACCTTGTTTAAACAAAGTAATTATTTTGTTATTCGTTTAATTCCGTTTTAGAGCTTTAACTTTCATTGTTCGTTTTTGTTAGATTAATTAAATAAAAAAATTTTCATCTTAAATATCATGTATTCTTGATTGTTAGAAATTGATTTAATTAATTCATGCTTGGTGCTTAAACATATTTTAGTAATTTCTTTTGATTTTCTATTGTCTTTTTATCAATTTGGGATACATAAAATACTTAAAAAATATTTGATTCTTTGTTTTCTTTTAATTGAAATTGATACGGGGAACGCTTAAGTAATTTGAGTTTGAAGCATAATGGGAGCCTATATTGAATTTTCATTTTTTGGAATTAATTGATAAATCTTTTGGGACGACAATAGATTGATTTCGTGTTGTCGTTTGATTTTGAGAATTAATCAATAACTGGATAATTGCTAAGTTAAACAATAGTGGATTCTGAAACCTTGATACTTTAAACAACTTGATTTTTCATCTTAATTGTTTAGCATAATTAATTAGTCTTTAAGTTAAATTATTTCAACCAAACTCATTTCGACTCAACTAGCCTAGAATAATAGTTAATTCAGATTAAATTAGACTTTCCTCATTGCGGTCTATGTGGGATCGACCTCGTTACTACTTTTCTATATTCCAATAGATTCGTACACTTACGAGTTAATTAAAATTTGACATCAACACATACTCTCTCCAATTTACTTTTTATATTTCAAGTTTAAGATGCCCACTTTTGGCTATAATTTCTCATTCACCCGAAAATAGTTTTGCACAACCAAGTATACAATGAACATCTACTCGCAAAATAGAACGTGCTAAACTAAGGTCCCACCTCAATTAGTTAACAAAATCCACTATAATATTTGATCAAAATTGATCAAATCCAACTTAATAAATTTTTAATTTAAACACCATTTATATCAAATCCTACCAACCCATGCATGAAACTTTAAAGTTGCCTTTTAGTTCTTTACACTACCACCTCTTCTCCTAAAGTAACTCATATTTTTCACACATTTTACTTTCTATTACCCATATTACTGTGTATGTATTGTCGCATTCATACCCTTTCATTATTCGATCAATGGATTATACGTCACTAATTTGAGATTCAAAAGACTTGGACAATATTCTTCGTGCAAAAGTATTCTCCAATCAACAATAAACTCATATTTTAAACAATATTCTTCATGCAAAAGTATTCTCCAATCAACAATAAACTCATATTTTAGACGACGAATTGGACGGAATTGAACATATTTAAAAAAAAAAAAAGCTTATAATAAAATTTATAGATAAAATTCGTCAGATATCATTAGATTTACAAATTTCATTTTATCGTAATTTGATCTTACTTCTAAAGTTAATCACCGTGTCTATAATTTTTACGTGACAATTTATGCGAAAAAATTGATTGACTTGATTAAAATAAAAATGAAATTTAATTCTTCAATAATAATTTCACTATAAGTTGAGTGATGACTGATGAGCCACTAATAAGACGTGCTAAATGTGCCATGCCATTAATATTAGTAGTATATAACACTTGAAATGTGAATGGTTGATGGAATGAACTTTTATTTTGACAAAGATCTTTATGAATTCTTTAAAGGCTTCTTTTGAGTCCACTTTTTTCATGTGCCCCGTACTAGTGCGATTATTTGTGAAAAAGGCAAAACGAACTCACTAGGAAACTCAAGCTTATATATATATATATAATTCTAGACAATAAAAATATCTTGTAAAAATGAAAAAAAAAATCATCTAAAAGAACCATTTTTAAAATTAATATTTAAAATCTGTGTTATTTTGATATGCTTGTATGAATTCTTTTTGCGTGTATCCTTATTCTTTTTAATTTATGAAAATTGGGATGATATCGAGTCAATTGATCCGTTCTATCGATATCAAACATATTTATTAATCAAATAAAGAGTCAAGAGTCAAGAGTCAAAGAATTCACCAAATATTGAAGGAGAATTTTTAGAGTGGTCCAAAATAAAAAGTGTATTGAAATTATGACAAGTTTTGATAACATTTATAAATATAATTATTTTTATATGCAAAATATCAAGTACCATTTTTGCAAAAAATACCACTTTTTAGTGTTAATATTTCAAGGTACTTGAGATTCATACAATAGTTTTCAAAAGAAGTTATCAAAGTAGATCTTGCAATTATTCTTATATACAATTTATGGTCTTGATCTTTTACCCATTTATGTTGCCCACTTATGATACCGACATTAAGGTGGCATTACATGATTGGTAAAAATAATGAGTGTAAGACCATGAACTACCAATCATGTGATGCCACCTCAGCGTAGGCATTATACGTGAGCAATATAAGTGTGTAGCGATTTGGTGTTGGTGTTCTTTAAGAGAAACGATTTTTGCTGTGCTGTACAAAGAATCAACTTTAGAAAGAATGAGATAAGTGTTTGGTAAACTGTTGTTTCAAAATTATTGTATGTTTCAAAATCAGTATTTGAGCGCTTGGTAGACAAAAGTAATTTATTGTTGTAACTATATAAAATCACTAAAATGAGCATTAATTATAATAATGTTTTCTGTATTATTATCATCACGAGTAATATTGTAAAATTTATTTTTACTTTTATATTAATATATAATATTTTCAAATATTTTTTCAAAACAATGCATTCACCATAATTAATTTAAATAAAAAATAATATATATCTATTAAATTTCTCAAAATTTATAAAAATTACAAAATAAAAGCATAGTTATATAATACAAAAATCAATTAAATTTAAAGTTAAATTATTCGTGGAGATGCATTATAATTAGAATAGTAATAAACATTGGACATAAAAGAAACTACTTTAATTGATTATAGTTAAAATTGATATTTTAATATTTCTTCCATTCAACAAAGATATGCTTACTTTATTCATATGTCCCAAATTATAGTCCACTTTTCTTGTTTAAAGTATAGTTAATTTCTTAATTTCATAATATGCCCATATTCACGTGTCTTGTTATCAATAAATATTAACTACCATTATTTAATGTAGGGGTGTATTTTAGAAAAAATTTAAGTAAAATTTAAAAGTCCAAGTATATTAATTAAGCTTTTTTAATCTGTATGAAAATGGAAGTAAGCATATATTTGTGGGACATAAAGAATAATAAACAAGTATAAAAGTTAAAAGCAGAATATGAGAACCTACTATTTAGTACTTCTCAAAATTTGCTGACAGATAATACATATTTTTTTATAATAACTTTTTTAAAATTTACTTAACGCCTAAAACAATTTATAATTGCCTTACAATCAAAAATTAGACTCTAAAATCAATTTCAAACGGACCATAACTTGCCCACATATACCTTCCAATTATACCAATGGTTCTAAAAGGAGAGAAGAATTTCGAATGGGTGGTGGATATTGAAGCAGAAGGTATAATCATGTTGAAAAACTTTAAAAATGAGTTTATGATATAAGATTGAATTTTAGTTAATTGTTTAAGAATATTTTCGTCATATTAAAAATTAAATGACGAATTGATCAAATATTTTCAAAAATGGTCATATTTTAAAATTTTCTATAAAAATCTGAATATTGAAAATTCAAAACCATCTACTGAATGGCTGAAAGGAACACGAGCCCAAAACCCAAGCGCCCAAACAAAACCACCGCTTTAAAGCCTACCACTGCTTTTTCAAAAAGCATGACTTTGACATCAACTTTTACATATTAATTTCTGAAGAACCATGTGTGGAATCCATGAAAATATCCTTCTTTCCTTCCCCAACCCTCCACCCCCACTATATAAATAGCCCATTTGTTCTTGCTCTGTGTTCTGTCGGATTTGTGAATGGAAATCTTCACTGAACTTTGAATAAGTTCAAAAGAATTCCTTCACTACTCAAAAACCCTAATCCGGTATATGAATAATTCTACCAAGGTAGACAATATTCAAGCCATGAAAAACTACAAGAAATCCCAGTTTCTTTACAACTTTATTCTCTACTCTCTCACTACTTTAACTTCTTGTTCATTTGTTTATTACTCTTTCTGGTTCCCCTCCATGAACATCCTTTTTTCAGTTTCTATTCCAAATATTCCCTCCTTTTTCTTTACCGCCAAGTTTCTTTTCTTCCTTGGAAATGTAATCGTCATCATCCTCATCGGAGAATCTAAACAAACTGCAGGTTCTAATTCATCTCCGGCGACAGAGATTTATAATGAGTACGTTGCTCGAAGCCGCCGCAGTAATTACAAGCCACACTCCAGTTACACTCTTGTAAACAAGAAAAAGGAGGAGAAAATGGAAAATCTACATACTGAAGATAAAACTTTTCACGCAGAAAAGAAAAAGGCAGTGAAAATGTGCAGTGGGATCCCAACTGAGGATTTGAATGGAATAGTGGAATCTAAACAGGCAGGCTCGAGTTCATGTTCATCTCCGGCGACAGGATGCAGTAGTTACATGGCGCCAGGACACTCCAGTTATACTCTTGCAAACAAGAAAGTAGAGGAGGATAAAATATTACACACAGAAAAGAAAAAAGAAGTGAAAATTCGCAGTGGGATTGTGAAAAGTGAAAAAAGAGAGAAAGAAGAGGAAAATTATATCCCAACTGAGGAATTGAATCGAAGAGTGGAGGCTTATATTGCTAGAGTGAATAAACAAATATTGCTTGAAGCTAAATCATTAGTGTGCAGTAGAGCCTGAGGGATTTTAGCATGTATTAATATGGACTCTCAGAGAAGAAAATTAGTATAGGAATTATAATGGAAGTGGTGGATTAATTTAATAAGATTTACTAATTATAGAATTCTTATGAAATTAAATTTTGGGGTCAAACATTCTTTATATGGGTCATAAATTAAATTAATTTTTTTTTCAAGCAAAATAACATTAATTAAAATAATTCAATATGTTATTATAAATGTTGTCTAAACATTTTCATACTTTGAAATCGTTATATAATTACATCATTATCAATTTGCCAAATATACCGTCCTCAATATATATATACACGTTTAGATTATAACTCAACTGTCGAATCTCAAATCAATTGTATGGTTCAAAATGTTGGTTGAGGGCATTGAGGTGAAGAAATACCGTGGAGTTGTGGACGGTACTCGCTGGCGTCGGTGTGGAGAGCTGAGTAGGAAAGACTATTATTTGGTAAATAGCTTTCTTGATTTTCTTATTTCTTATATTCAAAGTTCTCCACAAGAGTAATTATGCGATTTTGATACAAGTCGTAAGAGAAAGGGATGGACTAAAATGAAAATTATCCTATGTATAGTTGCCAAGATCGAGTTTAGGTCAAACTGGGATGGTACAGTATTTCATAACTAAGCGCCCATTTGGTAAAGATTATAAACTAGTTTATTTGACCAAAACAGTTTATTTGATCAAGAATGGTAAAAAAATGACGGCTATTAAAGTAAACTTTTTTGTCAAATAAACTATTTTTTGTCAAATAAATCATTTTAGTCAAATAAATTAGTATATAAACTCTACCAAACGAGTTCTAAGTGCGTGGACCTTTGACTTATTGAGCATATGGGAGTTGGAATAGTTGACCCAATCATATTCCTTTCTTAGCATAGAAGAGATTCTATTTCTACCCAAACTTGCTTATCTTTTTTAGGATGGCAATGTAATGGAACCGTCATTACCATTTTTGTACTGTTGAAAATTTTTGAGAGGCAGGCGGGGATTGAAAAATATGATTTAAATTTTTAAATATAAAAATAAAATAAAATAAAGAGATTCAAAGTATGTTCAAAGAATTTGGGACAGAGACCAACATCTCTGTCCCTGTCCCAATTAGTAACGGGTGAGATAGGACAGATTTTTTTGCCACTAATTATTTTTAAGTGTTATCTTATTTCGATTAAACTAGAGCAAGTGTGCTGTTGATAGTCTTTTTTTTGTTTTATATGCTTCAGGATTTAAAATATGAGGAAAACTCAATCAAGGCAGTATGGTTAAAAATGCTTTGATACATGTCTACATTGCGAGATCTAATTGGGTGAAGTCTATTATTTAAATTTCTTAAATCTTTTGTTTCCATTTGATTTATCTTTTTACCTAGAAATTGAACTTGTCTTTTTGGTACCATAGCCACTTTTTCCTACGGGTATAGGCTATCTTTAAAATTATAGTAATCTTTGTTTTTAGTCGACACACTATTATATCTTCAGTGTAGTTGTCAGGCCTCCATTAAAAATGATGAGAGGTTTGGATTTTTCAACCATATATAAATAATTCATAAAAAAATACATGGGAAAGAACATAATACCTAACCTTCAAACATAAAAGCTGAAATAACCAATAAATGAATAAAAAATAAAGCAATAAATAATGAAGTACTACTTCCTAAACAAATAATCATACAAAATTCTAAAGACCTCTAACTATAGGAAGTCCATATCTATCAATCTGAATTAAGTTGCGGTAATGTCGCGGTAAATCCTGAGCGCTGTACTCGAAATAGAAACAACGATCACAACTCTCTGATGCAAGTAAGTCAACCACTTGGTTGCCTTTGCAATAAATATGAGAAATAGTATCACAGTCGAAAGTAAGGAGATGTCTGATGTAGCGAATAGTGGCCTGAATAGACCAAAGTCCTCCACTTCTGGTGATGCAATGAATGGCCAAAGTAGAGTCGGATTCAATCCATAAATCTGATAGTACAATCCTATGAGCAAGAATGATACCATCAACAATAGTCATGAGCTCGACCTCCAGAATAGAGCACTCGTCATATGAAGAGAAGAATGTGTGAACACACTAACCTAATGAATCCCTAATAATACCCTCCATACTTGCAAATATATCTTTGACGCATCCATCAGTGTTGACTGATAAGTGCGTTTTGTGCATTTATTCGAGTATTTAAACTAAGCTTTCATCACATCCTTTTATCGATTTTCTACTTAATCTAGTTCGTTATTGCTTCTATTTTAGTTTTGGACCCGTTTGTAAGAAATTGGAAAAGAATAGATGAAAAGGTAATAAATTGGAAGATGTATCGGAAGTATGGAGACTCAATTACATTTGATTGCAAGTTGAAGGACCAAATCATGCTATTGGAAAGTTGAAAGACCAAATTGGAGCTATTAGAAAGTTGAAGGACCAAATTACAGATTATGAAAAGTTTGAGGACTAAAATAACCAAGACCCAAAGATTGAGGACCAAATTGGAAAGTGTGAAAACTGGAAGGACCAAATTGTAAAAATTGAAAAGAGCCAAGTTGGGCGATCGCCAAGCACTGAAATTCAAAAGCAGAATGCAATCTGTGTTGCTTGGAAATACACTGGGCAATCGCCCAGTATTAATGTTTGCTGCGAGATTTTTTTTGCCTTTTTAAACTTCTACCTCAGTTAGGTAATTTTTAGCCCACGATTTTTAGATCTTTTTGGCATATTTTGGGGCACCATTAGGGTAGTATAAGTTATTAACTCATATAGGTTGTTGAGTTTTTGGGAGAAAAACATAGACGAAAACATCAAATGGAGATCAAGATTGCTCTTTTGAAGAATTCAACAAAGATCAATATCAAGCAATTATTCTTTCAAGTTTTCGTCTTCTCCGGGTGATGAATTCCATATTTTCTTCTCCGTCTTATTTTCTTATTATTGGTATGATAGGCTAGTTTAGTTAGTGTTAGGATTACGATGAAGCTTGTCGTTTAAATTCTTTCATCTTGAGACTTGGTTTATGACAATTTATTTCAATATAATTTTGAATAATTAATTTTGATTTATTTGCATCTACAATTATACACGTAGTAATTGTATGATTGTTATGTTGTGTTTTACTATCGAAAGATCGAAAGCACGCTAGACACTATTTTAATTATTCTAAAGTTCGATAGGGGATAGAAATATACCGCTATACTTTAGGTGATCTTTAATTATCTATAGAAACTTAATGCATTTGTTTTTCTATTCGCATTCGTCATAGAAATATAGTCGAGTCATACATATGAATATGTTTAACTTTATTCGAGAGAAACTGTTGAACAATCTAGAGATATTGATCTTCATAACAGAAATAATTTGTCAAAACCAATAATCAAGATAGATGAATTAAAAATTATAAGTGGATTCGGAATCCTAGTACTTTTCCTTTTTAAAGTTAAGTCAATTTTTCACCAATTTAATCTTTCAATTAGTTGAGCCATAATTAATTCATTGTTCGTAGTTTATGTTTTAATTAGTTTTTAATTACAAAATCTCCAATTTACCAAAGTTCATTAGATTCGGTTAAGGTTAGTATAATTGAATTGAATTATCTAAATCTTCGTAGGAACGATACTTGGACTCAAAATCCACTTTATTACTTGAGCGATACGTGCACTTGCGGAATGAAGAAGATCTGAAGAAGATGGATCTGGCTGGCTGAAGGTCCGGTTGAAGTGGAATCAGATGTGGAGCTGGGACTCATGCAAAGTGGGACATCCTACGATTGACATAGTAAAAATTTTTGAGGGCATAAATAAATGAAATAAAAACTAATAAATTATTTAAACTAATTATTGACCTTGTAAGATTCCACTGGTGGAATACGTCAATAAACCAACACAGAGAGAAGAAAGGATGGAGTAGTAAGAGAGATACCAAAAAGATGATTAATATCTATATCTCTTCGCCAATGAATAACTCGAAATAAACGACATGTGTGTAGTAGGGAGATAGTATGGTATACTCTCCAGATGATCTGTGTCGGCTCCATAGAGATATCATGGTACTTTGCATCATTCCTTGCAGTCTAAATAAACTAGAGAATCAAAAAAGGAATGATCGTGGAAATATGACCCTGCTTGACAAACTGACCCAAGAAATGCAAAGACTGAAAGCAATACTAAAATTTCTCCATCGGCCGAAGGGTTATATGAAAAATGTCAGAAAAATGGCGCCAAACCTGGTTGGCAATACACCTGTCAATAAATAAACGATGGATAGTCTCAATAGCCTAACAACACTGACGACGAGAAGTCATATGACTCACAATCCGTCTCTGAATCACAACATCAACTGGGATAAGACCATGCTATAGTCTCCAGCAGAAGAATGAGACAGTCGTCAAGATAATAAAACTCCAAATCATGTTTTATACAGCCTGAATAGTATGTCATGTGCGAACTAGCTACCATGCAGACTTGGTAGCAAATCTATCATCCGAAGTATCCTTCCACAAAATCTGATCGTGCACCTCTGCAGTGATAGAGATGCTCCCTATCTGCTCAGCAATAATAAATGGTAATAGCTAAAGAAGTTGGTCAATGTTCCATCCCGTATCATCAAATAAGTCTTTAATCTGGATAAAAGAATGTGGCAAGTGTGGGTGCTAATCAGCTAATGTAGACTCGTCCATCCAGCAGTTATGCCAAAAGAATATCTGCACACGTCCTAATTGCCAAGCAATGTATGTCTCTACCTGTAGGCCTATGTGCTTCAGCCTCTTCCATACAATTGAAGCATTGTAAAAAATAGTACCAGTAATGGATGGGTACCCTAATAATACTTACTCAGTAAAAACTGAGCCCATAATGACCACTGAAATCTAAATAACCACCAGAGTTTTATGGAGAATGTATCAACAAGATCATGCAGTCTCCTAAAGCCAGTCCACTTTCCTCAGTAGGAATACAAAGTTCTTTCCATCTCCTCCAATGTAATTTGTGTGCATGGTCTCTGGAGTCCCAAAGCAACCTAGCAAATATGCCATCTAACTTCTTCAAGATAGCATTGGGAGGCTTCATAATCTGAATGAGATAAAGAATAATAGAGGATAGCACTGATCGTATCAAAGTAATCCGTCCTCCAAATGATAGGAGTCTAAAGGCCCAGCCAGAGATTCTACTCTGGACTTTCTAGACTAAGTCATCATACAAGAAGATCTTCCTGGCTTTTTTAAATAAAGGAACACTAAGATAAGTGAAGGGCTACTGCTGATGACGAAACCCTGTCAAATGCTCTAGCCTATGTATCTGACTAGTAGGAAATCTCCTGGGTAAGATGATCCCACTCTTATCTCTGTTTACCAACTATCCAGAAGCCCCCTCATAGTGATCAATACACTGTAAAATTCGTCTGATAGACTGCTTCTGGCCATTGATGAAAATAATCATATCTTCTGCAAAAGACAAATGAGAAATGAGAGCGTCACCCTCATGTCTGTATGCCATCGAATGAATATGTTGATACTTCTGAGTGAATAGTCGTAAAAAATAATCTGCAGCAATAATAAACAACGATGAAGATGTAGGATCACCCTGTCTGAGCCCCCGAGACGATGAGAAAAAACCACGTAGCCTTCCATTAAGTAGGATTGATAATCGACACTCTGAAATACACATCCGTGTCCGATCAATCCAAAGAGTATGGAACCCAAAGCCCTCCAAAATAGATATAAAGAAGCCTCAATCCATGCGGTCATAAGCCTTAGCCATATCAAGCTTGAGGATAACATTACCCCCTTCCACTTTTCGTATAAAGTGTATGTAGTAACTCCTGTACAAGAAGGACATTATACCCAATGAGCCGTCCTGAGATGAATCCGCTCTGAGGATCTGAGATGATATGAGGTAGTAAAGTACTCAGTCGTGAATTCATCAGCTTCGTAATCAACTTATTAAACACTGTACATAAGCTGATAGGATAAAATTCTAACCACCTATAGGCATTGTCCTGCTTTGGAAGCAATACAATAGAAGTAGCTACAAAACCCCTAGGTAGGTGCCCTCCAGAAAAAAAGTCCAAAACTGCCTAAAATACATCCTCTGACACTATGTCCCAACAGACCTGAAAAAAATGAGATGAAAACACATTTGGTCCGACGACACTGTCTGGATCAATACTGAAAATTGCCTCTTGCACCTCAATCAAAGTAGGAGTCCGATTAAGTTGCAAATTGTCTTCATCGGACATCAATCTAGGTTTAATACCAGGTCGAACAGGGTCGACAGAATGAAGAGGAGCCGATAGGAGCTCCTGGAAAAAAGATACTGCTGAAGGCTGAATAGTCTTAGGAGACTCAAACACCTCACTCGAAACTGAAGTAATAGATCAGATCCTGGCTCGAATGTGTCGTCCCTGAACTATAGAATGAAAGTATCAGGTCTTATAATCACCCTCACAAGTCCAACGTGTCCCTGCCTTTTGTTTTCAAAAGGCCTCCTCAATGGATAAAGTACGGTTCAGGACTGCCTGAGCCTGATGCAAAATATCACGATGAGAAAGGGAATGATCTCTGTCATAGTCTAACTCTGCCTCGTCCATCCTACACTCTACATTCCTAACCTTCTGAAAAATATCATCAAATACATGTCGATTCCACCAACGAATGCCTTGTTTGAGCTTAAAAATCTTCTCCCACAGAGCAGCCATTTCTACAAGATGGGTAGGAAATGACCACTTCTGAGATACAAAGTCCAAAAAATCGTGATGCCTAGACCAAACATTGAGGAATTGAAAAAAACGAGTCCACAAATCATCGTTAGAAGACCACTGAATCAGAAGAGGTGAGTGATCAGAAGTGCTTCGGTTTAGATGACGAACCGAAAATCGAGAACAAAATGAGGCAACTAGTGAGTTAATCAAAACTCTATCCAGACGCTTCCAAATCCTCCCATTTGTCCACATGTACTGACTTCCAGAATATCCAAAATCTGTCAAACCATAATCCATAATCATATCTGTAAAGTCTAAACTGCCTATATCACGAGTATTCCTACAAATATGCTCACCATTGTAAGCGATCACACTAAAGTCTCCCCCAACTAGCCACGGCCCATCCACAAAAATAGATATCTGGTGAAGACCTACCCATAAATCCCTCCGTCCAACCGGCGAGCAAGAAGCATAGACTAGAGTAATAAACAACAGTCTGGCTAATCTAGGATCCTCAACTTTAATGTGAAGGAATTGGAGGTGATCAACAATCGAAGTAACAGTAGTCCCCAAATTTCAAAAACACCAAATTTTATCCGACTCATTCTGTAAGTCTACATCAAAAGAGAGAAATCATCAGATAAAATCAAAGTTCTTTGAAGTGGGTTGCTTAGAGGTCCTATTTCAAACATGAAGGTTAGCATACTGGACTTGGTTTTGACCCAGATAAGATTTGTATAATTTTATATGTATCTTTACCAATGCTAAGAAAAATGCTTGGTTGGGAACTTCATCCAATTATTTACCGGAATCACTCTTAAAAAATTAGTCAGAAGAAGAAGTAGAAACTTATTTAAAAAATTGGCATTTGTCGAGGGTTAAAAATAAAAAAAAATTATAATATAGATATGTTTGACTTAGAGTCAAGAAAAGTGATAAAAATGGTAGAACAAACTATTCATTCTAGTTAGAGATATGAAACCATTAGATTATTATATTCTAGTATTGTAAAATGGAAAGACAGGTACATATTTTTACACATAGGATTAGCGCAACTGTCCATTAAACCTTTAACTAAAGAAGGTCTTAATGAATGTTTATTGGTTGCCTTAAGAGATTGTAGGCACTCTCGAAATAAGTTTTAAGTAATGGTCCAGTTTATTTAAACTGTTGCCCTAATTTTTATGTTTCTTTAAGATATTCAAATATATTAGATGCTTTAAGTGAACACGTTGCTATAATTTAATGAGTGCTTTTAAAAATAATAAACACTTTAAGAACTAACTCTTAAGAGTCGGTAAAAATGGCTCAACTACAATGGTCGAAACAAATTCCAAATGATATAATTGGAGCCAAGAAGTACGTGATTAAAAGCCATTGACCTTAAAGGAAAATGTAAAGAAAAGAAAGAAGTTAATGTTGGAATTAATTGATATTATCGAGTTGAATCATTAAATATATTTAATAATGTGGCCCATTCTAATTAATTTTAGTTGAATTGAAAATTTCTCTAATAAAAACGTGTAATTGGTGAATTGGTACGATGAATGGACACATTCATTTATAATTGGCACATTCATTCAAGATTTAATTTGAACTATCAGATTATATAAAAATATGGAATAGTGCGATCTAAGGGCTTAGATTAAGTAGACTAAATTGTGCACCCATTCATGAAGAAGCATGCACCAATTTAAAGAGATACTTCACATTCTATAAATATATATGGACCCCTAAATTTATTTATTTTTACACTAAATCAATTCTGAATTATTGATTTATAAATTCTCATCCCTCTTCAAAATTAGATCTAAATAATTTTCGAGCAAATTTCTGTTCAAATTAGTTTCGTGAAACTTTTTAAAGTTTGCATTTTCAATTTCAATCAAGAAGAGTATCAATTCTTTGGATTGAACGACAAAGTTGGTATTGGGGAATACTGATTTTGGAAGGAGTGTTATATTTTGGAAGACAGCAGTCCATATATGATGTTGACACCTTTTTGTTGGAGATTTGTTTCGACATATTTCGCACCATTTCTACTTCTACTTTATTTTGTATTGGGCTAGTCGAATATAAAACTCTTAATGCAATAATAGAGTTATGACACTGCTGCTTACTATTTCGAAACATTTTGTGGGAGATATAATGCCCTTAAGAGAAGATAGTTAGATGGCAACTTATGAATCTAAGGTGTACATCCCTAACCCACTTTAGGTGGTATAAAGATACATTCATTACCTTTGTTTACCAAAGGGAAGATGCTGCAAGCAACTTTTGGAAGGAAAAATTTATTGCAGGATTACCCAAGCTCTTTAGTGAAAGAGTAAGAACCATAGTTCTCACCAAAGAAGAGACTAGTTCAATTATATTTGTTAATTACACTTGTCGAGCGTTTATTGCAGAATGCACAGCCGAAGGACTAGCACTATGCAATGATTTAAATCTTAAGCAACACTTAAAAAATCAAAGAGTTATCACCCGAAAAGAACTTAATTCGCCAGTTCTACGAAAAATTCGCCTGCCAAGTTGAAAAATCAAGAGAATCTCATAGGAGAAAAATTAAGAATGAAAAGAATTTTAAAAGGAGGAACAACAAACAATCAACTCCTAAAGGAAACTATTCTTATAGAAGAAGTACTCCAAAATGAAACAAAACCTCTCAAAAATTATATGCTGGAAGTGTAACAAATTAGGACATTATGCCTCTAAATGTGATCAGAAAAAGTGTAAGAACTTCAACTTGTAGACGATCTTAAGATGAAGATATCTCAAATTGAAGCTCTTGATATTTCCAGATTTCCGGTAGTCTGAAAGATCAAGTATGTATCGCTATAATAAAAAAATTCGATAAACGACTACTACTACTCATCTAACTCTTTTGAAGAAGAAAGTCAACCCGAGTGTTCATGTAAATGTGCTTCAATTGAAGCAATAATGAATATGAATGGGCTTCAGATTAATGTTATATCTGGAGATCAAAAATTCCTTATTGATATAGTTGATCACATCTCAGACCCAACAACAAAGAAGGATATATTAGAAAAAATATACTAAGGAAGAGAGAGTTCAAAATTCAACTCAACATACTCAAACATAATTCTTTACTATGAAAGAACTATTTGACAGAATTGAAACCCAAAGGGAAAACCCATAACAGTAGAAGAATTAAATAAAGAGATTAAAAATCTCAAAACAAAATTTTAGTTCCTACATGAAAAGATAATTCAAATGAAAACAAAAGATTTAAGAAATTTAAATAATAGAGTTCACCTATTGGAGACTGCATGGACAAGTAGTCAAATAACTTTCCCTGAAGAACTAGAAAAAACCGAAGACGAACATTTTTTATCTGCTATACAAAATGTTGTAATCCGGAGATGGTGGGTCGAAATTATCTTAGTATTGTTGGAAATTGGTTTAAATATGTCGAGAAATTAACTAAGTGTTAAAAATAACGAAAGTAACTCTGTGTCAACTTGGTCAAATATACAAGAACCGACCCAATCCGTTTAGGCAAATTTGTTTGCCACATCAACGCTTCGGGAGCAACACCTCCGGAACGGAGATCGACCTGCCCAGTCAGGTCGCGGGGTTCGACTTGCCCAGTCAGGTCGTGGGGGCCAAGGGAGCAGCGCCTCTCGTAGGGGCTCGGGGACAACGCTCCCAAAAAGAAAATTCAAATTTATCTGCATGTTTAAAGGGTATATTTGACATCTCAAAACCAATATCGAATGAATGAGAAATTATAAAAAAGGACAAAATCGGGTTAAAGTTCGACCATGCGATCGCAACTTGCTTAAATTTTTAGCAGAATGTATTTTGGTCCTTCCATGCGATCGCAGGAGGCAAAGTCTTGCGATCGTATGGTTAATCTGGATGAAGTCTTGTTCTATTTTTTGTACCTTGCGATCGCAGCTTGGTTAAACCATGCGATCGCATAGGTTTGCGTAAACAGATATGTCCTTTTGAAAGGTTGCACGATTTGGTTCATTCTTTTTCGTTTTCAACCGAATCTCCAACGTTAAAAATGGCTGTGGACGTCCATATTTTCAGAGATTTGATACAGAAACGATTTGCAAACATTAAGCACTCATACATTTCATCTTTTGAACCAATTTTTATTGCATTTAAGTTGCATAAAAATCTGGTTTTCCATTTCATTTCATCCGTTGGAGTACAAAGCCATCTTTGGCTCGCTGTACTTGAGTTTTTGAAATGCTACAAAACTCAAGCGAAAACGTTGTATCTTGGGAGTCATTTGCCAAAGACCGAAAGCACCTTTGTGGGGCAATATTGACTTAATTAAGGACAAAGAGTTCAACTCTTGCCTCGATTTATAGTCATCATTTCCATATTTTCGATTTCTGATTTCTACTGCTTTGGGTCATTTACACAAAATCCGCCAACAAGTATTAGATAAAACATTGCTTTAACTGATAGCGGAGTTGATATAAATTGTGTCAAAGAAGGCCTTATTCCTACGAAATACCTCTTGGTATAATAAAACGAAATTGATTCGTTCAAAATTTGTGTTAGTTCTTCAGTAGCATTGCATCCTCAGCAGTAAGGCTAGATCATAGTTAGTTTAAATATTTTTATTATTCGTTTTTATTATTCGTTAATTATAAATTTAAATTTTATTAATGATGAATTGAGTTTCTTTAGTTTAAGTTTTATTTTTTGTAAAAAAAATAGTATTTTTAAAAAATGTAGAGGTATTAGTATTTTTCCTTTAGAAAGTGCTTATTTAGCATCAAATTAGTCCTTTTTAAAAAGTGGTGGGTCGTTGTTTAGGATTTGTTGTTTCTTTGGAGTGAAGTGGTGTGGTGGTGGTGTTGAGGAAACACAATGTGGATTTGTTAATTTGTAATTTTGAAAATTTTTGAAAATGAGTTAAATGGTCATTTAGTGTAGTGATCGGAAAATTTTTCAATTTTCAAATTTCAAGAAAATATTTTATTTACTTTCAACATTGATACAAACTTCCTAGTACGTTTTTAAAATATTTCAGTCGCGTTAATTTGTGTAAGTGCTTGCATTATATTTGATTTTATGTTTATGGAATATTATTTTATCCCGAGTTCTGTCAAAATTTTTAGATCTAAAAGTTCTTATGTTGAGTTAAATTTTTGAACAACTTTTGGCCAACACATTTAATCTAAAAATCGAGAAATTTTACAATCTTTATTTCGATTCAAATTAATCCTAATTTTTAGTCCAAAAACCAACCCTTTAAAACCAATAAAAATTGGCAAAAAGTCTATCTTTAGCTTGATTTGTTTCCTTTCATTTGGCCCAAAAACCCAACACGTTTTCGGTCCAAAAAGAAGATGACCCGTGAGCAGCCCAATTCCCCACTTCCAGTCCCATTATTCCACTTCCAAAAGTCGGTCAAATTGCTCCCACAGCCACCCCAATTCTCCATTACCAACCCCTTTTTTTTTCCACTTCAAAACTCAGCTAACTGCACCCATGCATGTTCTCTAAAAGAAAACCACCCCAAACTGCCCTTTATCAGCCCCATTTCTCCCGAAGAAAACCAGCCCCTCAAGTCCCCATTATCAACCCTAATTTTCCACTCCAAATTCAACAAAATTGTCCCCCCATTTTTGGCCAGCAGTTCCTCAATTTATTTCATTTTCGGCCCCCAACAGTCTATTTTGCTTTAGCATTTTCCTCTTTTCCCCTCATCATTTTTAATCCCAAGAGTAGACAATTAACATCCATCTTTTATTTAATTTTTTTTGGGGTCCTTTTCAGTGCTCATTCTCGGCCCCAACAGCAAGAAAAATAACTTCCATTTCTCTTCATCATTTTTCCTTCCTTGTTTTAAAATTTCGGCCAACAAGAAATCCAAATTACTACATCCATTTTGTCCCAATAGAAATCGGACCCTCACTCTTCCTTTTTCCTTCAATTTTTCAGCTCTTTATACTCCACTTAATTTCCCACAAAGGTAGCCCTAGAAATCCCAAAAAAATATCTCCAAAATCTGTCCCTTCTTCCCTCTTTTTAGTCACTCAAACCACGCAACAACACACAAATTTTGAGAAACGAAAAGGCAAGCACGGAGTCATCATTTAAGAAAAAGAAACAACTATTTTAAACCATAAATCAACTCAACATAAATTGTTTTTTTTTTTTTTTGCAAAGTAGTTTCTTGCACTACCGAAATTAAGTTAATGGAGAAAATATAATGTAAATTGATTGACATGCTTAATGTCAAAGTCGAAACGTTATGATTGTGATTGAAGGTGATTACATATGTATGTTAGTGTTTGAAGGTAATCACTTTTAAGTTTCAAACGGCGCGGTTACCGAATGCGTTCTTATGTATATTTTAAATGTTTGACATGTCGCAATTTAATTTCATATATTTTTCTCATACGTCAGTATATATTTGTACTGAGTATTTTTTATGAAATACTCACCCCAATATGAACAAATTTTCAGATTGAAATGGTTGGCATTGGCACGATGGAGTAGGCTAGAGATCATGAAGTGGACTTATTGTATTTTATTTAAGTTTTGGCGTCGAGATGATCGAGTCGTTTATGATGTAAATACTACAATTAAATATTGGTTTTATTGTCTTTAACCATGTAAGGTACAAGACAAACCAAGATATTGATTTAGTTGTCGTTTAAAAGTTTAAAACAGAAATTGCCTTATTTTATTTCTAAAAATTTCGCTGTCCCTAATTTGAAAACTCATAATTGTGTATTTGGAATTTTTGAGTAAAATTAGTAGCTATGAATAGCCTTATATATATGTTGTCTAATATGATAAATTGGAATCACTTAAAAATTCCATCGTATGAATTTATTATGAATATTTTAGTGGGCTGCCGTAAGGCATTCGGGATAATTTTTCAAACAACTTTGGACATGTCTTTCACCAACTAAAAGTTGTAGCTAAGGTCTGAAATTTTCATATTTTAGTCTATAGTCCCAAGTATTTACAGTTCAAATCTTGTAATTTTTGGAGTACATTTGGGTAGTTAAATAATTTGTGACAACACCTATTATGGTATAGGTAAAAACCTTTAGAAGTTATTTTTTTTCAATAGTTTTATTTTTAAAATCATTCAAAGAAACAGAAAAACCTATTTCGAGTCGTCAAACATTATATTACTTAAAAATTATTTTAGTAACCCTAGAAAATTTGGGACCTTACATATGGTCAAATATTTTTAAAAATTGTCATAATTTAAAATAGATGGTAGAGAATGAACATTTTCTATAAAAACCTCAATATTGAAAATTCAAAACCATCTACCGAATGGCTGAAAGGAACACGAGCCCAAAACCACCCCTTTAGCCTGCCAATGCCTTTTCAAAAAGCATGACTTTGACATCAATATCAACTTTTATATATTAATTTCTAAAGAACCATGTGTGAAATCCATGAAAATATCCTTCTTTCCTTCCCCAACCCCCCAACCCCACTATATAAATAGCCCATTTGTTCTTGCTCTGTGTTCTGTCGGATTTGTGAATGGAAATCTTCACTGAACTTTGAATAAGTTCACAAGAATTCCTTCACTACTCAAAAACCCTAATCCAGTTTATGAATAATTCTATCAAGGTAGACAAGATTCAAGCCATGAAAAACTACAAGAAATCCCAGTTTCTTGACAACTTTATTCTCTACTCTCTCACTACTTTAATTTCTTGTTCATTTGTTTATTACTCTTTCTGGTTCCCCTCCATGAAAATCCTTTTTTCAGTTTCTATTCCGAATATTCCCTCCTTTTTCTTCACCGCCAAGTTTCTTTTCTTCCTTGGAAATGTCATCGTCGTCATCCTCATCGGAGAATATAAACAGACTGCAGGTTCGAAGTCATCTCCGGCAACAGAGATTTATAATGAGTACGTTGCTCGAAGCCGCCGGAGTAATTACAAGCCACGCTCCAGTTACACTCTTGTAAACAAGAAAAAGGAGGAGAAAATGGAAAATCTACATACTGAAGGTAAAACTTTTCATGCAGAAAAGAAAAAGGCAGTGAAAATGTGTGGGATCCCAACTGAGGATTTGAATGGAATAGTGGAATCTAAACGGGCAGGCTCAAGTTCATGTTCATCTCCGGCAAAAGGATGCCGGAGTTACATGGCGCCGGCACACTCCAGTTATACTCTTGCAAACAAGAAAGTAGGGGAGGATAAAATCTTACATGCAGAAAAGAAAAAAGAAGTGAAAATTTGCATTGGGATTGTGAAAAAGGAAAAAGGAGAGAAAGAAGAGGAAAATTATATCCCAACTGAGGAATTGAATCGAAGAGTGGAGGCTTATATTGCTAAAGTGAAAAAAAGGTTGGCGGCTGTGGTGTAGCGGTGATGGCGTGGAGGAGGAGGTGGTGTGGATGTGATGAATGTAGTGGGTTGAGGTGAGGTGAGGTAATGCGAGGCGAGGTGGGAGTGGGGTGCGGATAGGGTAGATGTGGAAGAAGATATTTTTTTTTTTTTTTTTTTGGCTAAGGGATTTTTTTTGCAATTTTTTTCTTAGTTTTGGTTTTTTATTCAACGAAGATGGAAAATTCGTCAAAATATATCATCGAGGACATGATTTGCAATTCAATAAAGGATTTGAAATGTCTGCTACTAGAAAAATGTTAAAAGTAGATTAGTAACAAAATGTAAAAGTTGGGAACGAAAAATGCAAATTTTTCTTTATAAAACAAAAATTAAAAAATTTCTATGGGTCAATGTACCCCCACGTGATCTCATGTAAATCCGCCCTTGTTCATGATGTAATACTTGTTTGAGAATGAAAAAATGAATAAAATCTTATTTCATTCATGCTTTCTCGATTTTTCTTATATCTTATATTTAAAATTTTCAAGAGACTTTAATTCGTGAACTTGATAAAAAAGTCATTAGAGAAAAGGGTTGACCAAAATTAAAATTACTCAATTGTAGTTGCCAAGATCGAGTTGGAGAGTAATTGGGATGGTATACTACTTCGCAGCGATCGAAGTGGGTGGACCTTTGACTAATTGAGCATATGGGAGTTGCAATAGTTGACCCAAACATATTCCTTCCTTAGCATAGGAGAGATTCAACTTCTACCCTATTAATTTTTTCCCCACACTCCACAATAACCAAAGAAGTCCATACGTGTACACTTGCCATTACCAATCTTGCCTTATAAAAAAACACCTTCTGGGAAAATTAGATCGTTAGTTCTACAAGTCTATTTCATCTTTATATTTATAACATCAGTCACTACAAGAAATTTTACTTTTAACAATGAATTTTTTTGTCGTAGAAAGTTATTTTAAGGTTGTTTTGTCGAAAAATGGTCGTCGAAAAACTTTACAAGACCAAAATGTTCGTTGTTAAAAGTGAAATTTCTTGTAGTGAGTGTTCAGTAATAAATATTCCTTCCTTAGCATAGAAGAGATTCAACTTCTACCCTATTAATTTTTTCCCCACACTCCACAATAACCAAAGAGGTCCATACGTGTACACTTGCCATTACCTATCTTACCTTATAAAAAAACACCTTCTGGGAAAATTGGATCGCTAGTTCTACAAGTCTATTTCATCTTTATATTTATAACATCAGCCTTCAGTAATAGATACTCTGTAAAATTCTGTATGAAGGGTAAAAATCATTAGAGTGTTATGCTAACGATTTTGTCTTGAAACTTTTGCCTTTCATAAAGTGAGTTTTGAATAGTTTATGTCAATTGGGAATGGTCGTACAACTATATATAAATATTAAGGACCATCTTGTACTTTTTTATAAATTGGGACTAACTTGCGAAATGAATTAGGAACCAATGATGTGTGTGATCTAGCAACTTAGGTAAAAAGAAGGGAAATTGATCAAATGAGGTCAAAAACGATTTTTGATATTGTTTTATATTTTATTTTTCACATTTTTTTATGAGTTTCAATAGTGGAAGGATGACTATTAGACCTTTTTCAAAATGGAAATTAAAAAGCTTGGCGAAAGAAAATATATGTGAACATCTATGGATTATACTTTAGTTACCATAGAATCAACCTTTCTTAATTATTCATGTGAGAAATTATTGTGATATTTTTTTATTTTCTTGATGAGTGTCGAGATTGCCACGTGAGTCCGATCGAGAGTGTGTATTTGAATTGAGAAATACTTTTTGGGTCCTTAATACGTATTTGATTCGATTCAAATGAGATCTCAACATGGATAAAGTGAATAAATAAATAAATTCTTTATTTTTTATGAAATTTTTGATCTAGATCAAGAAATAAAATAAAAAATATATTTCGACCAGAAGATAATGTTCTCAATCTAAGACGAGAATATTGATATTGGTTGAGAAAACATAATTTCTAGTCATCGGAAGCTATGTTGAAGGGGAAAGAAAGATGCTAGCTTCAATTTGTCATAAATTATTTCTTGATTTCGATTGAGATCTTAGACCCAAGTCAAGAAAATAAAAAAATTATATCTTAAACGGGTAGTGAAACTTTCGGTCTAGAGTCAAGAATATTGATCTCGATCAACAAAATATAATTTTTCTTTTAGTTGTCACAAGGTAATTCAAGAAAAATGAAGAGTGCAACATATTAAAATTTTGGGTTTCATTTTAAAAAATCAACCTTATTACAAAGAGTAACTCAACCCTTATATATTGATTAATATTTCTGTATATGACCGATATGAGATTTATTCCTTAATATGTTCCTGCAATATGGTGACTCGTTTGATCACACTAATCTTGAAATCTGAATACTTATTTGAGTTTAATGAACTCTAATATCATATTAAAACTTGGGGTTCCATCTTAAAATATCAATATTATTAAGAATAATGATACAAATTATTATATATTAATTAATATTTTAATATTTAACAAATATAAAATTTATCCCTTAATACAACAATCGTCTATGGTATTTTATGCTTTTAAATTTTCAATCTGGAATTCTTCTCCAATTTGAGTACCTAAACAAAGAAGAAGTTGGTCCATTGTGTCTTAGTTGCCCTCTCGGTCCTCTCCTTGTATACTAGTTTAGAGCATGTTCGGTAGAGTTTTTTTTTTCAAAAAATCTATTTTTTTGCTTACAATTTTTAACTTTTTAACCCTTTTTACACTATAAAATAAGTCAAAAAATCAAAAAATAACCAAAAAAACCTATTTTTTCCCCAAAAAAACTCTACCGAACAAAGCCTTAATTATTAGTTATATTCTTCCAGTTGCCCTCTCCTTGTAAAGAAATGAGCCTTCAAATAATTATATTTGTTTCTTGCATAAGCCCAAGCACCAAACTGCTACTGCTCCAGAAAGCAGCCTTTCGGAGATCTCAAGAGTCTCACCCTCGACATTTCCGAAGTCCTCTTAACACACACACCCCCCCCCCCCCCCCCCCTCCACCTCAGTTTGCCTTCATTTTTTATACACACAGATAGATACATATTCAATTAACTGAAATCACATTCTAAGAACTAGAGATTTGGGATTATGGCATCACTTTCTTCATCAACACATTGTTGTTCATCATCATCAGCTTATTCCAATTCTTCATCTGTTAGGTTTCATCATTATCATTATTTCAGCAACTTAGTGTTTTCTGCAATTTCTCCTAAAAAAATGGGCTCAAAAAAGATTTCTTTACAATCTAAGGGCAGCCAATATTCAAATGTCATTATCATGCAAGATGGTTAGTTATTTTTCCCCTTATTTATTGTGTTTGTAGAACTATTTCTTTGAGTTTTAATTCTTGTTTTATTGGTCAATTGATGTAAAATTTTATTGGTCGACTATTTGTGAACATTTTTTTTATTCTGTTTTTAATTTTGGGTTTATGAATCTTGTCTGTTGATTTCTTATTTTGTGAATTACAAAAAGTTCTGGAGGAGAGATATCTGTTTTCTGTGTAAATTCAATTGTTTGAGAATTGGAAATCAGAAAAAGATTGATTTTTTTCCAATCCAATCCTAACATTTGGCTAATATCAGCAAAAATAAAAATAAAAAAAATCACAGAATCCTCTGAACTGCAGTGTGTTATTCTTTCCTCAATTTTACCCTAAAAAAGTAGAGAGTTCTTAGACTTGACGTCGCTTCTTATTGTTTATTGCATTTAGCTCAGTGATTATGTATGTTGCATCATGTATGTTGCATTTATTCTTGAAATTAGTTTTTACATTAATATCATAGTATCTGTAAATTGTTATGTATACAAGTTGTGTTAGCTAAACGAAGAATATTTTAGGTGTTGCCACCACAGTGGAAAATGAGGCTCCTATAAAAAAATTGAAAGACGGATTGTTGTCCACTTCCCCTCCAGAGGAACATAAAGAGCCAATTGGATTTGATGTGAACAATGATAAATCCACTGTCAGTATTACAGTTGTTGGGGCCTCCGGGGACCTTGCCAAGAAGAAGATATTTCCTGCACTTTTTGCACTTTATTATGAGGGTTGCCTACCTGAGGTCTGCTTTCACATTTATCATGTTTTTCTTGAGTTTCGATGTGCAAATTGCAAAGTGAAGAATTTGACTATGAAAGTGTTTCCTGATGTTCTGATATGGATCTTGACTGAAAACTTTATTGGCTTATTTGGTCACAGCATTTCACTATCTTCGGCTATGCCCGTAGTAAGATGACTGATGCTGATCTAAGAAACATGGTTAGCAAGACTCTTACTTGCAGAATTGACAAAAGGTGACTGCTGATTTGCATTCTGCTAGAGATTTATTCAGTCATTGCATGCCCTTATTGCCCTCTCTTTCTAATATGTGTGTGTGTGTGCGTGTGTGTTTTTTTACATTGATTGAGCTTGTTTGTACTGAATTGATTAGAACGGTTTTCATTTTGTTATTAGGGAAAACTGTGGTGAGAAGATGGAACAGTTCCTAGAAAGATGTTTCTACCACGCTGGTCAATATGATTCCAAGGACAATTTTGTGGAACTTGATAAGAAATTGAAGGAACATGAGGTAAAAATGAAGACATTATCATGTATATTGATTATGAGGTTTGTCCAACTTTTTAATGTCTTGTACTTGACTACCTTTAGAGTCGAACTTCAAAGTGAGTTCTGGCAAAAAATTTATGCTTTGTGCATCATGCATGTGGAAGATTATATTTTCTTATTTTATATCAGAAAAATTTGGTATATTTTTTTTAAACTTACACCAATATAAACTATGAAAAATTTAGGAGAAGATTATCTGTTCTTATTATCTATGCGAAATACAGATCTCAGATTTATCTGGATTTTAAAGCTGGCAAACTTTATGTATTTCTTGAGCATATATTTGTTGGCATTGCTAGTATAGAAATTTTTAGGATAACTATATGATTACTCAAGTTGATGCAAATTCTGACGAGACGGAACCTAGTCTTGGGAACTAAAAAACATGATATTAATAGTTAGCAATCTTCTAATTCTTTGTGTCTTCCCTAGTTTTAACACTGATTGGCTTTTGTGTAGGCTGGAAGAGTTTCCAATCGACTTTTCTACTTATCGATCCCACCAAACATTTTCATAGATGCTGTAAGATCTGCGAGTGTCTCCGCATCTGCTGCTAATGGCTGGACAAGGGTCATTGTAGAGAAACCTTTTGGTCGGGATTCTGAATCCTCAGCTGCTTTAACTAAAGCTCTCAAGCAATACTTAGAGGAAGATCAAATTTTCAGGTGAAGGATTTCTTTCTTTCTTTCTATTCATCGTGATTAGTTGCTTTGAGCAGTTCATCAGTGAGGGGTTGGAATGGTATTTGATTGAGAATTTTTCTTCTCTGTTTTCCTCCTTTTACAGGATAGATCACTATCTTGGGAAGGAGCTAGTAGAGAATCTTTCTGTTCTTCGTTTCTCAAACCTTATATTTGAACCCTTGTGGTCAAGACAGTATATAAGGAATGTGCAATTCATTTTCTCTGAAGACTTCGGCACCGAAGGAAGGGGAGGGTAAGACGTCAATTAGATATTTTATAAGTTTAATTGTGCCTTTGGAACTCACGCGTACATAGCTTTTCCTGTGTTGCACCAGTTACTTTGACAATTATGGGATAATAAGAGACATAATGCAAAATCATCTTCTTCAAATACTGGCCCTCTTTGCCATGGAAACACCCGTCAGTTTGGATGCAGAAGATATTAGAAACGAAAAGGTTTTTCCTCCTTCAGTCATCTATATGTTTATTTCTAAGCTCTATAGTCTATTAACTAATCTTGGACGCATTACAGGTTAAAGTTTTGCGTTCCATGAGGACTTTATCTGTGGATGACGTGATCATTGGACAGTATAAGAGTCACACCAATGGAGGCACTACCTACCCGGCATATACAGACGACAAAACTGTACCAAAAGACAGCCTCACTCCAACTTTTGCTGCAGCTGCACTTTTCATAGATAATGCAAGATGGGACGGAGTGCCTTTTCTAATGAAAGCTGGGAAAGCTTTAGACGATAGGAGGTGAGCAAAATCCGAATTATACAAATTGCCACTCACTTCCATCATCTTTCTTAAAAGCATGTTTAGCTGTGCTTAAAAGTAAGTCAAACTTATTTTTAAGTTACCTTGCCAAACATGATTTTCAAAGTAACATCTTTTACTAACAAAACTTACTTTATGGAAAAGTAACTTTTAAGCACAGCCAAACGTGCAATTCAAATTTGTCAATTTTGTCCTTAAACTTTGCCTCTTACCCTTCTCAGGACTGAGATAAGAGTGCAGTTTAGACATGTTCCTGGTAATGTATACAATAGGAACTTTGGGACTGATCTTGACCGGGCAACAAATGAGCTTGTTATACGTGTTCAGCCTGATGAAGCTATTTATTTGAAGATCAACAACAAAGTTCCTGGGCTGGGAATGAGATTGGACCGAAGTAATCTTAATCTTCTATACAAAGCCAGGTATTGATTAGAATATTCAATTTTATGTCTTTAGAACTTTCACTCGTTACTGTGATTTATCATGGCTGTTAATAGTGATCCAAATTCAGTGAATTGCTTTGGTCAGCATCTATTTACCTATTTTCATAATTATATCCATTTTCGGGTAAATCAAGTACTGAGAGTTTCATACTTTTTTCAACATATGGATTCACGTGTCATAGAAGTACTGAAAACATTTTCAAATACCTTATCTAAACATGCTATTGAGCTCTAATTCCCAAGATTACTCCCAAGTGGCTCACAATGATCCCTTTTCTTTTTTTCGAAATCCGTATGTTTTGTGGTTCACGGGGTGGTAAAAACTCTGTATCATATGCATTTGTTTGCAACTATCTCTAAAGAATCATCTATCTGTTGAGAAGATTAGATGTAAAACAATGTATTAAGCTTTCATACTGCTGATATATATATATATATATATAGTCACAATAAGCTTATGTATTTTTCTTCACATTGAGTTTATTGATGCTGTTTTAAACTTGTTGATACAAGCCTGTTGAAAATTTCCTACAAATTGTAGTGTCGCCAATGGCTGCATTTTATGTGAATCATTTCTAGAGATGCCGGCTATTCTACCAGAAAACCATTGATGTACTGTTTATGAAGAATTTCGAGGATAATAAAATCCGTTAATTGCGAAATTCTTATAAATTTGGCCAAAATCTTTGGTTAACTGTAATTTATTCTTTCAATCCTTTTTAGATACTCCAAGGAGATCCCTGATGCTTATGAGAGACTTCTTCTGGATGCCATTGAAGGTGAAAGGAGACTTTTCATCCGAAGTGATGAATTGAATGCGGCGTGGGCACTATTCACACCCCTTTTGAAAGAGCTCGAACTCAAGAGATTAATTCCAGAGTATTATCCTTATGGAAGTCGAGGTCCGGTTGGAGCCCATTACCTTGCAGCCAGGTACAATGTTAAGTGGGGTGATCTTGGAATCGAGTAAGGAGTTCTTCGTTTAGATTTCTCAGATAGTCAACAAATAATTAATGGAAAAATGGGGGTCTCCCTGCTTTTCTTTTTGTTTGCTAATTTATCGTCCACATCATGATCTCTTGTATGGTTTTTATTGGTTGCTGTTTTAGCTAGAACTTTAGAAGCAATTGAAACTAGTTTTTACTAGTTTGATCATATGTTATTTGTTTAGAAAATGGATCCTGAATTCGTCTACATATTTATGCACAAAACTTTCCTGATTATAAGCAGCTTCTTTTTTTGGGGATGCTTTCTTCGTGTGAACATTTCAAGTTCAATCTGATTTCTAATAAATTTGAAATTGGTTAAACTAATCATGGAAATTGATCTAACCCCCACGGTGGGGAGCTCTTATAACTCCCTCTGGACTAAAGCGTGTAATGAAGCACGCAGTATGCCGAACATGATCTAAACTATTAGGCACTAGGGATGACAAAATATTTTGTTCCCAACCTGGCTCGTCTTGTCTCGCCCTCATCCCCACTCCGTTAGGTAATCGAGGTGGGGGTGACGATCTCTTCTTTGAACTCTTTGAACATGTTTCAAATCTTTTTATTTTATTTTATTTTATTTTTATGTTTTAAAATTTAAATTGTATTTAAAAGTATAACAAATAATTAATTAATTAAACAAAACAATAACAATAAATAAGAATATTTTAATTTCCGACATGGCAAAGGATAGGATGGTAAATGCGCCTTGCCAAGTTGCCATCCATATTAGGCACGTGGCCCATGGCCCATGGTTGTTCGTTTTCTTGTTTTGGGGCTTCTCTTGCATGATGATCGATGGGCATCTCATAAGTAATTGGATTGAGGCCTATGGTTGTTGGTTTTCTTATGTGTGGGCCTTCCCTTGCATGATGATCAATAGGGCTTTCCTAAGTAATTATTTGTGGGCCTTTCCTTGAATTATGATCCATGAGCCTCTTCTAAGTAGTTGGATCTGTCGATGAAAAGTCTAAATTTAGATATAAGAATGTTAATTAATGATCACCTAAAATGCTACTCACTAATGCCTGATTCAAAATAATAAAAATAAAATAAAATGTATATTTTCAAAAAACTACGTATATCATCATCAAGAAAATGTGTACGTAGTTTAAAATGAAGAAATTTCTCAACCTCAAGTATGCACGACTCAATTTCATGTGTTCAATTGAAGATATATTCACGATTCAAGACACTAATAAATCCTAGTGAGATTTTACTTCGGGTAGATCTTATAGAATGTGTGAATAAAAATAATGACTTCCAAACACCCACCCACGTGGCCACCGTGCCCAGACTTTATATGAGATCTAAGAGGTGGCTGCCTAGTACCCAAAATATTTGGGGGCTTCTAGATCTAAAAAATTGTGTTAATATATATTTGTTTATTTGAAAGAATTAGCTAAAGCAATCCAAACCCACATTTAATTAAAAAAGCCAGCCTAATTAAAATCTCGTCTTCTCTAAATTAGAAAGTTGAAACGTATAATCTCGACTCGATTTCAAAGTTCAAATCACCCATCTCCCTCTCAAGTCCGGCAAAAATCCACTCCGCAGTCTATGTTAAGTCGTCATAGTTGTTTTATTGCATTTTCTACGAGAGTTGTAAGCGATACTTCTCTTTTAACTATTTTAGATAATTTATATGTTTCACGAGTTAAACTTTTATATTTTTTTGGTAATGATTGAACTAATTGAATTGATTAAAATGAAGTTGATGTTGTCATTTTTTGTCGACATCAAATTTTGCATCACTAAATTTTGTTCCTCGTATATGTCTATATGTTGATAATCTTCTTCCATAATGGGTTGTGATAAAAAGGAAATTATGAAATTTCTTTATTGTTGAATATTACATTTTGTTTGTCGTTTTATTATTGAATTTTGAGTTATAGATTTATTTTTAAAAAATTCTTACAAAAAAAAGAATTTGAACACACACTACGATTTAAATGTTCATTTTTTAAAATTCAACTCAAGTCTGAAAAACATAAAGTCTGGCCCTTGTGGCCACCATGTGCAGCCGATTCAGTCATTACAAGTGGCAATAAAATTTTGTCTCTCAAAGGTGAGTGAGGTTGTGTGCTGTTCTTCTTTATGAACCCTCATCCAATGCTTTTTTTTTTTCTTTATCTGTCATATACTATATATTTATCAGTTTGACTAACACCAACATGAAGCATTTTGCCTGTTCACCACTATACATATATATATATATATATATATATATATATATATATATATATATATATATATAATCTATATAGTTAGGATTGACCCACAATTAGAATATTCTATTCTAATTGGCCCAAAAGGGTCCCATTTAACTTTATCCACTTTCCCCCTAACCCTTCTTTGGCCATTTTAGGATCAATTATTGTGGAAATATCTCATATTGCTAAATAAAACGTGTGTTAGAAAAGTCTCGTTTTAATTGATTGATAGTTTGGCATGTCCATTTTATTCCATTGTGTTAGAAACGTGGCCATTTTAAAAGCAACTACGACTACTATCAAAATTATATTCACCACTTCATAAAATAAATTTATTGAAACAAACACGTGGACTCCAATTAATTGTGACACCGATATTCCGTGATGGTCAACTTTCAACATGGAGATTGTGTAGATTTTGAGACTTTATAATCTTCCAATTGAACTAATATAGAAGGAAGAGTAGAGGGGGAATTGAACTATTCTTTTTAATAAGTTAATTTTTTGGAACAGAATTTCAAATCTCAACAAATATGTTAAGTAGAACTTCTCATAAATGGATAGAAGTGATGAAAGTCGACTTTTTTTTTTTCGTACTTCAATACTAAAAAGAGAATTTAAGTAGGCGACACGAGAACACGTCAAGAGTATTTGACTCTCACTAATTAACAATGTTTTTAGAAAACGTAAAACATGACTAGGCGTAGGAGATGAGTTTCAAGCTTTTCAAACTTAGACGAAAGCAAGATAAAGACAAGACGAGGACGAGGTGTGAAGCGTTACTCGGCGTAGAGGCCGCGCTTCTACCTAAACAAAGGTTAAATAAATTTTTTAGAATAGTACTAATTAATAGTATTTGAAATGACTTAAAAGTAAAAACCATAAAATAATTTAAAATACCTTCCAAATTTGGAAGATCATGAACCCTTAATTGGAGTAGGATAATATTTTAAACCCACCTGACCCACACAGTCTATTTATTATGTAGATTCCATACATTGAAGCGTGGGCAAGTGGGGAATCTCCACGTCCTATTAAGAAGTCAAAAATCTTAATTAATTTCCATGCAAAAACAAATCATATAGATTTGCATATCCAACCATCATTTGGGATAAAGGCAATAGACAATTTATATCTAGCCACTTTACACCCAAAAATGCAATATGCCCTGCCCAACTTGTATGGGTCAAATAGTACACGTTCTATCGATCTTCAAATCGTATTAAATATGGCAAAGATATAATTTAAATAAATAAAAAATAAAGTTATATTAAATTTTTAAATTTGGTTCAAACAATACGCGTCTTCATATAATCTGTAAGATAGTTAAAGTCATCTTGACTATCATCTATGATATTATCATATGACAATAACTGTTAATGCGTTTGAGTTAGAATCAGAGGATCAATATTATAGGACAAAGAGTCTTGAGGAAAGAGTCCTAATCATTGTTTATACGATTCTTGAACTAGATTATATTTATAGAACAAATGGTACTTGTAGTTCTTATTCTTTGGGCCAGTTTTTCTCGGGCTTCTTTTTTGGAGTACGCCCAGAGGTGTTGACCCTAGCATGAACAAAAAAAAAAACAACTTATAAATATTTACTAGTATATCACACGTGCGATGCACGACACTTATTTTTTATGATAGTGAATATATTGTTTATTTATTACATTCAAATAAAAAAGTATTATATAAATAATATTTGATTACTCATTAATATTGAAAAAATTAAACAACATAGCTAATACAGATTTTCAAACGCCTCTTTGAAAACCACGCTTGTAGTCGAATTGGTTGGCACTCTATCCCTATCACAAATCAACATCTTCAATCTCGTACGATTTGCAACTCTAGACAATACAACATAAAATTATTCATAACTAAAAATCGGTTTTTTCAGATATAATCTCACGCGGGAGAAATATTGTCCCTGACTCTTATTGATAGTCGTAGCGTATGAGACAATTAATTAATTTTTGGCGCGGCTCAATAAATAATCTACTAATTTGTATATTATAATTTGAAAATTGATTTTCTAAATTGTAAAGATGTAGATTGCATTAATGATATTATGCAAATTTATTATTTTTTTATTTTTAGACAATTAGTAATATTTACATATTCTAAATCTTATATTGATTAATTAACGTAGCTTTCAAATTTGTTATTACTAATATTTGAAGTGGATTTATCTTGTTCCGGAATATGTGTATTTTTTAATTGAAAATATCAATTCATAATTTTATTCATTTTTACCGAGTATCATAGTAAATTCAAAAATATTGAAAAGCTAAACCGACGGTACTATTTACACTGTATTGGAATACTGATAATTAATTAACTAAAGTTATACAATTACTTAACAAATGAATCGTAAGGAATCTCATCCAAGCTCATCATGAAGTTGGATAATTAATTAAAATTTTTAATATTATAAAATATTAAAATTCTGTCATTTCATTTAATTATAGTTTTTTGCTGACTCTGCGTAAATATAAATAATAATAATATTATTGTTATAAAATTTAATATAAATACTTTAATATTATTTAATATATAATATAAATAATATAATATTAAATTTTATTGAATAATTTTCTATTATAACTTGAAAAATAATATTCAGGTATGCATAGATAAATTTTTTTAATAATCGACACAACTATTATTAGATGAGTTGATTTTTCAGTTACAATAATAATAATAATGTAAATCTTATTATTTGTTTAAATCAAATGAATGTGTTTCTCTATCTCTATTTAATATCAGATTGTGTATATATATATATATTTTATAAATCGCAACTAATTTTAAATGTTTCTTAGTTAACGTGGAAAAAAAACAAAATTTAAATAACCCACTATTTGAATATTATAATTTGAAAATTGATTTTCTAAGTTGTAAAGATGCATATTGCGTGAATGATATTCTGCAAATTTATAGTTTTTCTATTTGTAGACAATTAGTAATATTTACATACTCTAAATTTTATATTGATTAATTAATGTAGCATTTAAATTTGTTATTACTAATAATTAAAATGAATTTATCTTGTTTTGGAAGATGTGTATTTTTTAATTGAAAATGTCAATTCATAATTTTATTCATTTTTATCGAGTATTATAGAAAATTCAAAATATTGATAAGCTGAACCGACAGTACTATTTACACTGTATTGGAATAATGATAATTAATTAACTGAAGTTGGGCAATTACTTAACAAACGAATAATTAGAAATTTTATCCGAGCTGCACATTAAATTAGATTATTAATTACCTGATATTAAGAAATTAATTAAATTAAATATATTATTATTATTATTATTATTATTATTCTGTAATATGTGGGAGACGTTTTAGGTGGAAAAATGTGTTGACTTGTACTGATGAATATTCTTATATATATATATATATATATATATATATATATATATATATATATATTAAGATTAAGATTCTATTTCTAGGAGCCCCATCATGAATTGACCCTAGTATGAACATGAAAAATTACCTAAAAAGTATTTATTCTATTTATCTTTCTTTCTAAGCTAGCGAGGAATTATTAATAAAAGTTAATCACCTAGTCAAAAACTCTGGACAGGAGGATCACTACTCTCGAACCCCTCCCAGGAGATATGGGCTTCGTTTGTTGAGAGCATGAAACTTAGCAGAGAATGATCTCCATCTCAAAGATATAATTTAAATAAATTAAAAATGAATTTAAATTAAAAAAAAAATTTCTTCAAAAAAATCCTATTATGATAGCTCCACGAACTATCTAGTTGAAAGGACCCTCTTTGCAGTGCATCCTTCCTAATTATATATGAAAGGACGTGTTAAAGATATAATTTAAATAATTAAATATGTCCCTTTTCTACACTTTATTCTTATCAACGAAATATAGAGTCAAACACAAATAGAAATGAAATTGAAAGAGTAAAAATGTAAAAAATAAAGAAAATTAAACTTGATCTTTTATGTATATTTTTAGCTCGTGTCAATGTTGCGTGTGCACCCCACTTATTTCACAATCCAAAATATTGTGTTATTTTTGTGGGTTGCACATTCTAGAACCTCTTTGGAACTATTAGGAAGAATGGGGTGAGACGTGGATGCAATTCAGTAGGCTCCAAGTGGTGTATATATTGCCATTTGCCACATAATGCCACACAAAATCTCGGGAGATTTTGCATCCTAAAATTAAACAAGATAATAAATAAATATTGTACAATTAAAAACAAAAATAGAGCTATGTGACGTGCTTTATTCTCTAACGCTTTAAAAGGCTAACAACATTAAAAAAGAACAAAGTCATGTTTCTTAATTATATTTAACCCGATCGACTTAAATACATATTTACTCAATTTTTAGGTGTATCTCAGAAAAAATAAGAGTGAAATAAATACAAATTTTTCTCAAGAAAATAGAAAATGGAAAATGGAAAATGTATGGTGATACAAAATGATGGGAGCATGATGACCCATAAAAAAATTTGATCCAATTGAGGAACAAATTGGAGTTTACGATGAAGGGATTCCATTGTGAATCCTGCTAGATTTGGAAACATAAATCATAATCAATCATTGTTGACAATTATTAAAAAAAAAAAAAAAAAAGTGGGCTTCCATTTAGAAGCCAATATTTTTAAATTAGTTGAAGTACTAACCATATTATATTAGTATCATTATTGAAGTAGAATTTAGTGACGTTCTAACTTAGTGCAAGAAGTGTTTTAGTGGACGAACGTCCACTCTTGAAACATACATACTATAATGTACTGTTCTAAAAAATCCGCCTAAGTCTCGTCTAGGCTCCGTCTAAGTTTAAAGTTCGACCTCCACGCCTGGCCACGCATCACACATCGCCATCGCCTTGCCTTTATCTCGCTCTTGCCTAAAACTCGTCTAAATCTGAAAAGCTTGAAATTCAACTTGTACGCCTAGCCGCACTTTACGCTTTTTAGAACATTGCTATAATGTGAGCTGACATCGAAGTTTCAACATTTCGTGTCGATGTAAATCTTTAAAAAAAAAAAACATTAGTAAAAAGAATTTTTTGCCGATTCCAAACAATAAAAAAGAAAAATAATCATAATCTAATGCAAAATCGAAATACTCGTGTGACAGAATGAAAAGACATTTGCATTGTGGGTGGTCCTTAATTAGGTTAGATGTAATTAGTGGCTCTCAACCAATAAAACTTGTCATTAGGGTAATTAATGGCTCTCAATGAAGATCTATTTCTAGGGTACCCATACCCCACACCCGTGAGAGGTATAAAGTCAAGCTCTTCAAGTGGATCCTCAATTAAATAATTAATTTTTTAACCCATTTTAGAACTAGTCTGTTGGACAAATCATGTTTTCCATATTCTTCATTATTTTACTAAATAAATATTTAATTAGACTGGTTTTTAATAGAAACCTTATGATGTTCACATATTGTTAATGTTTTAAAATTTTGTTTAGGTATTGATTTGGAAAAAGTGAAGAGTCAAATGATCAAAAGGTAAACTGGTGAAAAAAATTAAATAAATAAATAAAAACAAAATTTTGTAAGGCGATGAAACGATTAATTTTGGAGTGAATTAGTCGGTTCTCAAATTCTTTTACTGGATTCTATATTGAATTTTGCATATAACATATCATATTTCGAACCGATTTCTTATTTTTAGTCAAAATAACAAGGGCATATAGGGATTCTTATAACGTTGCATACTATATGAAGGCTAACTTTCCAAGTCTTGGTTTAAATATAACTCAACCCATATGAATCAAATTCAAACTTTAATTAGTTTCTCTTATTTGTACACGTCTACTTGATTGAATTACGATTGAATTACGCAATTTATTCAATTCAAGTATGAGTTTAAGTTGAGCCATCTACGATCAAGAGGGTACAACCGTCATTTGATTCGAGAGAAAACATATGATTAGTCGATCAATCTAAAAACACATATCCATCTAAAAAGAGTTTGTTTGGGAGTTTTGTTTTTTTTCACCGATTTTAGATGGTACTATTTATGAGATGTTAGGGAAATCGATGCTTGTTAGATTTTGGGGTATAATTCTCAATCCCCTAAATTAGTGATTTTTGATCATTTTTCAATTTTACCATCTTTAAATAATTATTTCTAAATCTACCATAAACCTAAAATACTTACTCCATTCTCCATCTTCTCTCCAAACACACATTTTGCCTCTTTTCTCCAAACAATAATTTTTTTTATGCAATTGAATTATTTTTGAAATTTTTTGCAGCCGAATATATATTTACATTTTAATTTTTAGATTCTTCATATTGTTTACACATACTTACATTTTTTTAATAAATGGTTATATATAATTTTATTCTTTAAAAAACTTTCAGAATCGCTGAATAATAAATTCACAAGTATGAATTTGACTGTTTTAAAAACCGCTACTAAAATTACTCAAAATCGAACCCCTCGTAAACATCCAAAACTATCACTTTAAAAAACCCTCATAAATTGGTACTATAAAACTCCATCATAAATTGGTACTATAAAACTCCATAGCAAGCCCTAAAACTCCAAAGCAAGCCCTAAGAGTGTGTTTGGGAGAGCTTTTGCAAAGCTCAAAATTACTTTGTAAAGGGGCAAAGGCTATTTTACTTAAAATAATGGATGTTTAGAGCTTTTCTAAAAAGCTTTACATTCAACTTATACGATAAATTGAAATATATATTTAATGAAAATTATGATTATTAATTTATTAAAAGACCATTAATATCCAAATTATCTTATATAGAGATAGCAAATGGGTCGATTGACCCGGCCCAGAATGAGACGAGCCACACAAGATACTAGGACGGGATGGCATGGCATGGCCTAGTTTTACACAGACTAGGAATTTAATGGGCCAGCCCAATTTTATACCATCGGACTAGCCTGATTTAGTTTTTTTTTTTCATATATTTTCAAAACAATTTTAAAAAATCATATTCTTCTCCCACAAAACCGCCCAACCACCCCCACAGTCACTAAATCAAAGGGGAGAGGAAAGATGTGCTCAAAACCAAGGGAAAAAATCTCTCCAATTCTCACAAATTTTCGTGGAGGTAGAGACTTGGGTCAAGATTTTTATCGGGCCAATCTGACGTTAGCTCGATTGGCCCAGTGAACTAATCGTATTGGGCCAAATAGGCCTTGTTTTTTATTGGGCCGACCGTCCAAAATCTGAATTATCAAGACTAGCCCGTATGGACATGTCCATGTCCATTTTCCACCTTTAATCCTACACATTAATATAGCAATATCGATGAAATGTTGCATTAATTTATAAAATTTTAAAAAAATAATAATTGAAAGGTTTATAACATGTTTATTTCAATTTATATTATTATTTATTATTTTAAGTATGAAATGTTATATATAAATCGTGGTAAAATGTATTATAAAATAAATAATATGATTGGCACAAAAATAATAATGACACGCTAATTTAATGAAAATTAATTTTAATATATTCTGGATGGAAATATATATTATTTATAATATAAGGTAATTATATTTGCTCCACGTTTATTATTAGCTATGCTATATTTTAATTATAATAAATGTTTCTAATTATTCCTCAGTTTTGTATTTATGTCCCTCAACTATTTTTTATCACATTCTTATTATCAACATATTAATTTGTAGATCTTATCTTTGTTTTTTATGATAGTTTTGGTCTAAAAAGTTAATTAGGAGGAGTAAAAAATTTTTTTGCCTCTCGTATTTTTTAATAAACAAAATAAATAACAAATACAAAAATTTGACAAAATGTATATCCCTCATTTCAATACACATTAGCATAATATTTAGACAAAAATTGTCATAAGAGACAAGATGTGTAAATTAATTGAAAGTTAATGATAAAATTGCGATAAAAAAATGTTAGAAACATAAGTGTCAAAATGTCAAAGTTTGATATAATTAAAATTTGGTATAGATAATAAAAATTGTAGTGTGAATATATTTATCCATAAAAAGAGACCGTTCAGCTTATTAATGAATTTGACAAATAATCACGACATTTGATTTATACTAATCTAACAGTCATTTTAAAATTCTTATACCCATATCCAAACATATCCCAATAAAAATTTAATACATCTAGATCGTTAAATTAGCTTTAATCAATGGTCATATTTATTTGTTAAATATATTTGTAAGAGAAACTGTCTTCAATCAATTATTATATTTTAGTGAAATAAATATACAGTCAAATATCAATTTAATATTCACAGTACTTTTTGAACAGATTTTACAAAAAAAATATTTTTGATGAAAATCTACTAATAAAAACTCCAATCACAACACAATTATATCAAACAGACCCTAAATCAAGTAAACTCAACCCGATTTTCACTAAAATATTGTGGGGGTCTGTCGTGTGGGTCTGTTATGTGAGTTGGCATGTTGGTTATCTTTTTTATGTCTCTGCCACTCGTACACATCTCTTAATTTACAATCCACAAGTGAAGAACTTCGCCTTGAAAACTTTCTTCTTATCAGAAGTAAACTCAACCCGTCTAACACTTCTAACTATAATCACATAATAGCAAAATATTTACCCTCAAATGATGAAAAAAAATAAAAAATAATGGAGCAGCCATGGAGATAAACAAAGATAACAAACCCTAGAGAGAGAAAGAGAGGAGAGACCAAGTGGTGTGGAATGATGGGGTCCACATGACCAGCGACAAGCCCGTGTTAGCAAGGCCTCATGACTCGTGTGAACTCTCTCTCTCTCTCTCTCTATATCTCCCTGTTTCTCACTCTACATCTCTATGTTTCTCTCTCTACAACTCATTTTCTATCCTATGTGTAATGTAATGTGCTAACTAATGTTAACGAGTCCCTCCAAAAACTCTTGGTACAGCTTAAGAGCCACTGTCTATTTTAACCAACGCACCGCAAGAATTCAGACCCTTTTTCTCCTACCTCAGAATCCAAACCCAGATTCTAGCTACACACTTTCAGATTGCACAAGAAAATTTCTTAAATATAAACCGTGGCATAATAAATAACAGAGCATTTTGGGTCTGTTTTTGTGTCTAATTTTTGAAAATGGATTACTGGTCATCATCTGTTAGCGTTGATGATGAATTTGAGAAGCTTGTTCTTAGAATGAACCCACCAAGGTATATGATTCTTTGTTTCTTGTTTATGCTAAATTTGTGAACAAAGTTTGATTTCTGTAACTGGTTAATTCTGTTTCTCTTTTTTGAGATTGTAACTTTTATGACTGAAAATAGTAAAACTTGAAGAATCTGACAAGAAGGAGTGGTTGTTGAATTTTACTTTTGATGTGGGATTTCTGTAGGGTAACTGTTGATAATGCATCAAACAAGAAAGCAACTTTGATCAAGGTACTTGAATTTTGTTTCTTGGTTGATTGATATGATTTTTAAATTTGGTTGAATCAAGAAAATTCTTATATTTGGGGAAATATTTGGTATGATAATATGTTTTTTGTGTAATTTTTCAGGTAGATAGTGCAAATAAGAGAGGAAGTTTATTGGAGGTGGTTCAGGTTCTCACTGATCTGAACTTGATAATCAGAAGGGCTTACATTTCTTCAGATGGGGAATGGTTTATGGATGGTAATCATTTTTTTTCTTAAAATTTATTTATAATCTATTTTGACTCTAATTCTTTGGTGGTTGATTTTTCCCCTGTTTTTTTTATTGTTAACTGCAGTTTTCCATGTTACTGATCAGTATGGAAATAAGGCCTCCGAAGATAACATTTCCGAGCGTATTCAGCAGGTATATATCAGAAAATGTTAATAGATTACTTGGTTCATTCTAATCACAAGAGTGTTTCGAAATGTTTCCAAGGAGCTAAATTTGTAATTTATGTTTTGCATCCACTATTAGGAAGGGTTTCCATTGTTTTCTTGGTATAAAGATTTGTTGTGGAATTTCAAATTCTGATATTTCCTCCACCGATATATGGAAACGATGAGGTTTTACGACTTAGTTCATTAATTTTCTCGATTTGTTAATTTATTATAGTGGTATAAATTTAGAACTTGGAATTTATTACAAGCACTTAAGCTACCAAACTCAAAAGGAAACTACCAAATCTGTCGGCATCAGCAGCAGATTATCCGGTAGACCTGTTTGGAATCCAGGTAAATAGTATTACAGATTATACGGTAGACCCGTTTGGAATACAGGTAAATAGTATTAGTCGTGGTATGATTTATTTTGCACATGAAGAGATGAGCAGGATCATCGGATCATCATTAAAAAAATGAACAGCTAAAACACGAGTCCTCTGTTACATTCAGATATTCGGTAGCATAAACAAATACAAGAAAGTTTACGTCAGACGTGAATAGACTAAACTAAGGAGAATTAGTGGATATTTCTCATGCATCAAAATTCCGCACTATTAATTGCAAACTATTTAAGCTTCAATGCTGATTAAATTATGTGGCAGTCACTGGGACCAAGGGGACGGAGCTTTCGGTCCTTGACGAGATCTGTGGGCGTCCAACCCACCGCAGAGCATACAACCATTGAGTTATCGGGAAGAGACAGGCCGGGATTGATTTCGGAGGTCTTTGCCGTACTTGCTGACCTCAAGTGTAATGTAGTTGCTGCCGAAGTATGGACTCATAACTCTAGAATGGCTTCGGTTGTTTATATAACTGACGAAGAAAATGGATTGGTGATCGACGATCCTGATCGACTTGCTAAGATCAAGCAACTTCTCCTTTATGTTCTGAAAGGAGACAGAGATAGGCGAAGCGCCAATACTGAGGTGTCTGTTGGTTCTACTCATACAGAGAGGAGGCTGCATCAAATGATGTATGCTGATCGTGATTATGATAATGAGAGTATGAATTGTATGATATCTGATCGGAGCAAACCCCTCGTGACGGCAGAAAACTATGCAGATAAAGGCTACACTGTGGTTAACGTGAGCTGTCCAGATCGTCCTAAGCTGCTTTTTGACACAGTATGCACATTGACAGATATGCAATATGTTGTGTTCCATGCCACCATCATTGCTGAAGGACCAGAAGCTCATCAGGTATTCTTTAGCATGAAGTTTGTTGCTTGATTGAACTTAGCATTCATTAATTAGAGTTTAAAACTTTGGCTTTTAAGTGCATCTTAATTATTGTAGAATGGATTTGCCATGTAAGTAAAATTGCACTTTCCTAGTCGGCAAGATTGCAATAAAACATTATGCGCATGTCTTGTACACTTGTTATGTAGTACTATGATTCCTTAATACTCCCTACCAAATATTCCATAAATGAATTGTATTTTGGTGGTTGGTCTCTAATGGCACTTAGCACGGACCACTATATTGACTTGATTGAGAAACTGTCACAGAAGTCAATGAAATTGGCAATCTCCGTATGGGATCTCTTTCATTTATGTTTTGTTCTCTTTAATGTTAGGAATATTACATAAGGCATGTGGACGGGTGCCCCATTAGTTCAGAAGCCGAGAGGCAACGTGTAATTCATTGCTTGGAAGCAGCAATCAAGAGACGAACATCTGAGGTACCAATCTAAAGAAAGTTCACATTTAGTTTCAAAAGTTCAAGTTACATGTGACATTTGTGTGCATAATGCAGGGAATAAGACTAGAATTGTGTAGTGACGATAGGGTCGGTCTTCTGTCGGATGTAACTCGCATATTTAGAGAGAATGGTCTTTCAGTTACTCGAGCAGAGGTCACAACCCGGGGCACACAGGCTGTAAACGTTTTCTATGTGGCTGATGCATCCGGCTGCCCCGTTAAGAGCGAAACTATTGAAGCAGTTCGTAAAGAAATAGGCCTAACTATACTCCATGTGACGGATGATACCTACTCAATTGCACAAACTCCACAGACGGGAAGATTCTCTTTTGGTGATCTCTTCCGCTCAAGATCAGAGAAATTCCTCTACAATTTAGGCCTAATAAGGTCATGTTCATGAGCAGTTTATTAGTCCATTGCACAACCTAATCTGTAGATTATAGTAATGGTTTAATCATAGACTTTAGAAAATTTCCGAGATTTAGTCACCCCATTTGATTTTAAAACTCGGGTTAACGCCAAATCCTGTATATCTTTCTACCTTGTAAATGTTTATTCGATTCTTCGAACTATATGTCGACTATGCTGCATCTTTCGCGTTTAGAGGTTGTTGTAAATATATACATCATTGCTCTGGCATTGTGAAATCTCTTTGTTCCAATCCTTATCTCAGGTTAGAGTACATTCAGTACGTAATATTGAACATAACAGAACTATTTATTGTCTTGTCTGTCTAATCATAATTAATACTATGTACCAAATATGCCTTTATTGTTGAGGAAAACGGTATTGCATAAGATTGCCAGTGTCATTCCAAGAATGCTGGAAAATGACAGCATTTATTCACCAAAAATGAAAAACTGACTGGCAATTCAAGCTGTCTGAATCATGGACCATTCTGGGTGACGCATGTAATTCTTAGTATGTGAAGATTCAAATACTTATGATTTGGTCACCACCATATATATATATATATATATATATATTCATGTAATGTGATACCAATGTTTGAAAAGGATGAGACGTGCATTTTACATCATAATTGTGTTTTTTTTGTCATGTGGTTGTCCCAACTTGTAGTGTGGAACTACATAGCTTTCTACATCAATTAAACGGAGGCTGCATTTTCTTTCCTTCTGTAGAACCAGTTTTTGAGTTTGCTACGGGCACGACTGATGGACGCGCGACTATACCTATTAATTTTCTCTCGTGACAATTAACGAGATACCCTAATTGGTCGTCTTTCAAATAATTAACCGGTATATTCTTGTCGTCCCGGGCATGATTTTGAGAAAGGTGTTCCTTTCAACCCCTTCTATTAATCTTAATGAATCAGCATACAGTCATGGAATTTGTAATAAATAAGAATAAAAAAACAAGAACATAAAAAGATAGCAATACTTTAAGGTAAGATATTTCATAAAGAATGTAAAGGTGGGACAAATTTTTCATTTAATTAATGTTTTAAAATTAAATACTATCCAAAACTGCCATCTACATCATCCACTAATTCTAATATAAGATGGAACTGTTTGTCATATGCAAATTACTGGTGCTGGTGGCTTTACACCAATTTAAAATATTAGCTCATGCTGACGCAGCCTCTACATATTATAACATGATTTGAATCTAATCATACAAATAAATTAAATCTAGTATTCATTCAAATTTTGTCTTCAAGATTTCTAAACCATCGAACTTCCAATAAAATTTCATGTTAGTTACTAAACTTAAAATTTGTTACGTAATGGTCATTCTATCTACTAGACTAGAGTGCCACATCAGCTTTTTCACTAATCAAATTAACAACATAAACCGTATCATTAAATTGTAACAAATGTTTAAGTTTAGTAATCTAGTCGATAGAACATTTGAATTTCAGACCAACTTAGTAATTCAAAATGAAATTTGCTAAAAAAAATCTTAAGTCGATAATAAAATCTTTTAATCACTCATTTCCGAAAAGTTCAAGAAAGATTGGATTGTGTGAATCTTGTAGCCTATGATTGGTATGAAGGGTTGTCAAATTTGACTTTGGTTCAACGTCATGAGTGAATCTCTTGGTGGCCAAATGGACATTATTCTTATTTTGTTTTCATTCATATGATGTATGATTATTCTATCATTTTGTGGTCACAAATTCGATTTCTATGTGCATCTTATCGCACAATTCAAAAGGCATTCTCTTTTTTTAATTCAAATGTAAAAACAACATGTGGGATGAGGACACAATAACCCTACTTTAATTTCATTTCCTATTGCAATTTCCCATTCATATATGTTCTAGGCTTATCTTGTTATTTTCGACTAACGACAAAAAAGAATGTAAGAAAATGTTCTTTTTTTAAGATAACAAATTAGTTTCAAAAACCTAGAATTTGATCGATACCCTGAACTATAGTTTTTAAAAGTGGATCGATTTGTATAAAAAGCGATCCCTCGTTAAGCTTGATTCGAATTGCTTAATAGACAACATGAACTAGTCAAAGGCATACAATTAAACAAGATTAAGAAAAATAAATAAATTTCATCTGCAATCATTAAACTTTTAACAAAATTTCAATTGAGTAATTAAACTTTAGTTTATCTCAATTGGCTCACTGGACTCCAAGAGATATAAAGAACCCAAAAAATCAATTGAAATGGAGAAAGTATATAAACAAAATAAAAGTTACTTATTTTAAATAAAAGTATTATTTTACTATTAAAATTAGTAATTTTCTTATTTTCAAATTTGATGATTTTAAAAAGTTATTTATTTTAAACTTTACTATAAGGAAAATTAAAAAAATAAAATTTAAGCTTGGCCAAACATGGTCTTATCAGAACATTCATGAATCTCCGAGAAAATACAGATTAGAGAGGTGATGATTGCTTAATCAGCTGCCATAATATAAGTAGTAATAATATTTCTCTGATTACGATCTTAACACAATAATGTTGCCTTTCGACTTTTACAAGACATTAAAAAGTCATCCACCGACAGAACTTCACGGGTCACGGTGGAAAGTGGCGGTGGGTCGCCTCTGCAACCGCCGTATACGCCACCGGACCATACGTACCAATCACTTTCTTGTAGCAGCAATTCGATTGTGACGTGTCGCCATCGGAATCGTATGCGAATCAGTTGCCAGTACAAGTGGGCTGCGGTCAGTGTCACTCCTGTGGGCCCAGATTGGGCCCCCATTGTCTGAATATTGGAATTATGATAATAAATAGCCCAACTTGGACTGGGCCTATTTTGGTCCAACGTGTAGTCACGTGACCAGGATCTCGTAAAATCTTCCTCGACCTACGTGAAAAATTCCGACCAAAAACATGTTCTACAGTTGTAGTCTTATCAATTATCAATCAAAACAACAGTTTTTGGACTCAATTGTTGATCAAAATTGTTTTTGTGGGACCACCTCCAAATTTTTGGTTTCATTGTTTTGGCGCCCAAATCTATTACTATTTGTTTATTACGTAAAAATTATAAGTGGACATGTAAAATAAATCGAGTAGTACTTAATATTGTTTGATACGATTATTTAAAATGATTTTTTGAATTGTTGCGACTGATATTGAGTGAAGTTATTATTGTAAAAGCTTCGTTGCATTCTGGGCTATGCCTATATGTTAGGACACAATGCCACTTGCCCAAAGGCTATGCAGCCTCTGCAAATGTGTGATGAGACATAACATGCTGGTCAATCCTTCACTTGCCTATTTAACAAAATGCTATAAGAGAAAAGTTAAAGCTAAATGAAAGGAATTTTATTTATGAAATTAAACGGTTTGTGCATAAATGGATTTGAACATGACCAAAATTGACTAGTTGTGACTTGTGAGTCGGTCTCCTTCCATTCTTTTTAAGCATAAAAAAAAATTGTAATGTATAAATAATGTAAATTGACTAAAGTTTCATAACTTCTTTACGATTAAAGAAAGTAATATTGCACACATCTCTATTAGTATTTTCTTCAAAATGAAATTCAGATTCGACTTTATGCCTATAATTAATGGTAAGCGTAAATCTATCTATTGCATCAACGAGTTTTTTTTTTTTTTTTTTTTTGCTTTAGCTTTTTTCCTGGTAAAAAAGTTTTTGAACTTTCAAAGTGTGTGATGCCAGTCTAAAAAAATAGATTCTTTTTGTACCCCCAATGCACATCATGTATAGTCTAATAAAATAAAAATATGTATATCCAATTTGAATCCATCTTAATGAATCCCTCGTTAGCGTCTAAACGAGAAGAATAGGTAGAGATGATAGGATTGAACCTATGAGAGAGGAGAATGCCTTATTTTGGTCGCGTAAGAGAGAATCTGCTTCCAAACAAACAAACGTCAACCTGGAAGTTAACTATGTGTAAAGCCCGTTTATTTGCCCTAACCATAAAATGCTTTAATCTCTTATGTTGAAGCGAATGATAAACTGACATCCCTCTACTCGCGGCTCTCCTTCCATTCTAGCCAGATAAAGCAATGCAATGAGTCGGAGGACAGAAATCGTCTAGTATCTCACTAGCCATTTAGGCCATGCCAAGAAAGATGGTAGAGAGAAACACAAAGGGAAATAGAGGAAGAAATACATACGGAGAGGTCCATTAAGAATAACATAAAACCCAACATTACATATTACACGTAATTGATGTCATTTTATTGGAATTTAAGTTTTAATTTGTTTAGGCATCAAGATTGTGTAGGTTTATAAAGAGACCACAAAATATAGTTCTACCCATTTAGTGCTGGTTCTGTGAATTTCCATTTTTAATAAGCCCGTACCACGAGAAGCCTCCATAGTCCATAGATCCATAGCATGTTTGACAATGCCGATATTATTTTTTAAAGTACTTATAAGTTGTAAATCCTACGAAATTTAAGAATAAAAAGTATTTTAAATATATAACTAGAAGCCATTTCCAGATGCCCACTTTTTATTCTCTCAGGTACTCGTCCCATGATCCGCCTTAACAGACTACTCACCCAAGCTTACTAGTCTACACCAAGGGCTACTGCAGCCCAATTGGCGTATAAATTTCCACGGATCCACAAACAAATGTCATGGTGGGCCAAGTCCATTACTGTGTAATGCATCCAGATTCCAGAGTACATCTTTGAAAACACCAAATGTTTTAAAAACCGATTCGGACATCGAAAAAGAGAGTCAAAAATCAAATAGTCGAACTGAAGTTGACGAGATGATTTTAAAAAAAATTAAAAAAACGAAAAAAATGAAAATCACAAAAATTACTCAAAAACAATTTTTTTAATTTTTCATTCTTTTGAACCATTTTGTAGAGATAAATTTCAATAGTCAATTACAATTAATTGTAGAAAGAAATGATTTTTAAAATCAGTGAAACCAAAAACAATTCAACAAATTTCTCAAATCTGGACGGGTCGACGAATTGAGTCATTGAACTTAAAACTTTCCTTACAATTTCAACATTCCACGTACCTCCATTAGTTTGACTAACAGAAAAATTGACGTACAACCTAGTTGAAATGCTATTTAACAAATAACTAATCGCTGAGTCACATTTTCAGCCTGTCAAACTAACAAGCACGGATAGAGATAAAATATTAAAATGAAGTTAAAAGACCAGCATGAAATTCGTTAAAAGTTTAATCACACAATGTATTTATTATCTAATCCTCTTTGAACATAAACCAAAAGACAAAATTAGCAAAGAACAGCAATGACACCGTCACCAGTTCAATTTACGAACCATGCAACCTGTCATAAGAATTCACTATTTTTTTTTTTTTTTAATGTAGTGTTTGTTTAGTGGAGTTTAAAAGTAGTTTTTCACGAGAATATGAAAAAAATTAGTGAAACGTGTGATTGAAAAGTTGATAGAAATTATAGGATCTACGAAATATGTAGTTGAAAATGAGTTTGAATAAAAAAGTGTTTAAAAATACTAAACCAAACATGCTCGTGATAAACATAATGATTCACAATGAGAAGTACTTGGTGGCTTGGCCTACCATCATAAAGTAGAGCAGAATATTTGAAGCTTCCAATTTTCATGCTCTCTCGTCTCAAAATACAAAAAATTACAACTGAGAATCGAACATTGTTCCCATGAACAAACAGACCTCTATATCAGGGATGAGCACAAAACTTGAAGGGCAAAGAAAATTGGAGATATCGAAATACCTGACTACAGAATTTCCATTTCCACCTCAAACCACTGGAAGCTCACCAGAGTCACTTATGACAACCCTCTTTCTAGGACGATCACCTCTGTCCGTCTCTTGTGACTCAATCAGCTTTACAATGTCCATACCCTCCAAAACTTGTCCGAACACGACGTGTCTCTGATCAAGCCACGGTGTCTGTAATTCATCAAGCATAAATACTTGTAAATTCCAAGGCATTTAGTATATAAATTCCATATCGCTTAAATATAAAAATATTAACCAACATATAAAGATTTGGACAATCCATCCTAACAAAGTTAACCTTTTGTGATGGAACCCAAGTCTCAATATAGAATGAGAGTCTAACAAGCTCAAACAAGCAATTCAATCCGTTTAAAAGCTCAAACAAGCATTCGGATTCAACGATTGGTGTCCTCAAATGAAACACCATCTTGCGGAGAATGTTCGGTTAAGCATTAACCAACATATAATGGCTTGGACTACTCTTCTTGACAAGGTTGACGTTTTAGATGGAACCAAGTCTCAATACAAGGGAATCCAAAAGTTTGTGAGAAAAGAAACCCCCCCCCCCCCCCCCCCCTAGCTTTTACTTGGGACTAAGTATTTTGATGAGCACCAGCTGCAGGTGCATTTTATAGGGTTCTCCTGACACTAATTGTTAGTGGACATGCTTTACCAGTCAAGTGACTATCATATGGAGGAATGTTAAGAAGCATCATACCACCATGGATCATAATAAATATCACTACATGCTTTAAATCTGAATATAAATGTGTAAAAACAAACCCAAAGGAGCATGTTTGGCTAAGCTTAAAAAGTTTACTTAGAAGTAAATTGTAAGTAAGAAAGTTTCAAAATAAATAATGTTTTATTGGTAAAAGTTGGAAATTTAGGCAGTAACGTAAGAGTTTCTTTTGAACTAGTAACTCTTTTTACTTATAAGTCATCTAAATATCTTTGGAGACAGAAAGGACCTCAAAGCTTAGCCAAACATGTAGTTCTAATTGGGAGGGAGAGAGAGAGAGGGTGAGTGCACCAGAATTTGGACGAGATGAAATGTTTAATTGCATTCTGTAAAATTTTTATTTACACTTCTACTGTTCTACATACCTTGACAGTGCAAATGAAAAATTGGCTTCCATTGGTATTTGGGCCAGCATTTGCCATGCTAACAATTCCAGGTCCAGTATGAGTCACTGATTACTCATTAAATTTCAGTATCGGTAGCAACAAGTGCTTAGAAGTAAGAATAACTAAATGAGGAGGGCAAGCTTACGCTTGAAGTTTTCATCTTTGAATGTACGACCATAAATGCTTTTACCGCCAGTTCCCTGCCAAAAAGAAATCCCAATAGCAAAGCATCAGTTGATAGGTATGATGGAAACGCACAAATTTCTTCTTAACAACAGAAAAAGTATATACTATGTTTATACTAGAGTAAAAAATCCTCAAGCAATGTTGCAGGCACATGTCAGGACAATCAAATTGAAGGAACAAATATCAGTAGCATGTGTATCAAGAAAACATCTATATCTACAAGCAACTATATATATCTGAAAAACAACAGTAACTGAAGTTGTTTCTTGCTTTAACAAAATTTCAGTGGAATCCTGGTGACATTTCAACGTGAAGCTATTAGAAATGCATATGAAGAATGCAATATCTTAGGTAATGTTAACACCGTGGCATACGAACTCTGTTGGAGCTTGAAGTTATGTGGTATCTATAGTGCTTCATAACTTTCCTCATAGATTTGCCATTTAATATCTTAAAACGCCTCAATATGATCCTCAACCCAGAAGCAGATTGTAGGACTTTCTTTACTGATGTCTATTCAAATGTAATAAACCAGAAAAAAGCATAGAATAGAAACGAGAAAACCAACAAGAAGATCCATAACAGTAGTATCAGGAGTATGCAGAGACACAAGAAAATAGACTACATTAATGGTTATAGACAACAATCAATAATGGGAAGGTAGGCATGAAGATCAGGTGATTATACTGTATGTGGTGAATATATGTACCAACAGCAAAAGGATCAAGCTTCAGTTCATTAGTATAGATTCTATAGAAAGCTTTGTAGTCACTCTGGACAAGATGGCAATATCCGTGGCATCTTATATGGTGACAGTAACTACTGATTGGCAGAAGGTGCAGTCAGAGACTGAAAGCAATATCCAAATGTGTGGTTTGATATAATAATTGAATGAGAATGCAAAAACAAACAAAGTGAACTTCATACTTTTATTGGAACTCAGCTTTGGCTTATATAGCCTTACAATCCTAACAGAAAATACTAGAATGCAGCTCACATTTAGCAACTAATTTGCAACGTGATAAATACAACTTGAATAATTCAAACAGCAATGACTCAGTCAACATGACTGAGTAAGTTATCCTAGAATTCACACTTTCAATCCCTCCCTTAAACTAGCTACTTACAGTAGTTAGTTTACTTCTAATTTCTAATTTCTCACAGGTACTTGCATTCTTGCAAACTCCCAGTCTATGTCTGATTTTCTCAAATGATTCCAACTTCAACGGTTTGGTCATGATGTCTGCTAACTGCTCTTGAGTGCCACAGTGTTCTAGCTTGATTATCCCCTCCTTTGTGAGATCCCTCAGAAAATGGAACCTCACATCGATATGCTTACTCCTTCCATGCATCACCGGATTTTTTGAGAGTTTGACTGTGGAACTATTGTCACACATTACAGTGGTGCACTCCTCTTGAGCATGTCCGAGCTTTTCCAACACCCTTCGCATCCAAATAGCTTGACTCGCACATCCAGCAGCAGCTACAAATTCTGCTTCTGTGGTGGAGAGAGTCACTATGGGCTGTTTCTTTGATAGCGAGGAAACAACACCTGAACTTAGCATAAAGACGTACCCCGATGTACTTTTCCGATCCTCTAAGTCACCGACATAGTCACTATCAGTGTAGGCAAGTAGCTCTTCATTCCCTCCCTTTTTATAAAGAATACCAAGGCTGGTTGTACCTCTCAAGTATCTCAATATCCTTTTTGCAGCTTGATAGTGCATCTCGGTGGGTTTGGACATATACCTGTTAATCAGATTTACACTGTACATCAGGTCAAGTCGAGTGGCAGTGAGATACATCAAACTCCTGACGATTTGCTCATAATAGGACTCATCAACCAGAACTCCATACTCATCTTTAATTAACTTAAAGCCTGGAATAATTGGACTCCCCACTGGCTTGCTCTCATCCATACCAAACCGCTTCAACACTTCCGAAGCATATTTCTTTTGGCATATGAATATGCCATCAGACTGCTGTAAGACTTCTATTCCAAGGAAAAACCTCATTTTGCCCAAATCCGTCATATCAAACGCACTCATCATGGACTTCTTAAACTCAATCATCATGCTCTCATCATCACCAGTAAAAATCAAATCATCAACGTAAATACTTACAATTAGTATCTTGCCATCTGCTTTCTTCTTGGTGAATAGTGTTTGTTCATTTGGACACCTCTCAAAGCCTTCACTGATGAAATGAGCTTCTATACGACTAAACCAAGCTCTTGGAGCTTGTTTTAATCCATATAGGACTTTGTGTAGCTTGTACACCTTCTCCTTACTGTCCTTCTTCACATATCCCCTTGGTTGTTCCACGTACACATCCTCATCGAGCTCTCCATGCAAGAATGCTGATTTAACATCTAGCTGCATATCTTCCAGCCCCTTTGCGCTGATAGTGCCACGATCATTCTTACTGTCTCCATTCTTGTCACTGGAGCAAACACTTCGGTATAATCTACTCCATGCTCTTGAGAATACCCTTTGGCCACTAAACGAGCTTTGTGTTTGTCTACTTCTCCAAGCTTATTGAGTTTGGTTTTATAGATCCACTTAACTCCAATTTTTTTGCAGTCGACAGGTAAGTCAGTAAGCTCCCAAGTCAAATTCTTCTCAATTGCGTTAATCTCTGAGTCCATAGAATTTCTCCATTTTGAGCTTCTCACTGCTTCTTCATAGGTTGTAGGATCTGCTTCTTGAACTAGAACCATATTCACTTCATTCTTTTCTTCAGATAACCCCTCTCCACTAGTGTAATCTTCCATCCAATTCGGATTTCTTCTATTCCTTGCACTCAACTCTACTGCATTTGGAGGATCATTCTCAGCTTCAAGCTCCAAACCAGCAGCTTCAGGCACTTCATTATTGTTTCCAGAATTCCAGCAATCTAATTTTCTTCATTTTCCTCACTAGTTTCAGCTTCATTGTCATTACTTTCTGCATATTCCTCCATGTCACTCTCTGCATCACCCCAATCCAAGTCCATCAAAATCTGCTCCTCATACTCATTGCTCCAATTCCATTATCTTTCTTCCTCGAAGACCACATCTCTGCTAATTACTATTCGTTTTTTAATAGGATCATACAATCTATAAGCTTTGCTTTCTTCACTAACTCCCAACTGCACACAACTGACACTCTTATCTTCAAGCTTAGTGCGCCTTGCATCTGGTACATGTACGTGTGCTACACATCCGAAAACTCTAAAGTGCTCAACCGAGGTTTTATACCTGTCCATGCTTCTTGCGGAGTGATGTTTTTGACTGCCAAGGTAGGACAGTGGTTCAAGACATATATAGTCCACTTCACTGCCTCGGACCAGAAAGTTTTAGGAATTTTCTTTTCCGATAGCATTGAACAAACCATGTTCATCACCGTCCAATTCTTCCTTTCGGCCACTCCATTCTGTTGCAGAGTATACGCCGTCGTCAGCTGTCTCTTAATCCCACACTGTCTACAGAAATTATTGAATTCTTCTGAAGTGAACTCATCCCCTCTATCCGTGCGCAAACACTGAATGTACAAACCAGTTTCCTTCTCTACCATTTTCTTAAAACACTTAAACATGTTCAAAGCTTCTGACTTCTCTACAAGAAAATAAACCCATGCTTTTCTAGTAAGATCATCAATGAAGCACAAGGAATACCTTTTCTTGCTATTGGACTCTGGATTCACTGGACCACAAATATCTGCATGAATGAGTTGAAGCTTCTCCGTAGCCCTCCATGTGCTCCTTTTTGGTATTTTGTTTCGGTGTTGTTTCCCAATTAGACAATCAGTGCATACTGTTGTAGTTGGAGAGAGTTGCGGCAGTCCTCGAACCATGTCCTTGGTCTGCAAAGTCTTCAAACCTCGATAGCTTAGATGACCATATCGGCAATGCCACAAATATGTGAGGTCTTGTGAGCTTGTGTGGAAACATGTAGGCTTCTGTTCTTGTGTATTTGTTAATAACACAAACATTCGATTGGCAGCCATGTTAGTTTGAATGATCAAGCCTTTCTCCGAGTGGTAAATTTTACACATTCCTGCATGAATTAGGATAGCAAGTCCCTTCTCTTGCAGTTGCCCCATACTCAACAAATTGTTCTTCAATTCTGGCACATAAAAGACTTCGGAAATAACATAACATACACCATTTAGTCGTAGTCGAACATTCCCTTTGCCTTGCACTGCCATCCTGGTATTATTTCCAAGTTTAACATTCTGCTTGAATCCCTCATCCAATGTACAAAACATGCTCACATCTCCGCTCATATGGTTCGAACAACCCGAATCCAAGAACCAAACATCTACACGCTTTGCCTCATTCATTTCTACGTAAGCCATTAGCAACATCTCCTCGTGTTCTTCTAGTTCAACATAGTTGGTCTCCCAAGTCGGACACTCATCTCGAAAGTGTCCAAGCTTGTGACATCGGTAGCACTCGACTGTAGCTTTGTTGTAGGCCTGACTCCCTCGGCCTCTTCCTCTTCCTCTGTGGTTGTTTCTGCCCCGTCCTCTTGCCCCAAATCTTTCATCTGTGACCACCTTTAGAACTTGCTCTTCTCCATCTTTCTTGTGAAACTTCTACTCATGTACAATCAATGAACTTTGTAATTCATCGACAGTGAGCGTGTCAGTGTCCTTAGATTCCTCGATAGAACAGACAATATAGTTACTTAAATTTGTCTGTTAATGACCTGAGTATCTTCTCAACAATGGTGACATCACGCATTTGCTCTCCGTAAATTCTCATTTTGTTAGTAACTGACATATCTCTAGCAAAATATTCAGTAACACACTCACCTGACTTCATTTCAAGAGTTTCGAATTCCTTTCTCAAAGCTTGAAGGACTGAACGCTTCACTCTAGCATTTCCTTCATATTTCCTCTTCATTGAATCCCAGATCTCTTTCGATGTGTCCTTCTTCAGGATAGTCTCAAGAATTGTTCTGTCGATTGCCTGGAACAGATAATTCTTGACCTTTCTATCCTTCAGCTTCATCTCATTGAGACTCTTCTGCTGCGCTTCAGTCACAGCTGCATCTTCTTCTGGTTCTGTATATCCTGTCTCAACCAAACTCCAGAATTCCTTGGACCTCAAGAAGTTTTCCATGAGCATACTCCAATGATCGTAATGACCGTCAAAGCGTGGAATGGCTGGTTGGACGAAAGAACCTTCCCCTGCACTCGACATCTCTCAAATTCTCCTTTGTTTTCAAATCAGTTGAAAGACTACGGCTTTCTTCTCTCTCAGGCCCAGTGGGGGCTCTGATACCACTTTGATAGAATAATTGAATGAGAATGCAAAAACAAACAAAGTGAACTTCATACTTTTATTGGAACTCAGCTTTGGCTTATATAGCCTTACAATCCTAACAGAAAATACTAGAATGCAGCTCACATTTAGCAACTAATTTGCAACGTGATAAATACAACTTGAATAATTCAAATAGCAATGACTCAGTCAACATGACTGAATAAGTTATCCTAGAATTCACACTTTCATGGTTGACGATGAACCTTAGAAAGAAAATTGTGCATTGCTCACTTCCTTGCTCCTACGGTTATCCATTGTTCTGGTGCAATTTTTATTCTCAAATACACTAACCAACACCTTACTCACTTTAGTTGCAAGCAAACTGAAACATCCAACAATTTTTCTGAAGTGTCTTTTCCTCATGGGAGTCCAGCGGCTATGTTCTACCTTCCTTCTTATAAAAGAGGGAGTTCACACGCAAATTTTTTGACTTTGTTATATCGACGTCGTAGCTTGCTAGTATTTCCATTGTTCAATCTACAACAAATCAAATGGAACGCGGAGAAGACACAAACCCTTTGCTGAGGCTCTAGGAAGTGTTTGTTTCTCTTCAAACACCCAATCTAATTGAGACAAGTTTCAAGATTTTATTAGGAGGTCAACTAGAAGGTGCAAAATCATAAACAATAAACATTTTAACGAGACTCTACACAACCTGAGGCCCACCTTTTTCTTTCTTCCCGGATTTGGAGGGTTCAGAGGAGGTAAAGGTCTAAATCAACTAAATTACCGCCCACCTCTGATTCCTCTTCAAGATGCAAACATGGGTTTGACCCCCAAAAAAAAAAATTGAATCAGAGTCCGTGAAACAAAGACTTACGTTTCCTTTGTCAAAGTCTCCTCCTTGAATCATAAAATCCTTTATAACACGATGGAAGGTGGAGCCCTTGTAGCCGAAGCCCTTCTCTCCTGTTTAAGAACCAAATTTACAGGAAGATACATTCAAAACGGAACTCAACAAAATGACAAGAGAAAGAAAAAATAAAATTAAAAAATGCAGAAGAGCCCAAGTGAAATATCATTAAAATACCTGTGCATAAAGCACGGAAATTCTCAGCAGTTTGGGGCACGTCGTCACCATACAATCCAATTACAATTCTCCCTGCCAGCTTTCCTACAGGATTTCCAATGCTTATATCAAAATAGACTTTGTGGGTCACTTTCGATTGCAATGATGCTTCCTGAGTTAACAATAAACACATCATTATAAATACTATCAAACTCATGCCATTCAGTATTGACACATTACACATTATGCATACAGAAATGCGCAATGTGGATTTATTGCTATAAAAACTAGCAAATATCTTCTTAGAATCAATTCAAAATCTTCAAACACCATGAAAATCTGATTTCTCCAAAGTTTGAATTAATTATTTTGTAAAATCCAAATTTCTATTCGTTTAACCAAGAGCTTCTCAGTGCAAACATCATTGTTAAGAACAAATTTTATCACATTTATTTTTCTCCTCTAATTAGTGTAAAAATTCCTTTTCAAACAGTAAAAAGGAAACTTTAAAGGCGCACATGGTTTCCAGGAACGAGCAACTCCTTCTTTATTCCTTCTAACTAGCAAAGAAAGCTTTTCTATAGTAGAAAACAAGAAAAAGGTATTGAAGCTAGATAATTCATAGATTTCCATAATATCCAGAATAGTTTTTTTTTTTTTTTTCATTTTGGCCATACTTTAACTACTTTTGCGCACATTTTCGGAGTTCCGAAAGTAATCCACAAATTTATAAATAAGGAAAAACAAAAACAAAATGTTAAAATACCACCTCAGCCATGGCTCGAATGGGGGAAAACCGGCTGCCGGTTCTGCTCTGAACCGGGTAGGAAGAGAGATGCAACGAATCGGAGAAAAAGGTCGAAGATAATGCAGATTTCCGAAGTTTCGAAGATGAAAAGGAGAAAACGGAGTTTGTTGTTTTGGTAGGATTGAAGCTTCGTGGAGCTGAAATTGAGCTAATATTTGGCTGCAAAATTCCAAATTAAAAAAAAAAACAGTTAAGTAATAAAAATGTAAATTTAGTAAAAATGGAGAGCATAAAACTAAATAAGTTAGGGTTTGTGATTCAAGAAGACTTACTAGAGCAGCATATGACATCGCCATTGTTGCGAGAGAGTGTGTGTTTGGGGAGTGTTTCTAGTTTTGATGGGGTGTTGTGAGCGGTAGTTGGAGGAAGGGGAGAGACGGAGATGACAAGATTGAATGACTGGAATAGTGTTGGATTTTATTGAAATGACAAATGAGTCCTCTTATAATATCCCTCTGCTGGCATATAAAATGGAAGAATTTTGAAATGTGTCCAAAATTCAATTGAAAATAGAGATAATTGCATATTTGGCTTTTAACATTTCAAAAAAATTAAAAATATACCTCTAATCTTAAAAAATAACACTAGACATTCTAATGTTTGAAAAAACTTGACATACTAGGTCTTTTATGAAAAAATTATCATTCTCTTTAAACAAAAGATAAAAAACAAGAAAAAAGAAAAAATATCGAAAAATAACCAAATATACTCCAAAAAAAATAAAATGTAACAAAAATATTATCCTCTTTATCAAACCCCAAAATCCAAAATTCACCACCACTCTTAAAAATCCAAAAATCCCAGGGTGGTCATCTTCATACATTGCCATTTTCTGATGCATTGTGAATGAAGTGGTCACAAAATTAGTCTTTTGAAAAAGTTTTGTCCATGTTCTGATAAATATAAAGGCAGTAAGAGCTATTGAAACATTGAGATTAGGGACCAACCCGTAAAATTCAACTTCATTGCTATAATATTGTAAATGATTCCAATAAACAAACTAGTAACAATTCCGCGAATTGTTATCTGTTTTGTCCATGGAGGAATTCTTTTTGAATCCCCCTGTTGATAAGTGGCTTCTTCCATATCCTCCCTCTCAATTTCAATCATTTCTCCCATTTCTCTGTTCCCCATTTCAAGAAACTCTCCCTACTTAGAACTAGATTATAATAAACAAATGCTAGCAAAATAATTGATTATTTTCAAGAACAAGCATTGAAGAAAATGTAAACGGTGATCAGAAATAAATTTGAGAAATCTCCAATTTCCAAATATCAAACAGTTGGTGCCCAACACTGAATTCAACCTCGACTTCTTAGAAGGTTCGGCTATGCATTTGGAAAGTTTTGTGGGGTGAAGTGTTTTGAGTTTTTGTGGTAGATTTTGGGATGGTGAATTTTGGGAGTGGTGGTATATTTTGGATTTTAAGATTTGATAAAGAAGATGACATTTTTGTTACTTTTTATTTTGTTGAGGTACATTTGATTATTTTTCAATCATTTTTTTTTCCTTTTTTCTTTTTTATTGTTTTTGTTTTTGTTTATTTAAAGAGAATGGTAACTTCGTCATAAAGGACATATCATGGCAAGTTTTTCAAACGTTGGATATGTCTAGTGCTAATTTTAAAAGTTAGGAGTATATCCCCATCGTTTTTAAAAGGTTAGAGACCAAATATGCAATTATCCCTTAAAAATATGACAACTTTTGATAATATTTTTAAATGTCATTTTTAAGATCCAAAATTTTAAATATATCTTTTTGTAAAAATGACCACTTTTTTGTGTGAATAATATTTATCGATAACTAGTATACTGCTTTCTTGCGCTGAAATTCGACCGTAGGCTCTATTATGATGATGGATTGACGTGGTGAATAGATTTTAGAGATGATCGATGGAGGGAGATGGTTTGATGAGGTGAGCAGATTTTGGAGATGACGAATCAGGGAGATGGATTGAAGCGGATGATTTTATGAGGAGATAAATTAAAGACGTAGTGACACTCGAACGTTTAAATACTTTTTTTTTCCGTAGCGAAGTAACACTTATACAATAGCTCTAAGATAATCGACAGTTAATCTTTTTTTTTTTTTTTAAATCGACAATTTGATCAAAAATTTTTGACAAAATGAGCACCAATTTGCACCCATTTATTTTGTTGATGACATTGTACGACAAAATGACAGTCATTTTGGCGACGAAGAAACAAGTTTTGTGTCTATTTTTCAATCTATCTTGACCAAATGTAATCAATTTTATTCCCCATACATCAACAACAAAATATATCAACAAAATAAATCGACAAAATTTGTAAATTAATATAAATATCTAATACAATTCACTAATATACAAATTAAATTGAAAAAAAAAATTACCCAACAACATAAAATATATCGACAAAAAATAGAGACACAATATATCAAATTTAAGTTTCGTGTAATCTACAACAAAAATTCACTAATTTTCTCAATTTTTAATAGTTTATAACTGACTTCAAAATTTTTAAATTGGTCGACTTCTTCAAATAGCTCAAAAACTGGTGGTAGATCTAAAAATGTATTTGAATATGAAATAAGAATGAGAGAATCTTGCCACAAAAATAACAAAGTGGAATAGGTAATGGGGCTTAGAGCGGCATCAGTGGTGAAGGAAGTGAGAAGAGAGAAAGTTTAAGTTAGAAAGAGAGAGTGATAGTAGTAAGATAAGAAGATGGATATAATAGACATTCAATTGGTCATTTAGGGATAATATTGTCCAAAATTTTAAATTTTGGTCAATTCGTTAAATGTTATAAAATTGAGCATATTTCAAAATACACTTCTAGAATAGAAGAATGATCTCCTGCTCACTTGGGCAGGAGATCTCGAATGGAAGAATGGTTTGTCCAATTTCTATATAGGACATACACAAACACATGCTTCACAAGCAATGCATTTATCAAGTTTATTTGAATATCTCGAGAAAGAAATATAGACGTGATAACCAATATTATCAATTGCTCATCATTTTAAATTTTAATAAAACTAATTTTTTTATTTATTTTTTAAATTAATATTAATGGTTCAGTATTATCCCACGTCGAAAGTGCACCTTCATTTATTTTTCTATTGTCTCTACTTTAAAAACATCTCGAAGTTTTTGTCTAATCTTACTTGAAATGTGATTGTAATGTATCATCCCACACAACGAGATAGACATAATTCTCGCACGTTAACATCATGTTTCAAGTAGTCTAATACACAACAACAGTCCAAGAACTTATACTTTAAACTAACATATGTTAACTTTAATACACAACAACAGTCCAAGAACTTGTACTTTAAACTAACATACTCTCGCTATAAATTCTGAAACATACCTTCTGCTGCACAGACAGAAAGTCTACATGTACACTGCGGTTGACCGCAAGGTTTACCGCGATATGATATGTTCAAAATCTCGCGATATTTTGTAATATATCGTGGGATATTGCTGTAAAATTTTAATAGCATTAAATGTCAATTCAACCACAATTTCTACCTCTTTGTACCATTTTCAACTACATTTCCAGCCATTTTGTTTACTTGTTGAAGTCTTCAACATTTCTACAAATTTTTTCTTGTGAGCATCATTTCCGGCAACTCTCTGGCGACTCTTATTTTTCCATAATCTCCATCTTATTTTTTCATAAACTACCACTATGTCTGAAAAAGGTAATATTTGTACGATTTTGGAAGTTAATTTTTTTTCCCATATTTTTGTATTATAAACCCTATAGAAGTTTAAGTATTTGTCATAATCGCAAATATTTATTTTTTGTGTTACATACCTTATGGAAGTTATTATTTTTGATATTTTTTATTTAAGAAATCTCGTTTCACTTTTCGAAGATGCGACAGTAAATATGAATATGTTTGTGGTTGATGATGAATACTTGGAAGATGATAAGATAAAAATAAAGAATTCTCCTGGTTTGAATGATGATTGGGTTGAAGAACTGAATGAGCTTGCACCTGAGGTGGGGATGAAGTTTATAGAGCTCGACGAAGTATTCAAATTTTACAAGAATTATGCATCTCGTGTGGATTTTTCAGTTAGAAAACGTAATTCAAGGAATGGTGATGATGGGCTTGTAAAAAATGTCACGTTTACACGTAGTCGAGAAGGCCGAAGAACAAGTAATACAAGCACTTCTTTGAAGCCTCAGCCGACAATTCAAACAGAATGCAAACCAAGGGTGACTGTTGTATCTGATGCAGTGAATCATGGCGATTAACTAAAGTTCAGTTGGATCATAACCACAAAACAAGTCCTTCGAAGTTTAGGTTGTATCGGTGCAATAGACAACTAAGTGAGAACGTGAAACGAAAGCTTGAAGTGAATGATATTGCTGGAATTCCATTACACAAAAGTTACAATTCAGCTATCGTTGAAGCAGGTGGATATGAGCAGATGACATTTATCGAGAAGGATTGTCGAAACTATATTGATAAGGTTAGGCGTTTGAGACTTGGGGAAGGAGATGCTCAAGCATTACAATGATATTTCTCGAAAATGCAATCACAGTGTCCTGATTTTCACTTTAGTGTAGATTTGGATGAAGAGTGTCGATTGAGAAATGTGTTTTGGGCTGATAATAGGTGTAGAGAAGCGTACAAAGAATTTGGAGATGCCGTCACCTTTGATACCACGTATTTAACTAATAGGTATGACATGCCGTTTGCTCCTTTTGTTGGTGTAAACCATCACGGACAGTCGACGCTGCTTGAATGTGGTTTAATTTCCAATGAGGATACGCAGACATTCACATGGCTGTTTAGGACATGGCTTGAGTGCATGGAAGGTAAAGCTCCCATTGGTATAATAACTTATCAGGACAGGGCGATGCAAAATGCAATTTCAATTGTTTTTCCAGCTACTAGGCATAGATGGTGTTTGTGGCATATCTTGAAGAAGTTGCCCGATAAATTTGGAGGACACAGTCATAAGGGAGCTATACTTTTGGCTGTCCACTATGTAGTTTACGAATCTCAAAGTCCAGAAGATTTTGAACAATATTTGAATTCTATTATTGCTAACTACGATCTTGAGGATCATGATTGGTTATCAGGACTTTATAGAGAACGTAGTCGTTGGGTGCCGTGTTATTTGAGCACTAGTTTTTGGACAGGGATGTCTACGATACAACAGAGTGAGAGCATGAATGTTTTTTTCGATGGTTACGTCCATTCAAAAACCATATTGAAGCAATTTGTTGAGCAGTACGAGCGGGCTTTGAAGAGTAAACTTGAGAAAGAGTTTCAAGAGGACTTCAAGTCATTTTCCCAGATGATCCCTTGCGCAACAAAGTTTAGAATGGAGAGACAATTCCAGGAAGCTTATACAATATCCAAATTCAAAGAATTTCAAGAAAAGTTCTCAGGTATGGTTTATTGTCGGATTATTGCAGTTGGCGAATGACCTTTGGGAAACTCGTATCAGGTATTAGAATCTATCATTTTCGACGATGGGAAGAAAAAAAAATGTACGGTTTTGTTTGACAAAGAACAATGTCAAATTGTGTGTAGCTGTCACTTGTTTGAATTTCGGGGGATACTGTGCAAACATTGTATCATAGTTTTCATTACAAATGATATCACATTTGTGCCGAAAAGGTATATCTTACGTAGATGGAGGAAAGACGTAAGTAGAACATATACGAGGATGAAGATTAACTACAATGGTTGGATTAGCACACCTGCTCAAGTACGATATGATGAATTATGTGATATATTTTGCAAGGTTGCTGACGTGGTTTGCAGACGATGAAGTACTTACCCGGGAGATAACGAAATGGCTTGAAATGAAAATGACAAATATGAACATTTCAAAGGACAAGTCATCATGTGGTAGTAACCTCATTTCCGGACATTCTCATGTTCATGATTTCACTGAACGAGGATTAGTCGATAAGAATTCTAGTGTCCACATGTTGGATCCAAAGAACTCGAAGACAAAGGGTGCTCCAAAAAAGCTTTAGAAAAATGGTCCATTGGAAATAGGTGCATCAAAAACGAAGGTAAATCGTATCTTATTTATTACAATATATATATATATATATATATATATATATATATATATATATATATATATATCCGGAAAAATGGCTTGGGCGATTATGCTGGGCGATCACCACCCTGATTGAAGCAGAAGCAGAATGCTTTCTGCTTCAATTGGGCGATCGCCCATAAAATGCCTGGGCGATCTCGTGCCAAATTATTTTTTTATTTTTTTATTTTTCATACCAATTTTCAACTACTCATTGCTTATATTTATTTGCGCAGGTGATTTCGAGTTCAAGTAAAGGAAAAAACGTAACACAGTTCGATATACATGACGCTAATCAAAGATTTATCCAAGCACCCGAAGGCCATTACCCTATCCTCGACTTATCGCAGGCTGCTCAATATCAATCATGGCTACCAGGTTACGGATGGTGCCAACTTATAGGTCGAGTCAACAATTGAATTCAATGTATCCTATAGCTAGACAACCCGAAGAACAAATGTCGAGCAATTTGTTAGCAAATTCAAGATTTCACTTACCTCACTATCAGTACGATGGATAGTTTATATGTCTGGTTTGTTTAATGCAAAACTTTTTTAAATTCATTCACGATCATGTATTATGCGTTTATGTTGTAAGTGTCCGAAAATCGAACAAACAAATGGTCTACCATTTCTGAACTTCGTGATATCAGAACAAACAAATAGTTCGAATGATGGATTACAACAACAATCCCGCTACATAAACCCAATTAGTATTGGTTCAATTACAACAAAAATTAATCTAACTATCCAACTCGTGCCCCTTTCCTTGGCACTTGTGGATCGTGAGATTGAGCGAAATCTCAACATCTTTTTCCTCCGGTATACTAGCTAACATTTTGAACATACTAGGCAAGTCTTCATTTATCTCTTTGCCCACAGAGTTGTCCAATCCAATGCTACTAGATTGCTCCTCAATGAACCACCCCCCCCCCCCACTTGGTTGACCGTTATCCCACTTGAAATATGTGCATTTGTCCTCACTGCAGTAGAAAAAAAGCCTCTCGTTGGTCTTTAACACCTTAACTACTTGCATCCATTTAACATAACCCTTCCCACATTGTGGGCATCGTCGCTTTTGCTTGCATTCCTCTAACAAGTGACCCGACTTTCTACAACCATAGCATATTCCTTCATTGTTTGCCATGTGCTGCAGATTTGAGCACGTTGTATTGCTCGTTGACAGAGGATTATAATACTTGCAATATGCAACATTTGCCTGCAATACTAAAACAACAATTCTCTACTGAAATGAAAATAATATTGATTTTGTGAAACTCAAACGTAGAATTAGATTACACAACACAACACAACAAGAGAGAGAGAATAAAAGAAGATTTCATATCAAAATGAGCCTAAAATCCTTTAAAATATTCCATTAAACTAATATAAGCGCATCTGCTTTATACTGGTTAATATGCAAGCAAAACAAAAATCCCTAAATCACTAAATAAACACTTAACTGAAACTTGGGCTAAAAAATCCTTTCAAAGACCCAGAAATCAGCGTTAATAAGTGGGTGTCCATTCTAAATAATATTAAGGCAAAACAAAAAATGCCCAGCAGTTTTCCAGTTGATTAAATAATATATTTCTCTAGCAATATAATACTAAATCCTGAAAAAGAAAGGGAAAAAAACAAACAAAATCACACAACATTTGTCCCTACTTACAAAAAAGGCAAAACAAGAAAAAATCAATCAATAATAATGGATAAATGAGCTAAAACAAAAACCCAAGAATCTCTCTGATTGCCCAGTGGATATACTGCAGATCTAGATCGTGAAGAAAATGGGTAGAAGATATTGATTTTGAAATAATATTATATCTTGTGAAAACAGAAAATTTTAGGCAATAAGACAAAGAAAGAGGATATATGACTCACCTGTTAGGTAAGAAATCTTGTTCAGACGAAGGAAGAGGAAGACCACTTTTTCCTTCCAAGACTTGGAATCAGCCAAATGAGCCAATCTGCCAATGTTACTCTCAACCGAAGGAAGAGGAAGACCACATCAGCCAAATGAGCTTTTTTTCCTTTTATTATTTGATTGTGTAATTTCAATTTATTGGTGAGGGCATATTGGTCATTTATCTTGTGTGCGGTAAGTCCAGCGGCAAACGAGGATGTACAATCAGCATTTTTCCTGCACAAAATTTAGTACACGAGGATCTTGGAGTGTCCGTTTCAATAGCTCATTTGGTTTAAAAGTATTACCCCGCGATATGCATAGAAGTTTCCAACGTTAACAGAGACTATACATACTACTTCAATACTCCTCATACCGAACATTTGAGACTCTCAATGCTATTAAAAGTGGTTGTTCGACAATGGTTACCAAACATGCCCATCACAATACATGACAAGAAATATCATTTGGCTCAAACATTATAATTATTCTCATTCGTCCAAACTTTAAACTACCCATTGTTTGGATTGTAGAGAAGTTCACAAACTCAATATTAACTCGGCCCAAAATTTCAACCTCGAAAATTATCGAGTAGTGAGAAATTTTCACTGTAATATTCTGAAAACCAATATCAATCTACTACATGCGCGCACTCAATAATATCAGTCTTTCTTTCGGCATCCTCCTCTCCCTTGAGGTAGTATCTACTATCTACTCAAGTGGGTATGCAGCAAAGGACGTAGCAATATAATAAACAAAATTTTATCTTATTTTTATTCCTTTAACATTACAAACAAACCATAGATGCTTGATATCAGAATGATAAATAGCATCACTGGCAGATATCTCTTGCCATGTGCATCAATAGAGTCAATTAAGCAGCAAATTAAAATAATATCTAGAACAACTACATTATTCAAGTCTTCACTATTTTTACAAAATTGTCTATACAGAACTGTACTGAGCATATCCTCCCCTCCTAAATCGACAATGCTTCTAAATCCAACAACAGCTATCAACCACCCCCTACACCCTTACAATGGAAAGAACTGAGTGCCAAAAAATGAAGGATAAAAGAATTACTTCCACAAACTTCACAAAAATTCTATACAGAGAACGTGTAAAAAAAAAAAAAAAAACTTACAATGCGCATTAATCTTCTAACCCCTGGATCTCGCCCATCATAATCCGATTACTTGTAACCTTGAATCCAAGAAGAGATGGATCAATCTGTCTACCTTTCTTCCCCTTCTTTTTGCTGCTTCGTGCCCCATGTGTTCCTTCGGATGGCTCCAAAGCTCCAGCTCCTGCTGCATGACTTTCTTGGGATGCTGGTTTCTTGGCATTGTTTTTAAGCATGTCACTGAATGACGTCTCCAGAACATCGCCATCACCACTAGATGTGGTACGCCGAAACTGTACCTCTTTCTTGTCAGTCACCAGACTCTCTGAATTTTCTGGGTTCCCTCTTGTTTCTCGTCTCACACCTAAAACAATTAAAGTTGCTAGTAACTAGAAAGGCACAGATACAGGAGAAAAATAAGTAATGAAAATACTCAATAAGCTCCATCATCTGTATTCCCTTCTCGGCGCATGTCCATAGAGCCAGTTGCATCCATGTTAAACACTACGGCAAATAAAAGCTGACTCGTTTTTTTTTTCCTTTGTTTCCTTTTAGAATAAGTATGATAGAGTCAAGGCAGTGCATAAGTATGATAGAGTCAAGGCAGTGGCATCTACTAACTGACATGAAAGCTAAGTTATTCAACAAATGTGCAATGCAAACCCCAAAAAATTTTGGACAAATAGAAGGAGTGCATAACAAGTGCTATGGCAGCCAAAATCATGAAATTTTGGACAAATCGTGAATGATTCTAGAAAGACCATGACCCAAGCTAGAAAACAGCATTAGTGGAAGGAAAATACAGTATGATAGAATCCTATTTACCTTCGGAAGGTAAAGAGGTTGGATGATTTTTCCCTTTGATGGCTATATCAGAAGATAGCTCAGACAACCCTTCCAGAGAAGATGCAGTCCTTGAGACAGGTGGACGTCTCAGCAAGATGTTTTCGGGCCTCTTTGATGTGGCAACTGGCAATCTAGTGAATGTAACATAAGAGTAAGAAATGAGTGACAGGAAAAGAAGACATAAAAAAATGATTACAATGTGGACAAAATAACACAAGCTGAGATCTTATGGAAGGCTTTTGATTGCATATTAAAAGCCTATGAAGGCAACATATTGGCTAGAAGAATCAAATAGACTAGTACACTCGATGAAAATCAGTACGTATAATAATCACCTCATTTACATGCATATAAAAAAGCAGGGGGGAAAGGCCACAGTAATTAAATCTAAAATAACACAACCATTAATATGACTACTTCCACCAATCAAATTTGTTTAGTAGGACCAGCAATTCCCACCAGGCCAACAGTAACTTAATTCATCAATGAAATTATTCCAATGAAATTGATGTCAAAAAGAAGCAAAGAAATAAATCAATTACCACCTACAAACGAATACCCTATGATAACAGTAAAAAGATGCAGCCAAGGTTGTACTTACTTATCCCTGGCAGCCTCCTCCTTAAATGTATCGATGGAACCAATCTTTTCATTGTGAATGCTTAAGTTCTCGCCTGTCCATAGTTCGGATTCGTTATTGACATACATGGAAACAAAAGGAATGAAAACAAGAAATCTGAAAGAAAATTACCAGCAGAGCCAAGTGAAGTATGCCTGCTGAGGATGTTGACTGGTTCCCCACGATCTATAGCCACCAGGGCAGCCTGCTCAACTATGCCTTCTTGAGCATCCAAAGCTGGCACCTGAATACCACCACCTTCACCCGTCAGACTCATCCGTTTCCCTCCACATTTAAGAAAATTTGTTCGACAAATGGCTTGTTTTTCATGCAGGAGTTTATAAAGATTACCTCGGAGCTTTCATTGGTTACAGAAGCAAAAGGTTCTCCTTTAACTAATGCTCCAGAATGTGACCTGAAAAGTGATCCACCACTTCCCAGAACATCAATCATCCCTTCGGCTGCTCGGCCATGAGGAGGACCACCTGTATCAGAACCAAACGATCCAATGGTGAAGGAGTTATTAAAACAAACTTTTTAATATGAGAAAATAATGAATGGTTTCAAGAGCTTGTAACAGAATAATGACCAGAAGGCACCCTTCTTCCATGGGATGTTCCATTGATACCATCAAGTGTTTCACTTGACTGCTGGTCTGATTTCTGATGTAGGAGTTCCATAAGCAGCCGCTTTGAATTGTCATCATTTGTTTCAGCTGACATCCATAGACTTGGATCTTCTCTAGTCATATTGACATCCAATTCCCTCTTTTGCCTCTCATTTTGAAGATGGTGTTGAATTCGTGATTCCATCCAATCATTGGGCAGCTGACCATTATTCTCAGACCAGTGACCATCTGTTGTGTCCAAGCGTGAAGCATGAAATTGTTTGGAGATTGGAGGGTGGTGTGAATGCTGAGAGTAGAGACCAGATGAGAAACCACCCACTTGGCCACCCTGGTGGATTCTAGCAATCTGCTCCTGCATTTCTAAAACTTGAGCAGAAGGCATAGAATTCATATCAAGGTTTACACCTGCAGCACCAATGGTTGACATTGAGTGCTCAAAAGGTAATAGACCAGGGTCATAAAGACCTTGATGAACTCTGTCTTGTAATGAAATATTCCTTTCAAGATGGCTGAGATGCTCCTTGGCAGATGGCACTTGTTGCTGATAAAAGTCCAATGGGCCAAATCCAGCAGAGCTAGCTCGATGAGCACCAGAAGGATTCCGGAGGAACTGACTGGTTTCGTCAAGAGGCCAGCCTGAACCAATTTGCCTTTCTTCTTCCATTTCCAACTGCTGCCTCAGACCCCTTGACAATTGCCTCCCATGCAGCTGATCTTGCTGAAGGATTTGAGAATCCAAAGGGTGAACCTGTCCATGCTTTCCCCGTGATAAGAGTTGCAACAAATCATCCTGATGCCCTTGATGTTGAGTTTGTCCATATTTTGTTTGAATGAGTTGCTCAAATGATGGTTCAGCATGCCTAGGTGGAAGATGAGAACGCTGTTGTAGATCATTTATAATATGTTGCTTTAGTAAGACCTGTTCAAGAGCAGAATTGGATCTAAGAGCATCAATATGTGGCTGCCCACGGCCAGACTCGTGCATATGACTCTGCAGTAACTGTTCAAGAAGCACCTGTTTAGCCTGAGACTGCTGTTGTTGTAACTGCTGCTGATGCTGCAGTTGCTGCTGCTGTTGAAGCTGCAGCTTAAGAGCCAAGAAGTGTTCCATATCTTTCCCCGTTTGATTGGCCAACTGTTGATGGTATATTGAACTCTGACTTGGCACACGTTCTAGCATTGTTTCGTTCAAGTGGGTATTATGTGGAGACATCAAATTATGCTGCTGAAGATGCTGCTGCTGAAGATGCTGTTGTTGAAGTTTCTGCAACAATAGCTTCTCAGCTAAATCAAAGTGATCATATTCTTCCATGCGCGAAGAGTGGTGAGTATCCATGACATCCTGATACATGTTGGGTTCAGAAACTGGATTTCTTCCATAAACATCAGGCCATGTCTCAGTAGAATGCGTTGAATCACCCGTTGCTCCAATAGAGGCAAACCTTCTAGATAGAGGGTTTAGAAGTTGATCCTGAACACCAGCGTTATATAGAGCATTTGATGTCTGGTCACTTCCATAAGTACTTTCAAGTTCAGACCACGACAACCCAAGAGGATGCAACTTATTATCTTTTTGATTTGACAAACCAAGATCAGCCAATTTAGTTGGTAGAACTGACTGGTTACCAATATTACTGGAAGGTTGACCAAATTCCCTAAAAAAATTCCCCATAGGATTGCCACCACTTCCAGGTCTTCCAGGAAACACAATCTCTGTTCACATAAAAAGAAGAATCACCGATGCTAGATCCCAAATGCAATATAAACTATCATCAAATTTGATTTAAACAAAAAAAGATGAACTTAACAAACCTTCATCTTGGGCCACAAAATCCTGAAAGTCTTGCCCTCGGGAGTATGATTGTTGTAACGGATGACCTTGATGTTCCGACATTTTTGAGAGAGTATGTTGTGCTGAGAGAGCACCGTAATCAGATAACTGCCAGCTCGGACCATCTAATGCAGCTGACGGAATGATTTCAGATACAGGGGCAGTAGCTCGTACACCTGTCTCCAATTTCCCCTCCAATGTGGCAGACTTTTCTATGTTAGAAATCAGATCAATGCCAATATCATGTCCATTTCTAATTTTCAAATGTGGCATAATATCACCCAATTCCTGGAAAGGTGACTCATCAGGGGCATCTTCCAAGCGGACAGGCAAGTCGGTCCCAAAGAACCCCTGCTCGAACCATGAGATGATGTCAACACCAAGAAAAGGTCCTTGGATGTCTCCTTGAGGATCACGATAGTACAAGCTTAATTCCTCAGGAGGTACTCCCCTTTCTGTCTTATTTTTATCGTCTCTGGTTCCGACGTTATGTAGACCGCCATTCCAATACTGCTCTGAAGTTGGAATGGCAAATAGGGAGTTTGAATCATCAGGAAGCATACTATTGTCTTCAAAAGATGCAGCGGATTCAATGCCATCAAGAAATTGGGGCCTCTTAATAGCAGGATCCACAATTTTGTGCTGTGAGGTATCAAATTGACCACCACTAAAAGCTTGTAAGCTACCAATTTCCAAAGCCTCAGAAACTTCAAGTTTTCCTTCATGATTGACATTTCGCACTGAACAAAAGGTAAGAATGGTTTCTTTCAGAAGTTAAAATACAGAACAATATTTTTGAATAAGACGAAACCATACTCCATTGCTCACCATTTAACAAACTTGTTTTGGGTAAATTATTGAGGATGCCATCTTCACTAGCTTCATGAATATGGGAATCCAAAGACCTTGGAAAGTTACCTGACATCTGTTCAGGGATATCTGCAGGGAGGATAGCCTTTTTTTGGTAGGTGGAATCCAGGTCTCCCACTTCTAGAAAGCACACACCCAATTTAGAGAAAGTAAGAGCCAGACAACACCATCAGAACATAAAATATAAGGAAGAAGGAAAGATTAAGGAAATGGTAGGCATTTGAATAGACATTTGATGAAGTCTTAAATCACCTGCATCATTATCAGTTGATCTGCCCCTCCTAAATGAATTGTATGATGCCCCACTGCTAGTTATCTGTCCCTTCCATATGTCATTCAAGATGGCCTGTAAGAACGGCAAGCTGATTATATTGCTGCTCATAGTAATAAAGTTAGTGCACAGATATTTGCGAATTGAACACTCAAGAAATTTAGCAGTAAATTAATCGAGCTAACCTCCTCCTCAGCGTCAGGAGCAACAAAAGCTAAAGGTTCAACAACAGTTACTTGAATCACTGGGCATTCTTCCTCCAGCTTGTCGGGGAGGTTGGCAAAAGATGGATCCAGCTTTTGCCTACGATATATGTCCAGGAGTTTCCCCCTCGGGTAACAAAATGTATCAGCCGAGAGACTTGGTTTTCCAGGAACACTTCCACTCTTGTCAAACTGAACAGCACCAATTGGACTTTCAGATGGAGGCCTTACGATGGACACACTAGATCTGCCACGTCCTACACTAAACCCCACATTAGAGCCGTCCACTCGCCCCCTCTCAAATCCAAAGCCGGGTGCAGCACGATAGGAACCAGACCCACCAAAATTTCCCTCCATCCTGTGGCGTGGCCTCCACTTATCGCGAGCATCTGAATCGCGTTCAGGGACAGAGCGGACACTTGACACGAACAATTGACCCTCAGTCTGACCCTCTTCCTTTTCTATGTCTGTCCTCTTCTCTGTCCGAGCTTCCTTTTCTTTGTCATCAGGACCCCATCTAGAAGACCACTTGCTATCACGCCGAGTCTCATGCCCATAATGGCGACTACCGACATCATGCCACCTGTCAGGAGCAGGCAACACTCTACTCTCAGTTGTTTCTCTGCCCGGGGCATTGTCAACACGCCGATCAGTCTTCCTACGATCTCTTCTACCAAGCAATCCAGTTTCCCTTTCTTCTTCGCGCCACCGGCGGCCACTATCAGCTTCTGGCACAATCTTTCTCGCTTCTTTTTTGTCCTCAGGCACATCTGAACGCCAAGTCTCCTTCTGATTTGAGTCAGCAGAACTACCAAGAGACAGAGTACTTGGTCCACGCATTTCCTGCTAGACATTACAGACATAAATTGACGCGATAAATCAGAATGACAAACCAAACAAAATGACTAGCAGTGAATACTCGTGTAGATATCCGGCAGTAAGGAGAAAGATAGGGAATTGAAACACAGAGAAAGATTAAATTATGAAATAAGGCGACAGATTTGTGCACCTCTCTACAAGTTGTATATACAATCATAAGGTATAAGCCTGAGTTTTCCACGTGATACCATCAATTATTCATAACTAATAAATAAATGGCTGTCTAAACATACGTTTGTTAGTATTGAAATTATTTTTTAATTGCTTATATTATAAGTTGTGGATAAATGTGTAGATAAAAAGTGGTTGTAAGTTGTGGGTCCTATGAAATGTGTGGATATAAAAAATGTTTGACCAGTTTGACCAACTGAAATTATAATTTAAACAATAACAAACATGTTTTAAGGTTACTCAATATTTAACATATAACCAAATAACAATAACAGAAGAAACAGCTCGAGAAACATATCATTAGCAGCTGCATCAAAAAGGGTAAATAAAAGAGTTAACAATAAGAGTGAGTTGCATGTAAAGAACAAGAAAATGACAAAAATACCAATAACCCTCCAAGTGATTACAGTTTAAGGGGAAAAAATTGAAGGATGCAAGGAAACTCTTTGATGTACAAAATTCAATTTGAATTACAGGATGAATTTCAATACTGGGACAGTACTTACTTCAAAACATAAATTCACTTTGAAGATAAAGCAAGATATTCTTCTAGAATTTAACATCCAAAGGTTTCGAGCAAGACAACAATTCTGTTTTATATTACTAAGACGATGGCAACATTACAGATTGTTGAATTCCATTATAAATTCCAACATTTTGGAGAATCTGTTGAGGATTTGAAGTACGCAAATGGTAAACAATCCAAACAGGCATTGAAAATTAGGCATGAGAATTCAAATCCATTTTATGAAATCCTTAATCCCGTGCACCAGAAGTCAATTTCAAAAGTCAAGCAAGTTTATTACTCCTAGTAACTGATAACTCACCAGCTTATTCTCACTTGGCTTAGCGTAAAGCCACTGTGGAGACAAAGGAATGTTGTTTTCTAACACCGCCTGGTCTGTAACAATCAGCAACAGCGTCGGAGCTAGTCAGAGATCCAAAAGAGGTATTCTATTCCAAAATATGGGAGTATACCAGTACCAAAACAGTTAAGTACTAAAAGTTAACTATTTACCCTTTGATTCCACAAGTAACGTCAGCATCGCTTTTTCCTCATCATTACCAGCAGAAGCTTCATAACAAAAACATAAAAAGAAAAACCAAAACCAATCAAAATGAACTCTCTATAAGTGGGTGTATTTAAGTAGTAGCAATAAATCAACACTAAATCATTGAGACATTGCAGCATTTAAACTAACCCAAGTCACCACAAAGCTAGATTGCTGAGGCAGCACATATTTACGTAAAATCAACAATAATCAGAATCATAGTTCGATTGTGCATCTTGCCAATAAAATTCGCAATTCTCAGTATAATTTTCCAACGCACATAAAAGGAGAAGGACAATAAAAGGAAATGGAATAGATTCTATAATTTCCATCACAATTACTTGGAACAAGAATTAAAGGAATCCAGAAAATAATTTATAAAAGTCAAGAACCTGATCTGAAACCCTAGAATTGGAAATGAAGCAACATCGCAAAGTTCAAAAACAGTCAGATCAATAAACCCTAGGTTGAAATTCCTTAATCAAAGCCAATAAAATTAAGAAATCAAGAATAACAGAAATCAAAACCAAAATCCAAAAATACAAAAAAAAAAAAAAAAAAAACAAAAAAAAACAAAAACAAAAACAAAAGGAATTAATTGAACACTAATTAAAACAATTATTTGAATACCATTGGGAGTCCAAGATTGATCGGACTTCTTCGATGAAATGAGATCCTCCGGAAGATCCAGCTTGCCTTCAGCCATCGCACCTACCGATAAGTCACGAACTTCAAGAAACAAAAAAACACACACAAACACGATAGTGAGAGAGAAAGAAGCGAATTGACAAATGGCAATAGAAATCACGAGAAGTGAGAGATTTCGAGAGATTTATGTATATAAGTATGTTAGGGTTTGTAAGAGAGATGGAACTCGAAAGAGAAAATTGCAGAAGACGAAGGTGCAAAGAGGGTGAGGGTTTGGGTGGTCAGAAAAGCCAAATCAACTAATCCAAAATAATGATGAGTGATGATTTGTCATTTTACAGGGGCACTTCTGAAAGGAAAAATTTATAGTTTGTTTTTGCAGAAAAGACCTCATGAAGGAAAATATTATCATTAAAGGACCTTGACCATTTTTCCAATTTTGAAGTCATACTGTCCTACCAATACTAGTGCTCCTAATTTGCTTATCATTTAAAACGAAAACAAAGTAAACAAAAGAAGAATAAGAAAAAAAATGTATTCAACGTGTGGATATTTAACTTTCAATTCTTCACGGTACACTTTATGTCCGAAATCTCGGACCTTTTTTTTATTTAAAAAATTTGCGAGTGATATCCATATGAATATATTTAGAAAAAAATCCAATAGAATATAGTTAAAAGTATAAATAGTAGGTTTTATAAAATATATAAATAAAAAATGGATAAAAATTGTGAATATTACGAAATATGTAGATAAAAATGATGTATGAACAACTTGTAAATATTTATAAACACTAACAAACATACTCAAAAGGACTTACCGATAAAAATTTTGATTTCTTGGATAATGACCCATGTTCTAATCTTTAAACAAAATAGATTTAGAATTGCACATTTTGATTATTTCCAAATCTTTTAATCTTAAAAAGTATTCTTGAAAAATAATTACTAAAAATGCAATTACTCGTGTAGTAGGATACTAGTTTTTTTTTTTAATTTCTCATAAAAGATACATAGAAATGGTATCATTTTCTCATTTCTTGACTAGTTTTTAAATTCAAGAAAAGTCGGAAAAAAATAAAAGAAAAACAGTGTAAATTTATTATGATCTCAAAATAATAAGGGCAATGGGCTAGAGTTGCCCGTTGCTCGTGAGAGCTCGGCCCATGGAAGACTCAGATGGTGCCACCGTGCCACCACGAGTCCATAAACCAAGCTGATCTCGAATTTAGGACAGGCGAGATGAGTCGAACTTGACAAGTAAAGTATGTGGGCTTTGCAAGTCCGCTCTATTTTTCTTATTTAATCACCTTTAATTTTCTTGAGATTTTTATCATGTATTTAATATTGTCTTTATTATATAAAAAAATTATCTAAAATAAAAATTCAAAAAGCTCACAGCTCGACTTGTCATAGATAGGGCCTCTAGCTCGGCTTGAGCCCAATTTGCAATGGGTCCCTTAGACTTAATCTACACTAATGTATAGGGACCTCTCACAATTCAATTAATAGATAAGTAATCTTATTAAGTTACTTTTATGAGATTTTGGCGTAAATGATTTCTAATGTATGTTCTTAGTAAGTTTTTGGTCCCTAACTTTTTAATTTTTTGCTAGGAGGTCTCTAACATATGTCATTGAGTACAAAAGTAGTCTCTATAAACGGATTTCGTCTAGATTGACCGTTAGTTGAGTGCATAAAATGAACTCTCTCTAAATTTGTTTTTACCTGCATGGTTAAATTAGTCAAATTACATTTTTTCTTTTTCTTTTTTTCTTTTACTTTGCTTGTCTGCATATTACTCAACAATGGTCTGAGGATTTTGAAGAAAAAAACTCTTACCACAATGGAGATTGTGTTGGATGAACTATTTTTTAAGACTGGTGTGCAAATGAAGTGTTTATGGTTTTGCAAATGTATAAATGGCACTCATAGTTTTATAGGTCTCAAATGTGGTATCCTATGTATTTTTTTTATAGAAAAATTCTCTGGTTTTGCAAATGTGTAAATGGCATCAGTTAATTAAAAATTTCTCTGAAAATATTGTTTAAGGAGAATATTTGTGCAACTTTTTCAATAGGTTCAAGTCTAACATTACACCATTTTACATACGTTATGACTAGTTATGCACCTTTACTAAAAAGGTTTGGAACCACTAGCGTATATTTACTAAAAACGTTAGGGACCATATATGCACCTTTACTGAAACGTTATGGACCATTCACACACCTTTACTGAAAAATGTTAGGGACTATCTATACACCATCTCCACACATTCAACATAATGAAACAAAAGGCAATGTTACATCTATGTACCATCTCCACACATTTTCATTCATTCATCCAACAACTACAATACACATTACAACATGTTATAACACCTTAACCCTTCATCCACATTGTAGCAACTCCGCACATAAAACCCGAAAACCAAATCTTATAAGGATTACCGGTCTTCTTTGGCAAAACAAATTTCAAAAATTATGAACTTTTGTATATAATTCATTACCAGAGAAAGAGAACTAAAAAAAAAAAAAATGGCCCACCCGTCTTCTCTAGAAAGCGATAAAACGTCTTCCAAGGTTCAAATATGTTCAAGAAATCTTCGTTTCTAATGGTAGCCCATACCAACAAAGATTGGATTATATTAACTCTTCTAACTCCAGTCAAACACTACTTCAAATGAGATAGAAAGTGTATGTATATGTAGCAATTGTTTGCTAAAACTAATCAAATGAGAAGTAAAGAAAAATGACGATTTTACCCCTGCAAGTAAAAACAAATTAAATGAGAATCTACTTCACGCACCCAACTAACGATAAATTTAAACGGAATTCGTCCATAGGAACCACTTTTGCACATAATGACATAGGTTAGAGACCTCCCAGTCAGAAAATGAAAGGTTATAGACCAAAAATGCACTAAAGGCATAGGTTATAGACTATTTACGCCAAAATCCCTATTTATATTGACTACTTCATTAAATATTCGATGACTTTTTCCTAAATTCAACATAAGGATATAAGAAGTAAAGTTAGTGCTTGTTTGGTAAAATTGTTTGTGGATAAAAGTTGTTGGTAAAAAAATGGATAAAAATTATAGGTTCTACAAAATATGAATAAAAATGATAATTGATCAGCTTATAAGTTGAAAAACACATTCTCAAACATGCTCTTAGTTAAATTGGTGAAAGAATTAAAATCCTAACTAGACAACCTAATTCTTTGAATTTTGTAGCAACTAGTTCTCAGTCTTTGAACTTCGTAGTAAGTCGGTTTTTAATGGATGACTTTGTTCATTTGACTATTAAAATGTCAAGTCACTTATGCATGGCCTAATTTTTTAAAGATAGAATTGACAAATAAAATAAAAAGGAGAAAGAAAAAAATTAAGGGACTATTTGACAATGTTTTTTATAAATGATTTAATAGATTTTGATAAAAATTGATGACCTGTATGATTAAAAAGTTGATAAATATTATGGATTCTCTAAAATGTGTAATTAAATTTAATTATTGATTTTAACTTTAACTTTTTAGTAACTTTTTCAGCTAAATCAAATGGACGCTAAAAACTCACAAGACGGAGCAACCTTGGATGACTGCTCCATTGCCACATCATCTCAAAAATTTCAAAGAATGGTCACAACATGCTTGGCATTTGTTTGATGGAGCTTTTTAGTAGATTTTGATTTTAAAAAATGAATAAATGTGTAGTTAAAAAGTTGATAAAAACTATTAGTCTTATGAAATGTGGAATTAAATTAATTATCGATTTTGACTTTAACTTTTTAATAGATTTTTAAGTTCCATCATACAAGGTCTTAATATGATATTACGGTGTGACGAATGATTGGGCTTTTGAGAGCAGGCTTGGTTTTTCTTGGATAAGGAAGGAGTAGAACAACCAAAAGAAAACTGTCCTTTTTATTCGAAGAAATTAATCTTTTCAACATTTGTTACGCTGTATAAGTGTATCATTTTGTATTATTTTAATAATTTTATATATCTATTTAATTCTAAACTTATCCATATTAAAATTTTAAATTTTTTTTTAAAAAATAGACTAAATATATTCACACCACGTTTTCTATAAGTGCACCACAATTAAATAACATAAAATGTCCATAATTTTTACTTATTATTACATTTATGTCTCTAATATTTTTTCCTCGCATTCTTATTATTAACCTTATATTAATTATCACATACTATCTCTCATATAAGATCCGTCCAAAAATTTCATTAAGAATGAACGAAAAAACTCATTTTCTCCTCGTATTTTTAAATAAACAAAAAAATAGATAAATATAAAATTTTGATTAACTATTGGTCCCTCATTTTAAAGCACATTAATATATTTTTTGGACAAAAATTGTTAGTATGAACAAAATGTGTTAATTAATAAAATGTTTGATATAAGAATTCGATAAAAAAAAAAAAAAAAAGTTAAAAACATAAATGTAACAATAAAAAAAAATTAAAAACTTTTTATGCAATTAAAATATAGTGCATTTATAATAAAATATTGTGTGAATATAACCACTCAAAAAAATATTATATCCATCCTCATTACATTCCAACACTACCAGTATTAAATTAATTTATTTAAATACTATATATCCACACTTCTTTTATATATTTATCCAACTCTAAATCTATCCAAATTAAAAATTTTAAAAAGTATTATGTTCATCATTATTGCATTCCAACCTTATCTTTATTAAATTCATTCATTTAAACACTATTTAAACACTGTATATCCACACAGTTTCACCAAAAATAAATTGTTTATATAAAACAAAAAAAAAAAAAAAAAAAAAAGAACATATATAATGTTTATCCAACCTCTTAAAATTACCAAGGCTAATATATTATGCTGATTTGCAACAGATTACATTACTTTCCTCTAAAAATAATTAAGGTTAGAAGCTAAGGCTTTTTTTTTTCCCTTTGGCTAAAAACAGACAGCATATGATTTAATAAATTTCTATAATTAGAAAATAGAGACATTGGCATAAATTCAAAAATAAAAATAAAAGAAAGGCAAAAGCACCAATCTTCATTAAATCCATAAAGACCACCACTTAAAAATGATTTTCACAGAATAAATCATTTAGCACAATCTGAATATTTCTACAATCTACCAACAAAATAAAAAATATCACCCAAAAAAATAAAAAAAATAAAAAAAGAAGGAATTGAGAAATTGTTCAACAATCACAATTCAATCAAAAGTAGAAAAATAAAGTACAAAATAAGAAAATCCTTACCATTTTCAAAGTCTTTAATATATATTTATATTCTCTTCCATTGTTTGCTTTAGCTTTAGTTGTAGAATATATTTTATGAATATAAGGATTTTAGTTAAACGTAAAGTCTAAAAAATATAAAATAACTAAAAGTATTTAATGAGGATGAATATTAGTGGATGAATTTAGAGTGATAGATTTTATTTGATTTTATTTTTATCTATTTAAATAAATTTACATAAGGTTAAAATGCAATATAGAAAAAAAAAAATTAAGTGAGTAGATGTATAAGAATGGTGGATGAAAAGAGTAATGTTATTTATAGTCACTTACTACCGATAGTCATCCTATGTGGCATTACTCAATTGGATAAATTATTTACTTCAATAGCTATAAATACATTAAACAATTGGAGTAAATAATTCATCCAATTGTTTAATTTCACGTAGAATGACTACTGGTATTGAACGACTATGAATAGCATTATTTATTTATTCGGATGAAAATAATGTGTTCCTATAATGGGTTAATTTCACTAGTTGTCACTGAAGTTTTCGCTAAATTTTAAATTGATCATTAATGTATTTTTTTTACATTATTAGTCATTGAAGTTATTAATGGTTTTACAAATAGTCACTCATTTAGTAAATCTAAAGAAAAATTGCATATTTGGCCCCTAACATTCACTCTCTTTCGCACTTATGTCTCGATCTTTTATTTCTTGACAATTTTATTTATTATTTTTCATTTTTTGACGCCCTTAACTCCTAATAATAGTTTTAGAGTATTAAAAGGTGAATCTGTCCATAAGTTTAAATAAAGTAAAAACATATAAATAATAAAGAAAAAAAAAAGAAAAAAAATGAAAATTGACCATCCTTCTTATCCAACGAAACTCCCATCCCCATACAAGAATAACCATCACAACCAACTACCACCGCATTCCTATGCTAGCAACCAGCTACCATATTCGTGCACCTTTACAATTTCCACACACTACAACAATCAATCACCATTGCTCTTATATATCAGTCTAGCGACCACCAGTTTATTTTAGCACCAAACTCTAATTAAGAATTATTAGATGAAAATATTAGAAAAAATAAAAATCAGATACAAAACTAAATTTAAGAAGAAACTGTGAATTTGATAAATGGTAGTCAAAACAGTATTAAGAGCAACGTGTTTTAACCTCTAACCCGGCAGCTGCACTACCAGTTTAAGGTGAATTAATTTCATTTTTCTTATATTTTTTAGTTACTCTTCGTTTATTAATATAGTTCTTATTTATATGAACTTAAGATAGATTCGTCTCCTAAACACTCACTTACTATAATTTTTTGACATAACTATCAGTTAGGACTATGGACACTAATAAATTAAAAGTTGGATATAAGATTGTCAAGAAATAAAAGTTCAGGACAATGGTGCTCAAGTGAGTAAAGGTTGGAGATGGCAGCTGCAATTTGCTTTAAATCTAATATATAACTTGAGTGACTATTTATGAAATTATAAATAACTTCAGTGATTAATAGGGAAAGAAAAATACTTTAATAACCAGTTTAAAATTTTTATAAATTTCAGTGATAATTAATGAAATTAACCCCCCTACAATCATTCTCATCCGCTCTGTATGTATAATTTACTAAATTTTAAAACTTTATACGATTTTTTAATGAATAATTATATTTATTACTACTAGTGATTATCAAAAAGTCTATGTCGTAAATGTGTTGGTATTAAATAATAGATCCAATGAAATATGAGAGTATAAAGCTCATTACATTGAATCTATCATTTATTGCAATATAGACGGATGATTATCACAAAATTAACCACCCTACAATTATTGTCATCCGCTTTGTATTGTATAATTTACTAAATTTTGAAAACTATATACGAATTTTTTTAACGAATAATTCATTGGCCAAAATAATGAGGCAATGCTGATTCTTTTTATGTGTCAAAATATGAACTATTGATTTGTAGTAGGAGATAATCGAACTCGTATCTTAGCTTGACAACTCAGAAGGCATGTGATTATGGGTTTCTCTAGATCAAAATACAACTGGTTAAATGCAGCCACACCGTTAACGTATGTCTCTTGACCACAATGAAAACTATCTGAGCCTCTTACTCATGGAAAACATGAAAAAAGATGAAGCCATCATTTTCATCTTGAGGTTAGAATATGTAAATCTTAACTATATGTAGAATTTAACTTATTAGATGATTTTTGTTTTTGGTATGAACTCCGTTCAAGATATAGTAACAAAAGATGTCTTCATCTATTTGTGAATGATGTGCAATCCCGTCTTAGATGTAGTTGTGGTGCGTATATGAAGATACACACATCGCACACTGAATAGAATTCTCTTCGTAGGTATTGGAGATGCGATAACGTTACGGTACGTGACATAATTACAATTGTTGTATTTTTTTTTTTTTTATGTAATTATGGATTTGACCTTTTATTTTATTTTGGTTATGTAGGATTGTATCACAGTAGATAGTTTAACTTGGGCCGATGAGGCTGAACCATAACTGAGAAGCCAATTACCAGTATCTGAAATATACACGCGAGCTTTTGTAACATTAACAATTTGTGGCAACTTGTGCAATTCCATCTTGAGGTAACAATTCACCAAATGACATTTTCAATTACAAACTCAAATATAAATAGCACCTAAGCAATTACATTTTCACAAAAACCAATTGACAACATCATAATGACTACTGGCATTAGACGTGAATGTTCTATCATCTCTTACATCATCCTGGGTGCAAGCATAGTCGTTCTCGGCCCTTTGATACGTATATGTATTGGACCTATTAAAATAAGCAAATTGCATATTCAAATAAAATATTACTAATGCACGATAAATAAATACATAATAATGCAATTATAATTGTCTAACCTTTCAGTGAATTTAGGACACGTTCTTTTACCTTGTCTATTTTGTCCACATATATGACATTATCTGTTCCATTTTGCAATTGCTTTCTCTTTTGATGACTTCAGTCTTTTCTCACACCCTTTAGCTCTTACTACACTAGTACCATGAATTGTGTTACTGTTTTCATGATTTACACTCTTGTTTTGCCTCCAGCCAATTGTACATCCATCGTCTATATCTTTGACTCGTAAATGTAATGACTCAAACTCGCCCATCAGGAATGTGTTGTGCGCATCTGTCAAAGCCGCGTCATCAACCAGCAAAGAAGCCCTGTGAGCCAATAAACCATATCGTGCCATTAACGACGTACTTGAACATTCATTGGTAGAAAAGCTCGCGCTAGGATCACCGCAATAACCCACTTTCGCATTTTTAGTCCATCTTCGTAATATGTACTTGTTTGGTAAAAGCAGCTTATTTTTTCCTCAAGTAGCTGATCATGTGGCGATATGGATACCCATCAAATTCAAATGTCCGACAACTACTTGAAATGAAATCACTATCCGTATAATAAGTAAGTTATCGATGTCGATCAAAGGTTTTTCCATGATCAACTCGCTCCACACCATATACTTTCAAATCGACAGAAGTAGACTTCTTCGTGCAAATGTAGAAATGACTTTGATCAATTTCCGTTTGTAACATCAAAAATATCTTCTTTCATGTATATATAAACCATTTGATTCTCCATCTGAAATTTTGACATTAGTCAAGATTTTTTGTTGATATCAATATGATTAGCCACTAACTGCTCATGTCGCTGATGGCGTACTGCCATATTGAAATGAATGATGAAATCCATAAGTGAGTTCTTTCGGTTAACATACCTCTTAAAGAAGAAGTGACAACTCTCAGACCTTTGACTACTGGACATTCCCGCACTAAAAATGTGTTTCACATACGCTGGAACCCATCAACTACAAAGAGCATACATGGTAGAAAAACATTCATTGCCCAAAAAATACGCATTTTCCATTACTCCAGCCCAATATTTCTCGAACTCCTCAGGTGACTCGGAATGTTTAATGATATTAACCAACATCTGATACTACTCGTTATATACCATGACATTCATCTTCTCAGAAAACTTATTCAAAATTTGCCACAAACAATACTGGTAGAATGTAAATGGCAACACTATTAATATAGCTTTTGCAATTGCCGCATCTTGATCGGTAATAATAAATTGTGCCGCTTTTGTAGGCATGGCTTCCAAGAACTTCAAAAACAACCACACAAATGACTCTGTCGACTCATCGCTCAATAACCCACATGCAAACAGAATGGTTTGGCCATGATGGTTTACCCCAACAAACGGTGCAAAATCATCGAGTACTTGTTGGTGTTGTATGTAGTGTTGAACACAACGACATTACCAAAAAATGTGTATGATCTACGTGACTCGTAATCAGCCCAAAAACAACGAACCAACTCACTCTCCGATTCAGTCTCATAATCAAAAAAGAAATTGAGGATTTTCTCTTTTTCAAAGTTGAAATACTCATTCAATGTCTCAACATCATAACCCCGTTGCTCTTCTCGAATATTTTGTTCATTGTTCTTTAAGTCTCTTTCCACACACCCAACCGATGCTGGACCACTCGTGTCTATCTCCATACGTCGAATTTGCTAATATGTTGGTATGTTAGCTTTTGAAAACTGTTGTGTTAATGTCTTCTTTGTTGCAAATACATGTCGTTTCTAATGTAACAAATGTACTCTACTTGGCGTAATAAAAGCACGGTTGTGTTCCTATACAAATTTATTCACAAACCATAAATGTCATGTTTGTTGTTTCACAACAAATAATCTCGAATTGCATCCAATTCGCGTGTGATATGTCTCATCTGTTTTACCTTCTTTTAAACAAATCAATAGTTTCCTTTAGATTTCATTTGTTTCCTTTTTTTTACTATTGGCTATACGTGTATTAAAATCAATTTCACGCGCATACTGATTGTAAAAATTATAGGCCTCTTCATGCTATTCAAGTTATTGTCCAATCTTTGGAATTCGGCTTACATAAACTTGGAAAATAAAAACATTACTGCATTTTCAGCCTCCATTCCTATTAAACAACAAAATTTAATCAAATAATTTAATTTTTAATCGGAACAACAAGAACAACAAAATATTTTTTTAAAGTTGAAATTCAAATTTTAATTCTAATTTGTAAGTGGATCATCACAATTAGCAAATCTACCTTACGGTTTCTTCTTCAACCAGTTGACTATAGCTCCTTTTGGCTCAACTAGTATATCACTCGTGCGATGCATGACATTTGTTTTTCATAATAATGATTTTAAAATATTTTAATAGTATATTTTTTATTTATTAAATTCAAATAAAAAAAGTATCATATAGATAATATTTAATTACTCATTGATATTGAAAAAATAATAATATAGCTAATCGATATGTTCAAAGGTCTCTTTGAAAATCACATTTATGGTCGAATTGTTTGGCACTCTATCTCTATCACAAATCAACATCTTCAATCACGTACGATTTGTAACTCTAGAAAATACAAGATAAAGTTGTCTATGACTAAAAACTGATTTTTTTTTTAGATATAATCTCACGTGAGAAAAATATTGACACTGACTCTTATTGATAGTCATAGCGTATGAGACAATTAATTAATTTTTGGCACAAGTATATTATAATTTGAAAATTGATTTTCTAAATTGTAAAGATGCAAATTGCGCTAAAGATATTTTGCAAATTTATTGTTTTTCTATTTGTAGACAATTAGTAATATTTACATACTCTAAATCTCATATTGATTAGTTAATGTAGCATTCAAATTTGTTATTACTAATAATTAAAGTGAATTTATTTTGTTCTGAAAGATGTGTATTTTTTAATTGAAAATGTCAATTCATAATTTTATTTATTTTTACTGAGTATCTTAGAAAATTCAAAAGATCGAAAATCTGAACCGGCAATACTATTTACACTGTACTAAATTTGGACAATTATTTAGCAAATGAATAATTGAGAATCTTATCTGGGCTGCACATTGAATCTGATTATTAATTACATGACAATTAATTAATTAAATTATATATATACTAGTTTTTGCTACGTACGGTGCACGTTCGTGAAAAATGTAGGGATAAATTTTATATTTAGATTGTAGGCATTGCTTGAATATATACGTATAAAAAATATTAAATATATAATACGTAAATAATAAATATGAAAAACATATTTTTGAATATACCATTTAATACAATTAATTAAGTAAAATATTAAAATTATAATAAGAAAAGCAGAACCAAATAAACACATAATTCGTATAAAAAAAAATTAAATAACTAAGATTCGTAAACGGCCTTTATAAAGTGATGTGGTAAAGTGAGAATTTTTATATTTTTATTGAATTGTACCATTTCGAGAATTTGAATTGGACTAAACTCTCATTGGCTACAACTTTTTCAACTTTATACTAATGAATCAAAAGCCAAATATTAAAGAATAGTGTACAATTTGTTTATATCATCAAACAAAAAAATTTGGTAAAAAATTGAATGAAAATTTGGAATAGTAAAAGAAAAAAAATAAGAAAAAAATAATAGCATTTAAAGGAGAAAACTGACAGAATGTGAAAAGAGACCTACGATACTTATTTCTTTATGGGATGTATGGTGCTATTTTTTTAGATTAGAGGTATATTTCTAACGATTTTGAAACGATAGGGACCTTTCATGCAATTATTCCTAAAATAAAATAAAAAATAAAAATAGGTCAATGCCCAACATGTGTAAAAAAAAAAAAAAAATTCAAATTTAATGTTGTCGAGTAACTCGACAACATTATAAAAATTAAAAATAAAAATAAAAAAATTCAAATTTACTTATGAGATAAAATAAAAAAGATTAATGAAAAAATTGAATGAAAATGTATAAAATAAAAACAAATAAGGAAAAATAAACTAAATAAAAAAAATTTGTCAAAAAGATTAGAAAAAGACAAAAAAAAAAAAAAATTCAGATGAACAGTAACTCGAAAGTTACTGTTCATCGCCGAGTTGCTCAGCGATGAACAGTACTCGTTTTTTTTTTTTTGTTGAACAGTATTCGGTTTTTTTTTTTTTTTTTTGGTGGACTTTTCCATATTCTTTGGTTTATTTTAATTTTTTTTCACTTGACAAGATTTTTTTCTTGTCGATTGTGAACTTCAGGAAAAATGTTAGTTTCCAAGTATTTCACATAGTTTCTACATTTCAGCCACCTAATGATCATCTGTTCAATCTCCCAAATACAGCCGTAACAATTATGCATTATTTTGTAGTTCTCAAAAGCAAAACATAAATGTATCGAAGATGCAACAATATCAATGCATTATTACGTGAAGTTCAGAAATTAACTTAATATCAATGTTTATAATGCATATTTGCTGATTTCGAGAAGAACATGGCAAAAAAGATAATGGATAATCTGAAACTTTCTGGACCAATTCGTTTTTCTCTTTTTCTACTATGCTTATCTTAGTTTCAATATCAGATACAGTCTTATCGTCTCCATTTAAAATCGCTTCCCTATAGACTTCCATGAGGGACATCAAGTTGGATGGAGGCTTTAGATTAGTTTTATCTTCCAATTCTCTTAAGTCATTTGAATCATACAAGTTCAGTTTGAATATCATCAGAGAGTAATTACAATGATCATAAAAACATTCAAGTTAGTTATAGACAACCAAGCTAGTTGCCGAGCTACTCGGCAACCACACATTTGTCGAGTGGCTAGCCTGGTTGCGACAAACAGATGGCTCTGAAACCTTGGCCAAATATCAAGCAATCAATGCGAATATAACATAGCACCACCGAATGTATTAAAGAATTCGGGACAAATGTAACCTTTAGACAAAGTAAACATCAATATTTGATTTGAAACTTTCCAAAACTATGAAAAAATTAATGGATTTGTTATTAAACAAGAACTTTTCAAAATTTTGTCATTGTCATACAAATAATATACTCTTAGAACTTGCTTGACTATTTGAATTAAAAGCTCCAATGGATGGAAGAAAGACGAACAACATGGAATGAAAACGTTGTTAAACATAATGAAGTTTTGCTTCAACAATTTGTCATTGTCATACAAATAATATACACTTACAGAACTTGACAAGAACTCTGAATTAGAAGCTCCAATGGAAATTATGAATAGAAACCAAGGTTGAGCTGTGGGCCTTTTTTGATGAGAGAGATAAGAGATTTTTTTGGGTGAAATGTTGGACAAAGTAAAAAATTGCTGCTGTTTTCATTGTCAAAATGGTGGCGTATTGGACGAAAAAAGCTACATTAAAAAAATTAAGGCTCTTATATTATTGTAAGGATATATATCATCATAATGGTTGCACAATGCTCAATGTCTATGTAAATTAAATGTATAACAAAACACTTATTGAAATTATAGATATTGACTCACTTAAATTTATTTGATATTGCAAAACGTGTCTCTCATAATTAATATTGTAAACGAGATTGACTTATTTTTATTTCACATTGCAAAACGTATATTTAGTTAGTTAAATATTAATTAATTATTATGGATATAAATCAAATGATTGATTTTATTAATGTATTTTATTTACTAATTATTAATTATCATTAATTAATGAATGTTTTGGAGGAAAACTTGACAAAAAAATTTGACTATCCTTCTTTTATATATATATATTAAAATTAAAATTAAGATATATTTTTAAACATAAAAACCGTGTTGTGGTGCTGATGAAATGAGAAGTACAGCCAGTGCAGGAGTGAAACGGTTTGCCGCAATGAAAGCAAATACGAAAGCAAAATGGACCAAATTCGAAGAAATAGAATCGCGCCCAAAAATAAGGAGGGTTTAATGGATGGTAAAGGGCATGTTCGGTAATTATTTTTTTTCAAAAAAATCTATTTTTTTGCTTATAATTTTTGACTTTTCAATTTTTCAACACTAAAAAAAAGTTTAAAAAGTCAATAAAGACAAAAAAAAAAAAAAAAAAATCCCATTTTTTCTCAAAAAAACCAGACTAGACATGCCTGAAATAAAGTTGTGCCAGAATACCACCAAAATACCAATTTCACCGGCTAGGTCACACGTGATTTGGGAGAGAGAGACTTCAGATTTCATTAAGCAAGTGGAAGGTAATGGGCGAAAATGTGTGATTTGGGAGAGAGACTTCAGATTTCATTAAGCAAGTGGAAGGAAATGGGCGAAAATGTGTGAAAAAAAACCCCAATTTTTTTTGTTTTGCCTGCCCATTTAGACCACTGACGTGAAGAGAGGCTGACTTGGTGCCCCTCCACATCAGCTGTGGATAATTGAGCCTGCACATAACTACATATCAATACAATTGAATTTGATCTCCTCTACATAGTTGGAAGTATTATTTTGTCCATAACATTGGAAAAGCAAAAATTGTTTGACATTAAAATCAAAAATTAATTCTCCCACTAGGTGATGAGAACATCCCTGATCAATACATTTCATAAAATTTTTACTATATAAACTAAATTAAATAGCAGATCCAAACTAAAAAAATTCATTAATCAACATGCACTTACAAAAGTAAACTCCAGAAAAACAGATCATTTACATAAAAACAGTGTCAGTTTGAATCGAAGCAAACACAAAAAACACAAAATCTCAAAGAGCTTCTTCTTCTTCTTCTTGTTTCAAGCAGAATGCTTCTTCTTTCTTCTTAGTATATCGCATACAAATGCCTTCTCCAGCAGCTCTACCCTACGAGTTAAAGCATTCAGCATCTGTGTCTGCTTCTCGTTCTTCCCAGATAACTGTGTCATCATGTCCATCATTTTCGCATTTTCCGCCATCATCTTCTCCAACAACTCGCGATCACTTTTTCCATCCGCCGAACCGCCTTCTTCCACTTTTCCTCCCTCCTCGACCCGATTGTCAGTACAGTTTTCTTCATCAACCTTCACCTCATGATCCACTCCAACATCGATAGCCTCCATTGCCCTGCAATTTTCCAGACATTCCATAGTCTTATCTTCTGTTTCAACATTCTGTTCAAACATACACTCTCCAGTCTGATCTGCAGAATTTATATCCTCCAATTTATCTGAATCGTCTGTCGGGACCTCCAAATTATCTGAATTTTCGGTGGAATTCCCCAAATTTTCTGCAGAATCCTCCAATTTATGCGAATGCTCTGTTGGTACATCCAAATTATCAGTATTTTCATTGCCCCATTTCTCTAAATCAGTTTCTGCAGAACCCTCCATAGATTTCTCCGAAAATGTATCTGAATTTCCCGCACAATCCATAATTTCTACCTCATTAATTTCACTAACATTTTCCGAATTAACAGAAGCGGCAGCATCAATTTTCTCTTGCAACGCGATAGCTTTTCGAATCACCGCCTTCCTGAAATCCCTAACACCCAAATCAACACCTCTAACAGAATCCAGCTTAAAAAGCAGAGCCATCAAGCTCTCATTCATCTTCAACCTCTCTTTCTCATATCTCTTAATCAACTCCACAACTTCACTTTTTAGAAGTCTCTCTTCAATTCCATCAACTTGGACTTTAACATCTTTGATTTTCTTCACGCTTTTTCTGACCAAAAAGCCCCTGAAAACCTTCTGGATTTTCAAGGCAGAAGCCGAACGGGTCGATTCCGATCCGACGAAGTGTACCGGGATCTGAACCACCTTCGGAGTGGAGGTTTTAACTGGCGGGCGTTGAAACGGGTGAGCAAGCTGCGGAGACTCCGCCGAGTGAACCGGAATGCCGCGGACAGAAGGCGAACGAGTATATTGACGACGTAATGGTTGCTGTTGAGACCAGTGATTTGTGAAAAATGGGCTAAAATCCATTGGTATTACGATCTATTATTGGGATTTACTGAAAGAATTCAAAGATTTTTGTAGATTTGATTGTGGGGAAAGAGGGGAAATTGGGGTGGTATTTATTGACGGGAGGGGAGGGAAGAGAGAATTTGAAATTTCCAGAAGCTTCAGTAAAGAGATATTTTCGCGAAATTTGAGTTTAAGGTGTTCTAGAGATTCTAGATAATTGTGGAGTCTTCCATATTTCCAACGTTCGAAATAGCGTCAACGTTTTCTTTTGCTTGCTTTGCTTTAAGATTCTTCTTTGTCATTTTTTTAATTCTTTAGGTTTCATATTTGCATATGGGATCTGAATGTAGACTCTATTATAATGATAGATTAACGCGATGAACAGATTTTAGATATGATGGATGGAGGGAAAAGATCTATTGAAGAAAATGAATTGAAAATATGAGCAGATTTTAAAAATTATCGAATCAGGGAGATTGATTGAATCAGTCAGCAAATATTGGAAAAAATGATTTTGTGAGTGGAGAAATTAAAGACGTAGTGACACACGGACATTTAAGTATTTTTTTCTTCTCGTAGTGGAAAAAATTCTATATGGTCATGATTAAAAAGTCCTCGTCAAATTTAATAATTAATTTTAATTATATAATCTATAATTTTATCAATTTTTAAATATACATTTCATCAACTTTTATTAAAATCCACTAAAAATTTTATCAAATTTTTTAGTCAAACAATCCCTAAAAAAATTAGACACGAAATGTACTTCGACACTCTATTTAATTTTGATAAAATTATCGAAAAAAGTAAGTGTTGGTATACATAACTGTTATATAATCTAGTCTTATTTTTATACAAAGTTATTATTAAGTGTGAGATGAATGAACTTTAACAATTCGAAGTGATTAATAATGAGAAAAGGTCGAACCCAATAGTTTAAAGAGAATTGAAGTAGAAATGTGCACATCCCTCAAACATTTCATATTTACCCAATATATGAAATATTTTTATTTCATTATGAACTCTCAATGCCAATACACTTCGTGAAATATCAATTAGAACATCCGCAGTAATTAAGAAAGACCGGCCCAAAATAATAGAGATATCTGTATTCTTAGGCATATCAAGAATCAAATTAGATCATAGTAGGAATGTTGTAAAAGCAAGTTAATTTCTTTGTTTTTTACTTAAATGACCATTTTAGAATAAAAAATTAAAGAATGCTTGCTGCTGCTGAGCTTCTTTTTCTTCTTTTTTTATTCATAACTGCACAATGAAACCAGTTTGACCGAACAATTCAGCACAGCATGGGCCATGCAAGCCTACAATAATATTTAGCGTTTAAGGCTTAGTTTTAACGTAATTATAATTAAAAAATGAAAAAGTAGGGTTGAATTATTTAGAATAATTTGTAAATTTATATCAATTAATTGTTTTTTATTGCACACCACTAGATATCTCTTTTAATTCGATTCAATCTATCGAGTTCTTAATTGTATTCAAATCTTTTTCCTTGTAGTTAAACAATTTTAGTCTGCCCCCAACGCCAAAGAGCTCGTTCAAAAATTGGAGGTTTGCGTGTCTTATTTGTCTTCCCTTTTAATGGTTTTTTCCCCATAGTTCAAAGCAGTTGCACAAAAATAGCAAAGACAAGATCTTGATCAAAAGAGAGAATATCTTCATACCTTTCCATCTGGTGCAATAAAAATTGAACTTTTGTGTTAATTTCTGTAATATTTTACTGAATAGAGGAGTACATGGCTATGCAAGATGAAGTGGTTGTCAATTTAAAGTAGGAAGTACAACTGGAGCATGCATTAGCACCACCACCTACACCAAAACAAGTGGGATTCAAAGCTTTGCAGCAGACTGAAATAGGAATTGCTCTATAGATGTGGATATAATATGAATATGGCATAGTCTTTTAGGGTTTTCAGGATTTGGATGATGGCCGAGTCGGGTTTGAGTTTGGATTTGAAAGGAGGTTTTTACGAGTTGGAGTCGTCGACCGGTCGGCGATGCTTTCTCTTATCAGCCGTTGTTATGAATGGGAAAGGCGAGAAATCGAGTTAGGGCGACGGCGGGTGGTGGGCGGTTGGCGGCGCTTTCTCTTATCAGCCATTGTTTTGGAGATGGAGACCAATTGCAAAATTGGGTTGGAGTGTAGTTGCAATTTTGTTGGTTAGGGTTTAGTTGCAATTTTTTTTTTTTTTTAATCATTCAATTTAAGGGTAAAACGGTCTATTTCACAAAATTTTGACCATTTAACGATCAAACTAACAATTTCTGTCAAAAAAGGACCTCAGATGCTAACGTTTCATAGGTTCGGGACTCCGAATACTAGTAAACAAAGGTTCATAACCCCATCGTTACAACATTCAAAAGTTAGGGACCCCTAGTGCTATTTACCCAAAATTTTATAATAATTTTCAATTAAATAAAAAGGTAGACAATTTTGAAAGAATAATAAATATGGTAAATTCAAATCCAGTCACTGTTTTGACACTTACGGGCTCTAAAATCATATGTTCAAAATTTAATTCAATTAAAGTCACATTTTAAAGATAAAAGACCAACATACCCGTACAATTGTAAAAAAAATGATAATTTAATGATATTGTTTTATTGTGATACTGTTTTGTTGTGATATTATTTTGTATGATATTGTTATATTGTGATAATGTTTTGTATGATACTGTTTTTATCTATAATACTATTTTATTTAGATAATGTACATTAGTATATTTATACCATACTTTTATCTTTGATATTGTTGACAATATTTAAACATATGATCTTGTACTACTAATGGAGCATTTTAAGAACAGTATCATTACTTCAACCATAAAAAAATCTTGTACTTAATTTTATATATGATATTGTTTTGTCTAAAATACTGTTTTATATAGATAATGTGCTATGATACATTTACACCGTGTTTTTATCTTTAATACTGTTTTTATTATGATAATGTTTCAACATATGATACTGTTATTAAATATAAACATTATCAATGGTCTTATACTACTAATGGAGCATTTTAAGAACAATATAATTACTTCAACTAATAAAACAAATCTATAATACTGTTTTATTTAGATAAAGTGATATGGTATGCTTATACCATATTTTTATATTTGATACTGTTTTATTATGATAATGTTTCAATCTATGATACTGTTATTTATTTTATTGGGTTGCAGTTTGTGTATGTGATATTGTTTTATTAAGATATTTTCATATATGATACTAATATATTAAGATACATTTATCTGTGATACTGTTTTAGTATGTATGATACTGTTTTGACAAGAAAAATAAAAAATTATCATTTTAAGTTAAAGAGACGACTTCAAATGGGTTAAATCCATCGTATGCAATGGTAAAGTGACTGGTTATGACCGGCTCGTTGAGACCATTCCGAAAATATATTATAATTAATATTCTGAGCACGTATGCAAATTCTATACTCATTTCTATTGTGATACTATTTTCTGTGATACTGTTTTTCTATAATATAGTATTAAACAACTCACATGACTAATTAACAATACAAAATAATCTAATGGCCAACTTAATACAGTATTAAGCTATACTCTAGTAATGGTATTGAATCAATATATTTCACTTTTCTCTATTTTCTCAATTTAATCAAATGGTAGAGCATTAACACATATCTTTGTTCCATATTTTCATTCTTCATAATATTTTTCACATACGATTCAATTCTTTTCAAAATTCAAATACTAGCCACTTGTGTATGTGAAGCAAATGAATGTGTACAACCCAAGGTCTACCTCTGCTTCAATATCCACCACCGCCGACGAGACCAAAATTAAATCTTGAATTAATGTAATTTTGAATTTCTATTTCTATTTCCCTGCTTGCAATTAGAAATTGAAATTCAACGAGAACAAAGTATTTCCAATGACAAAACGCTAAATACACTGATAACCGGGTTCCACATGTTAACTCTATTCTGGAGAGACATCCATAATAGAGAGCCTAAGACGTATACTCAGTTGGTAGATCTGATCCAACAAGATATTCGCTACGAATAAACCATCGAGAATAGAGAAAAAGAATAAGAGGAGTGCTATCGCAGTGAAAGCGGCGGTCCACTGATCTTCGCACCAACCGCTATCGGAGGTTCAATTAAACTGAGGTAGCCCCGGGGCCTCTGCCTGGACCACCAGCAGTAGTTCTCCAACCACCGATTCCTCCTCCCAGGTTTTTTCGTATATACCATACTCAAAATCATAACATAAAAGACTACCTGGATGTGCTAAAATTGATTGATCGAGGGAATCAACGGTAGAGAGAGGGGAACTGGCCAGCGTAGGGAAGACGGAGAACACCCAACCAAGGACGAAGACCTCAAACTCGGTGCCATGATGACAACCCTCGCTGCAACAACAGAAAGGATAAAAGAAATATGGATCCACCTATACAGGATGGACCTGCAAAGGCCTCTCAGTCCGTGAGATCAACACCATAATTAGAGGGCCCTATGTTACAATGAACTCACGACGAAATTATGCTAAAGTGGCAATGGAGGAACCAATAGAAAGTTGGCAGGTTTACGTACACCGACCCAGGGCCCCACCTATTACATTTATAGATGAGGATGAGAATGATGTCCATTACCCACATTGTGACACCTTGGTAATTCGTACCATTGTCACTAGAAACGGGTTAAGAAGAATGTTGGTCGATGAAGGCAGCTATAACGCCCAAGAATTTTTAAGGTTCTAGAGTGTTAATAAAATTCATAAGAAGTAAAATATTGCGGAAAAACGACTTTAATAATAAAAGAAAAATCCCAATTTTTAAATAATTGATTAATTCGTACACATTCAAGGAAAATAAATTGACGAATGTAAATAAACTTGAGATTTTGACGATAATCGTCTTATCAACTAAAGCATTATAAATAAACAAATTTTTATTTGGCGACCATTGACTTGACAGCTTCACCGACCCGCCACGCATCCATTACGTTAATTATTATATGAGATTTGTTAAAATGAGGGATGAGTAAAAACAATTATACTCAGTGAAATATTTGCTATTTCCACAAATAGTCCAAATATTATAATTATGCATTAAATTATCTTACTAAACTAAACTGAGAATTATCACACCATGACAATGATAATTCATGCAAGCGCTGCAAATAAACTGAAACTCAAAGGTTTAACTAAACCTGAAAGTTTAACTAAACTGATTCATGATTTTTCCCGAAGGAGCACTAAAATAAAGTAATATATTTACATACATAACTACAATAATTAGAAAGTCGTAGAAATCAACAATAGCACATCGTATCTCACTTTAGTTCTTGAAATGTTATTGCTTCTGAAAAATGAATGACTGAGTGTAAAGCTTGAAAAAAATGGTGCCACAAAAATCTGCCGGCTGTTTTCTTGATAATGACATAGGGGGGTTAATCAATTTTATATAGGTTAAGCATTATAAATTGTTTTTAAAATACAACTCTAGTAGTATATATTAACTAGGATTGTTGGTATTTGAAAGTAAATAGGGGAGAGAGAGAGAGAGAGAGAGAGAGAGAGAGAGAGAGAGAGAGAGAGATAAGCTACAAAAAAACAAATTGGAAATTCAAATGCAATATTCTGTCGAAATACTATCCAAGGAAAATAGTTCATTTTGAAAATCATTTAATGATAGAAATTTTTAATCGTCTATATCTTAAGTTTAGCTAATCTAAAAATACTTTTTCTCGGGCCGATAATCGTAATTAAATACGAGCTATCCAACGACCCAATATCAATATACTAAAACTCGTTTATTCACAAACAATTTATTTAGCTTAGTTAAATAAATAAATTCTAAATGTTGGTTTTCACTTAGGTCCTTTAATAATAAATAATAATAATAATAATAAATTTGGGATTCTACAAACTATTCTCCTTAAGAAAATTTCGTCCTCGAAATTTTACCTTTACAGAGTGAAAAGCTCTGGGTACTTGGCTTTCATCTCATCTTCTTTCTATCAAGTCAATTCTTCCACTCCATGATTGCACCATAATACTTTAATTAAGGGGATTTCTCTGTTCCTTAGCACATGAAATTTTCTGTCTAGGATTACCATTAACCTTTCTTCATAGGTTAGATCGTGGTTTACATCCAAAGTTTGATGGTTGGTCACATGGCTGGGGTCTTGTAAGTATTTCCTAAGCATTGATATGTGGAAAATATTGTGTACTACTAAAAGTCATGGCGGTAAGGCTAATCGGTATGCAACTGCTCTGATTCTGTCTAAAATCTCGAAAGGTCCAATACATCTTGGTCTCAACTTTCATTTCTTGCCAAATCTAAGTATTCCCTTCATTTGTGTTACTTTCAAGAATACTTTGTCACCATTCTTGAACTCAAAATCTTTTCTCCTTTTATCAGCATAGCTTTTCTGTCTATCTTGGGCAACCTTAATTCTATCTCGGATCTTATCTATTGCCTAAACTGTTCGATCAACGATTTCGGGCCCTAAAATCCTTCTTTTTCCAACCTCGCTCCAATAGACAGGTGTTCTGCATATTTTTTCATATAATGCCTCGTAAGGTATCATGCCTATAGTAGCCTAAAAGCTATTGTTATAGGTGAATTCCACCAAAGGTAAGTGTACTTTCAAACTACCGCCCATGTCTAGCACACAAGCTCTTAACATATCTTCGAGTATTTGAATAGTCCTCTCTGATTGTCCATGGTGAAAGTCATCCTAACCGGAAGAAAGTAGGCCGACTTTGTAAGACGATCCACTACTACCCATATAGCATTGTTTCCTTTTACAGAACTTGGAAAACCCACCACGAAATCCCTGTTTATGTGTTCCCATTTCCATTCCAGTATATCTAGTGGGATAAGCAACCCTGAAGGTTTCTGATGTTCCGCTTTCACTTGCTGACATGCCATGTACTTACTTACGAAAAGTCCTATTCCTCTTTTCATATTTCTCCACCAAAATGTATGTCGAAGATCTCGATACTTTTTTTTACCGCCTGGGTGTGCTGCATAAGGGGCCGAATGTGCATCCTCAAGAATTTCCTTTCTTAATCTCTCGTCTTTAGGAATGCACAACCTGCTTTTATACATAAGTGCCTTGTCATTAGCCACTTCAAAACCTAAGCGTTTCTCTGTCCCAACTTCAGTCATGATCTTACATAAAAATGGGTCATCCTTTTGGGCTCCTCTAATCCGTTCTTGAGTGTGGGTTCAACTATTAAAATTGCGATAAGAGCCGATACTTGCATTGGATGTTTAAAAACCTCTAGCCTCAAGTTTTCAAATTCTTTAATTATGTTCATGTGGTTTTAATTGCCTAGATGCATAGGCCACAACATTTCTATGCTGCATCAACACATATCCCAAACCATGTTTGGATGTATCGCTGTATATCACAAATCCTTCTGAACCTTCTGGTATCGTTAAAATCGGTGCTGAAACCAATCTTTGTTTCAATTCCTTGAAACTATCCTCACACTTCTCTGACCATTGGAACTTTATCTCCTTTCTAGTTAACTGAGTCATTGGTCCAGCTATCTTAGAAAACCCTTCAATAAACCTCCTATAATAGTTAGCAAGTCCCAATAAACTATGGACTTCTCCTATATTGGTCGGCCTAGGCCAATTTTCCACAGGTTCGACCTTGGTTGGGTCCACTTCAATCCCTTGTGAAGTAACCACATGACCAAGAAAGCTAATACAATCAAGCCAAAATTCACATTTCTTGAATTTGGCATACAATTTCTCTTTCGAAGAGTGCCCAAAACCATTCTCAAATGTTCCTCATGCTGGTACTTATCTTTTGAGTATACTAAAATGTCATCGATGAAGACTATAACGAATCGTTCCAAGTATAGATAAAAAACTGGGTTCATTAAGTCCATGAACACGACGGGTGCATTTGTCAATCCAAAAGGCATAACAGTAAATTTATAGTGCCCGTAGCGAGTCCTAAAAGCTGTTTTTGGGATGTAATAGTCCTTTACTTTGAGTTGGTGATAGCCTGATCTCAGATCGATCTTTGAAAACACTTTTGCGCCCTTCAACTGATCAAAAAGATCTTCTATCATCGCGAGTGGGTATTTGTTCTTTATAGTCAGGTGGTTTAACTCTCTATAGTCGATACACATCCTCATCGACCCGTCTTTCTTCTTAACGAATAACAATGGCACTCCCCACGAGGATACGCTAAGTCAGATAAAACCCTTATTCAGTAATTCTTATAGTTGCATCTTCAACTCTTGCAACTCTTTCTGTACCATTCGGTAATGCGCTTTAGATACTGGTGTTGTTCCAGGGGCTAAGTCAATTGTGAACTCTACTTGTCGATCAGGCGGTAATCCAGTTAGATGTTTAGAGAATACATCCTCAAACTCTTGAACTACTACGATATCTTTCACTTTCTGCTCCAATTGTGGTTTGCTAAAGATATTTAATAAAAATCATCGGCATGCATCCTTTCTTAACATCTTTTCTTCTTTCAAAGAGGATACCAATTTGGGAGGAGTCCCAAATCTTGTCCCGAAGAAATTGTTCTTCTCCAAGCCTTTGAAACAAGACTTCCTTCTCGCGCCATACAATGGTTGCGTGATTTTCACTCAGCTAGTCCATTCCCAATATTACATCAAAGTCTTTCATTCTTAATAAGTACAAGTCTGCTTTTAAGATCCTTCTTTCGATTTCTAACTTTACGTCTTTAACTATTTGATTTGAACTAATGATCTCGCCTGAAGGGATACTAACATCTAACACGCCATTCGTTTTCTCATATTTATTTCCAATCTTATCTATGAAACTATTAGAAATAAAAGAATGCGTAGTTCCAGAATCTATCAGGACAATAGCAGGTATATTAGATACTAGTAGAATACCTGTTATCACGTCTGTGTCCTGCTCTCCCTCTTGACCTGCCAGAGTAAAGACTCTAGCCTTCCCTTTATTAGGTTGGTAATCTTCTTTATTCTTTTCTAGACACACTTTTAGGAAATGACCAGTCTTACCACAATTATAACATACTCATTTTCCCTGAAGGCATTCGCCAAAACGTCGTTTGCTATACTTGGACATGTAGGGATATTTCTGGTTGGGCCTCACTCAGTCCTTCCTCTTTTGTTCTGGTCTTTGTACTTTTCTTTGTTGTGACCTTGCCACTTTCTCATCTCTGAAGACTCAACACTGTGCAGGGGTTTCTTTTCCAGCCCTAAACTATTAGAGATTGCTTATGCCCGACGTAAGGCTTCTGCATAGGTAGTATACAGCTGGGCGGCCATGATTTCTTTGATCTTAGGTCATAATCCCATTTTGAACCTCTTAGCCTTAGTCAACTCAGTGTTAACCTTATGCAGTGCATACCTAGACAGCCGTTCGAATTTTCTTTCGTACTCCCCAAGTGACATGTTTCCTTGCGTGAGTTGAAGAAATTCTGCTTCCTTTTGGTCCTTCAATGACTGAGGAAAATATTTTCCTAGCAATGCTTCCTTAAATTGGTCCCAAGTGAGACTACATTGCTGCACTGCAGTCCTAGTGCGTGAATCGGATTCTCACCAATAGCTAGCATCGTCAGTCAACATGAACTTCGCACAAGAAACCTTCTGCATATCATTGCAGTTCAAATGCTCAAAAATCCATTCGAGTCTCCTCAGCCACTATTCGGCTGCGAAAGGATCATCTTTACCCTCAAAGGATGGTGGTCTGAAACGACGAAACTGTTCGACCATTGAACTCGTGTTGTCAGCCCTTGTTGCATTTGGGTGTGGCTCTTGAGTCTGCTGTCTGCCCAAGTCTTGCACATCTCTCATCAAGTCTCTGAACATAGTTGCTTGATTTTGTGTTTGTCGAGACATTTTCTTTGAAAGAAACAAAATAAATTTTATCTTAGGATTGCTCGACAGCCTAACACTATACGAAGTAATTTCTAACGGAGGGAAAAGAAATAAACAAAATTTATGCAATTTTATTAATATTATTTAATAAAAAATTTTTATAATTAAATCCAACTAAAATTTCTACTAACCTCAACATTTATTAATCTTATAAAAAAATAAACGCAACAAGAATAAAATGGAAAAACTATTATTCCAAAATCTTAATCCTCGTCTTCACTTATCTAGCCTCCATGTACTCTTGGAACCTTAGCCGGTGGAGCTTCATCATATGAAGTAATACTTGATTGTGGTTCAGATTCTGGTCAACCTCATGCCCGATTTTACCTTGTGCCTCGGCATTAACTTCTTGTCCGACTTCAGGCTCAATTTCTTGCTCATGTTCAGCATCATCTTCAGGCTTGTCTTCTGACTTAGGCTCTTCAAACTCGAACTCAAAATCGAGTTCATCTTCTTACTCCAGCCCAACTTCGGCTTCTCCAACGAGTGGTACATTAGCCTCCGCAGCAAACTCTTCCAAAGTGTTAATGAGAGCCCTACAAAAATCTTCAAAATCTACCATGCCCGGATACAGTATACCCTCTAGGGCCCTAAGTATGACCGTCGCAATGCGTTGGCCCTCATCTGAGAAGGTGTCTATTAGGCGGGCAATCGCTTGTACATGAGTGCTTTGAAATTCAACTTTCAAAGCTTGTTCCCAGGCTGTATGGAACCATTGCACATGCTGTTCGATTGTAGATTTGAGATCTGGAACGAAATATTCATATGCTCGAATTATTGCGGTATTGGGATTCACAGCGCCCCCATATCCAACACTTTTTCTTGCGGTCTGTCTAACTCTAACCATGTTTATCACCTATGTTACGAAAATTCTAACATGTTTTGTATTTAAAGTTTCTGGTCTTAAAATACACTACCATGTTTCGCATACTACTTAACTTTAAATAACTATAATGCATTACTAAATAGTTCAAATATAATAGTAAAATAAGCGACAAATAAAAAAAAAATCATGCTAACCAATTTATTCGGACTAGCCAAAAATAATAATAATTTACAGTAATTAAATATATTTACTTATTTCATACCTCAAAAATTCTGGATGGTGGCTGATCAGTGAGCTATGGGTGCCAAATGTCTCGTACCAAATAAAATATTTATTTTCGAAACTGAAAAAAAATTTCATTGCTACTATTCACGTGAACAGTAGACATGCACTGTTCCGTGAACAGTAAAAAAAGTTAATGTTAATAAAAATAAATAAAAATTTTTTTCACTGAACAGTAGACGTATACTGTTCTGTGAATAGTATAAAAGTTAATGTTTATCCCAAAATTTTTTTGTTCATATGAACAGTAGTACTGTTCACACAAAAAATTATTTGGTTACTATTTATGTGAATAGTGCCGTACTGTTCACCAAAATAATTTTTTTTCCGAGTCTACAGAAAGGTAAACTGGGCTGCTCTGATACCATTTGTAACGCCCCAAAATTTCTAAGGTTTTGGAGTGTTAATAAAATTTATAAGAAGTAAAATAATGCAGAAAAGCGACTTTAATAATAAAAGAAAAATCTCAATTTTTAAACAATTGGTTAATTCGTACACATTCAAGGAAAATAAATTGACGAATGTAAATAAACTTGAGATTTTGACGCTAATCGTCTTATCAACAAAAACATTATAAATAAACAAATTTTTATTTGGTGACCATTGGCTTGACAGCTTCACCGACCCGCTACGCATTCATCACGTTAATTATTACTTGAAATTTGTTAAAATGAGGGATGAGTATAAACAATTATATTCAGTGAGATACTTGCTATTTACACAAATAGTACAAATATTATAATTATGCATAAAATTATCTTACTAAACTAAACTGAACTGAAAATTATCACACCATGACAATGATAATTCATGTAAGTGCTGTAAATAAGCTGAAATTCAAAGGTTTAACTGAACCTGAAAGTTTAACTGAACTGATTCGTGATTTCTCCTGAAAGAGCACTGAAATAAAGTAATATATTTACATACATAACTACAATAATTAGAAAGTCGTAGAAATCAACAATAGCACATAGTATCTCACTTTAGTTATTAAAATGTTATTGTTTCTGAAAAATGAAAGACTGAGTGTAAAGTTTGAAAAAAAGGGTGCCACAAAAATCTGCCAGTTGTTTTCTTGATAATGACATAGGGGGGGTTAATCAATTTTATATAGGTTAAGCATTATAAATTATTTTTAAAATACAACTCTAGTAGTATATATTAATTAAAATTGTTGCTATTTGAAAGCAAATAGGAGACAGAGAGAGAGTTAAGCTACAAAAAAACAAATTGGAAATTCAAATGCAATATTCTGCCGAAATACTATCCAAGGAACATAGTCCCATTTAAAAATTATTTAATGATAGAAACTTTTAATCGTCTCTATCTTAAGTTTAGCTTATTCAAAAATACTTTTTCTCGGGCCGATAATCGTAATTAAATACGAGTTACCCAACGAGCCCAATATCAATATACTAAAACTCGTTTATTCACAAATAATTTATTTAGCCCATTTAAATAAATAAATTTTAAATGTTGGTTTTCACTTATGTTCTTTAATAATAAATAATAATAATAATAAATTCGGGATTCTACAATTGTGACGACCGGAATCCTTTTAGTTGGGATCTTAATCCCAGTCGCACTCATCCATACCGTCCGCTTTAGGAGGGCCTGAGCTCTCTTAACTCCACACGGATTTCTTTCGTAAGGGGTGTCTACAGCTAGAACTGGTGTCGTGCACCAGAACTAGAGACTGCAGATGGGGGTTACATTCCCGTCGTCATCTTCCTCTTCATCAATGCTAAAGATTGGGATTTTGAAAAAGGTATACTTAGCCATTAATTGAGATTCATTCGCTAGAAATGGTTTCTAGAAAGATGCAGACGATTGAGTTCTGAAAAATTTGTAAAAGTGCAAAATAGAAATGAAAGCTTCATTGGGTGTATATAGGCTCAATGCCTGATCCTAACCATTAATTAGGAGCAAAAAAATATGAACCGTTGGAGAAACGCTTTGTTTAATATAATTGGGGACTTGTATGCGCCACGCACACCTCAGCATGCCTGCGCAATAATGGCACCGTCACCCAAAAAAATGTAAAGGTTGCACGCGCCTTCAGTGCCAACCTTTGAAATTATTAATGACATAAATAGCAACCCTTCATATTTAATTGCCTTCCAAGGAATGTGAATCCCTGAGTTTAGGCCTTTCCCCACCACAAGTGCACGAGCCTAGGTGTAAGAGTCGTGATTAGCAAAGAGCACCCTCAATGATAAGGTCTCAGCCAAACCTCGGAGCCCTCGCCTGAGCATCGCGAAGAGTAGAGAATGGAAGCTCCTTGCTAACATAACCCCAGGAACCTGTCAGAGGTCCGAAACATGCAAAAGAATGCATCTTCGATAATGTATGTAAACCCACAAAGGAATGCACCTCGTGGCCAGCTCCCCAACTTCGTAGGCTACTAAATAGATTGGAACATTGTTCTAATAAGCATTTCAACTTCGACAATAGAACATGTGAGGGAGTAAAACTTGGGAACAATTGTGTTCATGGAGAATCTCAACTTCGAAAATAAAGAACTAGAAGTTGTGTTTATAGGGAATCCAACTTTAAAGGTCTTTAAGGCGTCCCACTTGGGGTTTGTTGGTGATGCAATTAGAAAACTTAAAGATGCTTAATTGAGCTTAGTTGAAAGTCAACCATACAGCAATAAGAAAGACATGAACACCAATATAAATACGCTGATGACTAAGTTGATCTTTTATTTATAGATATCTAAATTACAAGGAAAATTGAAAAGTATATAAACATCATTCTATTGCCCCGTCGCCACTTGGGGTCGGCATATGTGGGCTCTTCTAGTATGGAATATGGATATATAGGGCATTCGCTTCCAGAAGGAGCCTCAACAACAGTTGAATGCTCTGAAGCAGGAGTTGCAGTAGGATTTGACAATAAGAACGAGAGATCTCATTCAGGATGAATAGTCGGGATCTTCTCCATCAACTAATCGTCTATTGCCTCCATAAAGCGAGTTGCGAGGCGGGTGTACTCAGGTGTATTGGAAAATTCTTTGTGCATGACCTCACCGCCCTCGCCTCAGCCTTTGCCATTGAAGATTTCACTGTTGCCAGCTCCTTCCTCACCCTCTCCAGCTCACCCATAGTCTCGGCCAACTGTTTGTCCTTTTCACGGACCATGGCATCAAAATCTCGATTAACCGAGGTTATAGTCTGCTCGGCTGCTGCGGCCCTATCCTCAGCCCACTTCTTGGCATCATCCACCGCTCTCCTCATACCCTAGGCCTCCAGTAGCCTCCTCTCAGCCTGCCTCACATCCTCAACAGCAACATCAATCTTAATCCTCAGGACGACACCGGTTGAAACCAGGGCTTCTACCTTCGATTGCAAGGCTTTATTTTCAGAGCCCAACTTAGTATTGGTTGAGCCCATCGCCTGCAAGTCGTCGGAAAGCTTATTGGCCTTCGCCTTAGCCTGATCCACCTTTTCTATGAATACTTTAAGCGTGCTATGCACCTCAGAGTTCAGGACAAAGCCCGCGCCATGTTCATGGACGCCATCATCATCAAGTCCTCTAGTGAGGCCTCATCCACAGCCCTTTTCCAGAGAGGAGACCAGAACTTATAAATAATAGCCGTAGCCATCATCGGGACTGACATCAACATCTCCAACACAGTGGAGTCCAGCTCGTCCCTGCAAGAACTGATGTTTACATAATCAACGCTGTCAAAGTTTGGGCGATTATTACACCAGGCTCACCCAGTGTCCCTCATAAGGCCGTCGACCTCAGACGAGGATGACCTCTTTTTCATCCTTTGACGAGCCTCTTCGTTTGTGACCCCATTCCCTTTAGCCTGGGTACAATTTTTAAGAAAGGGAGTATCAGGCTCTTGGCCGGATGATGGTGACAGAACATCCTTGGTCGACTTGGCAACAGGATACTGTGGTTGAGATGTAGGTCCGGTAGGTTGCTCCGGATGTTGAGGAGACGGTGGAGGTGAAGGAGGCATGGATTGAAGTGGGACGACCACCAACATCTTCAGAGGTGAAGGATGTGGTGCGACATCGTCCTCATCTTCATCGACAAAGTAAATTGGGATGTCGCAGAAGGTATACTTGGCTGCACCAACAGAAAAAGAATTAGTACAAAATAAAAGTGAAGAAATTGATGAATGAATGACTATCAAAAACTCACCAATCAAACTGTAACTAGATATGTGTTATCTTGTAAAAGGCTGCCCAAGATTCTGAACTGGCTTGGTATATATCCGATGGTAGACCACATTGTCCTGATTTCTCCATGATCTCTCATCAGAATTGGAGGCTTCCCACAAACTGCAAACAAAAAACAAGAGGGGGGTGAGTCATGTTCCTCGGTAGAACATCAAATCCAAAAGAGCTAAACATACCCAAGGCACCAAAACGGCGGGAGATAGAAACATTGGGCAGAGGATCCTCCGGCCTGAATTCCCAACTTCCACCAACAATTAAGAAATCACCCTTCCAACTCAAGACCTTATTGGGGTTGTCTGTGGCCATCCTCCAGCCTTGTCCTGGCCTAGAAGACATGTTGTACCATCATTTGGACTTACATGGTCGATAAAAGGTCTCGAAGACCTCACTGGGAGATCACCGCCAGCAACTGTTATCCTCCACAATAGAAACGCCGCCACCATTTAACCCCAACCATTAGGAGTAATCTAGCATATAGTGAGGTTGAAATCTTGAAAGACCTCACAGAAGAATAGGTGGAGGGGCAATCGAAGTCACTGTTGCATCGCCGGCTCATAAATGGCAACATAACCTTCTAGAGGATCGTTGGTTTGTTCATGAGAACGAGGCGCTCAGAGACTAACTGATGCTGGAATAACATAGGCCAGCCGCAGAGCCTCTAGGTCCATTTTCTTTATTTTACTTTGGACTGTGGCGGCAACATTTACAGATGAAGTAAGTTCGTCATCCAATAGGCGGCCTACAGGGACTTTCCTCTGACCTAGAGAACCCATCATCTCTGGGATCGTCCCTTGCTTTTTCTTTGTCTTCGCCTTTGGTGGAGGCCCTTCCTCTTTCGCCGGTGAGTAATAGGCAACGTTGGTAGATGCCAAAAGAGAAAAAGCAATGGTGGGCCTTTGGGTGACTTCCTCGTCATGATCTGGCAATGACTGCGCCTCGTCCATTATCTGAGGGTCCGTTTGAGGATCTGACATGTTCTGCAAATCAGCGTTCTCATAGCTCATCTTCGTGTGGAGAAGTTAGGAAAGCTTTAGGTTTTCTTTTTCAGCCGAGGTTGGACAAATAGGCAGGTCGATAACAACAGAAAAAAAACAACAAAATAAAGTACAACTCCTCGATACCTTTCAGAAATGACCTTCTTCTATATAAAAGAGTCAACAAAGTTTGTGCTGGTAATCGTCGGAGTTGCTTAAGAGAAGTAAAGAAAAAAACAATGACAAAGTCGACCGGTTTAATTAAACAAAATCCCTTGAATTTGGGCCGTTGATTTCAAAACTTTAGATCTCAATCGTTGCATCAAATAGACACGTGGCAAGGTACTAAGCTGGCGCTTGGGAAACGTGCGGTTCAATCAATTTTTATAAAGGTTGACGCTGTTTACGCACGCTGCCTTCCCCAACACGTCAAATCATAAATAACAATGATGACATGCCCGTTTTGAGCCACATGATGACGTGTTACTGTATGACTTTAAAATAGTGATATGATTGGCGATCTTTCACATTTAACAACTGACAGCACAAATGAGGAGGATAAACGTGGACCCCACTCAACTATAGAAAACTCTCAAGCTAAAGCCCTCGCCTGCCATAAATAAACAGGCCTCGAATTTGTGGGACTGTGAACACATACAAAGGACCTCATTAGAAGAACATCTTCAACAAAGGTTCGCTCATGTTGAAAGCCTCGTAAAAAAAATCTCTTCTTAAGTCCTACGCCTATTATAAATAATAGGCTTGGACTTGGGAGACTATTGTTACTTTCCAATTTTGGTAAGGCCTCCATGTCAGCGAAAGCCTCGTAGGTTTGATAGAATCCTCAAAAGCGTCGCCCACCAGGGCCAATACCAATAGAACCCATGAAGGCCTTCGCCATTTTTGATAGGCCCAGGCCCTCCATCAATAAACCCCGCACCTCATGAAATCCATTGGTCAATATGATATCTTATGACAGATAAAGTGATATCTCAAGGAAGATTGCATTCGATTGTCATACGAACTTATGAGGAAACCAAATCTCAATCTCTTAGTAATTGGTAACTCGATATTGGAAATCAGCTTAGATAAGAATGAAAATCTAAGATAAGAATGAAAATCTAAAAGATCGCAGACACATTTAATTACCCCTTATGCCATAAGGAAGGAAAATATCATCAGATGTCTAATTGATTGCTTACCTAAATCAATTAGAACTCTAACCTATAAATACAACATCTCTTATCATTCTAAGGTACGCATTATTCTCTTCTTTAAACTCTGTTCAAGTTTCTACTTGCTTGTTTCTCCCACACTAAACACGCTCCTCATATTATTCTTGTACCGTTAGTTGACTTGATAATCAGAGTACTAACGATCGCTGACCCATTTTTCTTTGGTGATCTTGGTGCCTAACGATTGCCCAAGTGTACAGGTAGCATATAGGCTGACAGAAGATTGACTGAAGACCTATTGACACATGGATAGTACAGATTTCGAGGTCAACAGATATATTATTTTACTCTTTAATTAAAATGTCACACAGTGTGTAATGTAGCTGTTTTTTTTCTAGATATGGATTAAATAAATGTATTTATTTATTATGAGAAATAAATGGAAACAAGATAACCAATATATAAATTTTAAAATAACTGTAATTGTCGTCCTAATAGAATGCACATACAATAAATTTGAGGGCAAGATATTTTCAGAGATAAGATTTTTTTTGTTACTTTAACGTTTTATTGTATTAGATAAAAATTAAGGTTCTGCATTAGAAAGTACCATACTTTGTCACTTTTTAATTAAAAAATCACACACTAAAATTTGAGTTTTTTTAATAGAATTTCTTTGGCTAATGTTACAATGTGATTATAAGAATTTCTTAACTAATACTTAGTTCTTAGTTTTTTTTTTTTTTTTTTTGCTGTTAGATGTGAACTATGATTCTATATTAGAAAGTGACATGATGTGTCACTTTTTAATTAAAATATCACATTATGTGTAATTTAGTTAATTTTTAATGGTGTGTTTGATTTTGATTAAAATTAGATTTTTTTTTTTTAAAGTTGATAAAATGTGTGATTGAAAAATTATAAAAAGTTGTGGGTCCCACAAAATGTGTGGTTAAATTTAAAATGAATTATTGACTTCAACTTCAATTTGTTAGTAAAATTAACCTCCCACAATTATTGTCATCCTCTTTGTATCGTATAATTTACTAAATTTTTAAAACTATATACGATTTTTTTAATGAATAATTATATTTAGGGTAATTTGTACTTTTGGTCCCCAATATTTTCAATTTGTAACAAATCTACCACTAACCTTTTTTTTAGCACCAAGCATCCCCAACCTTCTAATTTTTTGCAAATCACGTCCCTATTAATATATTTTGACGGTTTTGCCCTCCTATTTAAATAAACAAAAATACAAAAAAATTAAAAACAACAAAAATATAAAATAAAATTGCAAATAAAATCCTACAACTTTTAAAAAGTACAAAATAAGTTTATCTTCCCCAAAAATTTACCCCACCCCACCCCATATTTCTATTTGCATTTATATAAACTCCAAAGATCCCAGAAACTACTTAATGAAGTACAACATTAAATGCAAAACACTGTAATGTTCCAAAACTGTAAAAAAAAATAAAGAATTGCTGCATACAGTTTATAATTCTAAGCTAGATTCCCACATGTAATTGACTTCAAATCAGAGATGCAAAAGTAACAAAATTCAATAAAGAGAATTCAGAAAGTTTCAATTTCCAAGGACTTCAAAATTCACATATGAAGATCCAAATAAAAGGAAATATGTTATTGTAAACTCAGTCAACAATTTCACTTGCATGCTTATAAACCATCATCGATAAATCACCAGACTCAAACATTCTTGCGTAATCCTCGACGGCCATTAACGTAGCTAAAGCTTTTTTCTATAACGACATCCTCTTCTCCAGAGCCGATGCCGTAGTCATCGCTACCTCGTCTTCTACTCTATCATTCTCATCCACCGTGGAGCCCTCCGGATGTTGTGGAGGTGGCGGAGTCAGAGCTGGAGCCGGAATCGAAGTCGGAGTCAGAGCCAGGGTGTGGACAACTTTAGGGACCATAACCTGAACTATCGTATTCTGTCTTGACTTAATCAACCACGGGTCCTTTATGAATTACTCAAGTATAGTCGTCTGCTGATCAAACTCATCTTCGGCATCCTTACTCCACATATGCAGAAGAAATCCCTCTTCACAATAACATATCTTCCGGCTGCAAAACAACACAGAATGCAAGAAAAACGAGAATCCAAATGTAAAACGGAAAACCCGCAAACAGAAACACGCTATAGTCTTTCAATATACCTTTGTAGGTGTTTAGAGAAGATGGTATCCATGGCCACGCCTTTTTCTGCACTAGAAGCTTGACTAAATGAACTGAGAATGCATCAATTCTTTATTTTCTACATTTTTTAGGACGTTACAGTGTTTTGCATTTAATGTTGTATTTCATTAAGTAATTTTTGGGATCTTTGGAGTTCATATAAATGCGGATGAGAATATGGGATTGGATGGGATGGGGTGGGTGGAGAAGATGGTGTTCTTTTATGTTTTTTAAAAGTTATGGGACTTCATTTGCAATTTTATTTTATTTTTTTGTTATTTTTAGCTTTTTTTTTTATTTTTGTTTATTTAAAGGAGAGGCTAAAACCGTCAAAATATGTTAATGGGGATATGATTTGCAAAAAATTGGACGTGATTTGCAAAAAATTGAAAGATTGGAGACGCTTTGTGCTAAACAAAAAGTTAGGGGTAGATTTGTTACAAATTGAAAAAGTTGGGGGACCAAAAATGCAAATTACACTTCTATTTATTACTACCAGTGATTATCACAAATCTATATCATAACTATGTTAACATCAAATGATAGGTCTAATAAAATGTGAGAGTATGAAGCTCATTATATTCGATCTATCATTTACTGCCCAATAGATTGATGATTATTACACATGGTGATAAATAACATTGCTCAATTTTTATTACTTAATATTCCAAATATAATTATACAATATTATACTACATCCGTCTCGAAAAGATAGAATTGTTTTCCTTTTTAATTCGTCTCAAATTATAGATTACTTTCCTTGTTGAGAGTATAATTAATTTCTTAATTTTCTAATATACTCATAATTAAGGGTGGTTATATTCACACTACAATTTGTTATAAGCGCACCACATTTTAATTGTACTTAAGATTCTCAACGTTTGTTCATTGTTGCAATTATGTTCTTAACTTTTTGTCATCGAATTATTATCTTCAATTTTCATTAATTAGCACATTTCATTATCAATGATAGTTTTTGTTGAGATATTTTGTTTACGTGCTTTGAAATGAAGAAAAATATTTTATCATACTTTTGTATCTATTATTTTTTTAAAAAAAATATGACAAACAAATAAGTCTTTTTACGAATTTCCAACAAATATTTTAGATGGAAGCCGTTATCAAACACAAAATGTGCTAATTAATGAAAAATTGAAGATAAAAATGTGATAAAAAAATTGGGGACATGAATGCTATAATGTCCATAGATTAATAATGTTAAATGTAATTAAAATGTGGTGTAAAAAATAAAAAGTGTTGTGTGAATATAATTATCCCATATTTAATTGTGTCTTAGGCTGTGTTTGATTGACCAATTTTCCATGAAAAATGTCACATACATGGAAAATGTTTTCTAACTTTGGTTGTTTGATTGCACCTGGAAAATAAAAATGATTTTCAAAGTACAATCACTTAAAGCATGCTTTTGGCCATTTTCTTGGAAAATATTTTCTCACCATTTTGGTGGATTTTTTTTCCACCTTACATAGAAAATGTTTTCATTTTCCACCATTTTCCATGAAAACCAATCAAACTCACCCTTATTACCAATAAAATATGAAGTAGTTTTAATTGAGTAATGATAATATAAAAAATTAATGTTAGTAAAATTTATTATTATAACTATAATAACTATATATTTTTAATATGTGTAAAAATAAAAATAAATCTATCTTTTTAGGACGGATAGAATAACATGAATATCCATTTTCAGCTATAGGCGTTCTAAAAAGTGTAAAGTGTGGTTATACGTGGAAGTCGGGTTTCAAGCTTTTCGAACCTAGGCGAAGCTTAGGCGATAGCGTAACAAGGACGATGCGAAAGCGATGCTTGAGGTGTAACCAAGTGTCGAGGCCGATCTTCAAAAATAGGCGGAATCTAAGCGCCGCCTATGCGAGTTTTATAGAACAGTGCCTATAGCACTTACTCTCACAGACTATACGTGACTAGAATTCAAATAATGGCAGTTAAATACATGTTTGACATTATTTATAAACACTTTCAAAATGATCAAATATTATTTTTATCTACACATTTTAAAAAATCTACGACGCTTTTCTACTTTTTATCCATACATTTATTTTATATATTACAAAAAACAATTTACCAAACAAGCAAAAACCAACCTTAAAGCTTAGAGCACATTTGTTAGTGTTATAAGCACTTATACTTACACACAGTCGAGGCATATATTCAGGTATATTTGTACATTTCAATACATTTCATAAAATATTTACTATTTAAACTAAGGGGGGTGTATTCAATTGAGACTTTTAAAAACTTTTATAAGTGGATGACTTTTGTGAAATTCGTGAACTTTTATGTGATTTTTATGGATTTGTTAGGAATTAATAAAAGCCTTCCTTAAACTTATGTAGACTTTTATAAAGATTTCTGTAGACTTTCATTTATTTTTTAAAAATTTTAAACTAAATTTCAATATACTATAATATTATTTTAAATAACTTCTCCTATGTGTAAATCATCTACAACACAGGTAATTAAGAATTCAAAGTAATAAATTATATTTCTCATGTCAATAAAAATATTTATTAACAAATATAAAAATATTTTAAGTCACCTCAATTAAATTAACAAATAACATAAATCTAAAAAAGAATTAATAACATTTTAATAATGTTCAATAAAAAAAATCAAAGTACAACAGAAAATTTTCAGTACAATGCCAAACTATCGCCATGGAATAATTTCTAATAATTAAGCGAAACATTTGACTTTCATTAAAACATTAATCAAAATACTGCAAATTTATCATGCAAAATACTCTCAATTTTTGACATAAGACAATGTACTATGATATCAAAGTTTTGATTACTGCAAATTCTAGATACATTTGCATATAAATTATTGAGTACAACAAATTCTTACATGAATGGAAGAGATAAAAAAAAAAAACCTAAAAGTGAAAAAAAATAGACGTTTTTTTTATTTTGAAACTCTAGAATCTTCACAAATCTCACGGTAGACGGGATACTTTTTTTTTAGATTTTCTATTTATACTTTTCATTAAAAAATCTCCAAAAGTCTCCAGAAATCTGATAAGTAGTAAATAGAGAATCCTTAGAAGTCTTTCTCAATTTGAATACCCCGTGACTTATAGAAACTCCTCCAAAGTTTTAATTGAATGCCCCGTGACTTCTAAATACTTTTTCAAAGTCTCTAAAAGTTTCAATTGAATACACCAATACTTTTAGATAATCTTAAAAAATATATATTGAATACTCCAAAACTTTTAATAAATACTTAAAAGTCTGAATACACCCCTCCCACCCCCCCTAAATTTCATTAATCAACAGGCAATTACAAAAGTAAAATCCAGAAAAACAGATCATTTACATAAAAACAGTGTCAGTTTGAATCGACGCAAACACAAAAAACACAAAATCTCAAAGAGCTTCTTCTTCTTATTGTTTCAAGCAGAATGCTTCTTCTTCTTTCTTCTTAATATATCACATACAAATGTTGGAAATGGTCCATTGGTCCATTGGACGACCACTTTGAATGAGAAATTACGGGTCGGGTCGGGCCTTGTCAAAAATTTTTTTTTTTTTTTGGATAAAAACTGTTTTTATTCCCTCCAAAGAAATGTGTGCATATCATGGTGAATGGAAAGAAACGTGGCTTGGGAAACTGTCAACCCACCATCTCCATTTTCATCTAAACTGCCAGACCCACCATCTCCATCTTCGTCCAAACTGTCAGCCACCCTCCTCTATTTAACTCTCAGTCTTTCAGTGAAAGAAAGAGACACAGAGCAACAGCAAAGTCCATACACATTTCATATCCTTTCTTCCCGTTTTTGCATACACATAATTCGGAGAGTACTTCACTTCCTGGTTCGTCGTTCTTGCATTTCTTGTGCTAGAATTGCAAAGTGATCGTTGTATCTTGGGAGACTTTTACCACATGCCGTAAGCACCGAGTGACGGGGTAAAAACGTCTTAAGGACAGAGAGCCTAGTTCTCGCCTCGATCATTATTGTTTCGGATTCTTTGTCTGTTTTATTTTCTGCTGAAAAATGAAAACCTGCTTCATATGTTTATGAATAAATTTCAATCTCTTTGTACATTCTGCGTTTTTGGTGAACAAAATAGAAACCATATAGACCAACAGCTCAGCTTAAGACGTTTTTATTCTATTTACATTTATGGTTTTATATTTTGTTCCCGAGAGGTTGGTACTTCACACGACAATCTGTAATCTGTGAAATTTTGTATCCTGCTCATTCTGTGAAGTTCTGGCGACTCCGGCTGTTTCTGTAAAATTTTTGTATTCTGTGATATTTTGAAACAATTCTGAAACTGTAATGTCGTACGTGGAAATTCTCGAATTTCTGATGCTCTCTCTGTGAATTCCGAAAATATTCATGCATGCTGTTCATTTTTGGATTCTCTGCGCCAGTACATGCATTCTGATCTTGCTTGTTCTTTCTTAATGTTAGATTCCAGTCCTCTTTATTCTGTCCAGATTAATGTCAAATGGTTTTTTCGAAAACAAATTCAACAATCTCAGTTTTTAAAATCTGTGCATGTTTAGTGATTGGGCTTCTTTTAATTTAATATATGAAAGTGGGCTATGCATGTTTCTTTTGGATTTTAAATAAGCTGTGCATGTTTCTTTTGGAATGCAAATAAGCTGTGCATGTTTCTTTTGGAATTTAAATATGCTGTGCATGTTCCATGCATTTCTCTGAAAGTAAAATTCCGAAAGTGGGATGTTCATGTCTTATGTCCAAGCATTTATTCTAAATTTTGAAAATGTGCTGTTCATTTTCATGTATAATTTGAAAGTGTGTTTTTCATGTTTACAGTGAAGTTCCGAAGGTGAAGTATTTCTTTCAACCGAAGGAAACGGTCGTTTGGCTAACTTAGCCTCAACACAAGTTTCGCATTTGTGATTAGGATCGAAACTTAAAGAAGGTAGCAAATTTAAGTTCATTAATTTGCGCACAGATTTAAAGTTTGCGTGTCCTAATCTGTTGTGCCATAAACAAGAAGATTCAACGATATACGCAGAAGTAGAAGCTTCATTAATCTTGTTCAATTTGGGTACAATAGTAAGGACGTTCATCTTGAACATCCCACCAGTCATATATCCCTTTCCCACATACATTCCATTCTTAGTTAGTACAAATTTGTCAGATACAAATACTAACTTAAACCCATTCTTGCTAAGAAGAGAACCAGAAACAAGATTTTTTCGAATATCTGGTACATGCAGCACATTGTTGAGGACGAGTTCCTTGCCAGACGTCATCTTCAAGGTCACCTTTCCTTGTCCTTCAACCTTTGAGCTTGAGGAATTTCCCATGAACAGTTGTTCTCCGTTGATAGTTTTGTAATCAAAAAACATGTTCTTTTCAGCACATATGTGGCGAGTAGCACCAGTTTCCACCCACCATTCCCTGGGATTTCCAACAGAATTACATTCAGATATTACAGCAGATAGGTGCATTTCTTGAACACCCTCAGTCAGATTATCAGTTTCAACTACATGTGCACGATCATTTTTGCTTTTTAGGCTTGCGACAGTCAATTGAGCGATGTCCAGGTTTGCCACAATTGTAGCAATCCCCTTTGAACTTCTTGTTCTTCTGGTTGTTCTCAATCTTCTTAGGAGCATAACTTGAGTGCTTCCTTTTCATGTTCTTCTTTGAACTCGATTCAGCAATGTTTGCCTTAGCTTCCATGCTTGGTCCCCCATTCCTCCTTTCAGACTTTTTAGTGTCTTCTTCTATCCTCAAGCGCACAATCAACTCCTCGAAGTTCATTTCCTTCCGCTTGTGTTTGAGGTAATTTTTGAAATCTCTCCATGAAGGTGGGAGTTTCTCAATTACCGCTGCCACTTGGAATGACTCACTTACAGTCAATTTTTCAGCATGTAAATCATAGAGGAGTACCTGCAAATCTTGAACTTGGGAAATAACAGATTTAGAGTCAGTCATTTTATATTCCAGAAATTTACCGACAAGAAACTTTTTAGTTCCGGCATCTTCTGTTTTATATTTTTTCTCTAAAGATTCCCATAATTCTTTTGCAGATTTCATTACGCTATATACACCATATAATGAATCATTCAGTCCATTCAGTACATAATTTTTGCATAAAAAGTCAGAATGTTTCTATGCGTCCAAGGCAATAGCCGAAGCTCGATTATTTTCTCCTTGTTGAACCGAAGGAGGATCCTCCGTGAGAAACCTTGTCAAATTAAGCGTGGTCAAATAAAACAGCATTTTCTGCTGCCATCTCTTAAAATCCACCCCATTAAATTTTTCAGGTTTCTCCCCGTGAGGAACATGAGTCGAAGCAGACGGACCAGCCACAGTAGGCGTCACAGTAGGTATCACAGTAGGTATCACAGTAGGCATCACAGTAGGTGCCACAGTAGGGAGAATTGCATTAGTCCCAACAGTGTTAGCCATTTCTGTTTTAAAACAGAAGATCAACAAATCAGAATTTATAAATTTCAGTTTTTAAGACCAATTCAAGGTTACCAACTTAAAAAAAATTCAGATTTGGGCAGTGTACAGAAAACATGCAAATGTACAATTTAACCATGAATGCTGTGCTCGTGAAATCTGAAACTATGATCACCTGTTTCTGAAACTATGCTGTAAAGTAGGCTGTTTACTTTTCAAGGAAATTCCATCATCTTATTGCGGTCCCTGTGACATATAGGAAAATATTATCTTGCATGATTCATCTCTGCTCGTATTAAGAATCATATCTGGATCTGTGAAGACAATAAGTTAAGACCTTTTTAATTATAAATTTGTTTTTGTTTCATGTTTCAGAAAGTGTTTTCATGTGCATGTTCATGCAATCCATTTAATTCTAATTAAAGTTGAAGTTGATGCTGACTGTACATGTATAAAAAAAAAAAAAAATTTTCATAGTTATTATTTTTTTAATGCATGCATGAGTTCTGTGAAGTTCCAAAATTAGCATGTGCATGAGTTCTAAATTTGCACTGTTGATATAGAAATTGAACATTTGCATGTTTTCTGGTTCTCTGCCAAAAGTGGTAATTTTTTTTAGTTTGTAGCTTTGAATTTTCACATTGCTTACTGATTCAGATTTTGTTTTTGCTTTGTGTGATATCACTGCTAAAGACAAACAGAAAACAATAACTAAAGTCAGTTTTGGTTCTGTTATATAATTTTCATTTCAGAACGTATACTGCTCTTCATGTCCCTTAAATTTTCAATTTGCTAATGATGTGAATATATAATTCTAATAATGTGAATAGTACCGATTTGCATGCCTTGTGTACAAATTCAAAAATTGCAAATCTGCATGACTTCTTTCAACTGCCGAAATTATTTTCTTTCTAACATTTGCAGATTTTGGTTCGATGTTCATAACTGAAATTATTAATTTTAATTTGTTGATCTTCTGTTTTGAAAACAGAAATGGCTAACACTGTTGGGACAAATGCAATTCATCCTAATGTGGCACCTCCTGTGACGCCTAATGTGGCACCGACTGTAACGCCTACTGTGGCAAATACTGTGACGCCTACTGTGGCTGGTCCGTCTGATTCGACTCATGTTCCTCACGGGGAGAAACTTGAAAAATTTAATGGGGTGGATTTTAAGAGATGGCAGCTGAAAATGCTGTTTTACTTGACCACGCTTAATTTGGCAAGGTTTCTCACGGAGGATCCTCCTTCGGTTCAACAAGGAGAAAATAATCGAGCTTCGGTTATTGCCTTGGACGCATGGAAACATTCTGACTTTTTATGCAAAAACTATGTACTGAATGGACTGAATGATTCATTATATGGTGTATATAGCGTAATGAAATCTGCAAAAGAATTATGGGAATCTTTAGAGAAAAAATATAAAACAGAAGATGCCGGAACTAAAAAGTTTCTTGTCGGTAAATTTCTGGACTATAAAATGATTGACTCTAAATCTGTTATTTCCCAAGTTCAAGATTTGCAGGTACTCCTCTATGAGTTACATGCTGAAAAATTGACTGTAAGTGAGTCATTCCAAGTAGCAGCTGTAATTGAGAAACTCCCACCTTCATGGAGAGATTTCAAAAATTACCTCAAACACAAGCGGAAGGAAATGAACTTGGAGGAGTTGATTGTGCGCTTGAGGATAGAAGAAGACACTAAAAAGTCTGAAAGGAGGAATGGGGGACCAAGCATGGAAGCTAAGGCAAACATTGCTGAATCGAGTTCAAAGAAGAACATGAAAAGGAAGCACTCAAGTTATGCTCCTAAGAAGATTGAGAACAACCAGACAAACAAGAAGTTCAAAGGGGATTGCTACAATTGTGGCAAACCTGGACATCGCTCAATTGACTGTCGCAAGCCTAAAAAGCAAAATGATCGTGCACATGTAGTTGAAACTGATAATCTGACTAAGGGTGTTCAAGAAATGCACATATCTGCTGTAATATCTGAATGTAATTCTGTTGGAAATCCCAGGGAATGGTGGGTGGACACTGGTGCTACTCGTCACATATGTGCTGAAAAGAACATGTTTTCTGATTACAAAACTATCAACGGAGAACAACTGTTCATGGGAAATTCCTCAAGCTCAAAGGTTGAAGGACAAGGAAAGGTGACCTTGAAGATGACGTCTGGCAAGGAACTCGTCCTCAACAATGTGCTGCATGTACCAGATATTCGAAAAAATCTTGTTTCTGGTTCTCTTCTTAGCAAGAATGGGTTTAAGTTAGTATTTGTATCTGACAAATTTGTACTAACTAAGAATGGAATGTATGTGGGGAAGGGATATATGACTGGTGGGATGTTCAAGATGAACGTCCTTACTATTGTACCCAAATTGAACAAGATTAATGAAGCTTCTACTTCTGCGTATATCGTTGAATCTTCTTGTTTATGGCACAACAGATTAGGACACGCAAACTTTAAATCTGTGCGCAAATTAATGAACTTAAATTTGCTACCTTCTTTAAGTTTCGATCCTAATCACAAATGCGAAACTTGTGTTGAGGCTAAGTTAGCCAAACGACCGTTTCCTTCGGTTGAAAGAAATACTTCACCTTTGGAATTAATTCACAGCGATATATGTGACTTGAAATTTGTACAAACTAAAGGTGGAAAAAAGTATTTCATTACCTTCATTGACGATTGCACTCGGTACTGCTATGTTTATTTATTAAGAAGCAAAGATGAGGCTTTGGAAATGTTTAAACATTATAAAAATGAAGTTGAAAATCAACTTAGCAAAACAATAAAAATTGTTCGAAGTGATAGAGGTGGAGAATATGGAGCGCCGTTTGAAGAATTTTGTTCTGAACAAGGCATTATTCATCAAACAACGGCTCCTTACTCACCTCAATCTAATGGTATTGCGGAACGTAAGAACCGCACGCTTAAAGAAATGATGAATGCTATGTTGATTAGTTCTGGTCTACCCCAGAATTTGTGGGGGGAAGCTATCCTCTCGGCAAATCACATTCTTAATAAAATACCACACAAAGTAAAGGATGAAACACCTTACGAGTTATGGAAAGGTCACAAACCTTCATATAAATACCTGAAAGTGTGGGGGTGTTTGGCAAAGGTAGAAGTGCCAAAACCTAAACAAATAAAAATAGGACCGAAAACTGTAGATTGCATATTTATTGGATATGCTCATAACAGTAGTGCATATCGTTTTCTTGTGCACAAGTCTGAGATCACTGATATACATGAAGATACTATCATTGAATCAAGAAATGCAAGTTTCTTCGAACATGTCTTTCCTCGTAAAGACAAAATTGATGTAAGTGTAACAAAACGAACTTACGATACTGCAAATGATAGTGAAAATGAAGAAGAACCCAGACGCAGTAAAAGGGCTAGAAAGTCTACGTCCTTTGGTTCAGAATTTCTAACATACATGATCGAAAATGAACCTAAGACATTTAGTGAAGCAATGTCAACACCAGAGGCTCCTTTTTGGAAAGAAGCTATCAATAGTGAAATTGAGTCAATAATGCAAAATCACACTTGGGAGTTGGTTGATCTCCCACCTGGAAATAAACCTCTAGGTTGCAAGTGGATTTTCAAGAAAAAATTGAAATCAGATGGATCTATTGATAAATACAAGGCTCGATTGGTAGCAAAAGGATATAGACAAAAGGAAGGTCTTGATTTCTTTGATACTTACTCACCAGTAACGAGGATTACTTCGATAAGAATCCTCATTGCAATTGCTGCGATACACAATCTCGAAATTCATCAAATGGATGTTAAAACAACATTTCTAAACGGTGAGTTAGAAGAAGAAATATACATGGAGCAACCTGAGGGATTTGTTGCTCATGGACAAGAGAAAAAGGTTTGCAGACTCGTTAAGTCATTATATGGATTAAAACAGGCGCCAAAGCAGTGGCACCAAAAGTTTGACAAAACGATGTTGTCAAATGGATTTAAAATTAACGAGTGTGACAAATGTGTGTACAATAAAAGTACTCCCACAGCATATGTCTTAGTATGTCTATATGTGGATGATATGCTAATTCTAGGTAGCAATCATGCTATTATAATGTCCACTAAGAAAATGCTAACAAAACATTTTGACATGAAGGACATGGGTGTAGCAGATGTAATTCTTGGAATTAAAATTTCTAAAACACCAGATGGCCTTGTTCTCTCACAATCTCATTATGTTGAGTCTGTGCTAAAAAGGTTTGGAGTCTTTGATGAAAGTCCTGTCAAAACTCCGGTAGACACAAGTCTACACTTAGCCAAAAATAGAGGTGAACCTATACATCAATTAAAATATTCTCAAATTATTGGAAGTCTGATGTATTTAATGAACTGCACACGTCCAGACATTGCGTTCGCGGTTAATAAATTGAGTAGGTTCACATGTAATCCAAGCAATGATCACTGGAAGGCATTAAATAGGGTTCTTCGATATTTGAAGCATACCTTAACATTTGGATTACATTATATGAGATATCCAGCAGTATTAGAAGGATATTGTGATGCAAATTGGATATCTGATATGAAAGATTCTAAATCCACAAGTGGTTACATTTTTACACTTGGTGGTGCAGCTGTGTCCTGGAAATCCTCAAAACAAACTTGCATAGCTCGATCAACAATGGAATCGGAGTTTATAGCATTAGATAAAGCTGGAGAAGAGGCAGAATGGCTTCGTAACTTCTTAGAGGATATTCCGTGTTGGACCAAGCCAGTAACTGCAATTAGCATTCACTGCGACAATCAGTCGGCTATTGCAAGAGCACAAAATTGCATGTATAATGGTAAGTCTAGACATATACGTCGTAGACACAATACCATAAGACAGTTGATCTCAAATGGCATTATCTCCATTGATTATGTGAAATCAAAGGAGAATCTCGCGGATCCGCTTACAAAAGGCCTACCAAGAGATCAAGTATATTATCTATCAAAGGGAATGGGATTAAAGCCTAATATGCATGAATCTTAATGATGGTAACCCAACCTTGTTGATTGGAGATCCCAAGATCTTGGTTCAATGGGACAACTAAGTTATTAAGACTCAGTTAAGCACTTATCCATTCCTTTATAAAAGTGCTGTCTGCAGAATGTAAAATGTTAAGTTATAACTTTTAATGATTCCTATAGCTTGAATAAATCAAGTGGAGTATAGCAGAATACTCTTTATAGGAGATCACCTATATAAGTGTGAAGTGGGGCCGCTTCCGTGAGAATTTGAGGCTTAAATTCTCTAGAGCACTTATGAATCCCAAGAATTGTTCAGGGCCAAAATGAACACAACTATGAGAACCAAAGAATTGATAGGAAGATTATTGTGTGGCTACTGTTGTCTTGGTTTACATTAACAGCTGAGCAGTTCAAGACATCAAGTTCACTGAATAGCTAAGTAAACTCGATAGTATTCCACTAAGGCAGGTTCAAAGCCAAAAGCTACCTTGTCTGAAGCAATAAGCCTTTCGCTTGTACTCTCTGAATCCAGTCTGCATTGCATTGAGCACATTCGTGATAATTTTCATTCATGTGGGGGATTGTTGGAATTTGAATGAGAAATCCGGGTTCGGGCCTGTAAAATATCATTATTAATTTTTTGAATAAAACTTATTCAATTAAATCTGGTAACTTCCCTCCAAAGACGGTTGCATCCATGTGTGTAAGTGGAAATCATTCATGCATGGTCATGGGTAAGTGGTGAGTTTGAAAAACTGCTCAACCGCTTTCCTCATCCATAAATAGAGTACTGTAGTCTTGTTCTTTCATACTAACACACAGAAAGCAGAAAAAGAAATCGTCCATAACATACAGTCAGTTTTCTTTGAAAACAATTTTCAGTCTTTCCGGTTTTTGCATTTTCAGAGGGTGCTCATTTCCTTTGGTTCGCTGTTCTTGCATATAAGGTGCTAATTTGCAAGTTGTTTGATCGTTGTATCTTGGGAGACGCTTTACCATATACCGTAAGCATCGTGTGGCGGGGTAAAAACGTCTTAAGGACAGAGAACCTAGTTCTCGCCTCGATCATTATTAAGTTTCGTTTTTTTTTTTTTTTTTCGTGGTTTTCTGATTCAGCTCCATTTCTGCATAATTTTATTTTCGTGCTAATCAGTACAATGAAAATTTTCAGTACAATGCCAAACTATCGCCATGGAATAATTTCTAATAATTAAGCAAAACATTTGACTTTCATTAAAACATTAATTAAAATACTGCAAATTTATCATGCAAAATACTCTCAATTTTTGACATAAGACAATGTACTATGATATCAAAGTTTTGATTACTGCAAATTCTAGATACATTTGCATATAAATTATTGAGTACAACAAATTCTTACATGAATGGAAGAGATAAAAAAAAAAAACCTAAAAGTGAAAAAAAATAGACGTTTTTTTTATTTTGAAACTCTAGAATCTTCACAAATCTCACAGTAGACGAGATACTTTTTTTTTTAGATTTTCTATTTATACTTTTCATTAAAAAATCTCCAAAAGTCTCCAGAAATCTGATAAGTAATAAATAGAGAATCCTTAGAAGTCTTTCTCAATTTGAATACCCCGTGACTTATAGAAACTCCTCCAAAGTTTTAATTGAATGCCCCGTGACTTCTAAATACTTTTTCAAAGTCTCTAAAAGTTTCAATTGAATACATCAATACTTTTAGATAATCTTAAAAAATACATATTGAATACTCCAAAACTTTTAATAAATACTTAAAAGTCTGAATACACCCCCCCCCCCACCACCCCACCCCCCCTACCCTAAATTTCATTAATCAACAGGCAATTACAAAAGTAAAATCCAGAAAAACAGATCATTTACATAAAAACAGTGTCAGTTTGAATCGACGCAAACACAAAAAACACAAAATCTCAAAGAGCTTCTTCTTCTTATTGTTTCAAGCAGAATGCTTCTTCTTCTTTCTTCTTAATATATCACATACAAATGCCTTCTCCAGCAGCTCCACCCTACGAGTTAAAGCATTCAGCATCTGTGTCTGCTTCTCGTTCTTTCCAGATAACTGTGTCATCATGTCCATCATTTTCGCATTTTCCACCATCATCTTCTCCAACAACTCGCGATCACTTTTTCCATCCGTCGAACCGCCTTCTTCCACTTTCCCTTCCTCCTCGACCCGATTGTCAGTACAACTTTCTTCATCAACCTTCACCTCATGATCCACTCCAACATCAATAGCCTCTTTTGCCCAGCAATTTTCCAGACATTCCATAGCCTCATCTTCTGTTTCAACACTCTGTTCAAACATACACTCTCCAGTCTGATCTGCAGAATTTACATCCTCCAATTTATCTGAATCGTCAGTCGGGACCTCCAAATTATCTGAATTTTCGGTGGAATTCTCCAAATTTTCTGCAGAATCCTCCAATTTGTGCGAATGCTCTGTGGGTACATCCAAATTATCAGTATTTTCATTGCCCAATTTCTCTAAATCAGTTTCTACAGAACCCTCCATAGATTTCTCCGAAAATGTATCTGAATTTCCCGCACAATCCATAATTTCTAGGGCTTAATAATCAACCTCATTAATTTCACTAACCATTTCCGAATTAACAGAAGCGGCAGCATCAATTTTCTCTTGCAACGCGATAGCTTTTCGAATCACCGCCTTCCTGAAATCCCTAACACCCAAATCAACACCTCTAACAGAATCCAGCTTAAAAAACAGAGCCATCAAGCTCTCATTCATCTTCAACCTCTCTTTCTCATATCTCTTAATCAACTCCACAACTTCACTTTTTAGAAGTTTCTCTTCAATTCCATCAACTTGGACTTTAACATCTTTGATTTTCTTCACGCTTTTTCTGACCAAAAAGCCCCTGAAAACCTTCTGGATTTTCAAGGCAGAAGCCGAACGGGTCGATTCCGATCCGACGAAGTGTACCGGGATCTGAACCACCTTCGGAGTGGAGGTTTTAACTGGCGGGCGTTGAATCGGGTGAGCAGGCTGTGGAGACTCTGCCGAGTGAACCGGAATGCCGCGGACAGAAGGCGAACGAGTATCTTGACGGCGTAATGGTTGCTGTTGAGACCAGTGATTTGTGAAAAATGGGCTAAAATCCATTGGTATTACGATCCGTTATTGGGATTTACTGAAAGAACTCAAATTTTTTTGTAGATTTGATTGTGGGGAAAGAGGGGAAATTGGGGTGGTATTTATTGACGGGAGGGGAGGGAAGAGAGAATTTGAAATTTCCAGAAGCTTCAGAAAAGAGATATTTTCGCGAAATTTGAATTTGAGGTGTTCTAGAGATTCTAGATAATTGTGGAGTCTTCCATATTTCCAATGTTCAAAACACCGTCAACTTTTTCTCTTGCTTTAAGATTCTTCTTTGTCAATTTTTAATTCTTTAGGTTTCATGTGCTATTAGTACAGGGGATTTGTCCTATCCATATCGATTGTGCGTAGGAGTTATCTTATTTATTATTAAGATGGTAACTACTAATTGACAATTCATACAAAAAATAATAAATGTGAGACTATAAATTGTCAATTAGTAACTGCCACATCAGCAATGAGTAGGATAACTCTTACCCATCATGGGTAGGAGAACATCTCCCTATATGACGATTATGTACTATCAACACTTACATTTTTCGATAATTTTATCAAAATTGGAAAGAGTGTCGAAGTACATTTCGTGTCTAATTTTTTAGGGATTGTTTGACAAATTTTTGATAAAATTTTTAGTAGATGTTAATAAAAATTAATGAAATATGTAGTTGAAAAGTTAATAAAAGTTGTAAATTATTAAATTAAAATTAATTATTAATTTGACGAGGACTTTTTAATTTACCAGACCGTAGGGAGTTTTCTCTGCTACAAAAAAAAAAGTACTTAAATGTCTGTGAATCACTACGTCTTCAATTTCTCTAATCACAAAATCATTTCCTCAAAAATTTGCCGTTTTAATTCATCTCTCTGATTCGATCATCTCCCTCAAACTATTATATCCAAAATCTGCTTATCTACTAAATACATCTCTCTTAATCGATCATCTTCTTCCACTGATCATATCTAAAATCTGCTTACCGCCTCAATTCATCATCATAATAGAGCTTACAGTCAGATTCCACAACAAGAAAACGGTATACTCGTCATATAACCTACTCTTGTTTTTATACAATGTTATTATTAAGTGTAAGATGAATGAACTTTAACAATTCAAAGTGATTAATAATGAGAAAATGTCGACCCCAATAGTTTAAGCTTCGTTCATTTAAAGAGAGTTGAAGTAGAAATTTGCACGTTGCTCAAACTTATTCATTACGCTACTTCAAATTGATATATCAAGTTAGATCACAGAACGAATGTTGTAAAGGCAAGTTAATTTCTTTGTTTTTCACTTAAATGAAAATTTAGAATAAAAAGTTAAAAGAATAAATGTCACGCTTGCTTCTTCTTCTTCTTCTTCTTCTTTTTATTTTTCCCTAACTACAAATGAACTAGTTTGATCAAACAATTCAGCACAGCATGGGCCGTGCAAGCCTACAATAATATTTAGCGTTTAAGGCTTAGTATTAACGTAATTTAAAAAAAAAAACGTGAAAGTAGGGTTGAATTATTTAGAATAAATTGTAAATTCAATCGACTAATTGTTTTCTATTGTGCACCAGTAGAGATTTCTTTTGATTCGTTTCAATCTATCGAGTTCTTATTTACATTCAAACCTTTTCTTTGTAGTTAAACAATTTTAGTTAATACCATCAAATCGAGAAGAATGGCACAAGTCCAACAAATCATATTTCTCTTTTTTCATGATACAAAAATTTTATAATAATTTTCAATAAAATAAAAAGGTAGCTAATTTTGAAAGAATAATAAATAAGGATAAAAGTCTAACTTCTTGGGTATCCACCCCATATCTTGAGAGTGGATCAATGGCCCAAGTTCAACAAATTAGTTCAATTAAAAAGGTCTAATTGTAATTAATTGGGCAAAATAGATAAACACCCAAAATTTTTGAGGCAACTTGAAAAATACGGCCAAGCATAATTTCAACTACAAAATATGGTATGTTACAAACTTAACAACGTATCAAAGGGATCAAAGAGTAAACCCAACAAATCCAAATTTCCATTTCTCCTTCCCGTCAAAACCAAATTTGGCATCAACAACAATCTCTACAAGATTGATGCAAAAAAATTCCAATTTATTTCTTCTTCAATTTTGCAAAAACTCGTAACTCGGGCTTTCAATCAGAAAAGAAAATTCAAAAGAGATTTCTATTAAATTTCTATTTCCCAAGTAATATGATGATTTTAATTTTGATTCGCTTCATAATTTTTATTTTTATTGTAACTATTGAATATGGTAACTTTTCAAATTTGAATCTTAATTTGCTCAACTCAAAGATTTAACATTCATTCTCCAATTGCTATTGAGATATGATTTTTCCAGGTTGCATGCTCATTTTTACTCTTTACCCTTTTGTATCTTTTTATTTTTTTTGTAAAATGTAAGATTATTATAATGTAAAATATTTCAAATATTAGAATTAATTGAATTTTGTTTCGAATGGGTTTATAGCTTTCAGAATTTTTTATGTTTTTTGTTTGTTTGTTAATGCTTATTAAGTAAGTACTTATGAATTTCAGATTTTTTATTTATTCAATAGTGTGTTGTATTTGAGGTTGAATATTGAGGGATATGCAATTTTTTGAGCTTATTTTGAGATTCTTTGGCTAAATATTTTAATTGTTAGCACATTTTAAGATTCTTCCCATTTTTGTTGTTATATAGTGTGTCACTTTCTAGTAAAAAAATTACACAGGTGTAATTTGACTATTTCTAATACAATATATTTGGCTAAACTTACTATTATAGTGGTTATAAGAGCATCTCCAATGCACTTCGTCTAATAAAATCTTCGTGGTAGGTAAAATAGACGGACATACAGTTCATATAGCACTACGTTTATTGAACAGACGGTCAAATTAAAAATTCATCTCTAATGGATTCTGTCTAAAACTAACATTACTGCTTATGTGGCATTGATTTTTTTTTTTTTTTTAAATTGATGGGACTTCAATTTTTATTTCTCTTGTTCGAATTTTTTTTTAAAAATAAAATGTTGAGTTGGATTTAAATTTATTGAGTCACTCCATTTAGAAGTCCATTTAAATTTAGACGGGCTTCTAGACAGAGTCGATTTTTTGGTGTGCCACATCAGTTAGACGGAGTCTTCGTCAGTATGCATTGAAGAGTTTTTTTTTATAACTCCGTCTATCTGTACTTATATAGTATGTCTAAAAAATAATAGACGTAGTGTATTAAAGATGTTTTAAAAAATTTTAAATTAATATTTAAATCTTACTTTATGTTGAGTGTCAATTTAAGTGAAGTGAAATTTGGTAATGCAATGAATTTTTTGGGGGAAAAAAAAAGTAAGTGCAACATGGCATCACTTATTGGAAGTTTGGCATTTCTGTTTGTTTTTCTAATAATAGGGCTTTACTTTGAGAATGATATCAATTTACTAGATAATGATTTTTCATGAGTATTTTAAATGTTTGTATTCTTTAAGTGCTTTATCAGTGAGATCTTATTCTTTGAAAATAAAAATTTTAATCCATCAAAGATATGTATTTTTAACTGTATTATAATTTATTAACTTAATTTTATATTTTATTTATTCACTAAGATCTAAGTTAATTACAGAAAGTTTGTTCAAGTAGAAAATGACATTCTCTGACACTTTTTAATTAAAAGGTCACACACTATGTAAATTGAATTTTTGTAATAGAACATTTTTGCTTAAGCTTATAATAAGGTTATAAAAATATTTTAACTAATATTTAGATCTTACTACAATATTTTTTGGTTTGATATGAATTAAGGTTGTGCATTTGAAAATGACATATTATTTTACTTTCTAATTAAAATGTCACACAATGTGTAATGTGGCTTTTTTTTTTTTTTTTCAAATATGGATTAAATAAATGTATTTATTTATTATGAGGATAAATGGAAACAAGACAACCAATATATAAATTTTAAAATAATTGAAATTGTCGTTCTAATAGAATGTACATACAATAAATATGAGGGCAAGACACATTTTCAGAGATAAGAAATTTTTGTTACCTTAACTTTTTATTGTGTTAGAAAGTACCATATTAAGACTCTGCGTTAGAAAGTACCATATTTTGTCACTTTTTAATTAAAAAGTCACAAACTGTAATTTAAGTTTTTTAATAGAATTTCTTTGGCTAATGTTACAATGTGATTATAAGAATTCTTAAACTAATATTTCGTTCTTAGTTTTATTTTTTGTTGTGTTAAATGTGAACTAAGATTCTATATTAGAAAGTGACATAATGTGTCACTTTTTAATTAAAATGTCACACAATGTGTAATTTAGTTATTTTTTAAGGGTGTGTTTGATTTTGATTAAAATCAAATATTTTGTAAAAGTTGATAAAATATATGATTGAAAAATTATAAAAAGTTGTGAGTCCCATAAAATGCGTAGTTAAATTTAACTGTTGACTTCAATTTCAACTTTTTAGTAAAATATTAATTGAAATCAAACAAACACTAAGAAAATATTCATTTTATTTGTCCTAATCGTCGATCTTGATTTACTCAATAATTTTTCTTAATTCCGGTCTCTTATTACATTTTGTCCTTCATAAGTATTGTCTTTTGAATGAAGACACTCAATCAATCCAACTTGCTCAAAATTTCCTCCATAGGTCATTGACTAAGTTTAAAATGTGTTTAAAACAACCTTTTAAACTAATGTTTAACTCTTGCTTTTATTTTTTGTTTTGTTGGATGTTAACTAAGGTTTTATATAATAGAGTTACATGCTTTGAAATTTTAAATTAAACGGTCAATTAAGTTTATTTCTTAAAAAGTTACATACTGTGTCACTTCTTCAGTAAAAAATTACACATTGTCACTCAGTAAAAACTAACATACCACATTTTTTAACTAACTAAAAGTTTATGTGTATTTTTCACTTTTTAAATAAAATTTCTGTGCTGGGCATAATTTGCTCTATTTAATTTAGTGTAACAATGACTCATATTGCAATTGTAATTAGAATATTGTATCGTTGCATGGGTTGAAAATTGGAGAAGGAAATTCACATTAGGACTCTAATTTGATGTCTTAATTATCATTACAAATTGAGGCATTTGAGGAGTATAATCAATGTGCAAGTGCATGATGCAGGGAATCCAATTTAACTGAAAAGTGAGGTAAAAATCGAGAGGAACATGGACAGTGCGAGGTTGGCAGCTTGTGTTATCAAACCTTTTTATCTCCGTGGTCCAGATACGATCGTCGTAAAATTTGGACAGAAATTTCACAACTCATAGTTCTTCAAGTCTAACGGTTAAGATCAATATCCAACCGTTCATTATCACTATCTCAACATTTTACGAGTTTTGGTGAGATATTTTCTTTGTTGTTTTTGAGTAGTATTGCCAAGAAATTTTTCTTGAGATAGTTTTGCTTGTGTAAATTGTTATCTTGAGATAGTTTTGCCAAGATATTTTCGTTGTTGCTTTTAAGAGATTCATTCTTTGATAGATGAAGATTATTTGTAAGCCAAGAATTGTTTAGTTTTGATTATTCGGTGAGCCAATAGTGTTATTTTGAAAAAAATTTGTACTCTTTATTGATTGTAGTGGAATATTATTTAGAATTGGGTAGTGGATATAGGCACATTTTTGAACTATATTAAATATTTTGTTGTTAGTTTCGTGCATTATTTATTTTGATTATTGTTCTATTTGATTTATTCTTATTAGGTTTACACCAGAAGAGAGAATCAATTATATCGTGTTGCGTGATTTATTCAAATTAGTGTTTTTCTGCCTTCAAAGTGGTATCAGTGCTTGGCTATAGTGTGTTAAAATTCTTGTGTTGAATGATGGAGGTAAATATATGTAAAATGATTATTTTGAATGATACAAATTATCACATTTGGAGAAGAAATATTGAAGACAATATTTATGCGAAGAACTATTATTAGCTAGTGTTTTCTAAGGAAAACAAGCTAATAGGATGACGACGAATTGAACTTATTTCATCAACAATTATGTGGTCACATTAGGCAATGTGTGGATGATAATGTGTTAAATCATATAAGTGAAAAATACATGCACATAGTTTGTGGAGTAAGCTTGAACAACTGTATGCTTGAAAGACTGCAAATGCATTTTCACTTTTTTGTTGTTGATAAAAACATGTGATGGATTTACGGTATCAGGGTGGTTGAACTCATTCTACAAACGATCCCAATGCATTCCAGGGTAGCATTAATCAATTAGTTGCAATGGGTATCAAATTTGAAGATGAGATACAATGAATGTGGCTTTTTAGTACTTTATCGGATTCTTGGGAAATATTTAGAACATTATTGTTTAACTTAGCTCCAGATGGTGTGATCTCAATGGATTTAGCCAAAAATAGTGTCTTCAACGAAGATATGAGAAAAAAGATACATGGGCACTCTTCACAGTCAGATGCTTAGGTTGTTGAGAATAGGAGAAGGAGTCGGGGCAGAGATCTAAAAAACACAAATATGAGTAGAGACAAGTCCAACAAATATGCTAATGTTGAGTTTTATTATTATGGTAAAAAGGGATTTATCAAGAAGTTTCGTCGACGGTTAAAGGGAGACAACAAGTAAAAAATAATAAGAAAGACGAGAATGCCTATGTTGATCAAGTTTCTACTGTTTCAAATAATTTCTATATCGTCTATTATGATGATTTTGTCAACTTAACTTGTCATGAGAATTCTTGGGTGTTGACAATGGTGCCTCATTTCATTTTTCGTCTCAGAAAAAATTCTCCACATCTTATACACTCGGTGACTATGGAGCTGTAAAGATGGAAAATGGTTGCTTGACAAAAGTTTTAGATATTGGAGATGTAAGCTTGGTAAGCAATAATGGCACAAGATTGATTCTCAAAGATGTAAAGCATGTTTGTGTTATGCGTTTAAATTTGATTTACACGGTAGACTCAATGACGATAAAAATTACAACTCTTTCAATAATGGTGAGTAGAAACTTGTAAAATGTGCTATGGTTGTCAAGAGGGAAACTTCTTTATGAGTTTTATAGTGACATGTAACTACCCTTATTTGTAAGCACATTTTAACATTGTTCAAATTATTTTTCAAGATAGTTGAGAGTCAACAAATTTTAATCAAGTACGTAATTAATCCATTAGGCCTAAAATAATCCTACTTACAATTGGTGTTACTTATCACATTTTCTTCTATAGTTGACGCAAGTAATTTATGAACTACAGATTACTAAAAATAAAATCTTACTATTTATAAATCACAATATTTTATAAAATCTTATTCAAATACTTGCACCAAGCAATTTAACGGCATTGACATTGCAATCAATTTCACAACTTGAACGCAAAAGCAAAAGATAGATTGACTGTAAGACTCATCTATTGAGCATGAACGAAAGTCGACCAGCCTTAGTGAATAAATGATGTCGAGTAGTAGAGTCGTCACTCAACGAATAAAAGTTATGTTAAAAATGGTTATTTTGCACAAATGGTCCCTAAATTTTGCATTTACTGCAGGTTGAGGACATATCGTTTCATTTTTGACAGTTTAGCCCATATTTCAAATATTTTTGGCGACAATGGTCATTTTCGTTAATTTCTGTCAAAATCCTCCGTTAAACTTGACCATGGAAAATTTTGAATTTAAAAAGTAAAGAAAAATTATAGCAAAAGTCTCTAATCTTTCAAAAAGTGTAGAAAAGTCCTCAAACCTTATAATCCTAACACATATGAGCCAAACGTTTTTGACAATTTTACTCCTAACTTAAATAAATTAAAAATAACTCCTAAACCTTTTCAAAAATACAAATAAGTCCTAAATCTTTTTATTTTTTTTACAGATATACACTTAAAATAATAAAAAATGTATCATCAAGTCCCAAAACTTTTAATTTTGTTCACCAAAATGACATTTAAAATGTATTTGATTAAAATCAGATTTTTATAAAAGTTATTGAAATGTGTGGTTGAAAAATTGTGGGACCATAAAATATGTGGTTAAAATTAATTGTTGACTTTGACTTTAACTTTTTAGCAAAATCAAAATTGAAAACAAACGGGATCTTAGAATCTCTACAGATTTTGTCCAGTAGTCTGTTAATTAAAAATAATAATTATACACATGATCAAAATTTGACCAATTTAAAATTTTAATTTATTTATGGTCACTGAGAATCCCAGAGACAAAGGGGAAGAAATCTCCCCCTCCCCGCGATTTGGTCGATTTCGTGGGTTGGGTGGGGTGGGGTGGGGTGGGATGGGGTGGGGTGGAGTGGTGAAGAACCTTTTTTAAAAAAATTATTATTTAGTAATAATAAATTTTAAATTGGTCAAATTTTGATCATGGGAATAATTTTTTTGTTAATTAACGGACCACTGGCAAAATTTGTAGAGACTATAAGATATTGTTTGTTTTAAATTTTGATTTTGCTAAAAAGCTAAAGTCAAAGTCAATAATTAATTTTAGTCACGTATTTTATGTTCCCACAACTTTTCAACCACGCATTTCAATAACTTTTATCAACTTTTACCAAAAAATATGATTTTAATCAAATACATTTTAAATGTCATTTTGGTGAACAAAATTAAAAGTTTTAGGATTTGATGACACATTTTTTATTATTTTAAGTGTAAATCTGTAAAAAAAAAAAAAAAGATTTAGGACTTATTTGTATTTTTGAAAAGGTTTAGGAGTCATTTTTAATTTATTTAAGTTAGCAGTAAAATTGTCAAAAAGGTTTGGCTCATATGTGTTAGGATTATAAGGTTTGGGGACTTATTAATGAAAAGGACCATTGTCGTGAAAAATATTTGAAATAGGGGTTAAACTGTCAAAAATGAAATAATAGATTCTCAACTCACAGTAAGTACAAAAATCAGGGACCATTTGTGCAAAAAAGCCTATTAAAAATACTAGACTGACGTTGTTCAAAAGCTCACATTGACATGAAAGTTTGGCACCTCAATATTGACTTTTTTTGTTAATTGGAACTATATTCTATTCCAAGGACTAAGTTGCAACAAATTAGGTCTTCTTTTTACTTAATATAAAGTCAAGTGCCAAAGCAATTATATCCTAAATAATTAATCTATCCCCCCTTCTAACATATTTCAGTAAAGTATAACAGTGAGTTCACAATAATTGTAATTTAATAACATCCAATTTTGTCAAACACATTTTTTTTTTTTTTTTGATACCCAGGTATCCTAGCTTCGCTAGACTATATCCTGGACCCCCAAGACCCTTGCCCCTATAACCTTGGAGGAGGTAAATCGCGGGTTATGCCTCAACTGGCTCCCAGGTTCCCCTCATCCGACCGTACACTTTTGCGCACAAGGAGCCGCCTCTAAAGTGATTGCTCCATACCGAATAAAATCCAGCCGCAAGTTCCCACCAAGATTCGAACTCCCACCCTGCCGCTGGAAGCAAGCCTTATGTTGATTGTTCCACCAGTTTAGCTATGCCCAGGGGGGCTGTCAAACACATTTCTTAATTAAGTTCATGGATGACATTAAGAGAAGATTGATTTTGACTATAAGATAAAATAAGACAAGGTGGTGGACTATTAAATTCCTCTAGCGTCTCATTTTTATTTTTGGATTTGCATTAAATAAATCCAAAAGACTAAAATGGGTTAAGTAAAGAATAATATATGTGGGGGTGGGGGTTTGACAAAAAAATTTGACAAATAATCACGATCCTTAATTTTAATCAATCTAACAGTCTAAATGTATAAAATATTTACTGAGATGTGTTTGAATGTGAATATAAGAATTTTAAAAGTGTTAATACATCCAGACCGTTTCTCATACTATGTTTTTGACAAGAAATTTGACAAATAATCACGACCATTACTTTTAATCAATCTAACGGTCTAAATGAATTAAAATATTTATTGAGATGTGTTTGGATGTAAATACAAGAATTTTAAAAGTGTTAATACATCTAGACCGTTAAATTGTTTGAAATTAAATACCGTAGTTATTTATCAAATATATATGTAAAGAATAATACGTTACGTGGATGAGATCTGACTAATTCAAAACCACCAATAATTCCACCGAATATACATATTTCGAATCACCCTAGTTAAAAATATTAAATTGTTAGTTAGAAGATAAACTTATTTATTATTATTTTGTAAATTAAATTCATATTTTGATGAATTGAAGCTTGAGAAACGAGATAGCATAAAAACTTGAATTCTTGAATTTGTTTATTTTCATAACGTGTTCAAAGCCTTATATTTTTCTCTCCTAAACAAATTAATCACAATAATTGAAGTTTTTTTCTATTTGCAATCTATTAAAGGGTACTACAAAATTATATGTATTTACTTGTTGTTCATTAGTTAAGTCTTTTGTATGATCTTAAGACACGACTATTACGGAACTTCAATGGACGAACAATTCTGAGATTTTCAATAGGCATTGAATTCTCAGCAATGTTTACGTTACTTAATTCGACATTTTAACTTTTGCTACAGTTTTAACTCCTACTTCCACGTGAAAATGTAAATATGCTTAAGAAAAAAATATTTATTTATATTTATTCTTGTTTGTGGACAATAAAAAAAAACCAAAAAGATCATTCAAAAAGAATAACCACGGTGATATTGGAGTAGCAAGAAACAAACACCACTTACACTTAAACAACATCTATACACTATTTACATATATAACATAGTCCATTTTCATTTTAACATAACTCTGACACTAATACTAAATTGTTCAAGTTTATATTATTGATGAGAAATACGCTTATAATAAATCTAAAAACATTAGATCAAGATCTTACAAAGAGCATTTACAACTTGCGCCACAAACTTAAAATTTATTCATCGCCACCAATCGTAGTATGTGAAGAGGTGGTAGGAGTTGTGACTCCTTGCAAAGTTGCATCACTACATACTACTAATCTTCCCAGAATATTTTCTCTCCACTAACACTTTCAAAAAATATCAATATCACCAACGCCAACTCAACATCTAGACAAGACGAGGGCTCTATTTAATAAAGCTCCCCAAATTTTTAGAAAAATTATTTTCAAATAGTTTTACAATTGAAATTTTCAAACCATATATTTCCTTCTATAATAATTTGTCAACATAAATTTTATCATAAAATAAAGTAATAAAAATAAAAAATAAACATTATCGACACAAGAGTATATAGGTAATAAAATAATAATGTAAGATCAACAACATAGTTTTTCGTCGGCAATAATTTTAAAAAAATCTTAATAATTTAAAGTGTCGGTTATGTCTTTAAATAAAATTATAAAAAATGATTGAATAGTAACTTCAAAAATTATGTAGAAATTAAATACAGTTAAAAAAGATTAAGATTAAAAATAATACTTCTAGTTTGTAACATTTAAGAAGATAAATATTTTCCTAAATTTAATTAATCGATGGAATTTTGCCTATAAATAAAGTAAAAAAAATTAAACATGTAAGAAATATCGCTCGTAATAAAATAACAGTTAAAAAATAACTTATTTACATTAATATTATGAATAAAAAATAATAAAATATTATTAAGCCATATTGATGTACTATTTAGTCAGCAATATATTAAACTAATAAAATATAAAGAAACAATCAACTTTAATAGGTGACACCAACAACTTCTATGTTGGTAATTAGTGATCGAAACATTGTTGGTGTGTTGGTGATTAGTAATCGAAACATTGTTGGTGATTACAATATAATTGACAATATTTTCGTCAATAATCGATGACGGAGTGCGTCACTAAGAGGGTCTTTAGTAATGTATTCATATTCAGATTCACCTTCTTCAAGTAGGGTTCTTGATTAAAAACTTTTGTTTTTAAGTCTGACATAGATTGAAAAACAACCATTGGGCACTACTTGAAATATTATCCATCGATTTTTGTCATGATCGAAATTGGTTCTACCTATCAGGCCACGGGCCATGATTCACTCTTCATCTGAAGAACATGTCAAATTCTGGAAGAATTCTTTCTTCCAAGCCCACCAAAGGATATGTACCTCTCTCATGTCTTAATTACCAAGAAAAACCAAACAAGATTACAGAAAAGAGAAAAAAAATGCAGCGAAAAGACTAGAGAAAATACAAATTTATGCAGTTCTAAACAAATTCGACTACCTTTACGAATCAAAACCTATAGATTACCCTTCTTTCCAATTTTGTAGAAAAAGAATTTCTTAAATGTATTGTTAGTAATTTGAACGTGACAAGGCTAAAACGCAGCTGAAGTGAAATGAAAATTGGAAATAAAAATATGTTGTGCAAAAAACCAATATCAAAACAAGAACAATCAATAAAGAATGAAAAACTCACACAAGGATATATGAGTTCCTCCAATATATGAGTACTTCTCTGTAATAAAATATTTGATTAATTGATCACACAATTACAAGAGAACTCACAGCTCGCAATAGCTCTCAAGTACAACTGTATGCCTCTATATCTATTGTTGATCCTATGACCACCTATTTATAGTGGTTTATAAAGAAGAAATCTAATAAGAGACTATATCCTAAAATATATAGGAAAACTACATGTTAAACTAAAACAGTATCTTTATCGAGGCATTACTCATACAACATCTGTTGCTCCACCATAATGTAAGATCAGACTCGCATTATATGCACCAAATCTAAACAATGATTGAATTTGGATACATCAACTACTTTGGTCAACATATCAGCCGAATTTTCTTTAGTAGCAATCTTCTTGAGTTGGATCTTACCTTCAGCCACTACCTCTTATGAAATAATATCGTACATCAATGTGTTTGGTCATCGCATGATGTACCTGATATCTAGCCAAATAAATGGCACTGACTATCACAATACACATCCAACATGTGTTGTTTTACACCTAAATCTGTCAACAGTTCCAAGGTCTAGATCTTCAGTGATCTCCATGTATTCAGCTTCTGTGGTTGATAGCGCAACTGTTGGTTGTAGTATTGATCTCCAACATATAGACCCGTTTGCCATTGTGAACACATAACCTATTGTTGACCTCCTCTTCTCTAAGTCTTTAGCAAAATATGAGTCCATATACCCAATCGATAACTTTTCCACTCCCTCATCGATCTTCTCGAAACATACCCCTTTATCTCTTGTTCCATGTAGATACCTTAGTATCCACTTAGCAGCATTCCAGTGCTCCTTTTTAGGATTGTGCATGAACCTATTGACTATTCCAATTCCGTGAGCAACGTCAAGATGAGAGCATACCATAGCATACATTAATCCACCCACTAAACTGGAATAAGGACATCATTCATCTTGTTTATCTCTTCTTCAGTTTTCAGGCACAATTGAACACTTAATTTGAAGTGATGAGCCAATGGGATACTTACGGGTTTAGTATCTCCATTTATTCCAAACTTGCACAGTAGCTTCTCAAGGTATTGCTTTTGAGATAGACACATCGGACACTTCTCTTTATTCCTTTTAATTTTCATCCCCAAAATCTTCTTAGCCTCAACGAGATCCTTCATTTCAAACTTCTTTTGCATTTGTGCTTTCAACTTATTGATCTCATTGATATTGATTGAAACTATAAGCATGTTGTCCACATATATTAATAAGTAAATGAATGATCATTATCTCAGCTTCTTGTGATACATACAATGATCATAGTGACTTCTTGTATAGTCTTGATCTTTCATAAATTTATTGAATCTCAAGTACCATTGTATAGGTGACAGTTTTAATCCATAGAGAAATTTTTTGAGTTTGCATACCATATTCACTATTCCTCTTTTTTGATATCTTTGAAGTTGTCTTATATAGATTTCTTCAACAAACTTTCCATGGAGAAAAGTTGTTTTCATGTCTAGTTGTACCAACTCAAGATTGAATTGTGCAACTAGAGCAAGTAATATTCGAATGGAAGAGTGTTTCACCACTGGAGAAAAAATTTCGTTATAAATAATTCTTTCTTTCTGAGCATATCCCTTGGCCACTAAACCGGCCTTGAATCTCACTGAGCTCTTATCATCAACACCCTTTTTCTTTGCATATACCCATTTACATCCTATAGCTTTTTTTTCCTTTAGATAGCTCTATCAATTTCCATGTTTTGTTCTTTTCAAGGGAAAACATCTCTTCATCCATTGCTTCATGCCATTGTTTCTACTCCTTACAATTTACCGCCTCACTAAAATTTGTAGGGATGTCAACTTCAATTATCCGCAATGCATATGCCATACAGGCCATACAATCTTTGTATCTAGCAGGCATTAATATCTCTCATTTTCCATTTCTCTTGCATATGCACTCATCTTGCCCACCGAGCTCTTCTGTGTTAGTTTCGTCATCTTGATCACTCTTATGATCACCACCATCTTCCTCACCTTCTCTTGAGCTTTCGATTACTTGTTCCTCAAGCTCCACCTTTTGAACAATCATCGTATCTTCCTTTAATTTCATATGGCTTTCGTCAAATGTCACATCTCTACTCTTTACAATTTTATTAAGTTCTAGTCACCATCACATCATCACTAAATCCCATAAACACGGCCTTCTTTGCTCAAATATTCAATTTGTTCACTTTCCAGTGAAAATAAGCATGACACCTAAAAATCCGCAGGCTACCATAATCATGTACGGGTGCTCCAAACCACAATTCCATTGGAGTTTTCCCTTTTAATGCAGTGTACATCCCTAAACTAAACATTTATTTGTCCTTGAGCAAAATCAAAATTAAACTACAAATTTAAACTAAGCTAAAAGAATAATCAGAAATATAGATAATGTTAAATTTCTTACCATATGCCTCAAGTTCGAAAATAAAGCAACACTTTTAAAAAGATATTAAATAACACAACAAATAATTTTCACTTATCCGATGCTCGACCTTTAGTGAGTATGTGATTAGTCAAAAATTGAACTTATACATGTATGAGACCACAACCAATATTGTGTTGATATTTTTACATTCTCGAACCTTTTGTAGCCATTTATTCTTTACACCTCTCATAAAATATCACACTTCTGATGCTTTTCTCTCTAATCCCGATGTGTTCTAGCAAATTTGGTTCCTACTGATCAACACAATACTTTTTCAAATAAAAGTGGTAAAAATTAGAAACTTGTATTCTTAGAACTAGGATAGTGAGTGATTTCTAAATTCTCATCTTCAGTCTCTTAGGTTCTAATCTAGCAATCTTTATCGCACACTTTAACTCTCTTTATTTTATTTAACCAATATAAACGATTTTACATCATGTGCAATACTTTTCTTTCACAAGCTTTCTATGTGACCTTTGTAGCGAGCTTTGGGCTAATGACTCCCAAGTCAGATGACCATAGGGCACCAGGTTTTAAAATACTTTAACAGACTTAATTGCTCAAGTCTCACAGGCTATAAGAGAAGTGAAGATATAAATTTTTTTTAATCTTTTTTTTTATATATATATTTTTTGGTAACTCATGTAACGAGTTTTGGGCCGATGATTCCTAAATTAGATGATCATAGGGTACCAGGTTTTAAGATACCTTAACATGCTTAATTGCTCGAATAAGATATTTTATTTTATTTTATCAACAGTGAGTAGTGCTCGATTTAGATTCCTTGACTATAACATATTCAACCAAAAATGAGACATAGAAAACTCAAACCATCAAAATTCTACAAAAACATGCACTAACTCTAGCACCTCCAAATTTATCTCAAACAGTTTGGTTACTAATCTAAAAATTTAGGAACAAAATTTTTCATAATAATCCTAAGTCAATAATATCAACACAAACACTCAAGTCATGTTTCTATATCAGTGATAAGTCAATAATGGCTATGTGCTTCAAATATAGTCTAACATGGATAAGTATTCATGTAAATGCACGAATTAAAGTGTTGTCTAATATTCTAACTAAAAACGTATTTAAATTAAAACAAATATCATCATTAGCGGCAAGATATTCAACAATAGCTAATTTTTTTTTATATTTTTTATTAATTTTTTTTTTTAAAAATGAAATAGTAAATTTTTTTTTTCAAAATTTGTAGTTATATAGACCCGAAAGATAAACAAATTCAAAATAATTAAGTATCTTGATACTTAACCCACTCTCAAACTAAAACATTACATTGTCTCCAATGTGATAACAAAATAAAGCAAATAAAGGAGAAAAAAGATCAGTTACCGCTCGGAGATAGATATGAAGAAGATAGATTTGGCTGATTAAAGGCTTGATTGAAGTAGACTCAGATGTAGTGATGCAACTCTTGATCAAAAGATGATGTCATATATATTATCTAAGCGGCTCGCAAAGTGGGACATCCTGCAATTAACATGGTGAGGCTTAATAAGGGCATTAAATAATAAATGAAATAAAAACTAATAAATTATTTAAACTAATTAAAACTATTAATATAAAGCAAGTAAATAAAAGGGTTAGAAAGTGAGTTGCATCCTATTAAGCGCTTATTTATAGTCATTAGCTTGATTTGTTGTCTGGTTGCTTTACGGCACTCTAAATAGTGCTTTGGAAGACTTGCTTTGCTTGCATCTATTGGTTTTGCACCATTTTTCGTTTATCTTCAAAATTTTGAATTCGTGCTCCTCATAAAAATAGGATTTTAGTGTAGCACATTGCTCAAATACAACCACGAAAATTTCAATTTCTTCATCGACCTTGGTCACAAAATCAATTTTAGAAGAAAGAGAAGAGTTGGAGAATTGCTTGTCTAACTCGTGCTTTTGTAATCTCCGAAGAAATGAGATCGGAAGCTTAGATGGTTTGATAAGAACGGTTGCCTTAACCTGTGGTGTACCTAAACTCTCTTTAATATCTGATATCTAATCAGTCTGTTCTGAGCGTTCCTTATCAGTCGGCGATAGATTTTCTTTATTTTCAACTGGCTTCTTTACATGTATTTCTGATAATTGCACCACACTTCTGGTAGTAACAGCTATAACACTTTCCTTGAGTTCACATCTGTATTACTTGACAACTTATGTAGTACTCTGGCTGATAGAGCAACTGCTATCTGATCCACTTGTGTCTCGATATTCTTTATTGAAGCGCTTTAATTTTGAAAAGAGATCTCCGTCTTGTTCATGTATTGATTATTAGATCCTATGTACCATTCAGTTGTCTCCATGAATTTATTAAATATGTCTTCTAGCGAATTTCTCTTTTCTGGCTGTTGAAACTGTGGTCTGATATTATTCTGATTATCATTCTAAGAGAAATTTGGATGATTTCGCCAACTTGGATTATATGTGTTAGAGAAAGGATAATTTTGCTGATAAGAGCCACCTTGAACATATTCGCCTTGTACGGGTTGCTGTGATAGAATGGAGCATTCTGATGTGCTATGATTTGCCCCATACTTTTCACAAGTTGATTTCTTCGTTTGTATCGCATAGACTGATTGTGACATATTCTCCACTTTGTGTGCTAAAGAATCTATTTTTGTAGATAACAACGTGATAATGTCTACTTCCTCATAAATCTCATTAGTCTACTACATTGCAATAAAATCTTTAAAAAGTATGTTATCTTCATCAATCTTAGACATTGCGTCATATATCACGATATTAGCCTGGTGCATTGCAAAGAAATCTCCAACAAGCATGTTGTCCTCATCAATCTCCTGATCTTCCATCTTGTGTTGTAGTCTGAAACGAGACAAGTTGAACACTGAAATAAACTAAAAAAAATATAATAATAAAAAAATTAATTAAATAATGTTCGAATTAGTGCTAATATAACTGAAAAGAACTAAAACCAAATTCTCGGCAACAGTGCCAAAAACTTGTCAGCGATTTTATGTTTATAATATTATTCCGCAAGTGTACAGATCACACAAGTAATAAAATAGATTTTGAGTCCAACTATCGAACCCACATAGATTTAGATAGTTCAATTTCAATTACACTAACCTTAACCGAATCAAATTAAATTTGGATGTTTGATGATTAAGAACTAATGAAACTATAAATTAAGAACAATTAACTAATTATAAATCAAACAAATAAGAAATTAAACTAAATAAGAATTACTTCAACTTTGAAAAGAAAAGAAAAGAAAAACGTACTAGGATCCCGAATCCAATTATACCAATTTTCTTTAACCCGAACCGTTTAATTTGATAACATGATTTAATTATGAAGATCAATATTTCTAATTTGTTTAACAATCTCTCTCGAGTAGAATTAAATATATTCCTATATGTGATCTGACTATATCTCTATGACGAATGCGAACATATAAGAATGTATTAGAATTTGTGAATATTTAGATATCACGTAAAGCATAGCGGTATATTTTTATCCCCTATCGAACTCTACGACAATTGATACTATGAATAACCTATTTTCCATCTCTTGAAGGTAAAACAAGCCACAAGAATCATACAACTATTACGCATATAATTGTAGATGAAGAGAAAATTACTATCAATTATTCAAAAATTAAAACATGCTTAAATATAAAAAAACTAGGTTCAAAGTATTAAAGATTCATGATACAAGTTTCATCACGATCCTAGCACTATAAGAACTAACCTAACATACTAAGAAGAAGAAAATAAAAAGAAGAAGACAATATAGAAGCCATCACCCGGATATGAAGAAAATAATTAGGAGATAAAATCTGGAACTTGATCTTCGATTTAATCTTGAAAGGATGAATCTTGATCTTCGTTCTTGATTTGTCTCCCGTTCTTCTCTCCAAAACTTCACCAAAAACGACCTCCTTGTTATGAGTTAATAACTCATATTTATAGTTACCTAATTGTGTCTTAAAAGATCACACAAAATCATTAAAATATTGGCCCAAAAGTTTTCTAATTGCTTTAGAACTCAAAAAGGAAACAAAATTTTCGCGGGCAAAAATTACACTGGGCGATAGCCCAGCCAGTTGATTTGTTCTCTGCTTCTGAATTTAGGTGCTGGGCGATCGCGATCCAGCTATAAGTTGGGCGATCGCCCAACTTAATTTCTTTGAATCTGTGGCTTTTGTCCTTCAACTCTGAATTTTGATCTTTTTGGTCCTTACAACTTTCCATAACCTCCAATTTGGTCTTTTAAATTCCAATTGAGTGAATTTAAATTCACATATTCTCTCAATATTTGCCAATTTATTGCTTTTTTCATCCATTCTTCTCAAATTACTTTTAAACGGGTCCAAAACTGAAATAGAAAGAAAAATACAATAAATTAAGTAGAAAATTAATAAAATAACAAAATAAAAGCTTAGTTTAAAACCCCGGATAAGTTTACAAAATGTACTTATCAGATGGCAACCGATTTACCACATGGCACGCATAGTTGAAAGCTTCGGCCCAAAAAATCTTTGGCAACTTAGCTTGCAATAACGTGCATCGCACCGTCTCAAGCAGTGTTCTATTCATTCTCTCGCCAATCCCATTCTGTTGTGGTGTTCCTCTTACACTAAAGTGATGAGTGATTCCTTCCTTTTTGTACACCTCAATAAAGGGATCAGATGTGTATTCTCCTCTATTCTAACTCCTTTATACTTTTATTTTCTTACCAGTCTTGTTTTCTACCATCTTTTTCCACACTAAGAAAATATCCAAAACTTCATGATTGTGCCCATCATATATATCAAGGGCCTCTGTGAGTAATCATCAATGAATGAAACAAACCATCGCTTTCCACCTAGAAAAATATTCTTCGAAGGCCTCCAAATATCAGAGTGAACATAATCCAATATTCTTTCGGTTTGATGAATTTCTGAGTCGAATTTTATCCTTGTTTGTTTTCCCATGACATAATGTTCATAGAAGTCTATCTTACTTATTTTTGCTCATTTTAAGAACCCTTCCTTAATCAGTCCTTGCAAGGCCTTTTCTCCGACGTATCCCAACCTCATATGCCACAAAGTAGACATATCATCTTTATGTGTTTGCACTCCATTAGCCACCATAGTCACCCCTTTCTTTAATGTCTTGCCTTTTAATATATAAAGCAAGCCATTCCTTGGACCTCTAATTATCACTAGTGCTCCATTCACAACTTTATGTACATTATTTTCTGAGAAAAATCGATAGCCCTTTGCTTCAAGAGTGCCTAATGAAATCAAGTTCTTCTTCAAATTTGGAACGTACCTTACTCCATGTAATTCTTGAATTACTCCATCATAGTGTTTGCTTCTAATGGTGTCGATACCTTGCTTTGTGCATGGATTGTCATCTTCCATGTACACCGATTTATTCATAACCCTGAAACTTGAGAACCAATTCCGTTGTGATATTATATAGTGAGTACAGCCTGTATTAAGGACCCATTCATCCATATAGTCCACGGTACTTGATGATGTTAGAGCACAAACAAATTCTTCATCGTCTGTCTCAACCATATTAGCCTCTGCATCATTAGATTTCTTCTCTTTAATCTTTGCTTTTATTTTTTTGGAAATCCTTCTTCCAGTGTTTTTTCTCATGACAAAAGGCACACTCATCTTTGTTCAAAGACTTCCTGTTACTCGAGGTTTATCTAGTACGATATCTACTATTTTTTCGATTGAAGTTCTTATTTCCATTCGATCTCCCTCTTACCATCAGCGCTTCAGAGTTGTTATGTTCTTGTCTATCAAGATGCCTTACTTCATGGTCCATAAGAGCATTAGAAAATTTATCATATTTTATTGTCTCTCTTCCATAAATCCATGTAGTGACGAAAGGTTCATACGATTCAGGAAAATAGTTCATCAATATCAATACTTTGTCCTCATCCATGATAGTTTTTTCCAGATTTTCCAATTCGGCAATAAGCTTGTCGAAATCTTCAAAGTTTCTAATCATCTTAATTCTTTCTTTGTATTGGAATTGGTAGAGGATGTTTTTGAGATGAAGACAATTTTCAACTCTTTTCTTCAAATATTTAGTCTCCAATGTACTCTACAATTCATGTGCAGACATAATATTCATCACGCCATATTTTTGCTGCTTTCCCAAGCACAAACAAATTGTAGAACATGCATGAGCATTCAATCTCTCCCAATCTTCATCTTTTATGGATAGATGCATGTCGCCTAACACAGTATAAAGACCATGCTGTATCAAAACTCGAACCTCACACTGCCATATAGCAAAATTGTTCGTTCTATCAAAATTTTCAATCTTAAATTGGGCACTTTGAACTGTTGTCTTGCTCACCTCAGCATTAGAATTTCTTACATTATCTTCGCCACTGGTGTATTCATTCTTCATTATTGTTCAATTTGATCAAGAGCCTATGCTATGATACCACTTGTTGTAAAGAAAACTAATATCAAAACAAGAATAATCAACAAAGAATGAAAAACTCACACAAGGATATATGAGTACCTCTTTGTAACAGAATCATTGATAATTAATCACACGATTACAAGAGAACTCACAACTTACAATAGTTCTCAAGTACAATTGTATGCCTATGTATGCCTCCTATATCTATTTTTTATCTTATGACCACCTATTTATAGTGGTTTACAAAGAAGAAACCTAATACGAGACAATATCCTAAAATATATAGGAAAACTACATCATAAACTAAAACAACATCCTAATAGTAATAGGACATAGATCAAATTGTCAGTTTGCGTCCAAACAAACCTAACAATCCTATAGCTTCTCTCAAACATGTTTTAGTTTTAGCCAAATATTGATTTTATGCCAAATCCAAAAAAAAATAAACACAAGGATTCTACGTGGATATCCCACAATTTAATTTGGGGTAAAAATCATGGACAAGTATAGAAAGGTTTCACTCTAGTAAGATAATTACAAAAAACACTATCTCTAAATAAGTGTTCCAATATGATGCCGATTTGCTGGTTAGAATTAGAAATGTCCTTGAGGAAAATTAAGATATAATGTCTCCGGAGGTGCATAAGAAGCTGTCGCTTATGAGGGAGGTAGATAACAACAATAGTTTGGAGAAGCATGGATGAGTGATCTATATTAATAGCTTGGAGGAGCATGTCGATCATGTAATAAGGAAAAAATGTTCATTTTCCAATGAAGAGGTGCAATTTCTTGGAGATATCATTGGGTACGATTGATTGTTCATGGATGAGGTCAAAGTAAAAAAAAAGTAGGAACCTCCAATCAAGGTGATGGAAATGAGATCTTTCATTGACTTGTTGAACTATTATCGACAGTTTATTCAGGGCTACTCATCTAGAGCAGCCCTAATTGACGCTCACACATGTTGAAGAAAAACAATGATTGAGAGTGGCCCTTTAAGTGCTAAAGAGCATTTGGTGATTTGAACGAAGTGGTTATGAAGAACCAATATTGGTATTGCTTGATTTTACGAAGACTTTTGATTACAAACTAATGCTCTAGAATTTTGCAATTGGTAGTGTGTTGATACAATCTAAAATAAAAATTTTGACGCTTGAGTAGCCCGGACATCCAAGTTGGATAAGAAGGTAGCCAAGCAAAAAAGGATGGTTGAGGAGCTAAATGGAGAGATTAAATCATCCAATAAGAACCCAGATGTTGAAAGACTGAAGCTAGACATTCACGGCCTGATGTCGAATCTGAAAGCTTGTAGGAGGAGATCGAAGGAGCGTGAGAGAAAGATTCGAGATAGATGAAAAGAAAGAAAAAAAATAGAATGTATTCAATGTTCAATAGAAGTCCTGGGAGGAAGAGATGGCCATCAAGGATAAAAATATGGGTGAACTTCGAGGGATGCAGGAATCAATCGAGCTCTCAGTCTTTTCCATAGAGTCTAAGGTGACTGAGTCCCATGTGGGAACGCTCCAAGTTAAGCTGGCGAGCGTGAGGAGTGACATATTTACGAAGAAGGAAAATAGGCAGGAGGTAAAGAGCTTCTGATTGTAATCCAAGATGAGTATCTCACATTAGCTTTGACTTTCTCTTCGAGAGAAATGAAGAGGTATCAGCTGACGTCCTCCTACTTCTCCTATTGTTGAAACTTCATATTTTCACAGGTGCTCTACATGGATACTTTAAAGGTTCCCATTCGCTATCAGTGAGCCTGTAGGTACCAGGGTCTATCACATTTATCACAGTGTATAAGTCTTTCCAGTTGCACATAATGTTCCTGCCCTAGTCTCCATATTGGCTTGAATAACCTTCTTTAGGACCAAGTCCTCTACCTGAAAATTCCTAAGGTGGACTTTAGAAATATAGTATTTGTTCATATTTTTCTGATAGATTGCGAGTTCATCTGCGAAGCATCCTAATTTTCTTCTAACATTTCTTTTTCCGCCTTTAAACTTTCATCGTTCTGCTCTTCCTTGAAATATAGGCTCCTAGAAGAGTGAAGGCCGACTTCGACTGGGATCATATCCTTGGCTCCATATGCTACAGAAAATAGAGTTTCTCTAGTCATGGTCCCAGGTTGTCGTAAGCCCATAAAATTTGTGGTAACTCATCTACCCACATTCCTTTTGTACTATCCAGCTTCTTTATTAGGATAATCTTCAAGGTTTTATTGACTTCCTCTACTTGCCCGTTTGCTTGTGGGTAGTGATGCAACGGGGTGGATTTGGATCGGATCAGCCTGATCCGTATCCGTCCCGGATCAATTTTAGATGATCCAAATCTATGGATTGATCCGCCATTTCTCGGTGTGGATCGGGGTGGATCAAATCCGCAGACTGATCCGTGTATAATTTATTTATTTTGTCAATTGTCATTCAAAAAATTAAACAAACATTAAAACAAACATTACTACTTTTTTCTATTTTTTTCTTTCTTTAATTTTCCAATAGGGCAAATCGAATCGAATCACACATGATCTGATCAGCTCCGCTGATTCACAGATTGATAATTTTTTGCTCCATTCGGACCGGGTATCCATCAGATTCGGGACAGATTGAATATTTTTGTCATCCCTACTTGTGGATAGCATGGGTTGGATAAGTGTTTGTGAATGCTCATTTCTTCACACATTTTTTGTAGTTTTTCTCCTTTGAATCGAGACCCATTATTTGACACCAAAGATTATGGAATGCTGAATCTACATATAATGTTTTTCCACACAAATTTACATGTATTAGCCTCAATGATTTTCAACAATATTTTTGCTAATATCTATTTAGTAAAATAATTAATCGCCACAATAACAAACTTTGTGATCGTTCTACTCCGAGACAACAAGCCTATAAATTCAATTACCTATTTGGCAAAAGGCCAGGGACTGACCATAGTTGTGATCTCCCGTGCGTGTGTGCCCCGATGTATTGGCGAATTGTTGGAATTTGTCACACATTCGAACAAATTTGAAGGCGTCATTTCGCATGGTGGGCCAATTGTAATTTTTTTAATGCGTTATGTGCCAATGAATGTCCTCCAGCATGGTTTCCAAAAATACCTTCATGGATGTCTTGGAGCACATACTTGGCTTCCCTGTCCCTGCACACCTTAACAGTGGTGTAGTATATCCTCGCCTATAGAGTATATTATCAATTAGGGCATACCTAGCAGATTTTAGGTGGGTCTTCTGGGTCTCCTCGTTATTCCTCGTGAGATTTTGCTCTTTCAAATAATCAGTTATCCTCCGGATTGAGGGGTTACCCTTTCGATCAATAGCATCTCTCTTGCTTTCTCGGAGATGGAGGTGCTAGGAAGGAGTTTGATTGATTGTCCTGAATAATTCTGCATCCTACGAGCTTTGACAGAGCATTTTCAAAGCTGTTTTCAGCCCTTGGAATATGCATAAATTCAATTTTTTTTGAAGTTTAATAATTGATCTTTGACTTTATAAGATATGAAGCCAAGTTTTTATCTCATGTTGTAAATTTGACACTTGGCTTACCACTAATTGAGAATCATTAAATATCTTAACTCAGCAGGCACTCATTTTCTTGGCCAAGCGAAGTCCAGCAAAAATTCATCGTACTCTGCCACGTTGTTGGTAACCTTAAATTCGAAGCGAATGGCAGTTGAGCTTGTGCCCTTCTGGGCTTACAAGTACGATCTTAGCTCTGACGTCTACTTTTCTCGATAAGTCATCGACAAATAGCTTTCATGGTGATAGTTTTGGCAAAGATACCGCTAAGTCAGTTGTCGAATCTTTGGCAAACTCAACAATGAAATTAGCCAAGGCCTATCCTTCAATGGCCATCCTTAATTTTAAAGTGATGTCAAACTGACCCAACTCGATTGCCCATTTCATTAGCCGCCTGAGGTGTCTGGTTTTTTCTTCACATAATATACAGATAGCTACTGCTAGTTTTCTTCCTTGACTAAAATCGAGCTCAGTGCCACATCTGGGATAGCTAAATACAAAATTTAGGTTTTTCCCAAGGCATGTTTGGATAGGAGATGAGTTTTCCCAAGATGGCTTGTGAATTCATTGATAGCTACTTCACAATCCTTCTCTATTCCCTATTTTTTTCCTACTTTGATAACCTTGTAACAGTAAAAACATTAGTCGGTTATGAATGGAGTGTTTCCTTATCTGGCTAGAACGTAGAGAATTGGTTGTACCCTGAGTATTCGTCCATAAAGATCAGGAGCTCGTGGCTCACTTTTGCATCTCCTAGTTGGTCAATCCGTAGCAACATAAAGCTATCATTTGGACATACTTTGTTCAAATCTGTAAAATCCTGGCATGTTCGCCATATGCCATTACTCACAAATGAAGCATTGTATTTTGATCTTAACTATTGATTTGAAGAACAATGAGTTTTGAATTTTATGTTCAAATTTCACAACGATCTGACTATGGAATGTTGAGTTATCAACATTTGATCTCAGCTGCGCAGGCTGCCCAGATTCTACGAATTTTATGTAACTCTAGAATTTTTTCTATATTTTGGATGAGCTCATTCGTGCTGATAATGTGTTATAAAACTAAAGAGAAAAGAGAAAATTATAAGAGTTGCAAAGTAAATTGTAACTTTATTATAATTAGGGACCCATATTTATAGGGTTCCAAAAACTTGTAGAGCAAGTAAGACATATTTAAATATGGTGCTCAATAATTTCTCATAATTTTACAATATTGAGTTTTTCTGACAAGGCTTTAACGAGGCAACATTTGACTATTCCAACTTTTTGATAGCTCTTTTTTCTTTCATTTGATATTTTGCTCCACTGGTTTTTATTAAACAAGTTTTTTAACGAGACAGTTATTGTGCTAATACTCATCAAAAAATGAGTGTTGTAAAATTATGAGAAATTGTTGACGATCATATTTAGATGTCTTAAGAAAATTTACACTATTAAGCCAATAAATGTAAATATTTATTAAAAAAACCGTTACATTTTTATTGTAAAATACTGAAATCCGCCATTTTTTTTGGAGTACTTCTCTTCCTTTGCTAATGGCTAATTCTTGGGGCCCTTTACGCTACCTCTTTGGGTTAATGTCAGGATGCTCACTATGCCCGTCTATCTTGTTCTCACCCATTTTCCTTTGAACTCACTCACTTTATAGCTAAACTCATCACACAGAATTTGAAATTCTCAAAAGCTAACTATAAGAAAACTTTAACGAGTGGTTTTAACCTTATGGAAATCGTGCGTTTCCCAACGATGCCAACTTGTTAACCTCAAAATATTGAAGCCAATAAGTCTTTGTCCACCCCATTGTTTATATAAATCGCTCAACCCTTGTTTCAATCATCGGAGTTCCCTAGATTGGGGTTTTAAGTAGTGATTACAGTCAAGTTGAGAATTCTAAAAGCAAGAATTTGGCCAATATTTTCTAATATATCTGCATCCTTTATGGTTTGAGCACTATTTATAAATATCTTAAGCATATAAGCTTTTTTAGTCTTTTGTACTTTTTTTTTTACCACGTGTTATTTTCTCATTGGGTTTTTCAAAATTCCAGATTATTCTATGCCACGTGGCTTTCAATAATTGCCCCAACAATTTCTTTCATTAGATTCTTGTGATTGTTACCCATGCACTCTCTTTGTAACTACATTTGCCACATGAAAACTCCCCACATGCTCCAAGAGATGCTTCGTTGCTTATGGCTCATTAATTATGGTTAAAAGGCTAAGTATTTGTCTTTTTCGCCAAGAACCTTTGGTTATTCTTGTCGTAGACAAAAATACTTAGCGAGATGTATATTTCGAAGTCTACTATGTTGCTCTTATCGATTGAATGTTTGGTTAGGTGTACTCACCCAAGGAGAAGTGTTACACAGATGTTTAAATTTAACTTGCTTTAATCCTCATCGCTTGACTAGACTTTAGTGGCATACCGTCCCTACCTTTTTCGTCTATTTGACCTTTCTATAAGCTCTCTGTTGTCACGTGTGTTTTGAGGTATAACAACCATATCATATATTGATACTCAAAAGGGGTGAAAATTTAAGAAAATGTTTTTAGGAATTTCGACAAGCTGTCAATATAGTGCGCCTAAAAAGTAAGTTTGAAATCGTGGACAAGATTTAGGCCTCAGCTAATCCTAATTGCAATTGGTGTTAATTATCACATAATTTTCATGAGTTGACGCCACTAATTCATTAACTATAGACTATTACAAATTAAATTTTACTACTTACTATTAATATTTCTAAAAATCTTATTCGAACATAAGCACTAAACAAATTTACCATTTAATATTACAATCAATTTTACAACCGGAGAAGGGTTTGTCTGCAAGACTTTAGTGATAACAAATTGATTTTCCCTATGGTCGGGCAGATTTAAGAAAAAAAAATCATTTTTTATAGTGTAAAAAAAAGGTTTTTAGTGTAGACATTTTTTATTTAGTATTGAAGTACAAAAAATTTTTCCTTTTCAGTAGCAGCTCGATCTCCAAAATTTTTTAATCCCACCCCAACCTGTCGTCGAGAAAGTTTAGCGCCTCAATATGGACTCTTCGCCACCTGGAAATGGAACTATAATGTGTTTTTACTTTTTACAATTGGACCATAACGAATAAAGTTTTATTTTTAAATGTAGCTGTCAAAGAAATTAATTATGTCTTAAATAATAAATATATTTATTGATGATAATGAATTCACAATAATTTTAATTTAATAACATCCAATTGTGCCAAAAACATTTATTAATCAAGTTCATGGATGACTTTGAGGGAAGATGGATTTTTACAATAAGATAATAAGACAAGGTGGTGGACTTTTAAATATGAACTTAGTTGACAAAATTATGGATTTTAAATAATTAAATTCCTATAACATTTTTTATTTATTTATGGATTTTCATTAAATTTTTATTTTTATGGCGTTTTCTTGAAAGTCACAACTAATTTTAAAACACCAATTAATAATTCCTTTTGAATCACCCCAATTTAAAATTTTAAATTGTTAATTGGAGATAAATTTATTTGTTAATCAACCTACCCCACTAAACATCGATGCAAATGTTAGATTTTGCCGTCTCTATCTATCCAACTAATCCTATTTGATCTAAACAATCCAACCCGACGGAGTCCTTTTCATTTCGATAGCCATCCAATATTAGCTAATGTTTACACATCTCTTGCATCTCTTTCAAACTTCTTTAAAAGTCATAAATCACGTCGTCTTAAAAGAACTCTGAGGTAATGGATTCTCACCAATGTTAATATTACTTTGGCGTTTTCACTTTCACTTCTACTTCGAAGTAATATTATCACCGCATGTAAAAACTTAAATAATCGAAAGGAGAAAAATATTTATTATATTTATACTTGTTTGAGGAGAATTAAAAGTAAATATGAATATCGTACATGAAGAAGAACCATGATTATATTAGAATAGCACGACAAGAACACGACTTTAAGCATGAAAATTTACATCCATCTTCATGTTGACATAAACTGAAAAGCTCAGTTGTTCTAATTTTCATCTTTAGCCAGAAACACGCTTATAATAAATCTTAAAACACAAGATCAAGATACAAAAAGACCATTTACAACTTTTTGCCACGACTTTAAAATTTATTCATTGCCACCAATCGAGGCGGCGTGAGGAGATGGTAGGAGTTATGACTCCTAGCAAAGTTGCATCCGCGCAGACTATTAATCTCATCGGAATATTCCATCTCCACCAACACTTTAACAAAAATATCAACATCACATGGAAGCATAAGAGGGCCTTCAGTACTGTATCCATATTCCGATTCAGCTTCTTCAAGTAAAGTTTTGAAGAGAGGATGATTAACATATTCAGTCTTGATTACAAACCTTTGTTTCTGAGGTCCAACATAGATTGAGAAACAACCTTCCGGCGTCACTCGACATTTTCTCCCTCGGTTTTCGACGTCGTGATCGGATGTGGCGTCGGCGCCGGTGCCACCAATCAGGCCACGAGGCCATGATTTGCTCTTCATCTTAAGAGGATATCGAATTCCACTAGAATTCTTTCTTCCAAGCCCACTAAAGGATTTGCATCTCTCCCATGTCTTGATCATCAGTCCTTTCTTAACTTTTCCTCTACCCAAATCCATGTTTTTTTCTTTTTTTCGAAACAAGAATACGAAAACAGCCAAAAAAAAAAACAAACAAATTTACGTTGTTCGACAAACACGAAAGGATGATTATTCAACCTCTATCATAAACAAGGTTAAACATGATCTTCATCCTCGGCGTCATTGTGTTACTCATTTATTTAAAAGTTTGTATCAAAACTGGAATATTCCTGAAAAAGAAGATGGTACGTACAAAATTAATTGAGTTAGAGGAAAAAATGAATTAAGAATGAGGATTTTAAGTAGAAAGACGACAGAAGAAAAGGGAAGAGAACAGTAGAGAAAAGAACTTCACGGGGTATACTAGCTCTAAGTTGCGTCTGTGAAGGGTTAACCCTCTTCATGCAGCGGTTATATAAATAGATAAAAAGGACATAAGGATATAAATTATTCTTGTAATTTAGCTTATTTGTCAACTCTTGAATGGCGTTTGTTTTTGGCATTATTGTTTTCATTTCATCATCTTTTATAGTGACATGAAGAGGCTACTTACTCTGAATTTGGAAATTCTAAGAAAAGGTCAAATTAATTTTAGTGGGATTAAAGAGCTAGTGGGCTTTTAATTTCTCACAATATATATAATTCAAATTTGGTGGTTACGTAAATTAGTTAACGTGACACGTTTTAGTTGCAAATGTATTTTCGATATGCTATTAAAATCGATTCATCAGCTCTCCTAACTTACATGCCTTGTGGCGAGCTAGACGTGTGTATAAAGAAGAGTTGCACTTGTAAGCATATCTAAATTTATTAAAAATAAAATTTTAATTTGTTATTTCGACTCGGTTTCGAAATTATTTTGATTTTCTTTTATGCAAACAAGGGAACTTCACAGCTGCATGTGAAACACTTTACATTAGGCTTGTGACACTAGGGCAGGATGCTAGTGTTGCATGTACCTTTTTCTTTCAATTGGCAATAGATGCATTAATATTCCACTTTATTCCTATATTTAATTTTTCCACAGATGTGTCTGCCAAACTTGCCAGTAAAACCTAGAATATGTACACACTGTCATCTTTTTATATCATTGCAAAATTTAAACAAGAGCAAGCACTTTGAGTAAAAAAATTATTCACAAATCATGCACCGATGTCTCTTTTGAGATCGTACATCTATTTTCTAATTGTAGTATATGTAAAGATTTAGGTCATGTTCAGTAGAGTTTTTTCTTAAAAATATCCATTTTTTTGCCTATAATTTTTGACTTTTCAACCTTTTTTACACTATAAAAAAATTTGAAAAGTCAAAAAGTAACAAAAAAAACCCATTCTTTCCCAAAAAAAAAAAAAAAAACTCTACCGAACAAGCCATCAATTAGTACATCTAATATTGTTTAAATCAGTCGATATTACTACAAGAAATAGCAGCAACAGCGGCGACAAATAGTGACGACTATTCTGTCATCGCTATAGTGTAGGAAGAGATATAGCGATGACATTTGTCGTCTCTATAAATCAATTTAATCGTCGCTTTTGTTTTAGAAGATGGCGGAAAGCTTAGCCGCTTTTTATTTAACCATAGCGACGACAAAATTTACCTATAGCGGCGACATTGTCATCTCTATAAGTGAGTATTTTTTTAAAAAAAATCTTAAGTGTGGATTTGATTTTTCACTAATATTTATTTTTTTACTTTACAAGTAATTATAGAAAATGTTGTTCATTGAACTAATATATATTATAAAATTAAATATAATCACATGAATTCATTTGTCTCTAATGGTTTGATTGTAACTTTACAACGCTTAGATTGAGGGTTCAAATCACAATACAATCACTCTAAAATAAAAATCATTCACAAAACTTAGTGGATTGTGGGTCAGGCTTTGATAGGTCGGGTTTCAAGCCCATAATTGACAAGTTGGGTACCAAATATATAAAATTAATTTTTTTTTATTATTAAAATTTTGACTAAAGTCGTCGTTACAGAAGCTGCGACGACAAAATGTCGTCGCAATAAAATTATACTTACTAACATATAAATACGACATTTAACAACTAAAAATTTGTCGTTATAACATTATAGTAGTGACTTTTCAACCTATAGCGACGACTTTAGCGAGTTATTGAACTTAATGGACTAATTGAAACACTACGATCAAAGTGAACCCATTGCCTCATTAATAAAATAAGTAAAGTCTACTCCCATTATGACCTCTTATCTAATGCAACACATGTAAATTAGCCATCACTATAGTTAATTATTCATAGCATACTTTAATTATACATAAGTGAACAATAATGTTTGTTAGTCCACTTAAAGTTTTCCAGTAGTTTCCCACTTGGATAACATAATCATGCAATAAATATTCACTCAACTGAAAAATGTATATAAGCATTGGATCTTACAACGCAGAATAGCCAATTCTAATCATGAATAATAGTGCATTGACATGAAACATATATAATCCACAAGTAGGTCCTAGAGATTTAAAAAGTATGGCGACAACTATTGTATAGATTCACAATAATGAGACTAAAATCAAATGTCTTTTCTGATCAGTCACTTGTCAAGGAAACATGCGTGCTTACTATGCCTCCGTTTGGTATAGATTATAAACTGGTTTATGGTTTATTTGACTACTTTTTGGTCAAAAATGTCATGCTATACACACAAAAATTTTGGTCAAATAAACCGTTTTTGGTCAAATAAACTCTTTTGGTCAAATAAACCAGTTTATAATATATACCAAACGGAGGCTATATCGTGTATAAAGTGACGATGATCCATAATATGCATATACTGCATAAAATATATATATATATATATATATATATATATATATATAAGTGAACCTTATAAACATGTCTATAATACATGAAGTGGTAGCCGGTAGGCTCCCACTAAATCAATACAATTTATGGTTCCCAATAATCCTATAGAAGTATAGAGGACACATATGCTCACAAAAGGTAAAGGCAATTTTTTTTGTGTTTGAGTTTTAAATTTATTTTCAATTTTCTATTTTAAAAGTCTGTTTAAGATTGTTGAAAACGTGTTTGATTTGTCATTCTAAAAAAATATTTCTGAAAATAAAAACTAGAAAACATGTTCTGTTTAAAATTTTGAAAAATTATTTTATATCATTTTATTCAATGAATTTGATTATTCAGTCAAATAGAACAATTTTATGCTAATATATGATAAAATAATATATATTTTTTAAAGTAATTGGATGTTGCAATATTTTTTTTTTACAGAAATAAAATACAAACAAAATAAGAAATTAAATAATTAATAACGTGGACTGAGAATTTTAATCAATTTTCATTTAAATTAATTTTTTTATTTTTTTATTTAAATAACCAATAAATGCTTGAATTATTTTTTAGTATTTAGTATTTTCATTTTTATAAAATTTTAATTTTTTTAGAATTTTTACATTTTTTAAGAATTTTTAATTTTTTAATTTTATTTTTTTGAATTATTATTTTTTATAATTTTTTTTTTATAATTTTTGTTTATATAAATTTTTATTTAAATAAATTTTGTTTTTCTTGTTTTTTATGTTTTCAATGAAAACATTCAAAACCAAAAAAAAAAACAAAAAATGTTTTGAGTTTTGTGTTATAGATTTAACTTTATTTTTGAAAATAAATTTTCAAAAACAACATAGTAAACAAGTTTTAAATGTTATACAAAACTGAAAACTGAAAACTGAAAAAAAGAGTTTGAAAACAACAAAGAGAACGCGGTTTTGATCTAATGTCTTCGGTGGACATTGTTATAATGCACACCAGAACACTTGGCATTTACTCATTGGATGAGTGTAAAGGAGTCCCGGTGGCATTCATTCATTGGATGAGTGTAAAGGGGCATTCATTCATTGGATGAGTGTAAAGGGGCCCCTTTACACTCATCCAATGAATGAATGCCAAGTGTTTCAGTGGGCATTATAAAAATGCCCACTGAGAGAATTAGATCAAGTCCCAAAAAGAACGTACCCTAAATCTTTGGTTAAGAGATGCACGAACATGTCGCAAGTAGGCGTGATCAACAACAAAGAGGTATAACATTGTTCTACATAATTTTCACAACACAGTTTCAATAGAACGTTGGAGTCAACTACTCCTTACGCTGAAACGAAATTCCACGGCCATAACACACAACAAATAACCTCATAACACACCACATACCCTGTCTTTACAATTGAGGAAACTATGAGTATCTATTTGATATTTTTGAACAAATAGTTCCTCTTGCTATCATGAAACCAACGGTTGAGTTTTCATCATACATGTAGTCAGCATAATTGATGCCACGAGGTTTAGCTATATCAAGCATATTGGATTGCTGCTATCATAACACAAGATCCTTGGTATCCTTAAGATAACTTGTGACTTTCTAAGTCGATTTTCAATGTTCTAGTCGAGGACAGTCAAGCATCGACTCAGCACATACATGAGAAATGCAATATGATAGGGGAAATTGGTGCAAATAGTCCCTAACATATGCCATTAGTACACAAATAATCCCTAACCTTTCATTTTTGGCGGAATAGTCCATAACCTATCCATTTAGGTGCGCAATTGGTCATTTTTGACGGATTCCGTTAAAAATCCGTTAAAACCTTTCCAAAATTGGCGCAAATGGTCCCTCTCATATTTTTTTGTCTTTATTAGTGGGGGTAAAATTGTCAAGTTACATTTTTTTTTTTCAATTGGCTCAAATGGTCCCTAACCTTTACCCTTTTTTTGGTGCAAATAATCCCTAACCTATAATTATATTGTTGTGAGGAAATTGGCGCAAATGGTCCTTAACATATGCCATTAGTGCGCAAATGGTCCATAACCTTTTATTTTTTGCGGAATGATCCCTAACCTATCCATTTAGGTGCGCAATTAGTCATTTTTTACAGATTCCGTTAAAAATCCATTAAAACCTTTCCAAAATTGGCGCAAATGGTCCATCTCATTTTTTTGTCCTTATTAGTGGGGGTAAAATTGTCAAGTTATATTTTTCTTTCAATTGGCGCAAATGGTTCCCAACCTTTACATTTTTTTGGTGCAAATAGTCCATAACCTATAATTATATTTTGGTGCACAATTGGTCCTTATTTGATGAAAAAGACAACAATATCCTTACTTTTAATTAAAGAAAATTGTAATTGGATTCCTAACCTTTAAAAAAAGTAAAAATGAGTCCGATACTTTAATTTTTTTATTAAAAAAATTAAAAAAAACTAACAAATTGACAATATACTAAATTATTTTGTATATTTTATTAATTATTATAAAATAACTAAAATTTAAGCTCATGAATATTAACAAATGTGCTAATTAAAATTATTTTATTATTATTAAGTAATCATATTATTTAAAATTCAAACTTTAATATTAACGTTACAATAATAAAAAAAAATAACTTTGTCAAAAATAAAAATTTTAATTACTTTCCAAACAGCACCTATCTGTTAAACCAAACAATATCTATCCATGTAGCCAAACATGAGTCTTCTTCTTCGTTGAATTTTCTTCTCGTCCAAACAATCAACCACCACCAGATAACCCATCCGAAACTCAAAAAAAATCTACCGGAGAAAACCACCGATCTACGCCGGTCATCTTTCTCGCAAATTCGATGGATCTTGAAGATTGAAGGTCGAAAAAAAAAACAAAAATGAAATAAAAAAGGGGACACTGGTGGATGGATCTGCGCGCCCAGATCTCGTTCGATCTACACGACTTCGATCTGGTGGCTCGCGCAGATCCGACAGGATCTGCGCCACTGGGTCACGCAGATTCGATGGGATCTGCGCGGTGGCCACTCAAATCTAGCCAGATTTGTGCGATCGAAATTGCGTAGATTTCGCTCGATCTGCGCGACTGGAGTCGCACAGATCCCGCACAAATTCTGCTGGATCTGCACGGATCGGACGTGTACATTTGGTTCAAGATCCACCGATTCTGCGAGGAAGATGTCCAGCGTAGATCCGGTGGTTTTCTCCGGTGGAATTTTTTTTTAGTTTTGGATGGGTTATCTGGTGGTGGTTGATTGTTTGGATAAGAAGATAATTCAACAAAGAAGAAGACTTGTGTTTGGCTACATGGATAGATATTGTTTGGTTCAACAAATAGGTGTTGTTTGGAATGTAATTAAAAATTTTATTTGTGACAAAGTTATTTTTTTTTTTGTATATTGTAAAGTTAAAATTAAAGTTTGAATTTTAAATAATATGATTACTTAATAATAATAAAATAATTTTAATTAGCACATTCGTTAATAATTATGAGCTTAAATTTTAATTATTTTATAATAGTTCGTAAAATATACAAAATAATTTAGTATATTGTTAATTTGTTAGTTTTCTTTTAATTTTTTAAATAAAAAAAATTAAAGTATTGGACTCATTTTCACTTTTTTTAAAGGTTAGGAATCCAATTGCAAATTTCTTTAATTAAAAGTAAGAATATTTTTTGTCTTTTCATCAAATAAAGACCAATTGTACACCAAAATATAATTATAGGCTAGGGACTATTTGCGCCAAAAAAAGATAAAGGTTAGAGATCATTTGCGCCAATTGAAAGAAAAATGTAACTTGACAATTTTACCTCCACTAATAAAAACCAAAAAACACGAGAGGGACCATTTGCTCCAATTTTAGAAAGGTTTTAACGAATTTTTAACGGAATTCGTCAAAAATGACCAATTGCGAATCTAAATGGATAGGTTAGAGACCATTCCGTCAAAAATAAAAGATTAGAGACCATTTACGCATTAATAACATACATTAGGGACCATTTGCGCCAATTTCCCACATGAGAGTGCGCATACTCAAGTACACAATAGGATGTTTAACAACATACACATATGGATCAGTAGAATATGATCCAATTACAACAAGAGTATTGGTTCGCTCTTAGTCCAATATCACTCAAGTATCTATATGGCACACATACTTGTGAATTACAAATTCATAAAAAGATTGATCTCACATAATACGATTCTCTCTTACTTTCTGAGAGATTTATTCAATTATTGCAATTAGTCCCATGAAGCATTTAGATATTTAACAAACGTTTTCACCATTTAAACCATCCTATCAAACAACCAATTATCGACTCGATAATACACTTACCCATGTATCTGGCAAAATTGGCCCGGACGCAGGTCGGCCCATATAACCCGCTATATTGGGTTGGACTGGCCCTAGCTCAAATAAAACTGGGCCAATATGGCCCGACTGAATTTTTTTTTCTTTTGTTTTTTTGCTTCTTAACACTAATTACTCATTTTGTGAATAACTCCAATACATAATCCAAATAATATCAATCTAAAATGATCTAAGCCTAAGTTACCAATAAACATTAATTCAAAAATCACAATATCCAACATAAAATTGTTTAGATTTAATTAAAATTTAGTTTAATTTAAGTTTCAATCCAAAATATATTTGCAATTATTTATTTTAAATTTATTTATAAGTAAACTTTTTAATTTAAGTCAAACATGCTTATATCTCAAAGCAATAAGACTAACATGCTTTTAATAATTGTATTTTTTTTAAAAAAAAAGTGTCCACAAATAGTTTACAATTAACAAAAAAAATTATTATTTTGAAAAAAAATTGACGTTTATTCATTGACTAACACATTAGAGCTCTAATTTTATAAATTAATCTCTTTAAAAATTTCAAAATATATAGTCTAAATTTATCTAAGATTGTATTTTATGTAATGTATTAGATTGTATAAAAAATTTATTTAAAAAAAAGAAAAAAAATTAAAATCAAGTTGGGTCAATAGGTTGGACTGGGCTAGCATATTTCTGGCGCAAACAAAACTGGATTGGACTAGTCCAGTCCAGTTTCATGTGTGACTCTGTTCTGGTGAGCTGGACTGGGCTGACCCAACCCAATCCATTAGTCCAATCCAACTCAACCCATTTGCCAACTCTATTCAAATCTTAGTATAATAATAGAGAATTAAAAATTTGAAAACTCAAATCCATTACAAGCAGTTGTAAACATAGTTCACATTCTCATATTTCGATATGCCACAAATAATATCAATTAATATAAATAAGAGAATTAACAGTTACACAAGTTTAGACCCACAACAAGCGAGTACTAAACACTCACAACCATCTCATTCTCACAATAAACAAAGGACCAAATAATTTTTTGTCAATACAACGTGAGTGAATTGTGAACAATTTAATAGTGTCCATATGGTATGACAAATACTTTCATCATATGATACATAAACTTTCATCATATGATACATAATATGAAATTAACATGTCCATGAATCTTAGTCCACAAATAATGTCGCACATAACCTTTTATATGTTCGTAATTTTAATATATATGAATTTAGTGGTTATAGCGATCCACATATAATATACATATAGTCTCTCACTTATTGGGCTGAATTTAGGGGAAGTGGGAACAGACTATAGTCCAATCCCACTTAAAAAAAATCGTTTTTTATAGTATAAAATTATTTTTTGGAAAAATTGTCAATAAGTCATCTCCACATGACTTGTTTCAAATTAGGTCAAAACTTTTTTTTAAAATTGTGATTAAGTCATACTTCACATCAATATTTTATATTAATTCCACAATCACCCCTTCTAACCATATTTTTCATTGACCCAATCTTCCAACTTCACAAACCTCCTCCACCTCCGGCGACAACCACCTCCATCTCCGGCGACCTCCGGCGAAAACCTCCTTCACCTCAGGCGACCTCCAGCACGCCTCCACCTCCGGCGACAACCGCTTCCACCTCCGGCGACCTCCGGCGAGTGCTTCTAAGGCATGGTGTCACTTTTTAGGCAGTTTTTTTTGTGAAGATTTTGGATCACTTTTTAGGCAGATTTTTGGTCAGCTTTCAGGTGGCCGGAAATTAATTTCTCGAACTTCACGTCACAGTGGAGCAGCCAGAGCTTCCGGTGGCTTGAAATATCTGTAGTGGATAACATTTTATGGACTTTGGTCACAGTGTTTGAATCCTTATCTTTGGTTTGTATGCTTTTTTATTTCTTCATCTTCTGTGGTTGTACTCTATCCTTAATGTCTTAACAGTTAGCATTGATCTATCTGTGCTGCAAGAGAGGCTGACCAATATGATTAACCTGGGTTGAGTATTTGGGTTGAGTATTTTAGCATTTATGTAAACAATGAACATTTTCCAGTTATATAAACAATGAGGTAACATCTGTTGTTGATACTATATTATAGAATAGCAACTTGATATTGTATTATATAAAACAGTATCACAACAGAAATGTGGATAGAATGTTGTATATATGAGCTTGAATGCTGTAAATATGAGCTTGAATACTCTACTATCTTATGTAAATAGGAGCTTGAATGCTCCACCATCTAATTGCTGTAAATAGGAGATTGAATGTTCCATCATCTAATGTTTAGTCATGGTATGCTATTTGATACTATATTATACAAAACAGTATCACAGAAAACAGTATCACAATATAAATGGACATAGAATTGTTGTAAATAGGAGCTTGAATGTTCCATCATCTAATATTTGAATGTCTTAATTAGTTTTAATCCATGATACTATTTTAATGTCTTAGTTTTAATATATGATACTGTTTAATTATGGCAAGGTTTAATAGATTGAAACTTTGTCATAATATTTCAATATCATTTGAAACATGTTTTAATCCATAATACTGTTTTAATCATGTGATACTGTTTGAATATATATATATGTGATCTTTGATACTGTTTAATTATGGCAAGGTTTGAACATGTGATATTGTTTGAATGTCTTAGTTTTAATCTATTCTATGATACTGTTTTAATCCATGATACTGTTTTGTTTATGTAATTAGTATATTTTGATACCGTTTTAATCCATGATACTGTTTGAATCTATGTGATCTTTGATATTGTTTAATTATGGCAATGTTTGAATAAGTGATACTCTTTGAATGTATTAGTTTTAATTTATGATAATGTTTTGTTTAGGTAATGTGCATTAATATAAATTGATATTATTTTAATCCATGTTTTAATCTATGATACTGTTTTGTATAATACAGTATCAAACAAAATATATGACTAATTAAACAGTATCAAAGATTAAAGTATGATATCATAGTCATGTGTGTTGTTTGATACTATATTATGCAAAACAGTATCACAAAAAACAGTATCACAATAGAAATGATCATAGAATTTGCACACGTACTCAGAATTTTTATTATAATATGTTTTTGGAATGGTTTCGACGAGACGGTCAAGACCAGTGGCTTTGCCACTGCCTATGATGGATTTTACTCGTTTGAAGTCGTCTCTTTAGCTTAAAATGGCAATCTTTAATTTTTTTTTTCAAAACAGTATCACAAATTCTTTAAAATAGTATCAGGGATAAATGTGCATCCTTTTGTTGCAAATTAAAGCTCTTCCAAGGTATATGAGTCCCTTAAAAGTAAACACATACTTCAGAACAATGCTAAAATGAAGAAAGAAAAACTGACAATCATTCTCAAGTTAATGAGAAGTCATGCAAAGGGTTCTCATCTAAAACTATAAACAATGTTTTTAATTTTTCCTTTGAATTTGAATATGTTTGAGATTTAATTAGGACATAGATTCTCATTGGATAGATAAGTATAAATTTATAAGGTGTTTAATAGTAGGTAGAAGAATTAATCAGTAGAGAATAAACAAGAGAATACTATTGTTCTTAAAATGTTTCATTAGTAGTACAAAATCACAGGTTTAACAGTATCACAACAAAACAGTATCACCGCAAAACAGTATCACCACTCAAAATCCGCGTTTTTTACAATTAAGGGTATGTTGGTCTTTTAGCTCTAAAATATGACTTTAATTGAATTAAGTTTTTGAGCATATGATTTTAGAGTCCATAAATGTCCAAACAGTGACCGACCCTAAATATACCCTTATTTTTTTAGTGACAATCGGTCTTGAAGTAAGCAGACCAATCTCTAAATAAATTTTGGATCCGCTCCAATCACTTGTACTGGATAATCAAAACAAAAATACTCCTACAACTTAAAATATCAAAATTACAAGAATTAACGAAACTAAAATCATATCAAACTATTAATTTAGCAATATTGATCACATCAAGCTTGTCTTGGTTGTCACAAAAATATGCATTAGATATCCAAATATATATGACAAAAGATCATAAAGAAAAAAACAAATACTTCTTTGTCGAGAGAGAATAACAAATGGATATCTAACTATTATATTATAATTTGAGATTTCAAGTTGATTAATAGCTAATATTAATTAATCATACAAATATTAAAGTCGGCAAGTATTGATCAATTTTCCTTTTTATGTATACATTTGTTAGCAATATTTATTTTATTTTCTAAGTGTATGGATCGTACAAGTAATAAAGTGGATTTTAGAGTTCAAGTATCGTACTCACAAAAATTGTGTTAGTCTAATTTTGAATTAACTTAGCATTAATCGAAACTATAGAATTTAATAAGTTTTCTAAGATTTAATTATCAAACTACTTAACTAACTATTTAATGCAAAACCTAAATTAACTAAAATTAATGCAAAGTTGAGATGAATGCGAATGTAATATAAATTTAATAAAAAAAAACGTATTAGGATCCAAAATTCACTTATATCAATTCTCTTTAACTCGAACCGTTGAATTTGACAACACGATTTAATTATGAAGATCAATATTCCTAATATGTTTAACAATCTCTCTCAAGTAGAATTAAACATATCATTATATGTTACCTTACCCGACTATATCTCTATGACAGATTCGAACATAAAAGAATGCATTAGAATTTGTGAATACTTAAAGATCACGTAAAGTATAGCAGTATATCTTTATCTTCTATCAGACTCTAATTGATATTATGATAAACTTATTTTTAATATCTTAATAGTAAAACAAGCCACAAAAATAACGGGATAAGAGCTTAGTTTTAAAGTTTGAATAAGTGCACAAAATGCACTTATCAAACACTTACAAACTAAACATTTGTTCGTCCTCGAACAAAACAGAACAAATGTATGAACCACAAAACTAAGCTAGTAAAATCACAATTAATACACTCGGGTTGAATTTTTTACCATATGCATCAGGTTCGAATATAAGGTAACACTTTTAGAAAGATATTAAACAACACCACAAATAAAATTTTATTTATCTGATGTACGACATTTAGTGAGTGTGTGATTAGCCAAATATTAAACTTACACATATATTAGACCACGACCAACATTGTGTTGTTGATATATTTATAATTTCAAACCAATTGTAGTAATTTATTCCTTACACTTCTCATACAATATCACACTTCTAATGATTTTCTCCCTAATCCCGAGGTGTTCTAGTGAATTTGGTTCCTATTCATCAATACAATACTTTTTTTCAAAAAAAGTAATAAAAATTAGAAGCTTGTATTCTTAGAACCAGGATAGTGATCGATTTCTAAATTCCCATCTCTAGTCTCTAAGGTCTTAGTCTAAAAATATGTACCAAGCACATTTGTCTCTTTTTATTTATTTAACTAATGTAAACATTATTGCATCTTGTGTGCAAGACTTCTCCCGTAAGCTTTCTATGTAACCCATGTAGCGAGCGTTGGACCGATGACTCCCAAGTCAAACGACCATAGAGCACCAAGTTTTAAGATACCCTAACAGGCTTAATTGCTCAAGTCACATAGACTATAAGATAAGTGCAAGATGTAATTTTTCTCTTTTTCTTTTTTTTTTTCTTTTTTTTTTTTATGGTATTGGATTCTTAGCAGTGATTAGTGTCAGATTTAGATTTCGTGACTAGAATCTATTCAATCAAAGATGAGACCCAGAAAATCCAAACCATCAGAATTCTACAAACATACGCACTAACTTTAACACCCCAAACTGTTCTCAAGCAGTTTGATTACTAGTTTAAGGATTTGGAAATGGGAGTTTTCACAATAATCCTAGGTTAACAATATCAACACATAACCCCATACACTCAAGTCAAATTCCCATGTAAATGATAAGTCAATAGTGGCTACATGCTCTATTAATCTAATCTAATATAGATAAGTATTCAAGTAAAAATACAAGTTAACGTGTTGTCAAATATTCTAACTAAAAATGTACTCAAGTTCAAACAAATATTATCGTCATTAGCGGCAAGCATTTCAACAATAATTAGACAATATTTTTGAATTTTTTAAAAAGGTAATTTTTTTAAAAAAATCTACTATCGCAGTTATACAGATCTGAATAGAAATTAATCAATGATCAAATAAGTATCCTGATACTTAAATCATCTTCAAATTAAAATATTACATTGTTCCCAATGTAGTAGCAAAACAAAATAAAAATAAAAGAGGAAAGAATCAAGTACTTCCCAGGGATGAATGTGGAGAAGACAGTCTGGGCTGATCAGACGGACAAGCTGAAGTGGACTCATGGTATGGTGCTGGGATTGATGGTCGAAAGACTATGTCATAGATATCATCCTCGCGGCTCGCAAAGTAAAGCATCATGCGGTTGACATGGTGAGGACTTATAAGTGTAATCAACAATCTTTGGAAAAACATGTACCTAACTTACGAATTCAAATCCTAAAATTATGTGTAATGTATTATTTAACCTAAATTAATTGAAAATGATATAAGAATATATTGTCTCCCATTAAGAACTTATTTATAGTCATTAGCTTGAGTTTTTGTCCGATTCCTCAAGTGGAAGAAGAAGGGATTTCGAGATCATCGAAAATGTCACTCTACAATAATCTCTTGATTTTCTTCTTTATGTAATGTGGCTTGTCATTCTTCTTCCATTTAACAACTGCAATCTATGCACCAAGGATGTCTTTTTCAATTTCAACCACATACTTATCCATGTCAGCTTCTTGCATCTGAACAATCTGTTTACCATTGTTTTTCACATGTACTGTTGGCTTCGTCTCCCAAAACTTTTTAAAGAAACTTTTCTTGAATTTCTTCAATGCCTCAACTTGATATCTTATCCAATAAGGGAAGAAGAAGGGATTTCGAGATCATCGAAAATGTCACTCTCCAATAATCTCTTGATTTTCTTCTTTATGTAATGTGGCTTGTCCTTCTTCTTTCATTTAACAACTGCAATCTGTGCACCAAGGATGTCTTTTTCAATTTCAACCACATATTTATCTATGTCAGCTTCTTGCATCTGAACAATCTATTCACCATTGTTTTTCACATGTACTGTTGGCTTCGTCTCCCAAAACCTTTTAAAAAAATTTTTCTTGAATTTCTTCAAGGTCTCAACTTGATATCTTATCCAATAAGGAGGAGGTGGTGATGCCTCATCTCTACCCAACATATGAAATACCTCCATTTCATCATGAACTCTCAATGTCAATACACCTCGTGAAACATCAATGAGAGCATCTGAAGTAGCTAAGAAAGGCCGGCCCAAGATAATAGAAATTTCTACATCCTCAAGCATATCAAGAACAACGAAATCAATGAGAAATAAGAACTTCGCCACTCTCGTCACCACATCTTCTACCATCCCAAACGATTTTTTAATAGATTAGTCAACTAACTGAAGAGTGAACTTTGTAAGTTTGACTTCTCCAAGTCCTAATCGCCTAAAAATAGAAAGAGACATTAAATTGATACTTGCACCAAGATCGCACAATGCCCTGTCGATCACGAGACTACCGATGGTAATTGGAATTGTGAAGCTGCCTGGATAATTTCTTTTGTCTGGTAGTTGCTTCTCCAATATAGCACTTACTTCTCCCTGTAAGTTTTATTGTATCTCTTTCTGTCAACTTTTTCTTTTTTGCAAGCAGTTGTCTCAAATACTTGGCGTAATTGGACATTTGAATCAGGGCCTCCACAAACAGTATGTTAATATGCAGCTTCCTTAGATGATCAAAAAATTGTGCACACTGCTGATCATGCTTCTACTACTGTGAATTTAACCTCAGTGGGATAAGGATGATTTGTTGATAAGTGTGTTTTACACGTTTATCATATCTTATAAACTTGATATATAATTGTAATTTGAGTAGATTTTGACTTAATTTAGTATAAATCTTGTCATTGTAGATAAGAGTGTGTTTGATTTTGATTAAAATCAGATTTTTTGAAGAAGTTGATAAAAGTTTTTGAAATGTGTGGTTGAAAAGTTGTGGGTCCATGAAATGTGTGGTTAAAATTAATTGTTGACTTTGACTTTAGCTTTTTAGCAAAATTTTAATTGAAAACAAACGGAGCCTAAAACTCCAAAATGTAGAAAAACTAGAGAAAGAATAGAGAACTAAAGAACGGAGGAAGAACGGCGAAGGCTTTGAAGATTGGGATGTAAAAACAGCGAATTCTTGGTGCAAGATATTCAACTTTTTCTCGTCCTTTATTTAAATACAGTTATATATTCCAAGCTATCAATTTTTTTCTTTTTCCCGTATGATGAGTAGCTAAACTTATAGTTTGGATGAATGATGTAATCTAACTTAGATTCTTTAATTTCAATTCTCAAGTTTTGATTACGTGTTGATTATATATTGATATTACTTCTTCTCGTAATGCTTGAAATAATTGGTCATTATTTCATTAAATTGTGAATTGTAACAAACTGAGAGTTAAGTTATTAATTTAGACCGCGTAGTAAAATTCAAAAATTGAATAAAAGGTAGAGATATGTTTTTGTTATTATTGTGGTCTTAAAATAAATTCTTATGAGATTTAGTGTATCTAGTTAATGATTATTCTGATTTCATATAGAGATATAATGAGTTGACTTAATTGTGAGTCTTTCAATTATTAATGCACAAATTGCAGCATTGACAAAGCAGGTAGAACTCTTGGTCCAAGCACAAACACATGGTGTGAATGCGGTACATACTAGTTCGGTTTGTGAAAATTGTTGGGGCAAATAATTATATTGCAGATGTATGTTGTCGGCCAGTCCGGATGAACAAATAAATTTTGTGTAAAATAATTCAATCCAGCAGTACAATTCAATCTCTCAAACATACCATCCAGGATGGAAACAACACCCAAATTTTAGGTGGTATGAGAATTAACACAGTGACAATGCCAATAATGCTCAGCAAGAAAAAATACCAATAGTATATGCAGAAAATAGATAAGATATTGGAACAGCATGACACAAGAGGCTCAGATTGGACAATTAGCCCTGCAACTGTCAGATATGAAATTAGGCACGTTGCCTAGCAATATAGTGACAAATTCAAAAGAACAGATGAATGCATTCACTACTAGAAGCGGTGTATAACTGTCAGAGATTGACATGAAAAAGCTAGAGAAAAATGACTAACATTTAGTAATTGAGGAAGAAGAGGTTGGGAAACAATATGCGAAATCAAAAGAAGAAGATTAAAAGGAATCTGCTGAATCATCAAAAGTGAAAACGTCAATTCCTGTCAAAGCTTATGTTCCACCAATTCTTTTTTCTCAGATGTTGCAGAAGCACAAGACACGGGGGTGGGTCCCACCTGCAAATGTCTTGTTGGACAATGCTCGAATCAGACAACATATAAGTCCTACTAAGTCAAAACTAAATTCTCAATTTAATGCTATATTTAGCAAAACATTCAATATAGATGATTTTTGACGAATTCAATTAGTATGAGACAGGTGGTTTGTAAAGAAAATATTATTCCCTCCGTCCTTTAAAGATAGGCTCATTTTCCTTATTTATCTATCCTAAATTATAGACCACTTACTTTATAAAGAGTGTATTAAATTTTTTTTTCTAATATACCTTACATTGTTATCAACCCAAATAAACTTAATATATTCTAATTATAATAGAAAATTACATAAATTTATTTATACATTTACTCAATAGGCATTCAATGAATTCCACCTAGCTTAGAAAACACACATCCTCTAATAAGAAAGTCAACAATTGAATTTATTATTGTTTCAAATGCAATTCAATTTGATTTGCATTCTAATTGTAACTTAATGAGTATTTAAATTTATTAGATTCATGAATGACTAATATTAAATGGGGGTATAATAGAAAAAGTGTGTGAAAAATTATAATTTTAATTATATTAAATAAAATTTTTTAATCTATGTAAAAAAAAGAAATGAATATGTTTGTATGACGGAGAGACTACTAGTTAAATGAGAAAACAATCCTCAATCCTCCTTTTATCAAAAGATGATTTTTAAATAAATGAAATTTGCACATAATATATTATTACTGCAATATGTTTTAGTTTCTATGGACGAAGGTGTTTGATTAATTAGGTCATGTCAGTGTCACAGCCGACCCACACGTCACAATCTTTTTATACTCTTTTACATTTCATTATTATTTCTAATTAGTTACTAACCGACTAAATCATTCCCCCCCCCCCCCCCCCCCCCCCCTCTCAAAATTTTGGGATAATGTTTTTATAATAAACACAAAAATGAAAAACATAATTACACGGGAAACAAACAGAATTAGCTGATTCGTAAGAATGCTTATGCCCATGTTTGGTTAAGCTCAATAGCTTAACTTATAATTTTAATTTGTCATATTAGTAAAACACACTTATTATTCATACATTTTACGAAATCCACGATTTTTAATCACTTAAAAAATAATTTCAACACTGTCAAACAATTATCAAACATATCGTTAAATGCGTGTTTTGTTGTGTTTTAAAGTTACTTTAGTGAAAGAAGTAGATATTTTTTGAAAAAAATTAATTTGTGTTAGTAGAAAAGTGATTCTAAATTAATGTTTAATGAATTGAGTAACTTAAATCTAAATTTAACTTAATTTTAATCACATTCATTAATGCTCTAAGGACAACATTTAATGTCCTTCATGCTATTATACAGCTTGTTTGGCAGAGCTGAAATTTAAGAATAATCATTAAGGGTGTGTTTGATTGGCTTAAATTTTTCATATGGAAAATGGATTTCTTTTACTTATTTTTCTACTTATTTGTTTGATTGTCAAAAATTTTCCATGGAAAAAGAATTTTCTCACCTATTTTTCAACTTGTGTTTGATTGCAACATTTTTTTTTTCTATAGAAAATTTTTTCTCATTTTTCCACTTTTAGCCACATTTTCCTTATTTTCAAGGAAAATATTTTCTTTGTGAGATAGGAGAATTTATTTTCCATGGAAAATTTGTTAACTTTTTCAACCCATTTATTTTCTATGGAACCTTTTCCAACCTATAATTTCTTGGTAATTCATTTCTATGGAAAATATTTTCTTTCCACCCAAATTTTCCACTTGCAATCAAACACAACCTAAGAGTGTTACGAGTTGTGATTTTGATGGAAACGTATTTGTCAATGTTTCAAAACGAATTACCAATAACGATATAGTCGGTGATTACCCACCAAAATTTTTCTATGAGCGATTATCGACTGTAATATTGTCTATGATGTTGTCAACAATTATTGATGGTGCATTAGTTGTTCACACCAACAAAAGCTTGGGTGTCGACCAAAAAAGTTTATCTTTTCTGTATCTTTTTATAATTTAGTCAATAATAATTTAAGATATCCTTTTTATTTTTTATTTATAATATTAATAACGAGTAAATTATTTTTTAAATTGTTATTTCATTCACGTAGTAGAATATTCTATTGGTATTTATATATATTTATTTATTGACCATTGTCACAGCCCTTGAGAAGCTAGAAATTATCCATGTGTCACATTATCCACAATTACTCCAAATTGTTAATTATATAAACATCATGTATAAAATTCTTTTCATTTATTACAAAAACTCATTTGATCCGAAAAGATGCTTTTGTCACATCTTGAGTCTTGACTTTCTTTTAATCTCCCACTCACCCTATCCCTCTTATTATAATAAACCTTTATGTGTAGTAGGGACTCATTGGCCCCTTCCCAACTATTGGATTTGTCCAAATGATGTCCTACTCACTTAAGGACTTGTTTGGTAGAAATTTTTTCGAAAAAAAAATAGGTTTTCTTGGTTACTTTTTGATTTTTTGACTTTTTTTATAGTGTAAAAAAAATTGAAAAGTCAAAAATTGTAGACAAAAAAATAGATTTTTTGAGAAAAAAAACTCTACCAAACATGCTCTTATTTTATTTACTTATAATATCTATGTTGAGGTGGCATCACATTATTGATAAAAATAATGAATATGGAATTATAAACTATCAATTATGTGATGTCACCTCAGCATTGATATTATAAGTAGATAGAATAAGTGGGTAGGAGATCAAGACTCATTACTCTAGTGCTTTGGGTACTATAGGCCTTCTGCTATCTATTGTAGTGGAGCCGTTTCATAAGCAAGGGGACTAAAAAAAATTCTTCGAATCAAACTTTGAATGAAATATCATTTGTGTTAGTGTTTTTTTTCATAGGAAGATAGCTGATTTAAAAGGAATGAAGAATGGTTTGACATTTCTTTCTCAAGGATCTGTTTTTGAAATTTCCATCTTTAAATAAAAATTATTAAAATATTTATGTTTGCAATATTACTAAGGGAAAATTTATTCGTGATCTTAAATTATTATTTAATTACTAACAAAAATTTCTAAAAATGATAATTAATTTTCATTACTTTATTTAACATGAAGATTCTATCGTTAAATTAATTTTATTAAAACAATTATTTATTACCATCGATGAAAAGTTAATTTTAATTGTTATTTTGTTGCTTGCGCACTTTTCCGTCGGTAATAGTTATTTTAATATTTTTATTAATTTATTTAACGAAGTAATTTAGTCAATAAATTAAATTTATTAAAAATAAATTTTTTAATTATTATCGACAAAAAATATGTTTCGGAGATTCCACAGTATAAAAAGAATGAAAATTTTTAAAATTTGAAAGCTTGCCTAGATATAGAATTTTAAACAACTTATTTGCCTTGAGGTAAAGATGGCTTGGAGACACGCAGCACTTGATTAGATTTTAAGTGTTGAGTTCTTGATGCTTACAAATGATTAGGGTCATTAGGCTACCAACCAAATATTGTGCAAACGACAATTATCAGTGAATTCATTCTCCTTCTAGTAACTACAACATTCTTATAACACATTAACATAATAATTTACTATTAATTGAAAACCACACGGTTCACATCTTCCATCACATTACTACATCATTATTGGTCACTCAGGAGTATTTAGCTTTGCAAGGTGGTCCTTGCTTATTCACATGGGATTCCATGTGTCCGATGCTACTTGAGTAAGAGTATAATATTCAATTTTGAATAGTTGTCAATAGTGACGAGATGGTGACAATGGTGATTATCGATGCACTTCTTCAGCGATTATCATTAGAGAAGTCACATAGAAAATGGGCTCATGGTGGACATTAGAGAAGCAAGGTTTGAGTTTGAGTGGGGGCTTGCCAATTTTTGGAAGGAAAAAAAAAACTAAATAGAATAGTAGATCCTAGAATGAATGCGACTTCCAATTTCTTGTGCTAAAGATTCAAAACCTACTTTTTTTAGTGAAAAAAAAGGATGAGATAAAAATTAGAATATAGTCAGAATTTGGTTCAATCCCTTTATTAAGAGAACATATTCTTTGCTACACCTTCAAGAATGCAGCAAAATATGTCCACCTATCAAGAAATTTGTGTTGTTGAGGAAAAATGGGTTTTTTTGTGTACTTTATTGACTTTTCAAATTTTTTTGTAGTGTAAAAATGTTGAAAAATAAAAAATTGTAGGCAAAAAAATGGGATTTTTTGGAGAAAAAATAGCTACCGAACATGACCTTAGAAAAAAAATGCCGAAGATAATTTATCTTCTAATTGATGATGATGTTGTTACTACTTTGCTATGCGAGGTAGGGGTAACATTAGAACATTTCACGTGTTATGCTTCGCTATGCAAGGAAGATGGTTGAACATTCACTACAAGAAATTTTACTTTTAACAACAAATATTTTGGTCTTGTAATGTCTCTCGACGACCATTTTTCGACGAAACAACTTAAAAATGACTTTCGACGACAAAAATGTTCTTTGGTAAAAGTGACATTTCTTGTAGTGATTAGAACGTTTTACGAACTTCTCAAGTGAGGTAAGTTAACATATAGCGAAGCATCACCCATAAAAATTGAGTAACCCTCAGAATCACAATCCAAATACAATTACCCGACTCTCAATGATATAAGCTCGCAGAAGACGAGGTATTACCAGAGAAATCAAGCGAACTTTAAAATTACAAAAACCCTAAGCCTAATATAAATATTAGACTTGAAATTGGACGATTAATGTTACTATCCCATACCACGTGGATTCCACATATGAGCCACGTTAGATTTAGAAGCCACATTCACACATAAGCCAAGTAATCGAGACAATCTTGAACTTTGGCAAACCACAACGTGTGCTTCGCAAATGTTGCTTTGGAGAATGCGAAGCTAAACACCTGATCGCTGACGATGAAGGGTTCTCTAAAGGGGGCTCGCTGTCTCGGAACCTCCTGGCTAGGTAAGAAAACGCAAACCTCGGCCTCGCCATCCCAGAGGCGGAGTGAATGATAAACCCATTTGTCCTAAAGAGATCTTTTACCTTCCTACAAAGTTCAAGGAATGCTGGTGAAGCATCACGTGATGTCATATTTTTGCTCCAAATAAGACAACAACAAAATATTTTTTATGTTACGTGGCAAAAAGCCCATTGCTACATAGGCTGAAACCGTTAAAAAGTCAAAACATATGCAAACAAGAATAAATTGTTGACAATAACTTCACTAATGATGGAACAACACATGTCCAGATAAGTTAAAAGGTTTGTCCAGATAAGTTAAAAGGTTTGAAATACCCTTGGCCTTAGTTTCTGTTACGCCCCAAACCCACTTGGGCTCCACGTGTGCGCGGTCAAAGTCAACCGAGGCTATTTGTGCCGAGGTGGTTAGTCAACCGAGGCTATTTGTGCCGAAGTGGTTAGAGAACCGAGGCTATTTATGCCGAGGTGGTTAGTCAACCGAGGCTATTTGTGCCGAGGAGGTTAGTATTTGTGCCGAGGAGGTTAGACAACCGAGGCTATTTATGCCGAGGTGGTTAGACAACCGAGGCTGTCAAAGTCCGACCCTGGTTGCGTGCTAAGAAAGCCTTCCCCACCAAACATGTGATTCAATCTCTGAAAGATTGATGGGATTGCCTGCCAATGCGGTTTGTCACAGTCATAGCCCCTTAGTTTGCGGCTGAAAGTAACTTCCTCATTAATGCTTATGATGTGACACCAAAGATGAGACTCAAGAACCCTTCAGATGGAACCACGTGTCGCACATCAAAGGAGATCATTCTTGTAGAATTTGCCTATAAATACTAAGCTTATTTCCACAAGAGAGGGAGGTTGAAAATATTACTCTCACCACACATATATCAAGTCCTCTATTCTAATTATTCTTCAAGTGTTATAACCACCTGGGAAATCGTTAGTTAGAGGCCCTCAAGCTCTTACCTCTCCCATAATGTGTTTCTCTTTATCCTTGGTTACCTACCCACCCGGGCCTAGACATATCTGCGTGGTTGAATAAACCACGTGGCAGTCCAAGTAAGAGGAGAAATACACGTAGGAAGAGGAGGCGTGGGGTTCCTGTTGGTAGCCATTTTTGGAGGTCAACAGTTTCCATTCAAGTATCCTATGCAAAGAAAAACAGATGAAAAACCCAACTCTTAGCCAAATCTCGGTCAATTTTGTTTCTCCTACATAATTGTTCTTATTTTTCAGTAATTGACTTGACCGTCGGAGTGGAAACAAACTATCAGACCACCCCTCTCGAACGGTTGCCTTTGCAAGCAAATAGTATCCAAGTGTACTGGCAATTCACAGGTGGATAGGGAGGTGACAAGGATATGTTAGCAACTTAATCCTACCAGATTTTGCGGTCAAGAGCTGGGGGTTATTGTTTATTTTGTTTTGATCTACTAATTTTTGTTTGTATCAGTTATAATTGACTAATTGTTTCAAGAAATTTCTCTTCTTATTGTAGAATGCTTCTGATACCATTCAAAATTTACTAATTAAGCTGTTAAACAATGGAAAAGTCTTATATTGCATCAAGTGAAAGTTAAACATGCTGGTTTTCAAAACTTATTCTGCTCTCGGAGATCATGTAATTTTCTCCTTAAGTTGAGTTATTACAAGCCAAGAAAAGAGGCCAGCTTGCTTTAATGATTTGAAGGCAGAGGCATATGAACAACAGAGTATTGAAACATGGGAGAAGTATAACTTTTCCTTATAAGATATTCATTAAACAGTTTTTTACAAGTTTTTAATGCTTAATACGTACTTCATTCAACAAAAATAAAGTAAAAATCCTGGCTGGCTCAAACATGCAGGTTTGATTCACTATTTTACTATGTTACATTTTGGCTACATTTCACACAACTGAAGAAAACAAAGATCTAAGCAAGCTTTTCTGTACCGATTCCATGTACTTTTATATAAACTTCTCAGAAAGGTCTTTATCCTGAAAGACTGGAGGAATCAAATCTGATTGCAGTGAAGTGGTTAAAAAAGAAAACACAAATAGTAAATTTATGTATACTTTGTTTCTTTAGTTTTACAGATGGTATTTGAAACGAGATAAGTACAAGATCAGACTATGGAAGATGGCTATTTGGATTTGTAGGGGGAGAAGTGGGAATATGTGGTAGCCAGGTTCTTGGATCTTGGAAATTAAAGGCTGGTGGTGGAGGAGATGATAATAGAGGATTTTTAGGTATCCAAGTTCTTGGATCTCCAAGATTAAATGCTGGAGGAGGAGGTGATGAAAGTAAAGGATTATTCGGGATCCAAGTTTTCGGGTCGCCTAAGTTAAATGCAGGTGGAGTGGGCGGAGAATGCTGCGCCGGTGTTGGGGTGAAAGGAGGAAGAGGCGGGAAAGGAAAAGGCAAAGATGGTGGTTTTGGAAATGGCGATGAAGTGAAAGGTGGAAATTGAGGCAATGGTGGCAGGTGAGGTAGCGGTGGAAATTGAGGCAACGGAGGCAGCTGAGGTAGCGGTGGAAATTGAGGTAAAGGAGGCAGCTGAGGTAGCGGTGGAAATTGAGGAAACGGAGGCAGCTGAGGCAAGGGAGGCCAAACGAAACCGTAGGGAGGAATTAATGGAAGGAAAAACTTGGAAGAATTGAAGTCCATTTTCTGATTCCCACACAATGTGACATTTCTTGTCCTTGGTGTATAACTCAAGGCACCTAACGTGTAAACACACATATTGTTCTGTCTTGATTTAACTGTTATTTCACTAGACATGCTCTTTAAACCTGGAACATTACAGGCAGAAATTGTGCTTCCTATCAAATTTGCATGACAGAATGTTTGAATTGATGGATCTTCAGCACAATCAACACCATCAATAGATGGTATATCCAACTTGTACATTCCATATTTATTTGTAGTTCTGTTAACTGAGAAAGCAATTTGTTCTGTAGTTCCAGGTGAACTTGCTTTAAATTTGCACTGCACATGAACATCCACACCTGATAAGCACAGTCAATAACCATACATATTAGCTTCTACGATAAGGTAGACTGAAAAGTAACAGACATCGACTAGTTCTTGATATCTAAGTGTTTCTTACCTGGCAAGAAGTAGCTATATTTAGCAAAGGTGTTGTCGAAACATACGTCGCAATATACAGAACCTATTATAGTAATATGCGAGGTGGGTTTTGGAGGTTCGGCTTGTACGAGACTCGAAAAAATGAATAAAGTTGCAAGAAGAAAGATAAAAACTGGATCCATTGAAGAAAACATAGTAGAAGCTGTAATAAAAAACTGTAGTATTATAGCATGAGAATTGGGTTGTCAGTTGTGTATGCATAATAATGAATCCGTGAGTAGTTGGTGTTATCACTAACTGTAATCAGAATTTGGTTTATTTTATATGAATTCAATACAAACAAAGGCATGTGAAGGCACTTTCTTGGCAGATTGTGTGGTGAGTTTGGAATAGATAGAACCAAAAAGTGAACTATTAAATTCACGGGCAATAGGGTTTAATCAGAAGGTTCAATGATATCAAATTGGAATTTATCTGATGTATTGGTTGGGAGTTTAGTTTGCTTACTTTTAGTACCTTTCTTTTTCTTTGGGTACTATATATCTCCTCATTCTCGTGAGTAATGGCCACTATCACAGAGCATTTACTGATGATGAAATCTCCATAGGACGACTGATAGACACTACTCGACAGCACAATATGCAAAATTATAATTTAGTGTTTTTCTATGTTTGAGGCTTTTCTTGGAGCATGGCGTAGGTTATTTCAGCGTCGTAGTGTCTAAACATAGCTCCAGATTGTTGAAGACGATATTTAAAAACTTAAGTTTTTAAATCAATTGGTTTGATTTGGTATCGGAGTTAGCTAAGGTCCTGAATTAAACCCTGAAATTGTTTATGCGCAAGGCTTTGATGAGGAGGTGGACCTGTTGAAGATAATATTTAAATGATATATGTGTAACATATTTAACAGCTTAAACTTTTAGATATTAAATACAGACATGTTTACTAACTCTTCTTATCCTAAAAATGTACAGACACTTTACGTTCTTGAACTGATAATCATCTTTTGGCAAACCTAGCCTCCTCCATCCTTGAGACCAACAAATGATAGTACATAAATATTCATCGTTTGTCCATAGATTATGCCTTTCTTAGGCACAGACTCGCCCTCTGTAGACGAACTCTTGAGTTTTGGGGCATCGGATCTCACCAACGTTTGTATTATTGTTAATATTGTTCGCTATTGTATTGTTTAGTCGACTCTATTCAACAAATCTATAGTGCGCAGCCTTCGAGCTTGAATAACAAGGTATTATTTTTTCATTCGAACAATATATAGTAAGTTGTATTTCGAGGACGAGTGTCATTTATCTTGATAGAACGTAAAAAAATTCCATAATTTGTTCATGGCCCACGCTATATACACTAATTATATAGAGACGAAGACTTTTTGTGTACTTGTCATGTAGTTAAGACAATAATTATCAATTTAATTGCACAATTATTTGGGCAACTATTTGGTGATTGTAGAGCCAAGGCTACTTGTTGAATCATAGGAGAAAAGGACAAACCTTATTTGCTTTAATTAATTTTTAGAAAAATCGAGGATCAGAAGGTCACAACTTTTTATCGATTGTCAAATTTGTCTATTTCAATAAAGTTCAGAGACACCCTTCACTCCTTCAGGGTGATTTATTCACATGGTTCCAAATACGTGAGTTCTTCCTGAATTACACGTGACAAAATTTAATTTGTCAATTACATTACTTTTTGTACAATTTATTTTTCTTGTTTTCTTCGACTCATTTAAGCAATTTTGGCGCTTTGAAATGTTGAAGATTGAACTGAATAATTGAAGGGTTCATTTCACCAAATGTCACTGAAGTTATCTTTAAATTACAAAATGGTCACTGAAATTCAAAAGTTTCAGTTATAGTCATTGAAGTTAGAAATCTTTTTACTAATAATTTCTAATTTAAAATGGTGATTATGATATGGTATTTATTTATTGCATAGTAGTTCATGTACTTTATATAATATTCACTTTAGTCCATATATTACAATTAAGTCCTCTAAAAATTGTACATTAGGTCCTTCAATTTTTTACATCTTTACACTTTGGTCCCCAATTTTTTAATTATCTTTCAGTTAAGTCCTTCAAAAATTATATCTATGGTCTTTCAACTTTTTACATCTTTAAATTTTGGTCTCCAAATTTTCAATTATATTTCAGTTAAGTCCTCTAAAAATTGCATCTTAGGTCATTCAACTTTACATCTTCAAACTTTAGTCTCCCAAATTTTTTATTTTTGTGGCCAAAATAAGTGTAATTTTAGTGGTAAAAAATAAGTGCACTTTCAATTAAATCCTTGACTTTACACTCAAAATTTTACATAAACGAACAAAATCATATTATAGGGTTTGACCACTAAAATATCTACTTTTAGTTGTCAACTCTAAGTGATAAATACGAATTTTACACTTATTTTGACCACTAAATAGTTTATTATTTAATTATAGGGATAATTGTATCAAAGGTCCCCAACCTTTAAAAAACGTTAGGGATATGCCTATAACCTTAAAAAATAGCATCAAACGTCCCCAACGTATGAAGAAATATACATCGTAGGTCCCTATTGACATTTTCTATCCATTTTCTCCGTTAAAAGCCAAATTTGGACTGTACGCACTTTCTCTCTCCAAAAAAGGCGAGTGAGAATGGAAGGGGTCAAAATGGCTACTGAAAAATGGCTTCGGTTTTCCAACAGAGCTTCAGGTTCTTGTTTAGTGAAGTAAAATAGCCATGAAAAATCTATTTCCAAATGCAGACACAAATTTGGGGTTTCGCAGTAGATGACATGAGTTTCCTTCTGCACACGGTCAGTTCTGGGTTTGAGCAGCGCAAAGTAGAGTTCATTTAGAAGTTCTGTGAGGATCCAATTAGAAATTATGTGGGTTGTGTTGGCATTGATGGCAATACCTCTTTTGCAGTCTCTTTATTTAAGTATTCATTCATCCGAGGTGCCTCCTACGGTGGTGTTTAACATTGACCCATCTGCCTCAGAGCAAGCCCCGCCGCCTCCCCATGGTGGATCAAAGCTTTCATCTCCCTCCGCTGTCCCTATCGAGTTTCTATCCTACCCCGACTCTTAAGCGGCTGTTACCATGCCACCGGCGTGGTCAAAAATAGAGAAAATGAAGGTCATTGGTATTGATGAGAGTGGTGGTTATGGTGAAGAAGAGGCGGATGAGGATGAGGAAAAAAGGGGTTGATGAGGTGGGCCCAAAATCCAAGTCTCTGCCAAACAATTATTTCACCGATATAAATTCCACTCATCACTACACACCAATTCTCTCCATCTCTTCGAAACACAGTTGAAAAATGGATGATACTTCCGAGGACTACATTGTTGTTCTCAGACTTCCGTTTGATTTGGTTGTTCATGGTCATATATTTGGAGAAAAAAAGAAAGCCGGGAAAGAAGAACCCATGATTCTATTCGTTCCGTTTGCTTGAATTACATGGGTATATATGCATGTGTTGGTTGATATTCTACTCTGTATTTGGTCAGCTTGTAGCTCTACTTTGCAATCTTCTATAATGGGGTCATACATGAACTTCAAGGATTTCGGGGACACAGTACAGCCGAATGGTAGTGGGGGGACACCAGCAGGTAATTATCCATTGGCTCGACAATCATCCATTTATTCTTTGACCTTTGATGAGTTCCAGAACTCCTTGGCTGGACCTGGAAATGACTTTGGATCTATGAACATGGAGGACCTTTTGAAGAACATTTGGACAGCTGAAGAGACTTAGGCCATGGCATCTTGTCCCGCTGTAAGAGATGGGATGACCCCTTGTGGAAATTTGCATAGGCAATTTTCTTTAACGTTGCCACATACCATAAGTCAGAAAACTATTGATGAAGTGTGGAGAGACGTACTCAAAGAAACTGTCGGTGCAAAAGATGGAAGTGGTGGTGGGGGATCGAATTTGGAGGTGAGGCAGCCAACTTTGGGTGAGATGACATTAGAAGACTTCTTGGTAAGAGCAGGGGTGGTTAGAGAAGATATCCAGACTTCTTGGCCGGCACATAACAATTGAATCTATGGCAATTTACATCCGCCAAGTGGTTTCAACAATGGTTCGACTATAGGATTTCAGCAGCCACCTCGGAACCAAGGTGTGTTAGGTAATCAACTTGCAGAGAACAACATTGGATTATTACCCCTGCAACTCCACTCGCCTTTTTTGGAGAGAGAAAGTGCGTGCAGTCCAAATTTGGCTTTTAATGGAGAAAATTGATGGAAACTATCAATAGGGACCTACGATTCCTATTTCTTCATACGTTGGGGAAGTTTGGTGCTATTTTTTAAAGTTATGGGCAAATCCCTAACGTTTTTGAATGGTTGGGGACCTTTGATGCAATTATCCCATTATATTATTTTGTTCGTTTAGGTGAAATTCAAGTGTAAAGTCAAGGATTTAATTGAAAGTACACTTATTTTGACAACTAAAATTGTACTTATTTTGGCCACTAAAATCAAGGATTTGGGAGACCAAAGTTTGAATATGTATAAAGTTGAAGGACATAAGATGTAATTTTTAGAGGACTTAACTGAAAGATAATTGAAAATTTAGGAACCAAAGTGTAAATATGTAAAAAGTTGAAGGACCTAAGATACAATTTTTGGAGAACTTAACTAAAAGATAATTGAAAATTTGGAGACCAAAGTGTAAAGATATAAAAAGTTGAAGGACCTAAGATGTAATTTTTGGAAGACTTAATTGAAATATAGGGACTAAAGTGAATGTTATATAAAATACATAGACTATCATGCAATAAATAAATACCACGTCATTATGCCACGTCACTATTTTAAATTAGAAATTTAATGGAGTGACCATTAGTGAAAAGATTTCTAACTTCAATGACCACCACTGAAACTTTTAAACTTTAGTGACTATTTTGTAATTTTAAAGTAACTTCAGTGACCGTTGGTGAAATTAACCCAATAATTGACAAATTTTATCAGACATATTTTTTCTTAATCCTATTCATTGATATCCATCCTAATGATTGTGAATTTACAAATAATTATCTTAGTTTTGCTTAATAATGTGGGTTAAAGCTATAACGGATTGTTATTACAATGAAACTTAATTTATAAAAATAAAAGACGAGCATCATTGGTTAAGTTTAGTTTAAAAGTTTAAAACCTTTTATTTAACTAAATTATCGTTTTCAAATATATTTGGATGTGCAACTTTTTTCGGTGTAAACTAAAGAAATGCTTATTTTGACAGCACAATAGGAAGTACTTTAAAATATGTGACTTATAACTTATAATTTTGATCAATAAAAAATATTTATTTAATAAAGTGCCGGCTTTGTGCCTACATGATTAGAATTTTAGACCTTGATCGGGAAATTTCAGGTTAATTGAGGTTTTCATACATTAACATATGTAATACAATGGATAAAAATATAAAGATTTCAATGATATCAATCACGAGAAAATGGTCAAATAATTATTTTTCAGTATAACGAAACTTTGAATCGTATCTAAATTTTACAGGACTGTTTGGCAGCTTATTCTCAGTCACTATAACCTTGATTTAAAGTCACTATATGTCCACTAATTATATATTAAATAATCTTGCATTTAGAAAAACGAAGTTACATAACTTTTCATCTTACCGCATTAGTGATTTTGGCGCAAATAGTTCATAACGTATGCACTTATTACAGTTTTGGTTCTTAACCTTTTATTTTTGGCTAAAAAATCCATATTCTATGTATTTGGTTGCAAAATTGGTCCCTATAGATGGAATCTATCCAATTGTGTTGTTAGTTGGGTGCGTACACTGCAATCTCCATTAATTTGTTTTGAAATTTTGGAGCAAATGGTCTCTAATCTTTACTCTTAGTGTGGAATTGGTCCCTAATGTTTATTTTTGGCATACATGTCCTTAACCTATGTGTTTTGGTGCGAAATTGGTCCTTATGTGATAAAAAAAATAAATATGCCCTAATTAATTAGAAGAAATTGTATGTGGATTCCTAATCATTACAAAATGTGCAAATATGTCCAATACTTTTATTTTTTATAAAAAATTAAAGAAAACTAATGAGTTAATTTTTTTTCTTGGAACTAACACTTTAGTAATAAACATGTCAAATAAAATTATTATTTTTATTATTAAGTAATTATATTATTTAAAATTTAAAATTTTACCTTATTGTTGTATAAAAAAATAACTTTGTCACAAACTTGATGTACAAATACTTTTATTTAATTGAGTTATATGTTTATTAATTACAAATATTAGATATCCAACTATATTCTTCATATTTTAATTTATTGTTTTATTTTCGTTCAAAAATAAAACACATAATGTGTAAATTAAATTTTATTAGTATTTTTATATTAAACAAAAATTAAATAAAAAATGGCCAATAATTCTTCATCTTTACGTTCCAATCTTCAAAATCTTGATCGTTCTTCATGTTCTTCGCCGTTCTTTTTCAAGATTCAACAATCTTCTTTTGACCTAGTTTAGGTCTTTATATGGTGTTTTACTAATTTTGAAACTCATGTACGTGAAAAGACGAAAAAGACCCTGATTAGAGTTGAAAATAAACAAAAAAAAAAACTTCCAAACGCGCAAACAGCGTATTGTCGCGGTCGAAACCGCGACAAACATAAAACAATTTGCCAATTTCAATTTCAATCCATATTTGCACACTTGGTCGTCCAAGGTTTGACATATATACGGTTTGGTCCTTTTACTTTTATTGTTCTATACTTTAGTCCTTTAATTTCTTCTTTTATTACAATTCAGTCCTCTTTATTTGCAACCTAAGTCCTTTAACTTTTAAATATTTGCAAGTTGGACCCACTTTTCAAGTCTTTGTATGCCTTCAATCATTTTTCGTATATTTTACTTTGTTTTTCTCCAATTCTATCCGATCTTAGATTTTGACCTAAAACCGTAGTTATCAGACCTGACTCGGATATTGACCTTGATAAAGAAGTGGGTCACCAAGTTGTTGGTTGAACTAGTGATTCGGTTGTTGAACCAGTGGGTCAATTCATCTCGAACCGATATTTCTATTTTTGTTAAATATAATATAAAATCATGAATTATTACAGTCTAATAAATAAACATTATATTAATTTTGTTACTAAATATCATCCTACAAGTCCAAAACAAACAAAAACTCATATATAGTAGAAAATCATCAACATCACGAATGTATTTAACAAAATAAGTACGAGACTACTAGTATTATCAACTAATTCTTGTAAAAAATAATATAAACTATTATACTTCATTACATTAACATCTTATTAATAGAGTGTAGAAGAAATTGATGCATCTTTTAGATAGAAAAAGGTAATAAGAAAAATAAAAAAAATTCATTATGCAATGACCCGAACGGGTCGCCTGGTTAGTTAAAAAACCGGCGGTTGTTGGGCAATCCAATTAAGAGAAGAAGACCGGTTGGGAAACCGAGTCGCTAGTTTTTAAATTGGACCGGCCGGGCCAGTCCAGGTTTGATAACTATGCCTAAAACAATTAAATCAACACACAATTAAGAATAAAATCACTTAAGAGTACTTACAATCGTCCACTTTTGATAGTCCAAATAAGTGTAAAATCACACTTATCAAATACCCCCAAACTTGAACATTTGTTCAAACTCGAACATGACTATTTACTTAAACAATCAAACAAATAATATTAAAATATACTATAATAGATAGCTTGCCGTATTTGCCTCATGTTTTTGAAACAACTCAATCAATTCATAAAAAAACTTCTAAATTATGCTACCAAAATCAATTTTTACTTATCCGATATTCGATTGATATATATGTGTGTGCATAGTCAATCAAATCAATATAAACATTTAGATTGGTAATATTCTGCCTCCCAATGGTCAAATATTTTATTTTTCTCTCGTAAAATTACACACTCCTATATTGATATTCATTCTTTCATCTTGTGTGTTAACTCTAAAGTTGTCCTCCAAACAATTATTCTTTTACCGCTCAAAATTTGGTTAGGTCTAGTCAATACAGTTGCTATCTAGATCTATGATGATTCTCCCTTTATTGAATGCTTCGACCATCAAGTTTCCATTAGGTAAGTCAAACCCACTAGTTATCTAAATCGCTAAGTTATGTTCACAAAGGCTTAATATTGCTTTTGCTTCTTCCCCCACCCCCCCCCCCCAACTTTTTTTTTTATAAATATATCTTATGTGTAAGACATCACTCCCTTAAGCTTTCTAGATGACCCTTGTATCGAGTTTTAGGCTGATGGCTCCCAGGTTTGATAAACCTTAGGGCATCGAGTTTTAAGAACCCCAACGGGCTTTATCACTCGAGTCAACTAGGCTAGGAAGAGAGATATAAGATAATACAAGTGTAATGCCTTTCATTTTTTTGTGCAAGATAAATAAGCGAAGATTAGATTCATAGCATCCAGTCAATACCTAGATTCCACATAGTAGCCAAATACATTCCACACAACTATTACTCATGCACGAAATCAACACCTATCTAAACAGTTTCTGAATTGGTTTAACCACCTCCAAACTATCATTTCAACTGGTTAGGTAATTGAGTTGTAATTGGTAGTTTTGGTTTTAACAGCTTAGATTTACTATTCAATATACCAACAAAACGTAGTGATATTCATGACTATTGTGCTCACACTTAATTAAATCTCATATGGATAAGTATAGTCTATAAAAAATAAGCATAAGTAGCATCACCTAGTCATAATTTATAAATCGATAACAGTTTCAAATATAAATCATCATTAGCCGACAAGGCTATCCAATATACAAGCACACAAATAAAATATTTTTTTTTCACAGCACACACAAAAATAACGAAAATAATAAAGTCACCCCAAGTTTAAAATCCACATTGTCCTCAATGTAACAAAAGAAAACAAAATAAATAAAAAAATGAAAGAGTTAACCCGAATCAAAAGGTGTAGAGACAACGTCGAACTTTCAGCTGATCAGTATGCATTGTGATTAGAGATGGCAAAAATATCCGATCCGCCCTGAACCCGATGGATACCCGATTCGAATGGAGCGAAAAATACATGATCCGCGGATCGGCGGGGCGGATCGGGATAGATATCCGTGATCCACCACGGATCTCGGGGCGGATCGGATCGGGGCTGCCCCGATCCGCCCCGCCCCAAATTAAAAAAAAAAAAAATTCAATTTTGGAGTTTTCAATTTTTAATTAAGTAATTGATGTTGTTTTTTTCTTTTGGACATTTAATTAAGTAGTTAATGTATTTTAGAATTTTGTTTAAACTCTATAGTATAGTAGTAAAGCTTGTTTCAATATATTTTAAATTTTTTGAACGCCAAAAAAAAAAAAAAAAACATATATGGATCAGTATACGGATCAAGACTCTGATCCGCCCCGATCCGTATCCGATCCGCCCCGAAAAATGGTAAATCGCGGGGCGGATTTGGATCTCCTACAATTATTGCGGGGCGGATTTGGATCAGGCCGATCCGCCCCGTTGCCATCACTAATTGTGATTGGAATGACGATATATAGCCTAAAATAAAAAATAAAAAAAGTACTCATTTACTAAAAATCGGAAAACGTGCTCTACTTCCTAATGCAGTCCTACAATTCTACATGCAGTGCAATAAACATATAAGGGATAGAAAAATGGGTTGCATCCCATTAAAGCACTCGATTTATAGTCTAGAGCTCTATTGATTGTCTGGTTGCTTTTTAGCACTTTAAATAGTGCTTTGGATAACATGATTTATTTGCATCTATTGACTTTGCACAATTTTTCATTTATCCTCAAAAAATTTAATTTGCGCTTCTCATATAAATATAATTGTAGTTTAGCACCTTGCTCAAACATCACTACGAAAATTTCAACTTCCTCATCGGCCTTGACACAAAATCAATTTTAGAATAAATACGGGAGTCGAAAAATTGCTTGATAAGTGCAATATCATTGAATGTCAATTTTTTATTTTGTTATTTTAAGATTAACTTCTCTTTTTTTACATACTCTTCTTTTTTTGATTTTGCATCTTGTTTCCCAACTTCTTCTTCTTCTTCAAATGCCAACTATTTGTCTTTTTTTCTGGTTTTTTCACGTGAATTCTAGCAGTTGTACCCCACTCCCAGTAGCGATTGCATTTACCCGTTCTTTTGGATTTGTCACTGTATTGCTAAGAAAAATATCTGGTTTACTATTTGACAATTGTAGGGCTAACTGGCCAATCTGAGTCTCTATTTTTCTGATAGACGCATGTTGATTTTGACAGTTTATATCTAGCCGCTCCAATACTTTATCAATTTTATGCATATATTGTTGTAACATCTCTCCCATACTTGGTCCTATTTCTTGATGAGCATTATAGGTACTGCCACTTTGTTAATTCTCAGACAACTTAAAAATTGGGTGTTGCTTACAATCCGGATTGTATGTTTGTGAATATGGATTATACTGCTAATGTGTATTATTCTGCACAAAATTGACATGTTCTGAAGAGGCCAATAACATACAATCTGATTTTGAGTGGTTAGCTCCACAGTTTTCGCACATGATGGTTGCTTGGATGGCATCATTCCTTGCGTCTGTGTTCTGACCAAGAGCTCCACCTGCTTTGTCATTACAGCAAGTTGTGTATTAGTAATATCTGTCATTTGAAAGAAATAAACAAAGAAGAAAGAAAATAATAATAAAAATAATAACAGAAATTAATAATAATAAAAATAAAAATAAAAAAAATTAAAATTAACACTAACGATTAATCTAAATTGATATTAAATAAGAATATTCTTCGGCAACGGCGCCAAAAATTTGTTGTGAAAATTATGTAATTGCAAGTGTACAATATCGCAAACAAGTAATAAAGTGAACCTATTGAGTCCGAATTATCGTTCCCACGTAGACTATCTTATTTATATACTAGTTAAATTAATCTTAATGCTAATCTATTGAAAACAATTTGAAATAACTTGATTTGAATGATTAAACTATAACTATGAATTTTAGAAAACAAGTTTGAATAACTTATGTGAAAGCAAAAATTAAGAATTTAGAAAATATGGTTATTAAAGCGTTTGGATTCACGAGTTCACCATAGTTGTCATCTCTAATTCCTCCACTCAAGATTTATTCTTAAAGTTGTATTTGGTCGAATTCACGAATTCAACCTAATTATCTCTCTCGAATTCAAATTAGTCATATCTAATTAAGTCAACTTATGAAGAAAGAATGATCATTAATTATATGCATTAAATATCCTATGAATTCAATTTAGTCCGTGACAATAACAAAAGTGTATCTCTACCTTTTATCCAATTATTGAATTTTACTGCGTGGTCTAGATTAATAATTTACTTATCAGTTCATTATAATCCACAAATCAATGAAAAATAATGGCCAATTATTTCAAGCATTAAGAGAATAAGTAAAATCAAAACATAATAAATTGATAAAATTGATAAGCAAAACTTGAGAGTCGAAAATAAAGAATTAAACTATATTACATCGTTCATCCAAACTTTAAATTTAGCTACTAATAATTCTAGAGGGAAAAAAAAAGAGAATATATTTAAATACATAACCCGGATATTGAATAAAAGATGAGAAGAACTTGAATATTTTGGGCCAAGAATTTTTTATCTTCACATTCCAATCTTCAAGATCTTGGTCGTTCTTCGTGTTATTTTTCGTTCTTTTCTAAGATTCAACAACTTTTTTTTGACCTAAATTATGTATTTATATAGTGTTTTACTAATTTTGAAACTCATGTAAGTGAAAAAGACAAAAAAATCCTTGATTATAGTTAAAATTAAGTTAAAAAATGTCCAGACGCGCAAACAGCGTATTGCCGTGGACCCGTGGTTCGACCGCGGCAAAAAGAAAAAAAAATTGTCAATTTCTATCCATATTTGCACACTTGGTCTTCCAATGTTTGACATATATACGGTTTGATCATTTCACTTTTATTGTTCTGCACTTAATTTCTTCTTCTATTTCAATTTAGTCCTCTTTATTTGTAATCTAAGTCTTTCAACTTTTGAATATTTTCAAGTTGGTCTCCCTTTTCAAGTCTTTGTACGCCTTCAGTCCTTTTCGCGTAGTTTGCTTTGTTTTTCTCCAATTCCATCTGATATCAAGTTTTGACCTAAAACAATTAAATCAACACATAATTAAGTAAAAAATCACTTAAGAGTACTTACAATCGTCTACTTTTGATAGTCCAAATAAGTATAAAATCATACTTATCAACCACCTTTGCAAGTCTCTACCACTATTGCCGACATGTTGAAAAAAGAGAAAAATATTTATCATCAATAGTAAAACTATCCTTTTGATATTTGATTACGTCTGAATAAAAAAAAAATCATTTTTATTTTCAGGATATGACGTGGTTTATTCGTGCCCCATTCTTTTATGTTACATGCGTCATCCCTCAAAACATAATGGAAGGTGGAAAAATAAAAAGCATGCGACAAGGTTGCACGGAAATTATTAATGGATGACGACATAATATGACACGTTGAAAATTAAGACACGAAATATTAGAGAAGAGTGTTATAGTAGCATTATCATTTGACATTTAATTAAAAAAAAAAACTCATTAACGTTAGTTTAATATTAAAATACCGAAAAACCCAAACTAAATTTTAACCTTTGTTGGTAGAAATGTTAAAATTTAGTGATAATTTCACCCTATACTACAAAACATAAAATAATTTAAAAAATACTATTTAATTTTTTTTATTCTAAAAATACTGTTTTTTATTTTCATAATACTTGTTATTACATTTGTTATGTTTGTTAATAATAAATGTAACACATTTATTATAACTAAATAACAAATGTAACAACAAGTGTTACAAAAATAAAAAAACAGTATTTTTAGAATAAAAAAAACATGATAGTATTTTAAAAAATAGTTTATTTATTGTGGTTATTTTTGAAAAAAACCCTAAAATTTATTATTAGAACCGTTTGGTTTGTAGATAAAATTATTTATTATTATCTTGTTTCGTTGAATTAGATATAAAAATAAAAAAACAAATCAAAAAATCTTTTTTTCGTTAAAAAAAATCATTATCTTATTTTGTTCAGCTACTTTTTTATTTGTTTTTTTTAAAATTAAGAATAATGGTACAATTGTCTTTTTAATAAAAACCCGACTGTCCAATAGTAACGTTTTTCATTATTATACCTAGCTTAACCAAACAAAATAATGATAAATCTATTGTCCAAATAATTATTATTTAAATAAATTTTATCTATATAAATAATTTTATTCATAAACCAAACTTGTGCTTAAAGTCATAATGGAGTCTAGAATTCTAATTAATTTATTGTATTTCATTCAAAGTTTTCAAGTGTCCATAATGTTTCCTTTGAGTTTCCAAATTCTAATAAAATGTACAAAATCAGGTTTTTTTTTTTTTTTTTTAAAATTTTTGGAAGATGTTTTTTTTTTTTTTTAATATAGAGCTTGTATGGTTGAGCTTAAGAATTTGTTAAAAAACTGAACTCAAAGTCGATAATTAAATTTAACCACATATTTTATGAGACCCACAATTTTTATTAACTTTTTAACCACACAATTTATTAATTTTTTATCAAATTTTGTTAAAAAGCTTCACCAAACAAGAGAGCGCACACACACATATATAGTTTTCAAAGAGTTTTGATTTTAAAAGCATGCCAGAAAAATACGTACTCAAAAATTGTTGATTTCAAGATAGAGAGTCAAGATCTGCTGTCCCAAAAGTATGTCTTCTAAACTGTCACACCAATTAAAATAATACACATCATCCAATAAATATAATTGTTTAATGTGTTCACACTTAATGTTAATATTAACTTGTATTTATTGAATGATGTGTATATTTTTAATTGGTGAGACAGTTTAGGAGACATACATTTGAGAGAGCAGATCTTGACTTCAAAACAGAATACTAGCTAGTCTAGTAGGAGTTCTAGACCTCTGGTGCATCATAGCCAACGAAGATATGATACTGAAAATAATAGTCCAACAAATCAAGTCTTATTTGACATGAAAGAGTAGCAATACATATTTTAAAGCCAGAGAGCTCCAGCATCCTTTAAAAGTGGAACCAATGTGCCATTAATATGGCAAGTTATAACTCTATCCATTGAACCAACAAGTTTCCCTCCAATGAACATTATTGGAATATCAGTTGATGAACTTATTATTTCAAGTGCCCTCTCTATTTCTTTACCTCTTGGATCTTCATCGAGTTCATAAACTTTCGGATTCACTCCCATTTCATACAAAAGCGTCTTCAATGCATGGCACATACAACATGTTGTTTTGCTAAATATCACCACCGCACTTCCCGACGCCACCCTCGCCACCCTGTCCAATGGGTCGTCACCAGCAGGCGTTGTGTTATGCTGCAACGGCGGTTCGGGTTGATTCTGCATTCGGATTTTAAAAGAAAATAGAAAAGCAAAAGAAGAGTACGAGGACTAGGAACTAGGAATTTGGAATTTGGATCGGGTGTGAAATTATGAAAGGAGAGGGTGGGTATATATAGTGGAGAGATGAGGAGGATTATGTCAGAGTGAATATGGTAGGGCTTGTCTCTTGTTGTCGCAGAGTGCTATGTAATTTTTGTCATAATAGTTCGGACGTTACTTGACAATACTAAGAAAATAAGTCTCTAACTATGCACTAAAATTTTTGTGGTATAAAAAGAGATTTCTGTGTGACTTTTTAGGCCATACTAAAAATGAAATTTCTCGTAGATTTAACTTTTAAGCACGAAAAAGCAAAAATCTTTTTCATGTTAAATTCATATATAATATTGTGTACTAATCATATACTTACTGTTTCGCGCAGAAAGTGTGTCCTTCGCTAACAATTAAAGGATTCAGACGATATGTAAGGGACGCCAAACCTTTTGAGACAAAGTCTCAACAAGGAGTGTTTGATTTATGAAGATTAAAATAGTGACAAAGGATGAAAAAGCAAAACGAAATGCCTCCAAGGGGCACAAGCACACTAGAATTCATTGTAAAGAAATATTTAAGACTAAACAGAATGAAATTACATTTCTCTGTTTTCTGAGAGTTGTCTTCTTGTCTTTTTTTCATTCAATCTTCTCTTTTTTATACTTTACCAAACGGTTTCACCACACGTTTTCCTTCAATCTTGCGTAAAAACTTCTTGTCGCCCAGTCTCTACCTCATCGCCCAATAACCACCTCGTCGTCCAATAACTACCCATTTCCTCCATAATGGTTCAACTGTTTGTAACTCCTCCATGATAATTCAGCTGCTTGTAACTCCTCAATGATAATTCAACTGTTTGTAACTCTTGAAAACGTGGGAAAAATGATAAGAGAAGAAGAAAAACTGTTTATGAACGGTTACTCTTATGCAGTGATTGACTGTTCTAATCACCCAACGCCTTGGGCGTTTCTGATCTGGGCGATGTCTATTTTGGGCCCTACCTGGCCTGTATAATTCCCATTGGGCCTATATACTTGGGTACTTTTTATGGGCCTATATGTATAATTTTTCTTAAGTCTCTTTTTAGGCCCTTGTCATTTCGTATGTCAACACCTACGATAAACAACACAAAGATGTGAATGTATTGAAATGTGTATTCATTTCATACAGATAGCTGAAGCAGTTCTTGTTCGAGCATGCTTGACTTAGCTTTAAAAACGTAAAATTATTTTTAGTTTTCAAAAATGTTTAGATATGTTACTTTGTATTATTATTATTAATTAGTTATTTTGAAAGTAACAATCACCTTATTGTTAAAATTATTTTCAACTTTTCAATTAAAAAAATTATTTATTTCAAAATTTACTTATTTATTTATTACTAAATGTACAGATAAATAATATTTTTAAACTTACCCACTAATGCTAATTTTTTGTTGACATGTATCGTATTTCTTTGGTAGTATTTGTTAAGAGGCGATGAAATGTTGAATTTGGAATTGATTTAAGAGATATTTTTAAAAATAAAATTCTTATAAAGTATTGATGTTGCAAGACAAATCTCGAGAGATATTTCTGTAATATTTTAGAAAGAGAAAAAATAAATAAATTGTGTAACAGTTAATTATCTCGTAATTGTGGGAAAGAATAGAGTTGAGCTTTTTGAAAAGAAGTAGTAAAAAGGTGACGTCATGACGATATAGTGCACTCAACTTGCCTCGTGGCTTGATGACGTACCCTTTTATTTCAAGTGGGAATTAGGCTAGGCGACCTTAAGGCTAATTGGCCTTACGTCACTACTATATAATTTTAACTTTTGACATTAAAATTAAAATAAATCCTTTAACATAGTAACTAAAGACTGCCTAAGACAAATAAACATTAAACCAAAACAAAATTCATTTTTTCCCATTTCAACATTGATGGACTAAACTCTAGCATTCTTCATCCCCTTTCTTCTTGCAACTAAGGATATGTTTAGTAAAAAAATTTGTAGATTATAAGTAGTGAATCATGTGAATGTGTGGATAAAAGTTGTAGATCTTATAATATGTGTGGATGTAAATAATGTTTGAATTACTTATAAATACTTATAAATACACACAAACATACTCTAAATCCTATCATTCTTTGTAGCCATTCTTGCAACTGAACACTACAGTTCTTAGCGTTTTTGACGTAGGCAAAAACTCGTATTAACGAAACTAATTCAAACTCAATTTGTTGATTCCTATAAATATCGAATTAAATTGATAAAAGTAGAGAAACTCCAAGAACAATAATGTCCGTCGTACAATGAATGAAAAATCTTTTTAAAATCTGAAACTCTAATTGAAATAAAACCATAAACGAGAAATATATCCAAAAAGATGAAAATGGATATGATATTGAGTATGGGTTTTTTTCCGCTATTTTTGTTTTTGGATTAAATTTGCTTTTCTTTCATATTAATATGAACATAATCCATTTTCTTTCTTTGTCAAAATTGATAGTTTTGCCACCCTTTCTTGTGCTAAGAAATTATAAAGACAAATTAAAATTTCATTATCTTTAACTTAGTATTTGTAGGCCAAAGCTAACCATAACTCTAGTTTTACTAGGCATATATTTGAGAATGCTTAAATTACAATTTCAGTTGGTTAAAATGGTCAAACATTCACACATTTCATGGGACCCACAACTTACAATCCATTTTTTTATTCACACATTCACCAACAACTTATAATATAAACACTTAAAAAATAATTTTATCACTACTAAACATACGCTAGAACTATAATAGTCTACATGTGCCACAACTAATAGGCTCAATTAATAAATCCAGTTAACTAACTTTGCTCATAAGTAATTAAATTCGACCCTCTTAATTGAATTTTGGACATTAATTCTTAAAGTTATACCTATGTGATAATTGTTGAATATATTTCATTAAAATTAATTTTACTGTATATTAATTGAGAAGAAAATGAACTCAATCAATGGCACAATATCATAAGAATTTTTCATCTTTTCGATACTTAGAAAAATTTATAAGAGTGAATTATCATATTAAGACACATGTACATACACTACAAAAAATCGTGGCTTCAGAAACATATTTTTTGTTGCTGAAGCCACGAAATCCGTGCCTAATAGTCGCTACCAACGGATTATTTGCAACGGAATTTCCGTTGCTATTTTGAGGGTAGCTGAAAGTTACCAACGGAAATTCCGTTAGTGATCCTCACAAAAGGAATTTCCGTTGGTAAAAGCGTGTGCTATTACCTACAGAATTTCCAACCCTTTACCTACAGAATTTCCGTTGGTAATGACTCACGCTTTTCCGTTGGTAACTTTCAGCGACCATCAAAATAGCAACAGAAATGACGAGCACTATTACCAATGAAAATTCCGTAAGTAATAGTGCAAATTTTTAATAATTAAAAAAATTAATTTTATATACTTGGTAGACCCCTGACCCAACTTGCCAATTATATGTTTGAATCTCGACCTACCAAAGGGCCGACCCGATCCACTAAACTTTGTCAAGTATTTTTATTATTTTATTAATTTAAAATGGATGTAATGTGATTTGAACCTTTGACCTAAGAATTGTGAAGTTACAACCAAACCATTGGTGACAAATGAATTCTTGTAATTATATTTGTTTTTATAATATATATTAGTTCAATGAGCAATATTTTATATAATTGATTATAAAGTAAAAAATAAATATTAGTAAAAAATCAAATTCCACATTGTGTTAACACTTAAACATAAAATATCACATTATTCAATTTTTTTTTTATATGAACCACTTTTTACCAACGGATATTTTGTAGGTAATATGAACAACTCTTCACCAACAGATATTCCGTAGGTGAAATGTTGAAATATTTTTTGGTCTTTAAAATTAAATAATATCACCTACAGAATTTTCGTTGGTGATAAGATTCACTCTTCCCCCAACGGATATTACGTTGGTGAAAGGTAATATCACCAACGGAATTTTCGTAGGTAATATGACTAACTTTTCACCAACGGATATTCCGTTGGTGAAAGGTCGAATTATTTTTTGATTTTTAAATTAATTAATATCACCAACAGAATTCCTGTTGGTGATAAGATTTACTCTATAATCCGTTGGTGAAATGTCGAATTACTTTTTGGTTTTCAAAATTAATTAATATCACCAACAAAAATTCCGTTGGTGATAAGATTCACTCTTCACCAATGGAAAATTCGTTGGTGAAAAGTCGAATTATTTTTTAGTTTTTAAAATTAATTAATATCACCAACGAAAATTTCGTTGGTGATATGATTCACTATTCACTAACGGATTCTATTGGTGAAAGGTGAAAATTCGTTGATGAAAAACTATTACTTTTGCCAACAGAAAAGCCGTCGCTAATTACCGTAGTTGAAATGTCATCACTTTTACCAACGGATAATTAGTTGCTGATTACCAACGGAAATAATCTGTTAGTAAATTTCCGTTGGTGAAAAGGCAATTTTTAGCAGTGATAAAGTGATTTAAAAGAAAATTTGGAAAGAAAATTAGAACATGCCACTACAAAAAAATGTGTCTATAGTAGCGATACTAATTGCGACGACAAAATGTTGCTCCTTTAAGTACCAGACAATAGAGACGACAAAAAAATATCGTCTCTATAATGTCAATATCTACACGACATTTGTCGTCGCTATATTTAAAATGTCGTCTCTTTTACGTGTAATTTATACCGACGTCTTTTTATGTTGTCGCTAATTACTTTTTTAAATGACGGGAATAAATTGCACCATTTTGTTGTGCCTATAGCGACGACATGTATCGTTGCAATAGATATGTAGATGATGTTGTCAGTCACGTGAATTATGATTTCAGTCGCGTGAGCTGTTAATTTCCTCGTAAAATGTGAGTTGGTATATAGCAACGACATGTTTCCTACAGTGACGATATTTGTTGTCGCTATAGAATCCCCTTTTTGAACTCATCATCCCCGCATTTCTGTATTGTTGTTCTGCAATATTTCCATTTCCATCCGTGAAAAATTTCCAAGTCTACCATTTTTCACCATAATCATCTTCTTTACATTTCATTTCTTCATCTCTATCTATTATCCTTACTGTATTTGTGAAAAATATAGTATTTTTCAAGTATGGATATTGATAAAAGTTTGACAACAATTAGAAATTGCACAAAATCTACGAATTTTCGGAAAGATTTAAAAGCATTTATAAATATGGCAAGATCATACGTAAATGACAGGGAAATGATTAAATATCCGTGCAAAAAATGTTTAAACGGTCTCACAGATCTATTGAAAATTGTTGAGGCTCACATATTTCGTAATGGTTTTACAGAGAGTTATGTCACCTGGATATATCGTAGTGAGACCCAGGTTCAGACTGCAAATGTGTATAGACAAAATGAGCGAGTTGGTGTAAAGGATGAGATAACAGATGTCATAGACGATGTAGTCGGTGATAAGCATGCTGGTACAAGCACTGATTGTTACTATGATGAATTGTTTGAGGCTTTGCATTCAGAACTATACGTGGGAGTTTCATCATTTTCGTCCCTAATTTTTTTAGTAAAGTTGATGCATATTAAGGTTGTGAACAAATGGACAAACAAGTCTGTCGATGATTTTTTGAAATTGCTGAAATTAGCTTTCCCAAACATGAATCTGGTGGACACCCACTACGAAGCTAAGAAGATGATGACGAAACTTGGTTTGGGTTACAGATCCATTCACGCCTGTAAGAACGACTATGCACTGTTTTGGGGTGAGCATGCTGATAGACAAACTTGTCCGATTTGCCAAGAAAGTTGTTGGGTGCACACTTTTGAGAAAGTGAACAAGAAGAATGTTCTTCATAAGCTGTTGCACTATTTTTCCTTGGCCCCTAGACTAAAACGTATGTTCGCGACGAAGGATACTGCAAAACTCATGTGGTGGCACAATAAAGGAAGGTCTAGGGATGATGATGACGAAATGCAGCATCCCGTTGATGGAAAGGCATGGCGGGATTTTAACATGAAACATCTACTTTTCGTAAGTGATATCCAGAATGTCAGGTTAGGTTTGGCCGTAAACAGTTTCAATCTATTCGATGACATACGTTTGGCGTATAGCATGTGGCCAGTAGTTGTAATAGTTTACAATTTGCCAGTTGCCACCTTGGTTATGCATGAAGCCCAGATATTTCATGCTTACTCTGTTGATACCATGTCCTAAAGCACCGGGTAATGACATTGATGAATTTTTACGACTATTAGTGGACGAGTTGTGGGTCAATGGGATTGACACGCGTGATGCTGAAACCAATAACATGTCGGTATTTAGAATGACAGCAACGTTGTTGTAGACTGTTAACGATTTTCCAGCAAGAAGTAGTTTGTCGAGTTGGAGTGGTCATGGGTACATGGCATGTCCTACGTGCAATGAGGAGACTCTTTCAATCCGTGTGATAGGTAAGACATCTTATATGGGTCATTGTCAGTTCTTGCTATCCAGGCATTATTTTCGGAGCAATTTAGACTTAGATGGAAGGACGGAGAGGTGACCACCTCTGCGTCAGTTAACGCTTACAGAAATTTTAGCACAGTTAAGCCGTGTCAGACATAAAATTCTAGGAAAGCACCCTAACTACGGAGTGCTACAAAGAGGAGATTTGATGACAAGCTGAATTGGAAAAAAATGAGCATTTTCTATGAGTTGCCGTATTGGTCTTCTACAGAGCTCAAACATAACATCGATATCATGTACGTAGAGAAGAATGTTTGTGACAGCTTGCTCGGCATAATTATGGACGATCCATTCAAATCAAAGGACACAGTCAATGTCAGGGGTATGTTGTAGACGAGGCATTGACTTTTTGTGAGAAGAGATGGATATATCCATTCGAGTGATACCTGAAGGTCCGGTGCACATGAGATGGATATATCTATTTGAGCGATACCTAAAGACACTGAAGGACTACGTCAGAAATCGAGCTCAGCCTGAGGGTTCAATAACTGAAGGGTATGTTGTGGATGATGCATTGACTTTTTGTTCGAGGTATTTCGAGGACATAGGAACAAAGTTCAATTGATCAGACAGAAACGTGGATGCTAGTGTTCTGCAGACACAACTTTTTGTTTTTCAGTCGCAGTGTCGTCCAATTGGAAATAAGTCACCAACGATGTTTCCTACACATGTTCGAAATCAAGTGATATTTTACATTGGAACAACTGTTCTGAAATTGAGCCATTCTTGCAATAAGACTTCGTTTTCAAATATTATTCATTTATCTCGAATGAACTTTGTCATGTGAAACGAACTAATTAGTTGATCTTATATGCTTTGTACATGGAACATAGATAGGAGTTATTGAACAATAGTTGTCCAAACATCGAACTAGTGTACAAAAGAGACTTTCACGGTTGGTTCTAGAGGAAGGTAAACGAACAATGATTGAATAAATTTCAAATATGTCCACATTCTTCATTTCAATAACATTAAAATAATCCTCGTCATGCAGGTATATGCAATGCGCCAAAGCCACAACCATCAAGTTTCTCATTATTTGTTTTTGTTGGCCAATAGACGTTACCAACAGGTTATGTCGTACACGACTTGTGTTGTAAAAGGAGTTCACTTCCTGACATATGATCGTGATATTCGAAGAAAAACTCAGAATAGTGGTGTGTCTGTCCTAGAGACTAGGTATGAGATTTACTACGGGCATATGCAAGAGATTCTGGAGCTACAATATAGACTGTTACTTTTTGTTTTTCTGTTCTGATGCAAATGGTTTAGGTGTGATGAGAGACAGATGGTAACTGAGAATAACGTTACCAGTATTAACATCAATGCAGAGGCGTTTAAAGATGATCAGTTCATACTTACTAGCCAAGCACAACAAGTGTTCTACATTGAAGATCCTTCACGTGGTCCGAATTGACGAGTAGTACAAGTAGTCCATCACAGGAGGACGTGGGATATGATGGGATCTAACATCACAGAGATAGACTTGCTCTACAAATTAAACTCTTCTGGTTTATCTTTGATCATTGATCTTGGCAACGTAGAGAACATATCCTTACACCGGGATGATGGTGAAGCTAATGAGATAGAAGCATCGGTTATCAGGAGAGCCTCGTCTGATACTGTTGGAGAAACTTCGTTTATTAACGACGATAATGTGGAAGATGACACACATAAAGAATACAAAGATGACGAAATATTGAGTGAAAACAATGAGGACGGTAGTGACGATGATGATGATGATGATGATGATAAATTGTATCATGATAGTGAATCAGATTGAATGTTGTTGTGCGTCAATAAAATATATGAAATAAATTTATAACATTTTCGTTCTTGTTGTTGTTAAAGTTTTTTGGCTTAAATGTTTTTCATTCATACTATCATTACTGCAGGTCAAAACGCAAGTTTGGATGGAGTTCAAACATTTGTGGACAGAAGATAGGACAAAAAAGGACTGCAATTGTACAAAACACATGGTATTGGAGACTATATATCTAAACTCGAAAAACTTGAAGGACTTACATTACAAATAAAAGATGATGAAATTAAAATAAAAGAGAAAATATAAAGACCAAAATAAAAAATATTTCAAGTTGATAGACCTAAATACAAATTACAAACAGAGACGACATATATAGCGATGACAAGTCGTCGCTATATGTGCCAAAATATTTGGCGTCACGTTTTCAATGCCTGAACTAAAAAATTAAATACACATGTTGTCGCTATTAAGTATAGCGAAGACATATGTAGTCTCTAAAGAGTCATTCTTCTAAAAAAGCGCAGAAACATGTTCTTCTTCTGCATTTGGCAAAACCTAAAACTTCTTCAGCTCAAATTATTTCGCCACAGCCACCTGCGTTTACCTGCCATCCATCGCCGTCCACCTGAACTTTTAGTTTTGTCTACACTCTCCACCTGACATTCTTCTTCACCTGTGGTCTGCACTCTCCGTCTTAGATTTCATAGCAACTTCTAGGTAATCTTCTCCATGTTTCCTTCTTTGAACACTGCCGCATTATTGAAACTGAAGTTCATTACCTATTCGAGGTAATCTTCTGTAACCAACAATTTATAGACTGATTTTGCTATTGATTTTGCTGAGTTGTTAAAAAATTGCTGGACTGGTTTTTGCTATTAATTTTACTGAATATTGATTGAACACGTTTGAATATTGATTTTTCTATTGATTTTACTGAGTTGTGGGACTGAATTTCGGGACTGGCTTTACTGAATTGTGAGACTGAAGTGTAAAATAAATTAGGATCAATTTAGGGACTGAATTGTGAAAAAACAAAAGTTTAGGGACTGATTTACAAAAAATAAAAGTTTAGAGAGCTACTGAAATGAACTAATTAGTTGATCTTATATGCTTTGTACATGGAACATAGGCAGGAGCTACTGAACAATGACTGTCCAAACATCGAACTAGTGCACAAAAGAGACTTTCACAGTTGGTTCTAGAGGAAGGTAAACGAACAATGATCGAATAAATTTCAAATATGTCCACATTCTTCATTTCAATAACATTAAATAATCCTCGTCATGCAGGTATATGCAATGCACCAAAGCCACAGCCATCAAGTTTCTCATCAGTTATTTTTGTTGGCCAATAGATGTTAGCAACAGGTTATGTTGTACACGACTTGTGTTGTAAAAGGAGTTCACTTCCTGACATATGATTGTGATATTCAAAAAAAAACTCAGAACAGTGGTGTGTTCGTCCTAGAGACTGGGGGTGAGATTTACTACGGGCAGATGCAAGAGATTCTGGAGCTACAATATGGACTGTTACTTTTGTTTTTCTATTTTGATGCAAATGGTTTAGGTGTGATGGGAGACGGATGTTAACTAAAAATAACGTTAAAAGTATTGACATGAGTGCAGAGGCGTTCAAGGATGATCAGTTCATACTTACTAGCCAAGCACAACATGTGTTCTACATTGAAGATCCTTCACGTGGTCCGAACTGACGAGTAGTACAAGTAGTCCATCATAGGAGGACGTGGGATATGATGGGATCTAACATAACAGAGATAGACTTACTCCACAATTTAAACTCTTTTGGTTTATCTTTGATCATTGATCTTGGCAACGTAGAGAACATATCATTGCACTGAGATGATAGTGAAGCTAATGAGATAGAAGCATCGGTTATCAAGGGAGCCTCGTCTGATACTGCTGGAGATACTTCATTTATTAACAACGATGATGTGGAAGATGACACACATAAATAATACAAAGATGACGAAACATCGATTGAAAACAATGAGGACGATAGTGGCGATGATGATGATAAATCGTATCATGATAGTGAATCATATTGAATGTTGTTGTGCGTCAATAAAATGTATGAAATAAATTTATAACATTTTCATTCTTGTTGTTGTTAAAGTTTTTTGGCTTAAATGTTTTTTATTCATACTATCATTACTACAGGTCAAAACGCGAGTTTGGATAGAGTTCAAACATTTGTGGACAGAAGATAGGACAAAAAAGGACTGCAAGTGTACAAAACACATTGTATTGGGGACTATATATCTAAACTCGAAAAACTTGAAGGACTTACATTACAAATAAAAGAGGATGAAATTGAAATAAAAGAGAAAATATAAAGACCAAAATTAAAAAATATTTCAAGTTGATGGACCTAAATACAAATTACAAACAGAGATGACATATATAGCGATGACAAGTCGTCGCTATATGCCAAAATATTTGGCGACACATTTTCAACGCCTGAACTAAAAAATTAAATACACATGTCGTCGCTACTAAGTATAGCGAAGACATATGTAGTCTCTAAAGAGTCAATCTTCTAAAAAAGAGCAGAAACATGTTCTTCTTCTGCATTTGGCAAAACCTAAAACTTCTTCAGCTCAAATTATTTTGCCACAGCCACCTGTGTCTACCTGCCATCCATCGCCGTCCACCTGAACTTTTAGTTTTGTCTACACTCTCCGCCTGACATTCTTCTTCACATGTGGTCTGCACTCTCCTTCTGAGATTTCATAACAACTTCTAGGTAATCTTCTCCATGTCTCCTTCTTTGAACACTGCCACATTATTGAAATTGAAGTTCATTACCTATTCGAGGTAATCTTCTGTAACCAACAATTTATGGACTGATTTTGCTATTGAATTTACTGAGTTGTGAAAAAATTGCTGGACTGATTTTTGCTATTAATTTTACTGAATATTGATTGAACACGTTTGAATATTGATTTTGCTATTAATTTTACTGAGTTGTGGGACTGAATTTTGGGACTGACTTTATTGAGTTGTGAGACTGAAGTGCAAAATAAATTAGGATCAATTTAGGGACTAAATTGTGAAAAAACAAAAGTTTAGGGACTGATTTACAAAAAATAAAAGTTTAGAGATTGAAATACGAAAAAATAAAAGATTGGGGACCATTTGTAGAAAACCACAGAGTTTAGGAGCTGATGTGAAAAATATATATTAGGAGAAATTTAGGGCCTGAATTGTGTAAAAATAAAAGTTTAGGGACTGATTTGCAAAAAATAAAAGATTAGGGACTAAAGTGCAAAAAACCAACAGAATTTAGGAAGTGATGTGCAAAATAAATATTAGACTATTTCTGAACTAGAAAATAAAATTTTTTGAATAATTGGACAGAAACAAATAATTTATGGACTGAAATACAAAAAATTTAAAGATGATGGACCATTTGCAGAAAACCATAGTGTTTAGGGGCTGATATGAAAAATATTTATTAGGAGCAATTTAGGGACTGAATTGCAAAAAAAATAAAACTTTGGGGACTTAAATACAAAAAAATAAAAGTTTAGGGACCATTTGAAGAAAGCCACAGAGTTTAGAAGTTGGTGTGCAAAACCTATATTAGGGACCATTTTTGAACTAGAAAACAAAATTTTATGAAAAATTGCACAAAAACAAACAATGAAGAGACTGAAATGTAAAAAAATAAAAGTTTAGAGATCAATTGCAGAAAACCACATACAAAACTAAGAGTTTAGATACTAAAATGCGAATAAATAAAATTTTATGGACTGCAATGTAAAAAAATAAAAGTTCAGGGACTGAAATACAAATAAATAAATAAAGTTTTAGGGTCTGGTGTGCAAATTACATTAAGGACAGAAATGTGGAAAAGTAAAATTTTAGAGACTTCAATGTAGAAAAATACAAGTTCAGGACTACAATGTGAAAAACTAAAAGTTCAGGGACTGAAATGCGTATAAATAAAAGTTCAGTGAGTAAAATGCGAAAAAATAAAAGTGTATAGACCTTCTCTGTGACGCCCCGAAATTTAACCTTCGGGTGTCAAGAGATACATAAAATCAGGATTTAAAATTTACAAGGATTTTGACTAAATAAAAGAAATTTCGTTTGATACCTAAATAGTATCGTCGAGTTGAAAAATTTTGTGGGATGCACTATTGATTAATATACTAATGATATACCAAATTTGAAATGTTTTCGGCTCCTGACCTAATTATAATAAATTTTGGAAGATACTTGGTCGCAATACATTTTTAGTTTGCGCCTCACTGATAAGAAAATATGTATAAAATTTTATACACATTAGAAAATAGTAAATCTAGTGCCTAATGAAAGATAATTCCTTAAATGACCACTCTGTAAAATTTCATGACAAGAAAATGAAAGTAAAGACTTCAAACTTCACCCCAAATACACGGAACCAGCACAATTGCTGTTGTCGGGTGCAGCCAATTTGATGATTTTTATAAAATACATTTCAAATCCTTTTTCTATGAAATTTGTGGCATTGGAAAGATATTTTCAAGTAGTTTCCTATATTAAAATATGAAAAATTACAAAGATCATATGATATAGACGTTTTACTAAAAACAGTGATGTACTACACAGATATTTCAGATTGATCTTTCAACACTTAAAAATTTATATCTCGTGATATAGACGTTTTACTAAAAACAGTGATGTACTACACAGATATTTCAGATTGATCTTTCAACACTTAAAAATTTATATCTTGTGCCACACGTATCCAAATTGAGTGATTTTTGTGCTCATGTAAAGACAAATCACAGAAGAACGTAGCAGTATTTTTAGAGTCTCAAATGGATATTTTAAGAGTTCGAAATAGCACTTTGAATTGACCCTAAGAATCTGTCCTGTCTCTGCCTCTTTTATCATTGCTGGAAAAAAAAAACTATAAAATTGCCTTTTAGCATAACATGAAAGGTATGATCTCAAAACATATTTCCAGTATCATATTACATCATGTCTTATACATTTTTATATTCAAAACCATAAGAAAACACATGGAAAGCTAGTTTTTGAACAAAACATACGAAAAGGAAATTTCGATACAAAATAACTTTGTCCTTAACCCATCATCGAGTATGCCAACTAACTTCCATCAACTTCAACGATCATACATCTGAAAATTTAGTATGAATACTATGAGTATAAGGAATACTCAGTAAGATACCATGCTCGGATTTAACATGTTAATATTGCACAAAGTAAGCATTCAAACACATACTTGTACATTTCCGGCTTGCCGGTGCCTTTCGGACTTGTCTTAAGGCATAAATAGATATCTAACTTTGTGGACTTGTCCACATCTTCCATATTATGGTTTTCATGCATAACTTAAGCATAGATATTACCATGAAATCCTACCACTTGAGCATAGAAAGCATCTTACCTTAAAACTTGGAGTAAAGTGCTTGAAAGTATGCAAAACTTTTACGAATCAAATTTCTTATAAAGTTTCTCTTGCAAAAATAACTATACTGAATGACGGAGGATACTGACATTTTATATGCAAACAATGAAAATTTATGAGAAGCGCGATTATTATTATTATTCACCGCAACTGCCAATTAGTGCTTATCTCCAAATATCGGAATTTGTGAATGTAAATCTCAAATTCATGCATAATTGCCTAAACTAAAGACACGTATATATAAATAACTTAATCATGAAGAAATATGTATTCAAATCCTTATCTAATTCATATAATTATAACATGACCACAATTCATTTTGTTATGAATTTACTTTAATGATCATATCTAGGATCTAATTTAACCAAAAAATCTTTTTCTTGAGCTAATTACACGTAATTTAATACGAGCTTCAAAACGAGCCTAATATTGACATATAAAATTTCAAGTCTTTAAAAACCCATAAATATTTACTAAACTGGCGTAGAAAAATTTATAGTACCTAATATTCAAAGCATAACTAAAAAAATCATAAATAAATAATCTAGCATAAAAATTTGGGCTATTACATTTTATGCACTAATTGATATTTTATGTTGTTAGTTAATAGCATGGCTGACGTCATGTCCCACGAAGGTGATGGTACAGACGATCCTCCACATCAGCCACCCCATCGACTCGATGCCTATTGCGAGTCTAGTAAAAATTTTTGTTTCAAGACCACTTATTGTGCAATTTTTTAAAGTGACTTCATATATATTGTATGTTTTTTTTTTTCAAGCGCCCCCGTCTAAGCGACATGAAATCTCTCGAGGCATTAACCTTGAGAAGGTTTAGCAGGCCAACGGGAACGGGAAGATGCCACTTTCTATCGCATTCAACAATATCGAACGCACAATGCAGTCGATCGAGAATAACACAAAGTATTGGGAACCAAGTGAGGTTCAACATGCCCCCTTGCTATCCTTCATGGACAGAGTTTCCAGAGGAGCAGTGGGCACGATTACGTAGCATCATCGAGGTATTTACTTACAATAGTTTTTATAGTAGCGCATTCTACTAAATAATTATTCCATGTAATATACATTAACGAAAATGTTTCCTTTATTGCAGAGCTACTTCGATCTTCAGGGCGATCGGTTGCCAGATGATTATCGAGTGGTCTGTGCCGCTGTAGATCGCCTAGCGGCCGATCATTATTGAGATTACAAACTTAAGGCGCATAATCACTTAAAAGCACACTGATCCAATCGTCCATACGGTGAGATGTTTGTCGAGGACTGGCAAAAGTGTAATGACTTTATCACCAGTCCTACTTTGTGGTACGTATTTTTTATTTATTTTTTACGTTTTTATTTTAATATTTTTTTAACTATTAAGTTTTCTGCTAATCAACTATTTTTTATACATTCAGGAACGGTCTTCAAAAAATAAGGCCAATCGGGGTAAGGCTAAATACCCAAGCCTGCAGGGGTTGAAGAGCTTCTCTGCCACACGTTACGATGATGTATAACTAAATTTTCAATATCATTATACAAATCTTCAATGCTAATACGTAACCATGTTGTTTAACTAAATTTCGCGTTTAAATTGTTGTAGCGGAACCCCGATACTCAATAGTGGCCGGGCATTATTGAGTCGTTTTGAACTTTTCACACCTTCCGGGATGGCAATTGGGTGAACCCACAGGCGGTTGGTGACTATGTGAGGACTTTTAAATAATGTTAATTTAATTTTATCTGACATGATATTATTATTTATTATTTATTTTTTCACTAAAAAGGATAAACTTGTTGAGTTGAAGGAGACTCAACAGACACAGGTCGCCTCCAGTGGCTCGTCGTTGGACGAACGTGCTATTGCAAAGGAGGTTCTCGGAGAACAACGAGGTCACGTCCGTGGGGTTGGACGGGTTTCAAAGAGCACCTCTCCCTTCCTCCTTCCTAGATTCGACCGCTGTATCGAAGGCCCCATAAGGAACTTTCCATCAATTATTTGGAGACCCCCAGAATGACGATCCTCGGTTTGCTATGTATGAGGCTCAGCTACGCCAAATGCAGCAGGAAATTGAACTTCTAAAGAATACCATACCGGTGGTTGTGCCAAATGAGGACAAGGACAAGGATGAGGACGGGGGTTTGGAAGATCTGTAAATTTTTAGAATTGTTTACATATTATTTAAAAAAAAATTCATAATGACTATAATAAAACAAATCAATTCACATTAGCGACGACATTAATTGTTGTATATAAAAGATAATAGCGACGACATTCACATCGCTACTATTTGAGATAACAGCGACGACTTTGGCGACGACATTGTTGTATATTTTTCTCTAATTTTGAGATATAGACCACAACAATGTTGCGACGAACTTGTCGTCACTATAGATTCAAATATATGTAATGTCGTCGCTATTATTCTAGAAGCACTAAACTATTGTGACTACATTTAGCGACGACTTTGTTGTCTCTATACATGTAAATGAACGACAGTTGATCCTTCAACGACGACTTTTGTCACCGCTATTGACCTTCTTTCTTGAAGTGTGCTTTACAATTAATTGAGAAAGTGGTTTTTATTGTTAAACCAAAATAAATTTGGAAATTAGCCTTATAAATTATAAGGCCTTTTTAAAAATACTAGTTGGAAACACATGTGTTGCACGTGGGTTTACATTAATTTTGTTAATTTTTAATATTTTCAAAATTTCTATTTTTTTAATTATTAATAGTTAAAATGTTAAATTAGCAATTGTAATAAAGATAGAATAACACGATACTTGAAAATATGAAGTATTGTATTGTTAGACGTTATAATAAATAATGTTGATATTTTATTTACATTCATAGAAGTACAATTGCAATCGAGATGGATTTTATATTGTGGTAATATCAACATTAACTTAAACCCAATTGCTACTTTTTGGTGATTTGAGTTTTGATGATTGACGAACCCTTGATATTAAATCTTATGAAATCGATGATGTCTTCATGACTGTATTTTATGAAAAATAAAATTAATAATTACTAATTACTAATTTTAGTATGAGAGAATGATAGACATACATGTCACAATTGACATGTATCTTATATCTTCTTTTTAATTTTACCCTTCTTTAGGTAAATTTTATTTCTACTAAACCAAAAAAATTTGCAATATATATCTTAAAGACTGGAAGAATTATATTTTTGGATTTGCCTACCCCCTCTCTCCTGAGAACTTGTAGTCTACTTCACTATTTTTGAAAAAAATTCAAATGTGAGACATTGATCCAAGTTTCTCTAATTAATTTTGATCTTAAGTCCTCAAACCATCAACAAAAAAATCACATTAGTATTCAAAAGTAAATGAGTTAATTCTTTGAATATATTAAGAAAATTATTTAATATGAGTGGACATTAAAGACCCCTAATTAAAGAGAAAAATGAAGAAATTAAATAGAAGATTATGTTAAACTTAAATTAAATGGACGGATTTGTTATTTTTGGCTTACTATGATTCAACTTAAATTAGAAATAAAATTGTTTAGATTAATGGGGTTTTAAATTTTTTGCTACTTCTAAGCTTGGATTGCCATTGATTTTTAAGTCGAGCTTTGATAAAGATAATAAGACATCCTCTAAGTCGTTTTGTGGCTCGAGCTTGGAAGAAGGCTTAAAAGTATTAGTATTGTCGGTTTAAATACATAAACTACTCTGATTTATTCAGTAATATTATTAAACTTTAGTTATTTATAGTTAGATGAAATAGTTATGTAAGGGTGTGTCCTTGTTTGTTCCAGTTTTAGGTAATATTGCTTTAAACACAAATGGTGAAGACAACATATGACCTCCCTATAGTCATTGATGTGCATAAGACAATTCAGGTAATTGTTCTATCTTATTATAAGGTTGCTTCTCTAGTTATGAACATGTTCTATTTAAATATATAATAGATTATCTCATAATCTCCAATATACATGAAAAACTTCTATACATGGCAACGTATAGAATAATCTATGCATCCCACTGTTTTTCAAAAAATAGGTACTTGATAATTTGATTCACTATTTGCTAAAGTATGATTTTTATTATTGATATGAATTCCAATAGATAAAAATTGGCATAAAAGAGTAAATTTACATTGGATTTCTCATTCGAGCAGTAAATTATAGTAAAGTCAAAAGATACAATGTTGAATAGTTCGTGCAAGCTGGTACACCTCTTATTAATATGACTAAGTAATACCAAATTGTTGAGCACTTGCAGATTGCTTACCGGATAAGTATGCCACATAAAAATTTAAAAATAAGTCCGTAAATCATCTCTCATTGACATTTTGGTAGATATGCAGGATATCATCTTTTAATGCTCATTATCAAGATAATTATGAATTAATGTTGTTCAACCCGTAAAACTTTTGCTTTTTCAAATGCTTTTAATATTTAAATGTGATTTATTGTAGGAATTTAATATGAAAAATTTATTTTACTCTTTTGAGAATTGACACTGTATAACATGAATTAAATATCAAATCTTGAATTTTTTTTGTATGATAATTACATAGTTTTTTTGATGGTCTTATTGCTATGTAATATTTGGATTATTGGAGTCTGATAAAGTACTGTATTTATTTTTATTCTTTTGGGCATGATTACCTACATTTAGTTGATTGTTAATACTTTTTTCGTCAAGTTATTAATTCAAAGAAAATAGAAGAAATTTATATACTGATAACAAATGTATAATATTTTAAGTACGTGTAAATTTTGAGGACATACCTTCTATAAAGATGATTATTCATGTAATATTGCGATATTTCATATACGTCTACCAGTGGTGATATAGCTGAATGAACACGAAAGATGACTAACATTTCAAAAGCTCTTTAATTCATAAAGAATACCGATAATTTAAACAAAATATGAAAAAAAAAGTCTCATAATATTTTATTATCAATAGAGAGAGAGAGAGAGAGAGAGAGAGAGACCACCAACTTTTGGTTGCTTGCTTGTTATTCATGGTTTTTAAAAATACCCAATTGTCGAACATTATAAATATTTCAACCATAGTCGCAAATCTTTCTTAAAAATAATTATTATGTTCTCATTTAGCAAAAGAAAAAACAAAAAATTAACAATAAAAATGAATAAACCACAATTTTAAATATTTAAAAATTTTAATTGTACATTTAATAAATTGTTAAAAAATTAATGTAGGATCAATGAATGTGGTTTTGGAAGGGCAATAGACGTTTTATGATTGAATACAATTTTAATTTAATTATGTAAACTTAAAAGGTAATATAATAAATAAAATATTATAAGATAATTTTATATTATTGAACACTAAGAGTGAAAATGGAATTTTAAAATTTTTGTAAGAATAGAATAGTCAAAAAATATTTTTCCATTTTATGGCCTTTTAGATGTAGTATAAATAAAAATACCAAATTGTCAAACATTATAAATATTTCAACATGTTTCGCGCATTTTTGATTCATGCTACCAATTAAAAGATTACTCAAATGATGTGTAAGAGGCGAGACCTTTTGAGACAACGTCCCAACAAGGACTGTTTGAATTGAAAAACTATATTATACAACTTGTCTCAAAGGAGTAGAAGCACACGAAATTACAGGATTCATAAATAAAAAGCAAAAAATTTCAAACGTAAATTCACATATTTCTTTTGTGAGAGAGTTGTTCTGTCCTTCATTTCAGTTGCTTTGCCTCATTTATATATTGATCACCATTTGCACCATTTTTGCCTATAACTGATCACTACTTCATAGCACTCATTCTAAAATAACTTTCCATAATTTCTCATAACTGCTATAATAACTGCTATAATGTCTTTTCTACTAAGGCTGTGTCTGGAATCAAATTCTAGTAGATTAAATTATTTGACCAAATTGTGAAAATATTATTATGTTCAAAATATTTCAGAAGGTTGCCATTTCCCCACATATTGGACTGCAATTGTTGACTAAAAGAGATATTATATGGACAAAAATGCTCTTGATATTATGACCATTTCAAATGCATGGGTGCAATTGCAGGGGTAGTTAGGTAATTTTGAATGGCTCCAACTTTTTCAAATTCTTCTTTTCAGAATAAGTGGGTCCTATTGAACCAAATAGTCAAAATAAAAATAGCAAAATCTATTAAGACAGGCACTAACTACGGTTACTTTAGTTTATGGGACACGTATAAAAATGCTCAATTAGCTGCACAATGCAGTTATTGCTTCATTCGCCAAAGTCTTGCCCCTTTTCGCCCTATCGTTCAGGCTTTTACATACTTGGACAATTCTCTTGATAACTCGCTCAAGCTTCATGCTTGTGCTTCTTATTTTGGGCCTTTGTTTTAGGCCTTTATGTTGAGAATATTTTGTGCATCAAAACAACCAGTCTCAAATCTCTCCTAAAAATAACTATTAGTTCTCATTTAGTTTTAAAAAAAAAAAAAAACTCATAAAATTAGCAATAAAAAAGAATAAACCACAATTTTAAATGTTTAAAATTTTTAATTGTATAATTAATGAATTGGTAAAAATTTAATGTAGTATCATTGAATGTGGTTTTGGGAGGGTAAGAGACATTTCATGAATGTAGAGATGGCAATGGGCTAGACCGGCCCAGCTCAGCCCGGCCCTTGCTAAGACGAGCCCGACTCGACCCCTTGAAGAGACGAGCCGAGCCAAAGAAATCGTGGCCCGGATCGGCCCGTGGTTCGCGGGCCAAGCCACGGGCCGGTCCATGGGTCACACGTGAACTTCTTCTTGCTTTTTTTTTTTAAAGTTAAAAAAAAAAAAAGTTATGATAAAATTGACATTTCAACTATAAATTGTAGAAATGTAGAAAATTTGATAGTTAAAATGTATAAATTCAACTATAAATTGCACAATAAAAGATCTAATGTTGCCAATATATTTTTTTCAGATTGTATAAGTTGAAAAAGTTGTGAATTTGTGAAGAATATGGAAACTTTAAAGGATATTTTATATTTATAAAAAACAAAAAGAAAAGAAAAGAAAAGAATCGTTTGAAAGAAAAAAAAATAAAGGATCAAACCACGGGCCGAGCTAGTATTGTTTTTGCAGCCCGGTTCGGACCTAAGCCCGTCGTTAAACGAGCCCGAGCCGTCTAAGGGCCGGGCTTTCACGGACTGGGCCGCCGATTTGCCATCTTTACATGAATGAATACAATATAAATTTAAGTGATAATTCCACCCTATACTATAAAATATAAAATAATTTAAAAAATACTATTTAACTTTTTTTATTCTAAAAATACTGTTTTTTATTTTCATAACACTTGTTACATTTGTTATGTTTGTTAATAACAAATGTAACACATTTATTATAACTAAAATAACAAATGTAACAACAAGTGTTACAAAAATAAAAAAACAGTATTTTTAGAATAAAAAAAATATAATAGTATTTTAAGAAATAGTTTATTTATTGTGGTTATTTTTTAAAAAACCCCTAAATTTAATTACGTAAACTTAAAATGCAATATAATAAATAAAATATTATAAGATAATTGTACATTAAAAAATAATATGGGTGAATATGGGGTTTTAAATTTTTTGTAAGAATAAAATAGTTTAAAAATATTTCTCTTTTTTAAAGAATTTTTAGATGTAGTATAGATAAGTATTCTCCAAACTCAAAAACTTTGGTCTATAAAATTGTAATCATATATGGTGCAGTACAATATGTTTTCAAATTTTTTGGTTAAAAGATTGTAATTCAACATAACTAATGATAAATAGCATTATTATTTTTTAAACATAGTTAATTAACCATCAATAGTTTCGTCCTTTTAGTTGAATATTAGTGATATATTAGCAAAAATGTAATATAAATTTTACATTGAAAGAATAATATTCTTGAGACATTTAATGACAAATCTGGTTCTATGGTGTAGTGGTTAGCACTCTGGACTTTGAATCCAGCGACCTGGGTTCGACTCCCGGTAGGACCTTTTTATACCAAAAACTCAAGTACGTTAAAATGATTTCTTTGTTCATGGTTTACAAATCATTCGATAATTTTTTTTCCCCTCAAAAAATAAGAGAATTAAATTGATAAAAAAATAATTTATCTGCTCATTGAAACTAACTACAATCCAGAATTTTGAAATGTAATAAAAATTGGGCCTGGATGTTTTAGCCCAATTTTAACTCATTTATGGGTCGACCCTATTAAGAGTGGTCTAACTGAGATGTCCAACATTGACCCAGCCCACTTGGCAGAGCATTAAAGTGTGAACTACTGTGAAGGGCCAATATTGGTACAAAAGCCAAATATCTGTATTTTATCTTCTCGAATTCATATCTATTTGCGTTTCCCCTTTCATTTTCCCTCCTCACTGGAAAATCATAATCCCAGGAAAAATGGAAGGAAAATACAAATCCATCGAAATCAAGCGAAAATCCCCGAACTCGCGAGTCTTCTACGTATACCTCAATCGCCCCTCACGTGGCAACGCCCTGTCACCTGACTTCTTCGTCGAGTTCCCCGAAGCTCTATCCTCTCTCGACCAAAATCCTAACGTCGCCGTCATCATTCTCGCCGGAGCCGGTCCCCACTTCTGCTCCGGCATCGACCTCCAAACACTTAACTCCCAGTCCAAGGACACCGTCTCCAACGACGGCGGACGCACCGGAGAGAAGCTACGGCGGGAGATAAAGGTCCTGCAACGCTCAATTACGGCGATTGAAGATTGCAGGAAGCCAGTTATTGCCGTTGTTCACGGGGCGTGCGTTGGGGGAGGGGTTGACATAGTTACGGCCTGTGATATAAGGTATTGCACTGAGAGTGCGTTCTTTTGTGTTAAAGAAGTGGACTTGGCGATCACTGCCGATCTCGGGTCGCTCCAGAGGCTTCCGGCTATTGTCGGGTTCGGGAACGCAATGGAGTTATCTTTGACGGCTCGGAGGTTTTCGGGTTTGGAGGCCAAGGAGTTGGGTTTGGTAACTAAGGTTTTTGATTCCAAGGAAGCTATGGAGGATGGGGTTGCGGCAATTGCTGAGGGTAATGTTGTCTTTTCATAACTCTGCTAATACTGGCATAATATTATTTTGTGCAATATGGATGAATTAAGTAGAAGTTAATGAAATGAGTTCTCAAGTGAATGTCTAATGAACAAATGTATAGATCATATTTATATTTTTGCGAATGGATTTTAACTTGATTGGCACTCTTGATTTTGTTCTGGCTTGTAACAGCCAAGCTTGTTGAATTTTAGCATGTCATTTCGATAACAAAGATGGATCTCTGTGATTACATCCTTGAAATCTCTGTTTCCGTTAAAATTATCCGATAATCCAGTTAATAAAATGAGAAGATATCAGGCTCGTGCTTTAACACTGGGGAACAATAATCAAGTAGATTATGTTGACCAGGAGCGTTTTAATTTTATTATCTAGTTGAGCACAATCAATCTCAATTCATGTTTCCAGTTCCAGTTTTTAATAGATTTGAATTGACCTGTTAGCTGCCTGGACTTGGGTCAGCTGTACTAAGTTAATATTTGTATTACTTTTTCCTTTTGCTACATAATTAAGGTCTGCAAGTGTAACTCAATGCTGCAACTTTTGCTGTAATTACTTGTCATTCTCTTCTTTTAGACTATGGTGATGTTTCTCAATGTTTCTTTCTATAAAAACCGCATCTTTCATTGTTTCATATCATGTTTGTTAATTGCTTACTACTAGTATTCAGAATGTAGTATTTTATTAGAATAAAGTTGGTGTTTTGTACGACAAAGCCACCCAATGTGTATGTCACTATGTGTGATAGCTAAAATAAGATAAGACTGCAGGTGGCTGAGCAACTTGAATGTAGTTGCTTCTGTGTCTAAGAGACTCTAAACTAGAGAATTGTATTGCTTAATAGATATAGATAAGTTGTTGGTGTATATTACCACACAGGCTGCCTGCTTTGTCCTTCAATGGCTTGGGGAGTGGGGACGGGTGGAAGAGACATCTCAAGTGCCTTTACAGGTTGCTTTGATTGATATTGTGTGAACTTACGGCGATGTAGCCATAAAGTGTTAGACTGATCCTTCAACCCTAATAAACAGGTTCGAAGGTAATTTTGCCGCAACTAACCTTCATAATTATTTCTGAACAATGATGTTTAATACCCTATAAATGAAGCAGCATTATTTTTCCCCTTTCTTTCTTTTGGTGAGCCGGAAAAGGTAATGTAACAAACAGATAATCTCATGAAACTAAGGGTAGTAGCAAAAGAATTTGGAAAAGTATTTAGGATGTTCATTGTCGAGCTTGATCTTTTCGGAAAGTTGCTACAATATCATAGATAAACCCTTTATCATGGCATATTCCTATTCCCTCTACACCAGGAAACCTGTCTGGCAACTTTGTAGCTCATTGGATATACTGTGGAGGCACAATAGATATAGGGTCTCTCAGTTTTTGATTGACAAGTTGAAGTGAGATTGTCTCCATTTTCTATCGGGAGAGTCCAGGATCAAATAATTGAAAATTCAAATTTTGGACTTATTGACTACACCATGGTAATACAAAAGTCAGACAGTAAGCTGTCTCTTCAATTAACTTACATCTATACTAGTATATACCGCTTTCTCGCGGTGGATTCGACCGTAGGTTACGATCCAAATTCAATGGCAGGATATTGAATTTTAAGAACAGAGGAGATATGATGGAAAAAAATCAATTTTGAGAATGAAGATGAGGATCGACGTATGTGTTTTTTTGGGATAGTAGAGGATCGACGTCGTGATAAATTCTTTTTCCGATTAATGTTGATAGATAAATTCTCAAAAAACAAAAAAAAAAAATGATTATTACCAAAGCTCGATATTTGTTTGTTGGCTAGTTTATTATTTTAATCTTTTTGTCAAGTCTTCTAGTCTATTCTGCCTGTCAATTATCATTCATATTCTTTTCATCTGACTGAAAGAAAATCTTGTAATTGGTAATTTTAAAGTCACAGGCTTGTAAGAAGGTTGTGAGTCTGAGGCTCGCATAAAAGTGTGATGCCATCCAAATGGAAAAAATAGGGTTAAGAGCGCTCTAACGATCAAATAAATATTATCCACAGTAGTCCATCAGAATTCCATCCACCTACTCCAATCCATTCTAATTTTATTCTAAATTCTTTATACTATCTAATACGGTGCACCAAATGCAACCTATGTGTTTTGGGATTGGGGGTGGGGGTGGGGGGCTTACGGTGGAACAAATTCCTTGCATGCCTAATTTTTTTTTTTTTTCTTTTTTTTGACAAGTATAATGTTTAGATTTCTTTGGGGATGTTGAAATGGTTGCTTTATGAACTTGACCAATGATTCAGTATCATATGTGTTGTAGTCGTTCAGTTTTTTATGTTCTACGATTTACTTTCCTTTCATAGATGAAATGTTGTTGAATGGAGGATATTAGGTCTTTCAGTTTATGAAAGTAGTTTCCGTACTTTGAATATAGAAGTCGTACACAGAAAAAAAAAAAAAAACAAATTTATTATTGCTAGCATTCATATCATGATGGAATTTGTGTTTGACTATGGCAGGAATTGCTTTGAAGTCTCCCCTTGCTGTTGTTGGTACAAAGAGAGTGTTGATACGAAGTAGGGATTTGACATTGGATCAAGGTTTGGATTATGTAGCCACATGGAACTCGGGTGTTCTTCTATCTGAAGATCTGAACGAAGCAATATTAGCTCACCTCCAGAAGAGGAAACCTGTATTTGCCAAGCTATAGTATAGTATTTACATCTAATATTCCTGTATAATCCAAAGCAAAGAAATGCTGAATAAAAAATTCTTGCATTATGCAGACTCCTTTTGATCTTTCTTCTCTCTTCGTCCTTTTGTATTTATACTGGGTTTTAAAGATGCTATTTGTTATTCGACTGTGTTTTACTCTATTGTTACGTATGGCTAAAAATTTATTTGATCCCGGGATACCCCGTAGACAAATATAGAAAACTTCAACAAACAAAGGAATGAAACGTGGGGATGAGTATACTTTCAGAACTGATTAGTGAACTAAATGTTGGAAAGTTTTTCTGTTCACGGGACCAAAATAATAGTAGTGTCACCCTCTGTTACATGTCGCAGTTCCAGAGGCAGACGACATATGAACCCAAAGACGTGCAAGGAGTGTACAAGGGACTAATGCTACAGGGAGGCCTGCAGCCTGCGGGCAAGGGTGACAAGAGGTTGCCTACTCATCATCCACAATGATCTAGAAAATTGTGGGTAGGTCCATTTAGTTGCAATCTTGATCACTTTCTCGTGATAATTCTAATCAATTTGGCTGGGATGTTTTGTCTGTATTTTCACTGAAGACTCGTGAGACAGAGAGATAAAAATGCAGAATCTCACCTGTGCTTCTCATTTTAGCCGTACACGTATCCTGGATTATCTTTATCATTGCAAATTTTATGCATTGCCATATCCATATATAATCTTCTCACATCTGTGCTTTTGATTCTAACGTTGAAAACAATACAATACGCTTTAAATCTCTCCTCTTTTTCCATTTTGCTATAATTTCTTGAACAATGGCTCTTAAATCCGTTCCTGTTTCAGATGTTCCTAATCTTGATCGAATATCGGAAAATGCTACATTGTCTCTCTGTCCTAGGTTGTTCCCCAAAGGTCAGATTTTTCTTTTTAATCCTTATATGTTATTCAGATAATTAATGATTAATTATTTTAATTTGGTCTGATTGTTATTATGTACATTTGACTAGGTGGCATTGACAAAGGCGATGGTGATGGTGACAAACAAAATTCACTGTCATTTGAATTGCCTAAGAAATTTGTGATAATGGGGCATAGGGGAAGTGGGATGAACTTGCTGCAATCACCTGATCAAAAAATGAAAGCAATCAAAGAGAATTCTGTACGTTCATTCAATGCAGCTGGGAAATTCAATCTTGATTTCATTGAATTTGATGTTCAGGTGAGACAGAATTTCATATCCATTTCCGGGCATATATTTATCTGTTGCACTAGGGATGAGTTCTTTCATTTCCATCATATTCGTCCACTTTCATTTGTTTTTTGTCCTTGTTGTTTTTCATGGGGAAACTAAACTAAAATCAGCCCCCAAATTTTTATTATGGATTTCTTCTTTGGTACCGGGATCGACCCTGAAAGTCGGTATTTGTCTTTCTATTCCATACAAGATGATTTCTCTGTCTCCAAATTGAAGTACGTTACTTTGGAGTTATTTTCACCTTTTATCAAGGAACTAATTTGTTTTTTTTGTCCTATGGCCTTTCCACATTAACTTGGCTATACATTCGATGAGCAAAGAGCCTTAGACGAAAATGCAAAAACAAATCTTTTTGCAGGTAACAAGAGATGGTTTTCCAGTTATTTTCCATGATATCTTCATATTAACTCAAGAAAAGGTTAGTTATATCCAAATGTATAGACACGAATATTGTCTATTACTCATTGTAAATTCATAATTTCATACCTTGTTAGTTGATTTTAACAACCATTAGGATATGAATATGTTCTTTCTGTTCATGTTATGATTTTCTATCTCAGGGTGTGATAGTTGAAAAGAGAGTCACGGATCTTAGTTTAGACGAGTTTCTTTCTTATGGACCTCAGAGAGAGACAAACAAGGTATCGGCCTTTATTTGTGTTTGACCTCATAGCCCACTTCTTTATATTCCAATAAATTCGTGCACTTGCGGGTATAATTAAAATTTCAGAACAAATGGCACTAACAAAGTTTGTTGAGAACAGATGGGAAAGCCTATGTTCAGAAAGGCAAAGGATGGAAGAATATTTGAATGGAAAGTAGAAGATGATGATCATCTGTGTACACTACACGAAGTGTTTCAAAAAGTTGATCACTCATCCGGGTTCAACATCGAATTTAAAATCGACGACAACAAGGTCTATACGGAACAGGAGCTTCTCCGTGTGTTAGAAATAGTCTTGCAGGTATTCTTGCTTATCCAGACTGCTAAGGTCTCTTAGTTTCTATCCTCCAATTGCAATTTTATCGAAAAATTCTTGGCAGGTTGTGTTTGAGAATGCCGGAGACAGACCTATTATCTTCTCGAGTTTTCAACCCGATGCAGTACGGTTGATGAGGAAATTGCAAAGTACCTATTCTGTAAGCGTTATTTCTTACCTTTTGAGTTTTTTTCTGAATTTAATTATCATTTATGCATACTTACTGTAGAAACTATCAACGAATTATCAGAAAACAACTTACTGAAACCCTTCTGTTTATCTGTTTTGGAGCAATTTTTTTTCTTTTCCCGATAAGCATTTAAATTAAACTAGTGCATTTCAAAGCCACTTTTCACCAAAGATGCAGGAGCTGTTAATCACAAGATGGAGTATATATATAGTACTTAATTGTGTAGATATTTATTCATTTGCTTCATGATCAAGGTCTATTTCCTGACCAATGGAGGAAGTGAGATTTATTCAGACGTGAGAAGAAATTCCCTAGATGAAGCGATAAAACTGTGTTTGGCAAGCGGCCTGCAAGGAATTGTTTCTGAGGTTAAAGCCATCTTAAGAAATCCAGGAGCCATAAACAAAATTAAAGAATCAAAGCTTTCCCTCATAACTTATGGACAACTGAAGTAAGTTCACTTATTTTTGCATTCTCATGTTCAACTCCAATGGATTTGGTAGTACTACGAAATTTAAACAGTACTCGTGACCTTGCAGTAATGTGCCGGAGGTGGTGTACATGCAGTATCTGTTAGGAGTCGAAGGAGTCATTGTGGACTTAGTTAAAGAGATAACGGAGTTAGTTTTGGATTTTAGAAAGCCTGAAAATGAGAAGTTTCAAGAAGAAGGGACAATGGCAGAGAACAAGACTCATTTCTCGCAAGATGAACTATTGTTTTACTTGAGGCTAGTACCAGAATTGGTAAAATGATCTTGAAATTTCCATTAACTTACTTGTATACATTTTTCTTCCTTGTACACTTCAAAAGTCTGTATAGAATTTCTTTCCAATTGTAAAGTGATACCTCTGTTTCCCTCAGTACAGAATATATAGAAACCTAGGCAGTTGAGAGAAGAAACGATTAGTACTATTGATCTAGACGAGGAGTTTGGTCATCAGGTCACTGGTTGAAACCTCTTTTGACTCCGACACACTTGTGCTTGTGTATGAATTCTGTAACTCCATCACTTGTGCTTTCTTATGATTTTTAGCTTATCAATGGAACTAGACATGATGATGTCAATCGAAGATGACTCCACTGAAAGAATGTGTCTCATAACAAATTTCTTAAAAATTTCAAAATAATTATTGAAGTAATTTTCTTACAGTAAGGTTGTGTTTGATTGCAAGTGGAAAATTTGGGTGGAAAGAAAATATTTTCCATGGAAATGAATTACTAAGAAAATTTGAATTGGAAAATGTTAACAAATTTTCTATGGAAAATAATTGGGTTGGAAAAGGTTAACAAATTTTCCATGGAAAATAAATTCTCCTATTCCACCAAGAAAATATTTTCTTTGAAAACAAGGAAAATATGGCCAAAAGTGGAAAACATGGAAAAAATTTTCCATGGAAAATTAAAAGTTCCAATCAAACAAAAGATGGAAAATAGGTGAGAAAATACATTTTCTATGGAAAATTTTACCAATCAAACAGACCAAAGATGGAAAATGGGTGAAAAACTTTTATTTTCCATGGAAAATGAGGGAAATCAAACACATCCTAATATTAATTCACTCAAGTCGATTGGAAACATTAACCTTAAACTCCACTTATCACTATTAAAATTTAATGTGGGTCAGACAAAGATGTGTTAATAGTTATTACAGGTAAAGGTGTAATTGTCAAAATATGTTTTCTCTACATATATTTGATTTTAATAGAAAGTCAGTTAATGAAAATTCACGTTTTTGTTGACGAATTTTTTAAGGTGGAGTATTTTTGTTTTACGTGGCATATTAGTTAATGCCATTTATGTTAACGTTGGAATTTAACAGTGATATGTATAATTTTAGGTTAATATTTCCAGCCGAGTGATCATAATGTAACTGTTAAGAACTTGAGTGACCACTATAATAAGAAAATTATTTTAATGACGATTTAAATTTTTTTAACAAAATTAACCCTTTAAATTAAATATATGAACTTACCTCTTGTAGGTGTGAATTTAATAATGGTCACCGAACTAATTTAAGATTATTACTTGCGCACTCAATTTGAAAAAGTTTCAATTGCTCACTCAACTTTCCAAATAGTTTACCATCCATCACTCATTTTGAAAACGTTAGGTTGAGCGGACGGAAACTATCACATGATGAACGAAAATTTGAAGTCGCATAATTAAATTGTTAAAATCGTCTATGTAACTAAATTGCAATAGCCAAACATGCATTTAACTTGCTTTAAAAAACGTTTCTCCAAGCTAAAAACGTTTTTTTAAAGTTGGAAAAATGTTATTTAAAGCAATCTAAAGGCATGTTTGGCTATTACGATTTTGTTACGTGGACGATTTTAACAATTTAATTATGCCACATCAACTTTTCATTTGCCATATAGTAATTTCTATCTGTTAAGTTGAACGTTTACGTAATGAGTGATGGACAATAAACTATTTGAGAAATTGGGTGAGCGATTAGAAATATTTTCAAGTTGAGTGAGCAAGTAGTAACCTCTAATTAATTTGGTGGCCATTTATTAAATTTAGCCCCCTCTTGTAATGAGATTTATTGAATTACATTTATGTAGGTTAATGTAATTTTTATTATTCATAAAAGATAATTTTTTTTTTCCTTTTATAATAAGCACTTTTAATTAACTGTAAAAGTAGGGTGTGACAGAGAATCATTTCTTCATTTTCTTCAAAAGTTAGTGGATAAAAAACAAAAGGGCCTAGGAAAAAATAAAAGGAGTAATAAATTCTAGTACAAGAAAGGAATATGATTTGCACACATCAAGTATAGGCTTACTCGTAGCCTGATATCTACATTTACGTAGTTATGTTCTTGATAAACGGTTTGAATTCATGTATATTTTCATATAAACGTAATTGTACACTATATTATTCGGGCCAAGTCGAGCATTTCTAGGCAAGGCTAGTCCACTTTATGCCTCTATTGGGAAAGTTTATTCGTGCATGCTCAATAAAGTGAGTTTCTTTTGTAAATGAGGTGCACGTGAACTTGGAAGCAAAAGGTAGTAGGTTTGGAAGAAAGAGAGAACAATTGGAATGCCTCTTTGAGGAAGTTTCTTAAAGTGGGCTATTTACTATTTACTATTTACTATTTAAGTTTAAATAAAACAGTCTTTCTTTTCTTTTCTCTTTTGGAAATTAATTAAAATGAAACCTTGACCCTTGCACACATATGTATGATTGCTACATCTCAATCGTATACCTTATATATACGTAGAAATTTCAACTCGAAAAACATGCAAATTATAATTATTTTAGTAGTTGTTGGAAGTGGAGACTCGTCACTTTTCATTTTTTTCGTAGAACTTTTGTTAAATCTTTTTAGCTTATAAGTGGTTTAAGAAGTTCAATTTAGCAATTAACCCTCTTTTCTTATCACTCTTTTAGCCCGGGATAGATACATGAGTTCTCTCGTGTTGGAGCCTCCCTTCTCCTAAAAATATCTCTTTTCTAAATACATGAGAATTTTTTAATATGAAAATTACCCTTGTTGACCTTCAAAAATGGCTACTAACAGGAACTCCACGCCTCCTCTTCCTACGTGTATTTCTCCTCTTACTTGGACTGCCACGTGGTTCATTCAACCACGCAGATATGCCTAGGCCCGGGTGGGTAGGTAACCAAGGATAAAGAGAAACACATTATGGGAGAGGTAATAGCTTGAGGGCCTCTAACTAACGATTTCCCAGGTGGTTATAACACTTGAAGAATAATTAGAATAGAGGACTTGATATATGTGTGGTGAGAGTAATATTTTCAACATCCCTTTCTTGTGGAAATAAGCTTAGTATTTATAGGCAAATTCTACAAGAATGATCTCCTTCGATGTGCGACACGTAGTTCCATCTGAAGGGTTCTTGAGTCACATCTTTGGTGTCACGTCATTAGCATTAATGAGGAAGTCACTTTCAGCCGCAAACTAAGGGGCTATGACTGTGACAAGCCACATTGGCAGGCAGTCCCATCAATCTTTCAAAGATTGAATCACAGGTTTGGTAGGGAATGCTTTTTTAGCACGCAACCAGGGTCGGACTTTGACAGCATCGGTTGTCTAACCTCCTCGGTATAAATAGCCTCGGTTGACTAACCACCTCGGCACAAATAGCCTCGATTGACTTTGACCACGCACACATGGAGCCCAAGTGGGATTGGGGCGTAACAATAATCCCCCAAGTTCAGGACCTCTATCATTTATGAAGGGTGCTGGACTTGGTAGCGTTCGAAAAGTGGCAGATTCGTAATTGGGGGATTTAGTCCCACAAGGTCAGGAACTCTCATTTATGTGAGGTGCAGAGCTTGGAGTGTGTGAGAAATTCGAAGCGTAGAGGTTGTGATAAGCGATCTCTGTTGTTTTGGAGAGGCTTGCTGCGGAAGAGCCTATTTCTAAGTGGGAGAGGCTAGGTTGCAGAAGCGAGTCTCCAAGGTTGGAGAGGCTTCCTGTGGAAGAGCCTAGTCCCAAGTGGGAAAGGCTTGGTAGTAGAAGCGAGTCTCCAATGTTGGAGAGGCTTCATGCGGAAGAGCCTAGTCCCAAGTGGGAGAGGCTTGATAGTAGAAGCGAGTCTCCAATGTTGGAGAGGCTTCATGCGGAAGAGCCTAGTCTCAAGTGGGAGAGGCTTGATAGTAGAAGCGAGTCTCCAATGTTGGAGAGGCTTCATGCGAAAGAGCCTAGTCCCAAGTGGGAGAGGCTTGATTGCATAAGCGAGTCTCCAAAGTTGGAGAAGTTTAATGCGGAAGAGCCTATTCCCAAGTGGAAGAGGCTAGGTAGTGGAAGCGAGTCTCCAATGTTGGAGAGGCTTCATGCGGAAGAGCCTATTCCCAAGTGGAAGAGGCTTGATAGTAGAAGCGAGTCTCCAATATTGGAGAGGCTTCATGCGGGAGAGCCTATTCTCAAGTGGGAGAGGCTAGGTAGTAGAAGCGAGTCTCCAATATTGGAGAGGCTTCATGCGGAAGAGCCTATTCCCAAGTGGGAGAGGCTAGGAAGTAGAAGCAAGTCTCCAATGTTGGAGAGGCTTCATGCGGAAGAGCCTAGTCCCAAGTGGGAGAGGCTTGATTGCATAAGCGAGTCTCCAAAGTTGGAGAAGCTTAATGCAGAAGAGCCTATTCCTAAGTGGAAGAGGCTAGGTAGTAGAAGCGAGTCTCCAATGTTGGAGAGGCTTCATGCGGAAGAGCCTAGTCCCAAGTGGGAGAGGCTTGATTGCATAAGCGAGTCTCCAAAGTTAGAGAAGCTTGATGCGGAAGAGCCTATTCCCAAGTGGAAGAGGCTTTATAGTAGAAGCGAGTCTCCAATATTGGAGAGGCTTCATGCGGAAGAGCCTATTCCCAAGTGAGAGAGGCTTGATAGCATAAGCGAGTCTCCAAAGTTAGAGAAGCTTGATGCGGAAGAGCCTATTCCCAAGTGGAAGAGGCTTGATAGCATAAGCGAGTCTCCAAAGTTGGAGAAGCTTAATGCAGAAGAGCCTATTCCCAAGTGGAAGAGGCTAGGTAGTGGAAGCGAGTTTCCAGTGTTGGAGAGGCTTCATGCGGAAGAGCCTATTCCCAAGTGGAAGAGGCTTGATAGTAGAAGCGAGTCTCCAATGTTGGAGAGGCTTCACGCGGAAGAGCCTATTCCCAAGTGGGAGAGGCTAGGTAGTAGAAGCGAGTCTCCAATGTTGGAGAGGCTTCATGCGGAAGAGCCTAGTCCCAAGTGGGAGAGGCTTGATTGCATAAGCGAGTCTCCAAAGTTGGAGAAGCTTAATACGGAAGAGTCTATTCCCAAGTGGAATAGGCTAGGTAGTAGAAGCGAGTCTCCAATGTTGGAGAGGCTTCATGCGGAAGAGCCTAGTCCCAAGTGGGAGAGGCTTGATTGCATAAGCGAGTCTCCAAAGTTGGAGAAGCTTAATGCGGAAGAGCCTATTCCTAAGTGGAATAGGTTAGGTAGTAGAAGCGAGTCTCCAATGTTGGAGAGGCTTCATGCGGAAGAGCCTAGTCCTAAGTGAGAGAGGCTTGATTGCATAAGCGAGTCTCCAAAGTTAGAGAAGCTTGATGCGGAAGAGCCTATTCCCAAGTGGAAGAGGCTTGATAGCATAAGCGAGTCTCCAAAGTTGGAAAAGCTTAATGCGGAAGAGCCTTTTCCCAAGTGGAAGAGGCTAGGTAGTGGAAGCGAGTCTCCAGTGTTGGAGAGGCTTCATGCGGAAGAGCCTATTCCCAAGTGGAAGAGGCTTGATAGTAGAAGCGAGTCTCCAATGTTGGAGAGGCTTCACTTGGAAGAGCCTATTCCCAAGTGGGAGAGGCTAGGTAGTAGAAGCGAGTCTCTAATGTTGGAGAGGCTTCATACGGAATAGCCTAGTCCCAAGTGGGAGAGGCTTGATTGCATAAGCGAGTCTCCAAAGTTGGAGAAGCTTAATGCGGAAGAGCTTATTCCCAAATGGAATAGGCTAGGTAGTAGAAGCGAGTCTCTAATGTTGGAGAGGCTTCATGCAGAAGAGCCTAGTCCCAAGTGGGAGAGGCTTCATTGCATAAGCGAGTCTCCAAAGTTAGAGAAGCTTGATGCGGAAGAGCCTATTCCCAAGTGGAAGAGGCTTGATAGCATAAGCGAGTCTTCAAAGTTGGAGAAGCTTAATGCGGAAGAGCCTATTCCCAAGTGGAAGAGGCTAGGTAGTGGAAGCAAGTCTCCAATGTTGGAGAGGCTTCATGTGGAAGAGCCTATTCCCAAGTGGAAGAGGCTTGATAGTAGAAGCGAGTCTCCAATGTTGGAGAGGTTTCATGCGGGAGAGCCTATTCTCAAGTGGGAGAGGCTTGATAGTAGAAGCGAGTCTCCAATGTTGGAGAGGCTTCACGCGGAAGAGCCTATTCCCAAGTGAAAGAGGCTAGGTAGCAGAAGCGAGTCTCCAATGTTGGAGAGGCTTCATGCGGGAGAGCCTAGGTTGCATAAGCGAGTCTCCAAAGATGGAGAAGCTTGATGCAGAAGAGCCTATTCCCAAGTGGGAGGGGCTAGGTAGCATAAGATGCCTTAATGAAGAGGCTAGGCCCTTGTGTGGGTATGGCGCTTCTACAAAAACTAAGTTCCAAATAAGAAAGCTTGTTTGTAGAGGCCCTTTCAATATCGGATGAGGCATGATATTATGCTTTTCCCAGCTGGTGCCATGCCTTAATAATGAGGCTAGGCCCTTGTGTGGGTATGGCGCTTCTACAAAAACTAAGTTCCAAATAAGAGAGCTTGTTTGTAGAGGCCCTTTCAATAAGCCATGAGTACCTCTTTGGGGAGGCATACGAGAAGATTTTACCCCAAACTTGATTAAGTACTAGTGCCTCTTTTCAGGTGTTGCATTTTCAAATCTAGTGATGGAACGATAGACGTGGCACTTCTATAAGGCCAGTGCCTCTTCTTAGAAGTCTAAACATGTAAATAATCGAATCTTGGTTTATAAGTAATCATATGCCAGTGCCTCTTCTCAGAGGTGTCACCTAGGCTCCAACGACATACAAGCTATGCCTTAGGAAATTTAAACCATTAATCAAGTTGAATAAGCTCGTATATATCATTTTCAAGTGCCTCTTCTTAGGAGCCTCAAACAAGCAAATAATTGAAACTTGATTAATGAATAATCATATGTCGGTGCCTCTTCTCAGATGTGTCACCTAGGCTCCAACGACATACAAGCTATGCCTTAGGAAATTTAAACCATTAATCAAGTTGAATAAGCTCGTATATATCGTTTTCAAGTGCCTCTTCTTAGGAGCCTCAAACAAGCAAATAATTGAAACTTGATTAATGAATAATCATATGTCGGTGCCTCTTCTCAGAGGTATCACCTAGGCTCCAACGACATACAAGCTATGCCTTAGGAAATTTAAACCATTAATCAAGTTGAATAAGCTCGTATATATCGTTTTCAAGTGCCTCTTCTTAGGAGCCTCAAACAAGCAAATAATTGAAACTTGATTAATGAATAATCATATGTCGGTGCCTCTTCTCAAATGACCTATGCTAGCCCCAATTCGTACTTGAATAACGTCATTTCTTCAAGAAGGCTCCTTTGTCCAAGGAGGTTTAAGCCTCTTCTTCAAATGACCTATGCTAGCCCCAATTAGTACTTGAATAGCGTCATTTCTTCAAGAAGGCTCCTTTGTCCAAGGAGGTTTAAGCCTCTTCTTCAAATGACCTATGCTAGCCCCAATTAGTACTTGAATAACGTCATTTCTTCAAGAAAGCTCATTTGTCCAAGGAGGTTTAAGCCTATTCTTCAAATGACCTATGCTAGCCCCAATTAGTACTTGAATAGCGTCATTTCTTCAAGAAGGCTCTTTTGTCCAAGGAGGTTTAAGCCTCTTCTTCAAATGACCTATGCTAGCCCCAATTAGTACTTGAATAGCGTCATTTCTTCAAGAAGGCTCCTTTGTCCAAGGAGGTTTAAGCCTCTTCTTCAAATGACCTATGCTAGCCTCAATTAGTACTTGAATAGCGTCATTTCTTCAAGAAGGCTCCTTTGTCCAAGGAGGCTAAGGCTTTTAGTCACGTTTCCCACAGACGGCGCCAATCTGTTGACCTCCAAAAATGGCTACCAACAGGAACCCCACGCCTCCTCTTCCTACGTGTATTTCTCCTCTTACTTGGACTGCCACGTGGTTCATTCAACCACGCATATATGCCTAGGCCCGGGTGGGTAGGTAACCAAGGATAAAGAGAAACACATTATGGGAGAGGTAATAGCTTGAGGGCCTCTAACTAACGATTTCCCAGGTGGTTATAACACTTGAAGAATAATTAGAATATAGGACTTGATATATGTGTGGTGAGAGTAATATTTTCAACATCCCTTTCTTGTGGAAATAAGCTTAGTATTTATAGGCAAATTCTACAAGAATGATCCCCTTCGATGTGCGACACGTGGTTCCATCTTAAGGGTTCTTGAGTCACATCTTTGGTGTCACGTCATTAGCATTAATGAGGAAGTCACTTTCAGCCGCAAACTAAGGGGCTATGACTGTGACAAGCCGCATTGGCAGGCAGTCCCATCAATCTTTCAAAGATTGAATCACAGGTTTGGTAGGGAATGCTTTTTTAGCACGCAACCAGGGTCGGACTTTGACAGCATCGGTTGTCTAACCTCCTCGGTATAAATAGCCTCGGTTGACTAACCAGCTCGGCACAAATAGCCTCGGTTGACTTTGACCACGCACACATGGAGCCCAAGTGGGATTGGGGCGTAACAACCCTGTTTACGATTTTTTAAACTCCCGTCCAGATCCGTTCATGTTGTTAATCTTTTGAAATTTTAAGAAAAAATAGCATTTAGATACTTAATATTATCACGTAGAGTTTTGTCGTTTTCTCCATAAAATAGAGATTTTTATTTTTCTTCCTTAAGGGAAGGAATGATTAAGTAATTTAAGGTTGTTTTTAAATTGAAAATATATATTCTTAAACTAGGGGTTACCTACGAATAAAGAAAGGAAATTAATTAAGGATCTTCATTAATTAATATATATTATAATTTCTGCATTTGCTTGTGAGTGATTGACAAAATTAGCTTTAAAATCAAGAAAAAAAGAAGCCCAATATTCCACGAAATCAAAGCAATGATCTCAACTAGGAATTTTTGTCATTAAATAGTGCATTAGTCAACTGTTTATTATATTGACTTTTGAATTTCTCCACCCCTTTCTACAATTTCATAATTATTTATATAATGGTTGTTACTTATTCATATATAAAGTAAATTATGTTTCTCAGTTGCTTGTTATGTTCTACAAACATGGAAAATGATTTCATTGTAAATAATTAATTAAGCCATCAAGAAATTTTAGTGAAACAATGTGTTTGTTATGTTATACTATACAATATTGTATAAGATTATATAAGAATAATAAATTAAAATTTTGTCTATTATATTATACTATCGAGTAGTGCTAGAGGTGGCAAAATCAGCTGGCTCTATAACTCGAATTTTGAGTTGAACTGGCCCTAGCACAAACAAAACCAGGCCTATATGACCCAACCTACAATTTTTTTTTTGCTACTTAACACTAATCACTAATTTTGTAAATAGTCAAAATACATAATCCAAATAATATCAATTTAAAATGGCCTAAGCCCGTCTCCAACTTAAATTGTTTTTTTTTTTTTTTTTTTTTTGAATTATTAGTCCAACAATCCCAAGCTCCAATATGAAATTGTTCAGATTTATTTAAAATTTAGTTTAATTCAAGTTTCAATCAAATTTTATATTTACTGTTACTTATAAGTAAAATTTTTAATTTAAGCCAAACATGCTTATATCTCAAAGCAATAAGACTAGCATGTTTTTACTATTTATATTTTTAAAACATTATTATTTTGAAAGAAAATTGATATTTATCTATTGACTAATACATGAGAGTCCTAATTTTATAAATTAATCTCTTTAAAATTTTCAAAAATATATTGTGTAAATTTATCAAGGTTTGTATTTGATGTAATGTATTAGATTGTATACAAAATTAATTTTAAAAAAATAAAAAATAAAATTAAGATCGAGTTGGTCTAATAGGCTGGGTCATGCCAGCATATTTCTAGCCTACACAAAATTGGACCGAGCCGGTTTGACTCAATTTTAAGTGTGGCCCTGTTCTAACGGGTTAATCCAATTCAATTCAACTCATTTGTCAGCTTTAAGTAGTGCGTATCGAATATTGTTAAGAATCTCAAACACATTGATGGCATAAAGAAAAAAATACATAATGACATATATGATTGACAAAAAGAATATCTTTAATTTCTCCTTGTCATCATTTACATTTTTATTTGTCCACTTTTTTCCACTTCATAAGTTGCCTAAGCAGCCCATATCTTTGCTTAATTTAAATTATTAGTTAATCATTGTGTAAAGAGAATAAATATAACATAGTAAATAATATTTAACATGCGGATTTAGAGGATCGGACTATATCTCGGTTCCATCACTAAAAAAATTGTTTTTTATAGTGTAAGAAAAAAATTATTAACAATTCAAATTTAAAGTGCAAATTTTTTTTTTCCAGTAATATTACGGGCTCCAAAAATTCCTGAATCTGCTCCTGATTTAACATAAGACAAGTATTGCAATTTTCATTCGAGTTTGTAAAACCAAGAATACAAGTATACACGTAAGAAAATAGATAAGATTTAAATTTTTTTTTTGTTTCGTTTTTTATTTATTTATGTCTGTTCTAATTTATCATACTAAATATATTTTATATAATTTTTTTATTATATAACTCACACTCCCACTTTGGTGCAAATTTATATTATTTAATGTCACCTTGTTTTAATGAAATCTTCTAATGAGAGCAACCTCAAGAAAACTCAAAATTGAAATCATTCTATGAACAAGTTTTGAAAATTACTTAAAAATTATTTTACTTCAAATTAAGTTTCTAGTGAGTTGAATTCAAAGTTCTCGAATGACTCTAATACAAAAACGAGTCAAGTCAAAAAAAAAAAAAAATTTAAATTCAATGTACTTTTAAGTTAACAATCTTCAACTTTCTTTAATCATGTTTAAGTCAAATTGATCCAAAGAAATCAAATTAAGTTATTTATAACCTAAAAACACTAATTATTAAAATTATAAAGCACCCACAAACACGTGTTATGTGAAAAACAACATATTTTACTCAAAAAGACAATAATTGAAACCTTTGACGTTTCTTTCTCTTCCTCCTTAAAATCCTCTTCAACACCCACACGCAAACGTCTTTGACTCCTAAATATATAAAGACTACTAGTCTTAAAAGTCAGTTTAAATTGTATTTAGGATTTGTCAAGCCGTGAGTTGTGACTTTCACGCTTAACTACGTCTCACACCTCGCTCTTGTATTACTTTTGTCTAAGCCTCGCATAGGTTCGAAAAACTTAAAACTCGACCTCTACATATAGTCACGTTTTACACTTTTTATAATATTAATAAAGACAATAGGAAATTATATCATTGATTCTCAATCAATTATCTTAATAGCAAGTTAGTCCCTAACATTTAAAAACCAACAGATTATAGCTCAAATCTTACGAAAATATCCTCACTTCAATTTTTTTTTTTAACCAGCTCAAGTTGAGAAGCAAAATTTAGTTTCATAAAATTGTACATGCCGAGAACTATGCAATGATTGTGCAAACATTGAAAGATTATGAGAACCAACTTGTTACTATAAAAATAAGTTAGGGACTAATGGTGAAACTTTTCCTCTAAAGATTCACGGCCACAACAACTCTTTTTTTCCCATGCAATACATATTTGTCTGTGGGAATTTCTTTTTGTTTTTCATAGTTATTTAATTATTTAATTATTTAATTTATATTTTATAAAGGGTAAATATCACCAGGGGTTCCTAACCTTTGAACGTTGTAACGATAAGGTCCCTAACCTTATATTTTGAACTCCTGAGTCCCTAACCTATAAAACGTTAGCACCTGAAATCCTTTTTTGACCAAAACCGTCAGTTTGACCGTTAAGTAGTCAAAATTTTGTTAAATGGACCATTTTACCCTTAAATTGAATGATTAAAAAAATAAAAATTACAACTAAACCCCAACCAATAAAATAAAAAATTACAATTAAAACCCAAACATTTTCTTCTTCTTCAAAATACTTCTTCTTCTACAAAATACATATAATCTGAAACAACCCAACAGCCACCACCACCGTACAACAGCCACCACCGCCACCGTACAACAACCCAACTTCCACACAGCCACCACCGTAACAACCCAACTTCCACACAACCACTACCATCGCGCAATAGCCCAACAGCCACCACCGCCACCGCGCAACAGCCCAACTTCCACAACCGCCAAATCAGCTACCGTGAAAACCCAGCACCGTCGCCGACAAATGGCAGTCACAAAATTCCAGTCCCAATTTTCACCCCAAAATTTCAAACGCCCCAATTTTCACCCCAAAATTCCGAACGCCCAGACGTTGGTTCTGGGCAAGCTGAAGTTGTACGCCCAAAATATTTCACCCCAAAATTCCTACAGTGGCAATTAAACCCCCAGACGTTGGTTCTGGGCAAGCTGAAGTTGTACGCCGTCGTCTGGGTTGATCCGAACGCCAAGCTGTACGCCGTCGTCTGGGTTGATCTGATCGGCTCCGCTAAGCTTCCGCTGCAGGAAGTCGTGGATGACGTTAGATTTGGGAGCCTATTGGAGAAGAAGCTCGAGCTCAAGCGGCCATCTGGACGCCCACATGGAAAACTGGAAGTTAATGGTTCCGTGCGGGAGCCACACTATCGGGTGCCGGATCCTTACTATGCGCCGTACGGCGTCCCTACGGTGCGCCCTCCTACGGTCAACCAGGTTTGGTGACTCCAGTGGTAATTGGTAGCAGGTCAAATGATCCCAGCCGTCTGGTTATCCCTATGGCGCGCCCTCCTACGGTCAACCAGGTTATGGGCAGCCATCTTATGGGCAGGGTGGTTACAACGGGCAGCCGGGGTATGTGGTAGAGGAGAAGAAGAACAAGTTTAGTGGAATGGGGACAGCCGGACAGGATTGACTGTGAATGCGGTAGCAGGGGTATTAGGTTTTGTCGCCGGAGTTAGTGGTGGGTGATCGGCGGTGGTAATTTTGGAGGAGAAGAAGATAATGATGAGGTAGGGTTTAGTTGTAATTATTGGTTTTTGTTGATTGGGGTTTAGTTGCAATTTTTATTTTTTTAATCATTCAATTTAAGGGTAAAATGGTATATTTAACAAAATTTTGACTATTTAACGGTCAAACTAACTGTTTTGGTCAAAAAAGGACTTCAAGTGCTAACGTTTCATAGGTTAGAGACCCGGGAGTTCAAAATAGAAGGTTAGGGACCCCATCGTTACAACGTTCAAAGGTTAGGGACCCCTGGTGCTATTTACCCTTTTATAAATTTACTCCCTTAATTATTTATATTTTCAAGAAATTGTGGAAAAGAGGGGTTTCCCTTCTCCATACGTAATCAATTGCCTTGAATTGTCAATAATTGAGGCTCTAATTCAACTAAATCTCAACCGTCACACGTTACCCCAACTTCATGTTTCTTTTTTCATATAATTCCACAAATATCCCCAATAATTCATTCTATTTATGGATATGCCATTACTTTTCAATATAATATGGACCCATGAAATGGACTTTACAAAGTCAAATTATTCCTTTGTTGATAGCTTATAGGACGTTTCTGCTTTTTTTTCTAATTCGTCTTTTAATTTGATTTAAAAATTACTAATTCACTGTGGCACATTTAAATCAAATGTTAATTTTGTGCAATTTTTCTTTTATTTTTAAAATCAATTTGTTCGACTTATCTAATTAAGTATACAAATGGGCTATAAAGCAAGATTTGATTCATTGTCCAATAAAGTTGTGATGTATTTGACAATAAATAAAATTATTTTAGAATATTGCAATTTGGGTAATATACAAGTTTCGACATGTTGTCTACCTGACATTGATATCTAATTAATAGAAAGTCAACTGCAAATTTGTTCTCAAATGGATTCTATTTATAATTTAATATATCTTTTTAGACGTATGTCTAATAGAACTTTCGAATTTAGGCGGTACTCTATACAATGTCTTTTTACCACGTCAGCTTGAAAGTGTCACATCAAATTGCATTGGGGAGAAAATTTTTAAACATTGTTCGTTTACTTATGTGATAAACTGTCTCTAACAATCCATTAAAGCGTTAGAGATGCTCTTAGAGCGCTTAAAAAATCTACTGAATAAACTCGAGAAAATGACAATTGATAATACTATTTGGATGAGTAATTATTATATTGCACCAATGCAAGTCATGAAGAGAATTAATAAAATATTAAAAATTTCTTAAACTTGGTCTCTTTCGACCAATATCACAATTTTATTTCAACTTTTTTTGTTTTCTTTCGTTTATCGCTATTATAAAATGTTGCAAACTCATTTCTCATTTTTTAAGTGGTTTCATAAATTATTTATATAACGTGACTTCAATTTTAGAAAGTTGTTGAAAGTATAACGTAATTATTTATTTTCTCTTTAGAAATACACATTTTAAATGATGTATTCTTGAAATACTTATATTGAGATTATAAAATTAAATAAATATATTTATTCAATTCAATTAACATCTCTTTTTAACTAAAAGTCGAGGGGGGCATATCTGTCTTTTGATTAAATAGGAATTCTACTAAATCCGGCAACAGTGACACAATAAGATACGATGAAATCTTGTAATGGGGTATTATATTTGTCATCTAACTTTGAATACGACGAGGATGTCCGTCGTTTTGGAGCCAGTGGGACCTCTAAACTTTATTCCTCCACCCACTCTTAGCCCAACATTGTAATGGCAATATTGTCCTTTACTAATTGGATTGAAAAGAAAAATATCATTTTCTTTCCACCGAATAAAAGGATAAGATAATAAATGTGGGATAGTGTCAACGACCTCTTCTTGTGAAGAATCTCCACCTCATTGTCAATATCAAGGTCCCCCTCCTAGAAACACATTATCTGGTCATTCCTCATTCTTGAAAGACAAAATTTAAATAAAATTTTCGTCCGTATTTATTTATAAAAATTATATACGTGTCAAATATTTGATCAAAATAATTCAATCTGTACGTAAGAGAACATGTTGAAGACGGTATTTAAGAAAAGTGATTTTCAAATATTGTTTGCGAAAATGTCTCGTTTATGATTTTTGAGATTTTTTTCTTTATTTTGTGCGAATACCTTAGTACGTGTGACTATATTTATTCTTAACTACTTTTTGGGTTCATATCTTTACATGGTATCGAGAAAGTAAATAAAAGAAACACGTCCTGAATATCTATACTCTTACGAATAATTTTAGATTATCATTTCGAAAAGATGGTCCTCTAGCTATTGGCAACCACAACAAGAAAAAAGAGGGCAATTTTAAGATTACATTCCCTAGCCATAAAAGTCATAAATGATAATATTACAAAAGTTGCAGCTGTGTTCCCCAATTTGGTCCCCAAGCTGTTGCAAAGAATTGGACACGATTTTGCCAGCAGTGGTAAAAAGCAATTTCGTGTGGAGTTGTAGTTGTGCTAATACGCACAAGACCAACCAACTCTGTCCCTTTCCCAATTTCGAGGTGGAAGTGTCATATTTGATAAGTGTCATATTTTATTAGGTTAACTGTTTATAGAGGTGAAAATAGATCGAATCGACCTTGTTCAACTAGACTCTCTCGCAAATACTCAGCTCACTCATGTACCTAGCCTGTCACAAGCTAAGTCTTTCAATGTTTTTCAATAAAAAAGTTGAAATCCAACTGTTTTTTGTAGCCTGTTAAATATATCAACAAGGCTTGTGGGTTGACGAGTTCAAGCCTCTATAAGTCCAGTACAATTGAGCTGGCCCGTCGAGTTTGCAAGAGGCCTAAGCTTATTATCACCTCGAACTATTTAGTACAAAACGATTAATAAAAAAGGATAAATTAAAATTATGTTGTTTGTATTCTTCAATAATGTCTAGATGATCATATCAAATATATCCGACACGTCTTGAGCAAAAACAAATTGTAATAGTGTAAAAGAATAAGTGCTCATGACCCGTGCTACGAACAACTCAATAGTCTCTCCAATTGAAGGTGAATCTGTTGAGTTGAGTCATATAGAACTTGTTCGGTAGAGTGTTTTGGGCAACAAATAGGTTTTCTAGTATGATGTATTTGACTTTTCAAAATTTTTGAATGTAAAATAACAAAATTGTTTTTACTACTTTAAAATGAAATTATATTGATTAAGGATAATTTTGTCATTTTACCTTTAAAATTTGATGAAAAATTAAATATATTATATTAGAAAAATTTATTTTTTTATTCAGAAATCTTTACTGAACAAGTTCATAGTTGTTCGAAGAGTAACGCAGAACCTAGTAACTATTTTAGTTGGAAAAGAAATGAAAAGAAACGTTGCTATTACACATTTTCCAACAACATAAGCATGACGTAAGGTGACTACACCCTTACAAGTCCCTTTATCATTCATTATTCAGGGGTAATTTTGTAAACTCAATTCAATTTCGTAAAAAATCAACACAAACGTCAAATACCATAATTCCAAGTCCCAACACCAAATTAAAATCCAAACTCATTGAAGAATTCCAATTCCAAATTAGACCTCTTCATAAGTTCAAATTTCAAAAGGGATTTCCCAGGTATATAACTATTATACTATGGGGGGATGATCTCCTTCCCCTAATGGGGAGGAGTTATAATCCCCACTAGACATGTGTTCAGTGGAGATTGGCCAAGTGTTTGATAAAAGTGTCAAACACTTTTGTAATGTTCAATCCCCACTGGCACATGTCCAGTGGGGATTATAACTCCTCCCCACTAGGGGGAGGAGATCATTCCCCCTTATACTATGAATCTAAGTAGAGTGAAACAAATTGAGGCTTTAAATGAAAGTAGATTTTGGGTCTATACAAAAGAAGGTGATGCAGACAATTATAATTTAGTGCATAATCAGGATTTTTTAGAAGATGAATTACTATTTGAAAAAAAAAATTGTAAAATATTTTTTGCATTTCAAAAATTAATTTTTTCCATACCCCGATTATAACACAACTTGTGAAGGTAAGAATTAAGAGCATCTCCAATGCAACGGTAGATTGCACTAAAAAATGTGATACAATATCTCAAAATACTTACATGGTAAGGAAAAAATTGTTAGATGTCTTGTATAGTGTCCACATTTATTTGGATGGTGCGTTGGACATCCTTTATTTATATATTTTTATAATTTATGTCCATCGAAATATGTGTTAAGTCTCTTTTATTTAATTTTTTGTAAGTTCTCATCGGAAATGTGTGCTAATAATTCATTATTTAATTTTTTATAATTTATCTATACACTCCTTGTACAATTGGACTATAATTTTATTAATCCACAACTCATTAGAGATGTTCTTTTTTCTGTCTCTATTTTATTTGCTACATGTACAACGATCTACATTTTTGTATTAGAGATGCTCTAAACTTATGAAATTGCTTGTATGGTTTGAGAGTTCATCCCGTGTTGCCGTATCTATTATGTACATGGCAAATTTATTTTTCATATTGTTAAATCATTTTTTACAATGTTAAAGAAAAAACAAATTTATCACGATGTGAGGAAGTTTTTTTTGTTATGGAAAGAAAAAAGTATTTAAACGTTCGTGTGTTACGTCTTCAATTTCTCTCCTCACAAAATCATCTCCTCCAAAATTTGTTGAATGCTTCAATTCATCACCTTGATTCAATCATCTCCAAAATCTGCTCACCTGCTCAATTCATCTCCCTCAATCGATCATCTATTTCCACCGATCATCTCCAAAATGTGTTCACCGTTTCAATCCATCATTATAATAGAGTCTATAGTCGGATTACACCGCAGAGAAACGGTATAGTAGTATTTTTAATAAAGAAAATAACATGATTTAAGAAAGAAAACAAAATCAAAACATAGTAGAATACATTTAAGTGCAATGCGAGAGGAGAAATCGTTGGGGAGTTGTTTTAACAGCTACGATTATTCCAATAAACAAGTTTCGAACCCAACAACGATTAATTTAGGAATTTTCGTTATCGTCTATTTGTCGAAAATTTAACCTTTTTGCAGAGGAAACAAGCCATGTTCTTCAACTTTGTTAAAAGTACGTCAAAGCAGGAGACTGAGTCTAGTTTACGCCAAATATTTGCGTCCTTATTTTACTCTCTTTCTCTCTCTAAATAACCCTTTCTCTCTCCACATCCCCATTACTATAAAGAAGCTTTGCTTTCCCTCTTACACACCCATCTCATCCCTTTTCCCTACGCCTTTCTCTTTTCTGCTTGTTCTTCTCTTCTTCTTGTGCGTTTTTCTTCTTTTCTTGTTATGTTTAATGTTATGATATGTATGCTTCAATTTAGTGGGTTATAAGAGGTGTGCATGAATTATACTTTTTGGGTTGAATTTGAAGCTTTGAATTGAAGTGTTTTGTGAAAGAAGAGATGGAGAAAATTAACTTTGTGAAGAATGGTGTGCTGAGATTGCCTCCTGGATTTCGGTTTCATCCTACTGATGAAGAACTCGTGGTACAATATTTGAAGCGCAAGGTTCTTTCCTATCCTCTCCCAGCTTCTATCATCCCGGAGGTCGATGTTAACAAGTCAGATCCTTGGGATTTGCCAGGTTGGTGGTTGGCTTAAACCAAAGCCAGTGTCTTTTTGGTTTTGCTCTTCTGTGAATTAAGATTATGTGTTGTATCATGTATGCAATATGTTCGACAAAATGCCGCATAGGCTCTAAATTACGTGCAGGCAGTTAATACTTCATTTGTGCTCCTACTATAGGTGATTCAGAGCAAGAGAGGTACTTTTTCAGCACGATGGAGGTGAAGTACCCGAATGGGAACCGATCAAACAGGGCCACTGGTTCCGGCTACTGGAAGGCAACTGGAAGTGACAAGAAAATCGTGAGTTCGAGGAGCCACCAGGTTGTTGGGATGAAGAAAACTCTTGTTTTCTACACAGGAAAGCCTCCAAATGGATGCAGAACTGACTGGATTATGCACGAGTATCGCCTTGATCAGGCACAAACCACTGCCCCGCAAACGAGAAATTTAGCCAAGGTAACATTTCAATTAGATTTCTACGATTGTGTAATTGATAACCAATAGAAAAAGAGATTCTAATGCTTGTTTCTTGTAATTTTTTGCAGGAAAACTGGGTTGTCTGCCGTATATTTTTGAAGAGAAGAAGCAACAAAAACGACGATCAGATTGCACAACTACAAAATGGAAGCAAAGGGGCTCCTATTGTAGGGAAATCTATGCCTGTTTTCTATGATTTCATGGCCAAGGAGAAGACTGATTTGAATCTGGTACCTGTATCCTCATCTTCGGGTTCGAGTGGGATCACTGAAATCGAATCAGATGATCATGAAGAAAGCAGTAGTTGCAATAGTTTTAAAAGAAAACCTTGTCATCAATAGATTGTAGTACTAATTTAGGCAGTCAATGAGTATCAAAGGCAGAGAAACAAACCGGAAAAAGAGAGAAAAAATGGGCATCAGAAGATCATAATATAATGTAAACCACAATATTTTCAAAAGTTAGCGATGATTATCTTCTGATTAGTTTTGCACTAATTACATGTTTTCCAAAAACTCATAATGTTCAACTATTCGACCCTTTTGTCATTGTTAATTGTATTTTCCAGTTCTATCAAGTCTTCTGTACATTCTGAACATATAATGGCCGACTCTAAAGAACAGAACTCCAATTCTATCAAGTATCGAGTACATTCTAAACATATAAAGGCAGACTCTAAAGAACGTTGTTGAAGAAAATTCTTAAGGGGAAAAAAAGAGTGTAATACTTCTTGAACAACAACTTCAATCAAAAGTTAGATCACTATTGAAAAAATATCAAATACTATTTGCAAAGACATAAATGAAAATTTGGATTATATCTTTGCGAAGGACATATTTGATATTTTTTCAATAGTGATTTAACTTTCGGTTCAAGTTGTTGTCCAAGTAGGGCGGGGGCGGGGGCGGGGGCGGGGGCGGGGGCGGGGGCGGCAAAGGAAAGGAAAAAGAGGCAGCAAGTGAAACACACATTGAACCTTATCAAAAGAGAATCTTCTTATCGAGCACGAGAATAAAAACATAATCCTTGTAATATCTCCTATGCATTACGAATCCAGTTCCCTTGATACTCTGCCTCTTGAATCCCTCAAAGTTCTAATGAAAAGATATTAAGTCATATTCTTCATAATGTTGGAGTCGGTTATACGAATTTTTTTTTTTCCACATTGATCAAAGCAACTAGATCCTTCATCCTAGGGCCAGAGTTGAGATTTTCACATCTGAGTCGAACTCTAAAAAGTGAGCTCTCAAATCATAGTGTGCATTCAAATTTTGTCTTTATAAAAGTTTTATAAAAATCATAGTTACTCGTGTATATAAATACTAAAATAATGCAAGCAAATTTTCGTATATTTTGTGAACAAATTGTCATGAGTTACATAGCCGTCTTTTTTTTACAACTTTCTTCGTAAAATAGTTGTGCATTCAACCAAATTTTGACAAGATTTGTACGTAAAAAAATGAAAAAGGGTTTTTCTTTCAAATTTTGAAATTGAAAATGAACAAATAAATAAATAAATAAATAGGTTTGCAAGATTGAGTTGACAAGTGTTTTGGCACCCTTAGAAAAATTAGTTTGTGTATCTCATGCGATGAAATTAACATTCACGAAAATCTAATTTTGACTATCAGAAAGATTCTGTTGGAGGCACTAAAAGTTAATGACTATTTGTGCGAAGTTTCCAAAAAATAAAGAACAACAATACAATGACTCCAACCAAGCATACACATGTAAATGTAGAACTTTTACAACTATACTATAACTACTTTATTATCATAAAATCAATCGTTTAAAATTTATGATATGTTCTATAAAAAAATTTCAAAAACAAAAGTTTGAGCCCTCAAAGATTCTGAGCTCGAGGCGGCTGCCTCTTGAACCTCGCCTCATGTCTAGACATGCTTTATTTTTAACAATTACAATAATAATTTAATTCATTGCCAAGAAACACAACCTCGGTGAAAAATACAATTGTACGAAGATAAATTCATGTTGATTCCAACCCCCAACCCCAAACCCCAAACAAAATAATATATCTATGTGCCTAATAGGTTTGTTGGAGAAGTCACATATTAAGCAGATTGATCCTCCCACTATCTTCCACTTGCTACATATTTATCTTAATATACAACTTTTGACCTAATTAAGAAAAAAATTCCCTCAATAATCATTAATTAACTGAACGGTCTGGCATATATACAGCTTTGGACAATAGTTAATTGTCCATTGATCATTCCAAAATGTACCCATGATGGAGGTGCTTCGATATTTTCCTCGTCTCCTTTTTTTAAAAACATGTTTGGTAGAGTTTAAAATATATTTTTTTTCAAATTTATTTTTAACTACATATTAATGGGACCCACAATTTTTCAATTACACATTCAATCGACTTTTATTAAAAGCTCTTAAAAAACTATTTTTAAACTCTACTAAACAATTGAAAATACTTGAAAAGCTCGAGCACCAACTTGAAATTAATTTTTGAACAACATCATCCATAATTATTGAGCTATGGCAATGCCATCACAGAAAAGAAAGAAATAATTATTTATAAACATCGTATACATAAAATAATGCCGCCTAGAGTTTCCTGTTACAAAGGTTTAGTAGATTATTTGACATCACTCATTCTAAATATATATATCTCTTTGTATATATATATAGATGTCAATTCAAGGCCTGAGTCTCCATCCTAACCAGGCGAGATGAGCAGACAAAATTTTGAATTTGTTGTCAATTGCTGACTTTACAGAGCTCTAATAAATTGTTATTCACGTAAGTGGGCAGGCGCCGTGCTAGACGCAGTCGCACCGTTTACAGCATCACCTGATTAGGTCAATCACTATTTATTTTTTTAATTAAAAAAAAAAAAACAATATTCCTATAATTGTACTTCTATAAAATTAGGGGAATTTTGGAAAAGGTGTCAACTATGCAAAGTTGACCAGTTCAATTATCAACTATTACTAGGTTTTATTAGTACAGAATTAAGTTATTAGGTTGCTTAGAAAGGCTGCAACAATGACATCTTCCACAAAACCCCCCCAACATCTCTTTGTCGAAAAGCTTATTCCCCGTTTGATTTACGTTTTAATTTTTAGTTTTGAGTTTCTGAATTTATTTTTCATTTTTTTTGTTTTAAAAGTCTGTTTTAATATTGTTGAAAACGAGTTTGTTTTATCTTTCTGAAAAACTGTTTTTCAAAATAGTTTTTCAAAATAAAAAACTGAAAAACATGTTGTCTGAAATTTTGAGAAATTTTATTACAATATTTTATTCAATGAATTTGATCATTCAGTAAAATAAAACAATTTTCTGTTAATATAATATCAAATAAATATATACATTTTAACGTTAGTGAATCTTACAATATTTTTTTTTCTACTAAAACAATAATAAATTGATTTGGCAAAAAATAAGAAATAAAAAAACAAAAATTAATGACAAAGATTGAGAATTTTTGTCTTTTTTCATTTAAATAAAATTTTTAGAATTTTTATTTAAATAACCAATAGGACTTGAACTATTTTTATTTTTTCAAAATGTCATAATTTTATTTTTTTTATAATTTTTATTTAAATATTTATTTTCTGTGTTTTGAGTGTTTTTGGTGTTTTCACTGAAAATATCAAAAATATATTTTTAATTTTATGTTATGAGTTTAATCTTATTTTTAAAAATACATTTTCAAAAATATCAGGTCAAATAAATTTTGAGTATTTTACTAAACAAAAACTTAAAAATTGAAAAAATCTTGAAAACAACAAATAAAATGGGACCTTAACATTTATAGAGGAGCCATATGTTACTAATGGAATTGTTCAAATTATAATAAAGAGTGGAGTATGTAAAATAGGAAAATTGATGTAAATGGTTCTTAATCTTTGTTCTCAGTATCGAAATAGTCTCTAACGCATATTTTTTGGTATAAAAGTTTCTAACTTATTTGTTTTGGTGTGTAATTAGTTCTTACTTAATTAAAAAAATAAATATGTCTTTTTTTTTTAGTTAGAGAAAATTGTAATTAGAATCCTAACATTTGTAAAATATGCAAATAGGTCATGTACATTTATTAAAAAAATATTTAATTTAGTATATTAAAATTATTATACTTTAAGTATATATAATTGTTATGTGATGTTAAAAATTACTTGAATAAAATTTAAGTTAAATATATAACAAAATGTCTTATACAATTTTATGACATTGACCTTTGAACCAATTTATAATGTTTTTTTAAAAAATAAAATACTAATAAAAATTAATTTATACATTATGTTTTTTTTTTTATTTTTGAACAATAAATTAAAATATGACGAATATAGTTGGATTAGTTAATAAAAGAATAACTCAATTAAATAAAAATATATTAGTACCAAGTTTGTGACAAAGTTATTTTTTTATAGTGTAACGATAAAATAAAAGTTTAAATTTTAATTAATATAATTATTTAATAATATAAAAAATAATTTTATCTAACATGTTTGTAAATAATTATAAGTTTACATTTTAGTTGTTTTATAATAGTTTGTAAAATATACAAAAATAATTTATTATATTATCAATTTGGTCAATAAAGTGTTAATTTTAAAAAAAAAATCGTTAGTTTCCTTTAATATTTTATATAAAATAAAAGTATGAGACCTATTTGTACTTTTTGCAAAGGTTAGTAATCCAACTACAATTTTTTTTATTAAAATTAAGAGAATGTTGGTCTTTTTCATCAATTAAGAATGAATTGTGCATCAAAACACATAGGTTAAGGATTTTTGTGTTAAAAAATAAACGTTTATAAATTATTTATGTACAAAAGACAAAGGTTAAGAATAATTTGCACTACCTTTCCTGCAAAATATAATTTAACAACGAAAGAGGGCATTAACAAGTTTCATACGAGCGGAATTACATGCATGCTTTAGCAACGAGAGATCAGGCATGCAACATATGATTGACCAAGAAGGCAAAACCTTGCTTGCAATTTTTTTTTTTTTTTTTTTGTTCGAGCAAGCATAGGCTCAAAGTTTTGAATTTATGATATAAAAAGTTGCACCTTTTCATGGAGAATCACAAACTTGTGTGCCTATGTTGTCAAATGTAGAGGTGGCAAAACAGGTCAAGCTGGTCCATATAACTCGAATTTTGGGTTGAGCTGGTCGTGACCCGAACAAAATTGGCTCTATATGGCCCGACTCGGTTAACCCGAAAATATTTATTTTTATTTTTATTTTTATTGGCTCCTTGACACTAATCACTCATTTTATGAATAATCACAATACATAATCAAAATAATATCAATCTAAACTGTCATAAGCCCAAGTATTCAACTTAAATTGTCTTTTTTGAAACATTAATACAAGAATCTCAAGTGTTACCACACAGATTTGGCAAGGCCTCATAGGCCCAATGAAAGTCTCGCAGACCCAGTAGAATTTACGTAAGCTTTGCATGCCATTTCCAATAGCAACAAAGCCCATAAAAGCCTTCGCCATTTCTGACACGCCCAGACCATCCATCAGTATTCCCTGCACCCCACGAAGCCCATGGACAATCACAGATAGAGCAATATCTCAAGAAACGGTTGCGTTTGATTGTGATACAAACTCATAAGGAAACTAAATATCAATCTCTTAATAACTGGTAACACAATATTCGAAATCAATTAAGATAAGGATGAAAATCTAAAAAATCGCGTTCAAATTCAATTATTCTTATCTTATAAGGAAGGAAGATCTGATCAGATGTCTAATTGATTGTTTGTTCAAATCAATTAGAACTCTGGACCTATAAATACAACATCCCTTATCATTTTAAGATACACATAATTCTCTACCCATAAACTCTGTTCAATTTTTTGCTTGCTTGTCTCTCCCACATCCAAACACTCTCCCCATATCATTCTTGTACCAATAATTGATTTGATTGTTAGAGTAGTAACAATCGTCGGCCTCTTTTTCCTGGTGATATTGGTACCTAACGATTGTTCTAGTGTGCAAGTAACGTATAGGTTGGCAGAGTATTGACTTGAGATATGTTGACACGTGGATAATGCAAATTTCGAGGTTAATAGATTGGCACCATCTGTGGAAAACAAAAATACGTTACACAACCAATATATTTGTGGTAAAACGTATTTTCTACCGAAAAGAGCATGGCAACAGACAATTCTCGAAAAGACGAGATTGAGTCCCATCACACGGACCAGCAGTAGAAAAGCATTCAGGATTTCTAAAATGTAACCTGTCGTTGGAAGAGGAAACAACGACAGAGGCGAATGACCGAGCAAGATATTCTGGACCTAAAAAAGGCCAATGCCGGGATGAAGGTAGTGCTTGAACGGTTGATAAATCAATCTCCTCCAATCTGGACACAAATGTAACCGTAATTACGAAGCCCTTTGAGGTCCGACTCTAGAGATGGCAATGGGTCAAGTCAGGTTGGCTTAGCCCGTCCGAAAAAACTAAGGCCGAACCGGCCCGTGGTCTATGGGCCACACGGGCTAGTCTGTAGATCCACGTAAAATTTATTTTTTTTGTAAAGTTAAAAAAATAAGAAATAAGTTAAGCTAAAATTTAAAATTCAAACCATCCTCTTTTTTTCGTGCTTGGGACCGGATACTATTAGCGTAGGCGGAGTTAAAATTATACATGAACAAGTTGTTACGTGTACAATTTTTTGTAAATATAAATATCAAAACTTACGAGTAAAATGAATAAAAATGAAATTAATTTATACATAATATACTTATATTTGATGTACTCAGTTCGTCCGTCTCTTCGATCAATATCAGGCTTACTTTATCTTGTATTCGAAGTTCTGCATTCTCTCAATCTTTCAAACACATTAAACTCTCTAATATGTCTGGTTTAAGTCTTGACCTCAAATCATTAAAAATCCTTCCACATGTACTAAAAGCATATTCTGATGCTACAGTTGATATCGGATGTGTTAGTAGACTACGTGCTATAATAGAAACAATTGGGTATTGACGCTTGTTTTGTCTCCACCATCTAAATATATCAAAATTATTCATCCCATCTTTATCTAATAGATTAAGCATATCGTGACCAAAATATCTAGCTAACTCTAACGGTATATCTCTAATATTAGTTTCTACATTTGTAGCACGGGAAAGCAAAGAAGAAGAAGAAGAAGAACTATGGTTTTGAGTTCCTTATAAATAAGAAAAATCCAATAATCATTAAGATTATGGTTATTTGAAGAAGAAGAACTAGGGTTTTGAGTTCCCTTATAAATAAGAAAAATCCAATAATCATTAAGATTATGGTTATTTGAAGAAGAAGAAGAAGAGTTTGGTGCAGGAAGTCTTCTAATGTTTCTACCGATTTTTTTCGCATAAAATTCGTACATTTCACATAATATTTTTTTTCTAAATTACTGTAAGTTGATGGATTACAGTAACTCAAATTATTAAATTATTAAAAATTTTAAAAATAGTATGTTTAGTACTCTGTAAATTTACTTTAGTGTCAATAATTGACGCTAACGAAAACAACATAGGCAGGTCTTCCCAATATTTTCTAAACTTGATTTTCATTGTTTCAACAATATCAGAAAAAATTGCATACATCTATTAAAATTATTTGCAATAAAAGAAAAATGATTTAAAACTAATGGACTAGTAGGGTAGTATACACCACCACATGCATTTGTGACATCGTAAAATACTTTTAAAAATTTTCGAACATGAAATACAATTTGCCAATCATATGGTTGCAGATCGTATTGTGGACTGTGTGAATGTCGACTATTATAATAAACAGTTACACAATGTTCATAACCTTCACATGATTCAAGCATTAAATAAGTAGAGTTCCACATATTACGTATGTATGTACATATACACTTAGTTGGAAGAGAATTTTCTACACATAATTCATCAAATACTTATTTTCTAGCAGGTGATGCAGTAATATAGTTTAAGGCATACCTAATTTTTTCTAATTGTGGGCCTATATACTTTAAACCATCTTGGACAATTAAATTAAAAATATATGGCATACACATATAACATGAAACAAAATTCCACCAAAATTTGGATGTAATTCTTCAATTAATTTTTCTATTACAATATTGTTAGGCGGAGTATTGTCAAATGTGATACTACGAATTCTGGATTCGCAATTAAATTTTCTAATAATTGCCATTAAATAATTAAAAATTTGTATGCCATTATGAGGGTAGTCAATTACTTTAAAAGTAATTATACTTTTATACATAATCCATAGTTTATCAATATAATGTAAAGTAGTCACAATATATCCTTTATGATTTAGACCGGACCATAACTCCAAAGTGAATGATACAACACCAACATATTTACCTAATTTTTTTTTTGTTTTCTTTTATTATATGCAGCAATAGTATCAGAACGAAGAATATTTCTAGCAAATGGCAAATATCTTGGTTGAAAATACCTTTGTACAAACCGTATGAAGTAAGGGCTTTCCACTATGCTAAGTGGAAACCCACCACTGGCCACAAACTAACACATGCCTTTCCGGTGCATAGAGTCTTGTGAATAAACCCAATTGTTAAGATTGGGAGAAGAACTATTAGATCTACACAGAGATCCGAACTGTAGTTGAGTTTGGTTGGTATCAACTTCTCTGTACTTTTGCATACACTTAGAAAAATGTCGGTTTAGATGGCTCGTTCCACCACCTTGTTGCCATGCAAACTGTTGTTTCTAATATTTACAAACTGTCTTGAAGATTGGTTTCCCATCTGCGGTTGCATCAATCTGCACTAACTTGAAATGATCCCAACACCGAGCCTTTATTTTTGCGGCTCTTCGTTTAGTAGTCGATTGAGTAGTGTTGGTCGTTTCTAACTCTTCGTCGATATCATCTAAATCGATATTTGGATCAGTATTCCCAATCCCAAAATCAACACCAAATTCGAGAATTGAAACATTTTTAAACCACTAAAATCATTTTGAATTTGGTTTTCGAAAATCAACACCAAATTCGGGAATTGAAACATTTTTAAACCACTAAAATCATCTTGAATTTGGTTTTCGACAGACTCAGCATTTCTTTGAAAATTGTATTGATCCATGATAAATATAATAGAAATGTAGAATACTAGAATGTATATAAATAAAATTATAGGAATGTAGTAGAAGATTAGAAATGTAGAAATTCAACAATAAATTGTATAATAAAAGAGCTTATATTGACAATATAATTGTTTCAGATTGTTGTATAAATGTAAGTTGAGATATTTGTGAATTTGTGAAGAATATGAAAAGTTTATGGGGGTATTTATAGAAAAAAAATTATAGCCGTTGAAAAAAAATAAAAAATAAAAAATAGATTTGCAGGTCCAAATTGCAATAGTTTGAAATATGATCGTTGTATTGCAACAGTCATATTTTTGACCGTTGCTAATTGCGACTTTGGTCCCAGTTGGACCAGGGACCAGGTCCGTGGACCGGCCTACGAGTCGGATCTATGGGCCAGCCTGTGTTTTAAGGGCTCGAGCCATTCACAGGCTGGACTCTGAAGGGCTGGACCCACGAGCGACCCGACCTTTTTGCCATCTTTATACGGCTCAATCGAAAGTCGTCGATCTCAGGATGACCTGTCGATATCAGATGGTTGAAACCCTCAGAACTTGAATTCGAGGCCCTCGCATGATAACCAATGTGGGAAACTAGGGCCCCCGTTACAGAAAAACCAACCAGCTGCATCTGTCAGTGTATTTGACAGATTGGAGATTGGATCCTCTATGGCACGTCCCTAATCATTGAGCAGTAGGCGCAACGAGTATAACGAGGCTCACTCGAAAGTGTAGAGGTACCCATAGGTTATAAATGTGAGGCTCGTGGATGAAAGGACGGAACGATCGTGTGACCTCGACGACGATGACAAGAACCTCCCATTATCCAATGAATTGAAGGCTAAAGACTCTCTACCATATTCAAAATGCCCCATATGGAGAGATACAATGGGAGAGATGATCCCACAGACTACATCAACGTATATAAGACAAGGCTCCAAGGATATATCTTGGTAGTCAAGTGTAGGAACTTTCACACCACTCTCATATCTGATGCGAATAGGTGGTATAACAAGTTGAAGCCTAAGAGTATCGGGAGCTGGCCACAAATGAAACATGAATTCATGAATGCATTGATTGGCAACAAGACGATGATAGCCGATGTGGCCCAACTCCACGACATTCGACAGAAAGAAGGATAATCAGTGAAAGGGCACTTCAAGAGATTTAGTAAAGTCATCAACAAAATCAAGAACGTCGTTGATGACAAGGCACTAGATGCACTGAGAACTAAGCTCCACATGCGAACACCTTTCATGAAAGACATCTAGAATAGAGAGCCTAAGACGTATACTCAGTTGATGGATCTTATCCAATGAGAGATTCGTTCGAAAGAAACCATCGAGAATAGAGAAAAAGCTGAAAAAGAAAAAAAACCAGTGCTACCGCCGTAAAGGACGACGTTTCCCTAAGCCTCGCACCAATTGCTATCGGAGGTTCAATAGAGAAAAGCTGAAAGAGAAAAAAATGAGAGCTACCGCCGTAAAGGATGACGTTTCCCTAAGCATCGTACCAATCTCTACCGGAGGTTCAATCAAACAGAGAGAACACCGGCACCCCTGCTTGGACCACTAGCAGTGGTTCTCCCACCACCAATTCTTCCTTCCAAGTTCAGTCTTATACACCGGACTCGAAATCATAACACAGAAGACTGCACAGACGTATGAGAACTAATTGATTGAGGAAATCAACGGTACGGAGAAGATAACTGACTGACGCGAAGAAGATGGAGACCGTCCAACCAAATGCGGGGACGTCATCATCGGCGCTAGGATGACAACCCTCGCCACAAAAACATGAGGGATGACATGAATATGGATCACCTTAGACAAGACAGACCCGTAAGAGCCCACAAATCCGTGAGATCAACATCATAATTGGAGGCCCAACATTGGATGACATACAATGAATTCACGATGAAACTACAATAAAACAGGAAGAGAAGAACCAATAAAAGGTTGGTAGGTTCACGGACACCAACCCAGGGCCTCACCTATCATATTTCCAGAGGAGGATGAGACTGGTGTCCATTACCCACATTGTGACGCCTTTGTAATTCGCGCCATTGTCGCTAGAAACGGTTTAGAAAAAATGTTTGTCGATTATGGCAACGTCGTGAATATCCTATTTGGCAACACCTCCGACCAAATTGAGGTAGACCACTTGTTGATAGCCATCTTAGAGCCATTATTTGGCTTCACGGGAGACAAGCTCATCCCACGATGAAGGATCACCCTCACTTTGGATTTCAAAAAGGCCCCGTACTATTTAAAAAAATTCATGGATTCCTAGTGATGGACACTCGTTATGCCTACCACGGGGTTCTCGACAGGCTTGCGCTCAAAGATTTACAAGCGGTCACCCACATCCATCACTTGGCAATGAAATTCTCAACACCAGGTGGAGTCGCCAAAATCCAAGGCAACCAAAAAGAGGCGAGGGTGTGCTACATAAACGTGTTTTGAAAGATAGCAACGCATGAAGGCTTTCTCCCGTTAAGGGTCACAAAATGGCTCGTCGACTTGTCGACTCGGTCCATGAAAGCTCGACCCATATTTCGAGCCCATAAAAAGGAAAGGGCTCGACCAAAAAATGAGCCAGCTCGTAGGCTGGCCCAACGAGTTGTGCTCGTACCCTAGAGCTAATTAGCACGAGCAACGAGCTGCTCGGCTCGTGGCTCGTGCTAATGGTCACATTATCGTGAAAGTTGGCCATCTTTTATTTTAATTTTTTTTAAATTCAATTATTTTCCTATAAATATCCAATTCTAAACTCATTTTTTCACAGTTCAATCTCTCAATCTATTATATATACTCAATTTATTAACAATTCTCAAATTTCAATCTATCAATATTAGTGTTATAATTAGTATCTCATATCTCATTATATAGATATTACTCTATAATTTTAAGTTTTAATTTTATACTTCTTCTACTAATTCTCTACATTTCTATTTTTTACTATATCTTCATTTTCCACCATTTTCTTTATTATTTTATTCTAAATGACCTACAATCGAAGTGATGATGATTTTAGTCGTCTTAATGACATTTCAATTCCAAATGATATTACTGATAAGTTTGGAGGTAGCACTGATCCAATTGATTTGGATGATGTTCAAGAATATGTCGATACACAAACAACTATCGGTTCTAGTACTAAACGAAAAGCCACCAAACAAACGAAGCATATGACTGGGAAACATGTACTCATGTTAGAAAATTTTTGAAAATTTTTTACAACTCAACAAATGCATGTTCTGGTGTATATTATCCAACTACTCCACTTGTTTTAAATCATTTCTATTATATTGCTAACAATTTTAATATGTATAAGAATTTTGCTCTTTTTTTCTAATATTATACATGTCATAGAAATTAAATTTAAAAAATATTGAGAACAATTGCCTATGTTATTTCCATTAGCATGTATTATGGATCCTAAACTTAACTTAGAGGGTACAAAATTAATAATAATGACAATTTCAAAAAAATTAACGTACAAAAATTCAGTAACGTGTGGTAATTTAGAACAAATTTTATGTCAAATGTATTGAGTATATACTAAAAAAGTCAGTACGAACGTTGGTCGACCTCTTGTTCCAACATGTATTTCGTCATCAACTGATGACAATGACTTATAGAGTTATGTGAGTTCACATAGGAGTGGATCGAGTAGTCAAGGTCAACATTCAGTTGGTTCTTATTCCCTTCTCTGTTTTAGTGATACACCTGTAGAGTTAGTTAGGTATTTCGTACATGACATACTTAGTATTTTAGATGACGAAGAGATAATTTTTTGATATACTACGATGGTAGAGAAAACATCAACGTCAATACCCAATTTTTTCTGATATTGTTAGTGATCTACTAACACATCTGGTCTCAACTATAGTATCGAATTCTACTTTTAATACGGGTGACAGGGTTCTGTCTGATTTCAGTTCAAGACACAAAGTCGACATTTTAGAAAACTTATTGTGTCTAAAGTATTGGGATAACGCCGAATTTTGAATCCAAGACAAAGTGAACAGAATGATGTCCGAAGAACTTAAAGATTTGAATATGGATTATTTAAATTTGTAGTAAGTATTATTTTGCATCAGTATTTGATAATTTTTATCTTATTTTAATAAAAAATTATACACATAACATCTTGTTCGTGTACAATTCTAACTTTACCTACTTTTAAAGTAGCCGGTTCCAAGCTCAGAAAAAAGGAAAAGTGTTTTCAACCTTGAATTTTTAACATAAAACATTCATAATATTTTCTTTCTTTTTCATTTTAAAATTAAAAAAAAAACATGAGGGCCAAGCTAAGCTCGTAGATAGCTCAGCTCGGCTCGTTCTCGTGGGCCAAACTCAGCACTTATTTTTGGGCTCAACTCGGCTCGTCTTCAATGGGCTACCTCAGTCATGATTGTATAAATCAAACTGGATATTAACCAAGAAAAGGCTAAAGAGGACATGATCCTTGACCCTCGGATTATAGGCTTGGATTTAATAACCTCACCGACGGAGGAGTTGGATACATTTCCAGTAAACCTCTCAGACTTTTCCCAAATGCTACACTTGGAACAGAAACTAGATGAAGGGATGAAAGGAAAGCTCAAGGAATTTTTGCGAGAAAATGCAGATCTTTCGCATGGAACTACGCTGACATGGTTAGTCCATCTGTAGCTTACCACGCCCTGAAGGTGGATCCCAAGATGCAGAAAAGAAGACATCTAAGCACAGAGAGATATGACGCTCTGAAAGAGAAAATAGATAAACTCCTGGCCAACGGATTCATCCAAGAAGCGGTCTATCCCTAATGGGTGTCCAACCTCGTGTTGGTAAGAAAAAATAACTGCAAGTGGAGGGTGTGCATATATTTTCTAATCTAAATCAGGCATACCCCAAGGACAACGTTCATCTGTCGTGCATCGATCAGTTGGTCAATGCGACCGTTGGTCACAAGCTACTTAGCTTCATAGATGCCTATTATGATTACAACCAGATCTCCATGTTCGAGGGGGACGAGGAACATCCCTATATTGTTAAAAGATAATGCCCTTCGGCCTTAAAAATGCAAGAGCAACTTACCAGAGATTGGTGAACCGCATGTTTACGGAACAGATTGGAAACACCATGAAGGTCTACATCGATGACATGCTCATAAAATGTGTGGATGCCGAAGATCATAGTAGACACCTGGAGGAGATGTTTTGGAATGCTCCGCAAATACCAGATGAGGCTTAACCCCCTGAAATGTGCTTTTGGAGTCAGGTCTGGAAAGTTTCTGGGCCACCGTTTTCTCCCAATGAGGTCCAGAGCCTCACGAGAAGGCTGGCAGCCTTAAATCGATTCATATCGAAAGCAATTGATTGATGCCAACCGTTTTTTCAAACCATCAAGGGATGAAGAGGTTTGAATGGACAAATGAGTGTGAGAATGCATTCCAGAAACTCAAGACACTCATCGGTAAAGCCCCGTTGTTATCAAAGCCAAAAATCAAAGAAAGATTAATGATCTACCTAGTAGTATTTGAAAAAGTAGAGAGCTCGATATTAATTCGAGAAGAGGGCTCGGCACAACTTTTGGTCTACTATGTGAGTAAAGCCCTACAAGATATAGAGACGATGTACCTTGACATGGAGAAGCTCGCCTTATCCCTGATAGTCACGTCAAGGAAGCTTTGGCCATACTTCAAGGCACACAACTGAGGCAAATCTTCCAAAAGCCAGACACCTCTAGAAGGCTGATAAAGTGGTCTGTAGAACTCAGTCAATTCGTTATTTTCTACAAACACAGGCCATCCATAAAAGGTTAGGCGATGATCAACTTTATAGTTGAGCTTGCTTACATCCCAAAAGGATCGCTCGAGGCCAAGCTGTATGAGGTATCAATATGGAAACTATTTGTTGACGAATCTTTAAGCGATACCGGAGCATGAACAAGGATCCTGCTAATTAGCCTTGACGGCCATAATCTCAACTGTACCCTTTACTTAGAGTTCAAAGCCTCAAATAATGCTTTCGAGTACGAGGCACTGCTTGTGGGCTTGAGGTTAGCACACGAGATGAAGGCTAGGAAGATCCAAATCTACAGTGTATTGCAGCTGGTCGTTATTTAGGTTAATGGGATTTTCACAGCACGAGAGCAATCCATGGTGGCCTACCTGAAGAAGGTCAATGATTTTCTAGCTAAATTTGAAGAGTTCGAGTTGCTCCAAATTCTGAGGACAAAAAACGGTTATGCCGACTCTCTCTCCAAGTTGGCGAGTTGTAAGGACTCTGATTGATGAAAGTCATTCCGGTCGAAAGGCTTAGCTGACCAACCACTGATGAGGCTCTGCAACAGTACAAGATGATAATCAGTGGATCTCTCAAATGGATGAAAGAAATCATCACGTACCTAACCAACCAGGTTTTACTAGACGACAAGGACGAAGCTCGAAAACTCCGTAAAAGGGCCACGGAGTTCGTACTACAGAATGGAATCCTATACAAAAGAGAATTTAGTCTACCACTTCTATGGTGCATTACTGAAGATGAAGCTGACTATATCATGCAGAAGATACATGAATGAGTTTGCGGTAATCACGCGGGAGGGATGACTCTAGCGCAGAAGGCCTTAAAGTAAGGTTACTACTGACTGACTATGAAAAAAGACTCACACACTTTTGTGAGGAAATGTGACAAGTGCTAGAGGTTCGTCAATGTGCCGAAACTCCATCTCAAGACCTCACCTCGATTACCAGCCCATGGTCTTTTACCAAATAGAGGGATCGACTTTATCAGTCCTGGATTACACCAAATGAGGACGGTGTCAAGTTCGCAGTTGTGGCCGTGGATTACATTACCAAGTGGTATGAGGCTAAGCTCCTGGCCAAAATTTACGGAGAAAAATGCATGGAAGTTTGTGTGGAAAAATATCGAGATCCCTCACTCCATTGTCTCAGACAAATGGTATATAGTTTGTCAAAAAAAAGTTTAACTCAAACTGTGAAGAACTTGGAGTTATGAGAGATTTTTCTACCCCTTACTATACCCAGTCCAATGGCTAAGTTCAAACTGTCAACAAAATTATCAAACACACTTTGAAGATAAAACTAGAGTCTGCCAAGAGATGATAGGCCGATGAACTTTCCGAAACCTTATGGTCATATGGGACAACCTCTCGAATAGCAACTGGTGAAATCCCTTTTGGCATATGGGATAGAGGTGATAATCTCCATGGAGGTGAGGATGCCTTTCCCAAGGCGCTTGCATTTTGATAAAGTAGTCCACGAAGATATGCACGAGGCAAACATCAACTTATAGGAAGAGAGATATGTAAATTCACAGCTTCGCTTGGCAGTTTATCAGAGAAAGATGGCTAAGTACTACAACTTTAAAGTCAGGAACATGGGCTTCCAAGTCAACGATTTCGTCCTAAAAAAGATCTTCCTCGCTAATAGAGAGGTTGGGACTAGAACCCTTGGACCTATTTGGGAAAGACCGTACAAGATTATTGAGGTAATTCGACCCGGGACCTACAAGCTAGAAGACTCTGAGGGGAATGAAATAAAGCACCCTTGGAACGTCACCCACCTTCGTCTGTACTACCATTAGGTTTCTTGTTTACTAGCCATGAGTCGCATATTAGTTTTTGCTTTCAATTTTGTTCAAAGATAGTCGTATTCAATTAAAGCTCAATTGGTTTCAAATTAAAGCTCTTTTGTTTAGATTACTCCAACATAAAGTAAGACAGCGAGAGAGTATGGTTCGCGGCCAACTTCTTAACTCGCTGAGTAAACTACTTGACACGTGCAAACAAAAAAAGTAAATGCAGCGAGGGAATATGGTTCACGGCCAACTCTTTAACTCGTTGGGTAAACTACTTAACGCGTGCAAACAACAAAAGCAAAGGCAATGAGAAAGTATGTTTTATGGCTAACTCCTTAACTCGCTAGGTAAACTACTTAGGGTTAAGAAAGAAAATTTTATTTTTATTGATGAATTCATAATTACAACAATACACAAAGCAAAAATCCTATGACCCCGTCACCTCTTTAGGGTCGGCACAAGAAGGGCTCCCTAGACTAGCTAGCTGTTCTTTGGCCTTCATAAGCCATTTCTTCATATACTTTAAGCTTTAGATCAGTTCGTTGCCAGAATTCGTCATCAACATAAGTCTGACTGCACCATGATAGAGAGTCTCCCAAATATGATATCACTGTGATAATCATTTAGTACGTTATTCTCAACAAACTGTTCTACTCCATTTTTGAACTTGTCATTTCTTGAAAGATTTTTATTGTAAACCTGAAGATGAGTTTCACCAACTCTGGTAAAATGGCCTTCTTCCAAGTAGAATTCGAATACTTATGGACCGAGGTGCTGCCATAGTAGAAGGGTCTGGAAGCATTTCTAGAACAACGAGGTCGAGCTCATCCTGGCGGGACCCAAATGTTGATACATTCGGTCCTTGTATCCTTCATAATACCCTTATTAGTTGTGGGGACCTCTATCCTCTTCTGCCCATGAGCCTCGCCTTCTTCAATGGCGACCTCATTTCTTTTGTCCTGCTGTCTAGCACTCTGTGTAGCAAACAAAGGTTCTTAGATGAAAGAAAAAGATTTAAGTGTTTGCAACTGGAACCAGTGCCGTGCCCATTACCAGAAACTGCAGAGGATGGGGCACATTTCTGTCATCATCTTCCTCTTCATCAATGTTGAAGACTGGAATATTTGTGAAGACATACCTGGCCATCAAAACAAAATTGTTGCCACGAGAGAAAATGTTTGAGTTCTGAGTAGTTTTGGAAAGGTGAAACTAGAAATGAAGGATTCTTGGGGTTTATATAGAGGTAGGATCTGATTATAGCCGTTGATTAAGGCCCTCAAGATCTGAACCGTTGGAAAGGAATGCGTGGAAAACGTAAAGCATTAAATAAGACTCTTAGTGAACCACTGATTAATAGGCAAGAGGACTACCACAAGCTACGTGCCCCTCTTCAATGCACCCAGATAATGATGATGCCAACATCTTAAGCAACGAAAGGACTGTGCCATTAGTACCTTGGGAAACAATGACATAAAGACAAATCTTCATATTCAAATCCCTTCCAGTTGTGTGAATTTTGAAGGTCCTCCTTGTCAAAGGAGGGGTCAATGCATACACTCAAAAGAGGGGTATTCCGCGACTAACATAGTTGAAGGCTTAGAAGCTTGATTGAATATATGTTTTCATTAATCAAGATGGAGCGTACGAAGCAATTACACTTAAAACAAAAGAGAAATCAATTTCACTGATAAGCTTGAGGCATAACATCAATTACAAAAAACATAAAATATTGGTTCTACAGCTCTACGGCCTCTTTAGGGTTGGCACACGTATGGGCCCCTAACCTAGCCAACAACTCATTGGCTTTCAGGAGCTCTGCTATGGCCTCGGCCAACTGTTTATGCTTGGCATAGGCCATGTCTTCGTACACTTTAAGTTTCCGCTCATCTCGCTTCCAGGCGTCGTCAGCCACATTTTGAATTGATTGGGCTTTCAACGTCTTGTACTCGGCCTGCCGCCTGCTCTCTTCGGTAAGGTCGAGCTTCGAATGGAAGACCTTATTCTCTGAGTACAACTCATCAGCGTCCTCGAAGCCTACAGCCTTCGACTCCTCATAGCCCGTCAATACTTTGTACAATTCATAGTTAAGTACATGGCATCAGGCGATGTTCATCTCTGCCATTTTTACCAACTTCGACAGAGTTGTTTGTTCTGCCGCCTTCTCTAAGATAGAAGTCCAATACTTATGGATAGAAACTGCGACCATCACCGAAGGAACTGGGAGCATATCCAGAACAATAGAGTCCAACTCATCCTGGTAGGACCTAATGTTGATGTGCTCGGTCCAGCTAAAGAATTGGGAGAAGGAGTCCACGCCCCACAGGGAAGAGAATGAGTCCACCATTCAGTCTTTTGAAAGGGAGTCTGCTCTCCACCTCGGGTAGAAGGAGTCCCAGCCCCTTGGGGAGAAGTCTACTATCCAACTGGAAGAGAAAGAGTCAACATTCCATCTGGTTGAAGGAAAGACTCATCTACACCTAGATTGAGAGCCAAATTTGAGCTTCGTGGAGAATGAGTCGACTCTTCAATTTCTTGAAAAGGACTCAACACTCCACCTTGCTTGGCCACCCTTGCATTCCTCATAATGCCATCATCTTCTGCATTCTTCTTTTGCCCACGAGCCTCGCCATCCTCCTCGACGCCTCACTTTTCTTTGTCCTGCCATCTGACACTCTTTGACGAAAGTAACAGTTTTTTAGGAAGAAAATGAGATGAAGCATCCATGACCGGCTCCGGCGCCAAAGAGATATTTACAATTGGGACATGTGCCGCGTCCAGAATCAGAGATTGCAGAGAATGGGTCACGATCCTGTCGTCGTTTTTTTCTTCGTCAATGCTAAAGATGGCAGTGGTGGAGGAGGCATGGACTGAAGTGGAATGGCTAACAATACATCCGGAGGTAGAGGATGTGGTGTGATACCGTCCTCGTCTTCAACAATAGAGTAAACGTAGATATCACGAAAAGTATACTTGGCTGCACAACACAAAAGGAATTAGTGTAAAACCTCGAAAGGTATACTTGGTTGCACCAACATAAAACGAAGAACTATTGAAAACTTACCCATTAAGCTGTAAGAAATGAGATATGAGTTTTCTGGGAGAAGACTACCTAGGTGACGAAACTCGCTTGGAATTTTTCGAATGTGCACCCACTTTGCGCGAAGTCCTCCTGATCCCGCCTTAGAAGGGGTGGTTTTCCACACACTACAAACATAAAACAAAAAAACATTTAATCAGGAACGCTGGAAAAATACGGAATACAAAACAATTATGCATACCAAGATCTCCAAAGCTACGAAGAATAGAAACATGGAGAATGGGATCCCTCGGCCTAATCTTCCAATCATCTGCAAGAAAGAAGAAGGCCCCTTTCTAGCTCGGGACCTTATTTGGGCTGTTAGTCATCGTTCTCTGACCCTGTCCTGGCCTTTGAGACATATTGTACCAACCCTCAGACATATGGTCTCGAAGGCCTTCACAGATAAATGTCTACTCATCTCTGTTATCTTCCACAACAAAAATGCAGCCACCATTTGAACCCAACTGTTTGACGTGATTTGACATGAGACCTCGTGAAAGAACGGGTGAAGGGGTAAACGAAGCACATGTTGCATCGCCAGTTCGTGAATGGCCACTTGACCCTTGAGAGGATCGTCAGCTCGTTCATGAGGTTCGGAAACATGTAAACTGATCAAAGTTGGGATGTCATAGGCCAAGCGCAACACCACCAAATCTGCCTCCCGTATTTTACTTTGAATTACAGTAGCGGCATTCGTCGATGACGTCATCTTATCGTCTAGTTGGTGAGCAAATAGGGCACCTTATTGATTCAACAAACCCCTCATCTCCGTCGGCGTAGGAGCTTGCTTCTTCTTAGACTTTGCCCTAGGTAAAGCCCTGCCAAAAGGTATCTTGGTAGTGGCGGGTTTGCTTGTCGGAGTAGGCGGAGATAAAGTAACAGTGGGCTTTTGAGTGACTTCTTTGTCAAAATTGGGCGAAGACTACGCCTCGCCCATTATTTTTGGGTCCGTTGGAGGATCTGACACATTCTGTAAATCTCTCGGAGCTTATTTTTTATTGGGTAATTTGTAATTTTGGTCTCCAATCTTTTAAATCTATAACAAATCTATCCCCAAACTTTTGTTTTGGCATTGGCCGTTCCCAACTTTTGAATTTTGTTGCAAAGCACGTCATTTTGACATATTTTGACAATTTTGCCATCCTCTTTAAATAAATAAAAATAGAAAACAACAAAACAATAAAAAAATTGCAAATGAAGTCCTACAACTTTTAAAATTATAAAATAAGTTCATCTTCTCTAAACATTTACCCCACCCCACCCCACACATATACACACGCGACAAAGCCGCCATTTCTTTCTCCAACACAAATACAAACAAAATAATTCTCCATCGCAGTTTTCACAAGCCAATGTCCCTTCACAATTTTATTCACTATCTTGAATCTACTATCTCGAAATGTATCAAATTCATGAATGAATTGATAAATTAGTGAAGTTGGATTAATGGGCTCATCCACTTTACTGGAAAAATAAAATACTGTATTATGATGATCCCGATCCAGAACCTGTAAATTTACAGCGAGAATAAAGGTTTTGGATGATTTTCCTGAGGTTTTCGAGCTTCTCAAAGTAGCCATGACACGATTATCAGGCCTAGAAAGAACATGATTGAGCTTGGAATTGGTTCATAGCCAGTCAACTTCGACCGAGTTTAGAGACCAATCACTGGTCGGCACTTTGGATTTCTTGGCAAAGTAATTAGGTCCCCGGAGAGAGAATAATTCACCTGGTGGCGAGGCCCAGCCATTGAATCCATTCTAGAGGCCCATGTGTTTTAAGGATCCATCGTTTATAGATTCCTCTCTCCAGTCTTCCACAGTGGTGGTGGTTGCGGAAGTGGAAATGGAAGTCGTGGTGGTGTTTTTGCTTGTGTTTTGTCGGGCACATTATTGAGATTTTTGAGTTTTTCTCTGATTTAACTTTTGTTTGTCTCTCTACGCTGAAATTGAAATCTCTGTCAGGATTTGTGTTTGTGTTGGGGGAAGAAATGTCGGCTTTGTCACGTATGTATATGTGTGTAGAGAGGATGGGGTAGGGTAGGGTAGGGTAGGATAGAGTGGGGTGGGGTAGATTTTTGGGGAAGATGCACTTATTTTGTATTTTTAAAAGTTGTAGGACTTCATTTGTAATTTTCTTTTTATTTTTTTGTTGTTTTCAATTTTTGTTTATTTAAGAGGAGGGCAAAACTGTCAAAATTTGTCAAAAAGACGTGATTTGCAACAAAATTCAAAGGTTGGGGACGACCAATGCTAAAAAAAAGTTTGGGGGTAGATTTATTACTGATTTAAAAAGTTGGGGACCAAAATTACAAATTACCCTTTTTTATTTTAGGTGTGGGGATATTAGGGAAGCCTTATGATTTTCCTTTTTTACTGGAGTTGGACGAATAAACAGGTTGATAATAGATAGAAAAGAAACAATGAAGCAAAACCTAAGGATTACAACTCCTCCATACCTTTAAGAAATGACCTCTCGCGGTAAAAGAGTCAGGAATGCCTAAAAGAAGTGTAAGCAAATTTTAAACTTTTGCCAAAGTAAAGAAGCAAAAATGACAATGGCACCTGAATTAAATAAACGTAGCTCCTTGGATCTGGGCCGTTGATTTCGAGATATCACATCTCAACCCAAATGTCAGTTGGACATGTAACAAGGCAGTAAGCTGGCGCCTTGGAAATATTTAGATCTATCAATTCTAAAGAAGGCTGACGCGGTTCACGCGCGGCCCATGCCTTTTCCAACACGCCAAACAGTAAATAAACAATGATGACAAGGACGCTTCGAGCTAAATGATGACGGCGTCATTACTACCTAACCTTTAAAACGGTGACATGATTGACGACCTTTCACACTTCACAGCTGACAGCACAACTCAAGAAGATACACGTGGACCCCAATTAACTATAGCAAAATCCCCGTCTACTATAAATAACAGGCTCGGACTTTTGGTGGGTGGGTTGGTGGGTGGGTGGGTGGGGGGACTATGAACATGTACGAAAGATTACTGTGAACATGTGCGAAGGACTACTGTGAACATAAACAAAGGTTCCCTGTTTACCTTCGTAAAAAAAAATAATAACAATAATTTTAAGTCTTACACCTACCATAAATAACATGTTTGGACTTGGAAGACTATTGTTACCATACAGATTTGGCAAGGTCTCATCGGCCACCAAAGGCCTCATAGGCTCAGCAAAGGCCTTGCAGGCCTAGAAAAATCCATGTAAGCCTCGCACGCCATTGCTAATACTAACAGAGCCTATAAAGGCATTTGCCATTTCTGACAGGCCCATATCCTCCATCAATATTCCCCGCGCCCCCACACAGCTTATGGACAATCACAGATAGAGCGATATCTCAAGAAAAGATTCTGTTTGATTGTAATACTAACTCAGAAAGAAACTAAATCTCAATATCTTAATATTTGGTAACAAAATATTGAAAATCAATTAAGATAGGGATAAAAATCTAAAAGATCACATTCACATCCAGTTACCCTTATCTTATAAGGAAAGAAGATCCGATTAGATATCTAATTGATTGTTTGTCCAAATCAATTAGAACTCTGGACATATAAATACAACATCCCTTATCATTCTAAGGTACGCATTATTCTCTATCCTTAAACTCTGTTTAATTTTCTGATTGCTTGTCTTTCCCACACCCAAACACTATCTCCATATCATTCTTGTACTAGCAGTTGACTTGATCGTCGAAGTACCAACCATCACCGGCCCTTTTTTTTCCCAATAATCTTAGTACCTAATGATTGTCCTAGTGTTCAAGTAACATACAGACTGACAGAGGATTGACTAAAGATCTGTTGATACATGGATAGTGCAGATTCCGATGTCAACACCAAGCTCGAACATAAAATTTTTTAGATTTAATTAACATTAAGTTTATTTCAAATTTTAATCCAAATTATGTTTGGTATGACAAATAAATTATTTATTTTAAATTTATTTATAAGTAATTTTTTTAATTTAAGTCAAATATATTTTTATCTCAATACAACGAGACTAGCATGCTTTTACTATTTATGTTTTAAAAAAAAGTGTCAAGAAATAGTTTACAATTAAAAAAAAGTATTATTACTTTGAAAGAAAATTGATGTTTATCTATTGATTAATATATGAGAGTCTCAATTTTATAAATTAATCTTTTTAAAAATCTCAAAATATATATATATTCAGCCTTTGCAATTGCATTTTCTATTAGCATATGAAGTTAATTAAGAAGGATTACCGTGTTTCATGCTACGAGACATTGAAAAATTTAGAACAAAATCTGGCTTTAGTTTGACCCATTTAGTTCTCGAAAAGTTACCAATATTAATTATATATAAAATTGTGTCTTTTGTGTGTAGATGTATTAATGATTAATACTCTATATTATTGACGTAATTTGGTACGTCAAATTGAACATGATAATTAAGATTGTATTTGTATTAAATTGTATAAAAAAATTATTTTTTTAAAAAGTTAAAAAAAAAATTAAGATCAAGTTAACCTGATGGATTGAGCCAGCTTATTTCTAGTCCGTATAAAATTATAGTAGCTTGGTCTGATACAATTTTAAGTTCATTTAACCCTGCCATAGCCTATCTAACCTGACACGTTTGCCACATCTAGTCAAATGTCTTTATATAAATAATTCTTTGGAGGATTAGATATATATATCACCTTTCTAATTCTCACAGTGGGCAGTTATGGTGCCCACCTTTCTAATGCTTTTTCACTTGTTTAATACCCACTTGACAAGTGTCACAGTGGGCACCATAACTTTGTCCACTATGGACATTAGAACATTTTCATAGATATATATACAACACTTTAATCAAAGAGTACTTGTCATATCCTCAAAATTATTTGTCTGTTGTATTTGTCAAGTTCGAGGAGGTTGGTGTTACGATACTTAACTTTTACTTATAAGTATGATGTCATTAACTTTTACTTATAAGTATGATGTCTCTTGATTTCAACAATGAAAAACAAATAAGAAATTTATGAAAATGACTGCCAATAATAAATCTCTGGTTTGGTTTAAATTTGCCAGTTGGCCTTTGCCATCAACGTGTCTCACTTAGGCTTATTCCTCCAAGGACTCTCGTGGCTTATTCTGCTGCATTTTCAGATAATTCAAGATTTTCACGTGGTTGTTGCTTTCTGGAAGTATTCACAATTCATTCATTATAATCTATCCGTCGTAAAAAATATATAATTGTTTCTATTTTTACACACATTAAAGAAATATAATTTATATTTTTTCTAATATACTTCAACAATTATTATAATAATAGTTCATATTTTTTTGATGACAAAACATATTAAATATGAGCATATTAGAATGATAATTATATGTCATTCTTCTTTTTCAAGTGCGACGATAGCAGTGGTGGAGTTTTGTCCCCCGTTTCCACTCCGGCGTGAGAATTAGTATAGTATAAACTCAAATATGCAGGTATTGAGTATATATGTTATGTTTGTACCTGGAGGGATAATCTCCTATTTATAGGAATGAACCGTAGCTGTATCTTCAATGGTCATTAATGGCGGATGCGTTTTCATCTTCTTTAGAATTAGGATTTAATGTGGGACGTTTCGTCTTCTTCAACTGCTTGTGTTTCATATTCCTAATGCATGTGGGTGACTGTTGTTCTATCTACTGTAGGCGAACATATAAGGACAATGAAGCGGACAGACCGACGAGGCGGGCAGATTACTTAAGACAGGCATCCACAGGAGAGCAGCAGTCATTTACCAAAGTGTAATCATATTTATCATCATAGATTATCTCTAATGCTAAACACTTTCTAAAAAATCTATTTGGCAAGAGAGATAAAAAAAAAAAAAATGAAGAGCGTTCAGTGTTCTAAAAAGCGCGTCTAGGCTTGAAGCGTGATCTCCACATCTCGCTTAGGCCCTAGGCGCACACTATTTTGGTCAACTATTTTTTTAACTAAAAAAGACTTGCATATGCACGCCTAGTCGCGCCTATGCACGCTTAATTACGCTTAGGCGCAGGCTTTTTAGTTAAAAAATTTATTTTTATCTTTTTTAAAAAAATATTTAAAATAATATTAAAAATAAGAAAACACTTTTTCACGCTTCGCTCTCGTTTCACCCTCGCCTAAACCTCGCCTAGACTCAAAAAACTTGAAATTTGGCCTTTACGCTTAGCCACGTTTTACGTTTTTTAGAATTTTGAGAGCGTCTAATAAGATGTCTAAAATTGGATGGCCTGTTGGATGACCTTTTACAATAAATATTGTCTTATAAATTTTATCACATTTACCTCAGCGCCACATCAACTAGACATTCAAATTAAAATGTAGTATTGAAGTTGCTCTTAAAGAAAAAAATCTATTTTTTAACACGAACAGAGCAGTATATTGAATTTTTCTATTGGAATTCAAGTAGGCAACCTTATCACAAACGATTCACAAGTGAATAAATCATCCTCTGCTTTTGGTAGTGGATAATGTTTACATTTCCAAAACACACACACACACACACACACACACCATTTGTTTCTCTTAAATAGAAGTGTGATGACACTGTGCAAACACAAGGAAATCGAGATTCGAGAATGGAAAGAGGAGGCCTTTTAGACGCACACAGAGAGGCTCCATCGGTATGGCAACATCAGCAGGCGGCCGATGGTGCCACGCTGTGTGCGACTGAAATACTCCCTCTCTCTTATATATATTGTCAGCTTTCGTGGCAATTAATGGGGAAGAAGGTGCATTCCCATGCAACATATATAGGGTAACGAATGTCACCACGGCAGCTGAGTATATATATATTTATTATATTTATTTCCTCTTCATTCATCAATTTTACGTGTTATTGCAGGAGAAAGTTTAACAATTAGAGATTATGGATGAGAAAATATCCTGCTTCTATACGAGGATTTGGGATGGGGAAGGATAATATAGTCTCCGCCTAATAACTCTTATTTTATTTTTATTCCCGTCCTTGCTTTCGAAAATCTCCTGTGTGAGGGGGCCGGGACTTGAATGATGGTATATATATTTGGGCCAATAAGCATTGTAAGGCCATTAGAATTGATGATTTGATCTACAAGTTACAAATATCGGAAGAGATGTTTGAACCATATTAGTAGATTGAGAGTAATTTTGGTAGTGAATCAATTTTTGCAAATAATAGTGTATTTATGTCCACATGTGCATTCCACTTATTTCTTCTGCGAACTATTATCTTGCCACGTCAGAAACTATTCACTAATAGTTTTGTACATGTCATGAAGTTCTCGAGTCGATCTATTTTGGATAGAACTACCAGTGGCAGAGTCAACTGAAGACCGGTGTTGGGAGCCAATTCAGTACTGCAAAAGAAAAACTATGACTGTGGCATTTTTTGAGTAGCTCCTTGAACTTTTTTTATGCCTCATGGAAGCTTTCTGAATCAGTTTGCTGGAAGGTTGAGAATTCATGTTTGAGTCCGTTCACCAGAAAATGTTTCAATCTAAATTTTTGAAACTATTCTTGAGCTTTATCTTTGAGCGTGTGAGAAAAATGTCCCATGCTTCTTCGTTGACACACTGGTACTTGAATTTTTCACAATATTCCATAAAATGAGAGAGGTGGTAGTGTGGATTCTTATCGGCTCGCCTAGAAAAGTTAGGTTGCTAGATAACAAATTTATCACATTCAGCTTCAGCTGGAAGTTATCAAGTCTATATGGAGGGTAGACTATATTGGATTGATTTTCAACAATAGGAGGTATCATGCAATTCCCCATAAGGATATTCCTCTCATTAACTTCGGTAGCTCAAACCACGAGAGAGAGAAGATTGCCCATAGCTGTATCTGTCGACGGTGGATCATAGACTTTGTTGTTGTTGTCACGTATTGTATTTTGTTGCTATTTTTTTCCAGTTGGTTCACGTTGTTATTGGTGAAAATTCTATTCATATATATGACTGATTTTTTGTAAACAAAAATCATCATTTATTATAGTGAAAATATTGTATCGACTAAAAACATGATGTAGTCTCACATTGAGCGAACCTGTATTAATCTTTGTGTTCTTTGTTTGTCGCCATTTATTTATTACTCTAATTATAACAACTACACCGCATAATTAAGATGTTTAGCACCTACATTGCTTTTCGATTAGTGCAACTTTGGAGATAAAATTTCACTAGTGCAAGGAGATTACATTTGAGTACCGAGACATTTATTCGTTTTTTTTTTCTCTGTGTAGATAATTTTTGTCATTTGTCATTTTCTCTAAATAAAATTATTGCTAGACGATATTGCAGTTAACATAACAAGTAAGTGATGGTGATATATAGTGAGTGTAAGGAAAGAGTTAGTTTTGCTTTTTTTCAAAATTGAATCTAATTTGTTTCGTCTCAAATACATATTTAGGAGTGATAGACAAATTTGCTTCAACTCCTTATTCAATGTTTCTACCTCATTATATGTGTTAACGAGAAAAATATAGAGATATAAAGTAAAATGGTTTTGATCCTTTGAATTAATATCATTTGTATAAGAAACTAAAATTTTTAGAAATTCCACTATGAAAGACATCTTGGAATCAACAAAATCAAATCAAGCAACATTGCGATATCTAAATCTCTTCATTGGATAATTACAAAACCAACTTCAAGTACTTAACATAATTTTTTGGCTTTTTCAAGTATAATAAATAATTTAACTACATGAATTATTTGAAACAGTTAACAAATATTAGAAATGAAAATCAAATAAATAAATAAATAAATAATTATAACATTTCAATAATCAAAATTTTCAATAATCCAAACTCAAAAATTCCTTTATTGTGGTTACCTTTATTAGTTTGATGATACGAATGTCAAATGCATTTGTATGTATTATAAATTATTATTCCTCAATTTTATGTTTGACCATGTTTTATGCTCAATTGTTTTCAATCAAGCAAAAATAAATTACGAATGTACATCATGTTAATCATTTCGTCTAATGTATTACATAGGAAGTAATGCTTAAGCATTTGAGTTTAATATTCTAGATCAAGAAGCTAATCGAAAAATAAAATGAGGTGATACTTGGATGGCCTTCCATAACCAAATCGAATGAGAAAAATAATAAACATATATAAAAGAAAAATGAAAAAATATGCACCATCTTTGGATAAGCTTGAAAAGTTTAATTTTAAGTAAATAAATGAATTTTAATATTTTTATATAAATCAAAGTTAAAGATAGTAAGCTACTCAGTTTGACTGTAAAGTCTACTAAGTGAAAGAAACACTTTTTTTTTTTGTACGACATGAGTTTTGGTTTCTATCAAATGATGAATTTTGTTTAATTAATTGATCATGTTTTATTTAATTATACTTTTATTTTTCTTCATGTTTGTTGAGTTTTTATAGCAATGACTGTTGAATGATATTATATTTTGTACAAATTTTTACTTTGTTATGCATTTGTTATCTATTTAAGGGTTAATTACATTAATGGTCCCCATTCTTTCAGATTTGTAACGATTTAATCCCCATTCTTTTTTTAGCAGATATTATCCTCATTCTTCCATTTATTCTCACAGAGGGTCCACAAATCACTATTTTTCACTATTCTAATAATTTTATGACAATTTTATCCCTTGACTTAAATAAATTAAAATAATAAGAAAAAAAATACAATGAAAATATTGCAATTAAGCCCTTAATCTTTTCAAAAGTACAAATAAATCCTAAACTATTTTATTTTAATACAGATTGGTGTTCTTCTAAAAAAAAAAAAAAGAATATATTTTTTCATCCCAACCCCAGATTTTCTCATTGAAAATTAATGTCCAAACAACAATCTGAGAAAAACACTATGGCCGGAGTCTCAACACGCCACCAAGTCAACGGAAAACGGAGTAGTACGTTGCCGGAGACCCAAGCGTAGCGTCTGATCTGTGCAAGCAGATCGGGCGCGCTCGCGCGTTGGATCTCTACGTAGATCCGATGAGCGCCTGATCTGTGCGTGACTGGTCATTTGGTGCATCTTTGACGAGCGCAAATCTCAGCGTGCATGACTGGTCATCTGGTGCATCTCTAACGGACGCAAATCTCTGCGCGCGTGATTGGTCATCTGGTGCATCTCTGGCGAGCGCAACTGATATCTGTGCTTGTACCCAGCCGCGGCTACGCGAAGATCTGAGATCTTGCTTGCGCTCAACCGCCGACCACGTGCAGATCTGGGGTGGGGTGGGGTGGGGTGGGGTGGGGTGGGATGGGAAAGATAATTTCTTTTGAGTTTGGAAAGAACGCTTATTTGAATAAAATAAAATTGTTTAGGATTTATTTGTACTTTTAAAAAGGTTAATGGCTCAATTGCATTACTTTCATTGTATTTTTTATTCCTATTATTTTAATTTATTTAAGTCAAGGGGTAAAATTGTCAAAATAGTGAAAAATAGTGATTTGGGAACCCTCTGTGAGAATAAATAGAAGAATGAGGATGATATCTGCTAAAAAAAAAGAATGGGGATAAAATCGTTACAAACCTGAAAGAATGGGGACCATTAGTATAATTAACCCTCTATTTAACTATTTTTAATAGGATTATTGCATATCCTCATTTTGATATGTTACTTGATGTTGTGAGTTGAAGATGTTTGTAATGAATACAATTATTAATTTTACATCAAGTAGAATCATTTAAAATTATACACAATATGGTCTTCCATTTACTGTCACCCTTTGTTCATCTTAATTTAAAACTAGTGTATCACCCGTGCGATACACGGGGCACGGGGTACAGAACATGAATAATATCATAATATTGAAAAGTAAAGAGATCTTGAAATTGATCGAGTGAAAATCACTACAAAAAAGCAGAAAGTCAAAATTTTAGATACAATGAAAAGGAAATAGCACACATACAACAAAAATATTAGATTTTGGAAAACTTCCTTATACACTACATTCGTTGTTGAATCTGATGGTCGTCCATCTTTATTACATATTAGTATCTTCAATCCATCGCGCGGTGTGACTTTTGACACAGCAACATATAATTGTCAATGGTTGAATACCGGTCTTTTCAAATACAAACCTACATGCAATAGAGATTGTCCTTGACTCTTATTGATTGTCATTGCATACGAAACAATTAGAGGATATTGCCTCCTTGTAAATTTGAAAAGTAATCTAGGGTCAAAAGGCGTCAACGTCATTCTAGGTATAAGGACTGTATGCCCTGCATTGTGCCCAGCAAGAATTTTCACTTCAATGACATGTTTGCCAAGTCTTGTAATGACCAGTCTAGTTCCATTACATAAACCAACTGAATGATCTATGTTTTTCAATAACATCACTGGAGTGCCAATCTTCAACTTCAGTTCATGGTTAGGCACACTAGAACATCTGATCCTATTCAAAAATTCAGGTGTGTGAATATCCTGTAACAGATCAACATTTGTATCTGATCTGCATGTAGAATCTGAACTCAAATAGGTACTTGCATAGGGTTCTTTTGTAGGTGTAGATGTTGCTTCGACCAACCCATGATGTGCCACATGGTTTGTAAATAAAAATCGTCCAGAACCCACTACATTGAAATATGACACTTATTAGTTAATTCATTAGAAGCACACAACATCATAAATATGGATATTATATTTGATAAAAAATAAGTGTAAATTACCGTTTGTGATTTCGCTTAAAGGTGATACAGACAATGAGCTAGAGAAGTTCTCTGCAATATTTCGCATTCTAGTCGTGCGTATAATATTATTATCTTCCGAGCATCCATTTGACCGCTTTGTGACTGGTTCAGAGTTCTCTGCATGTTATATAACTTATAACGTTATATAATTTTTGAAAAAAAAATTCCAAAATGAGAGTTTGGAATTTTATTTTAGTAGATACATTATTTGTAAACACGAACACCCCCCAAAAAAAATTTGGAGATAATATTTAGTATATTTTGATTTCATCATTCAGAAAATTATAGTATAAAAATATTACAAATGATATAAATTAAATTTAGAAAAACCTAATTCTAAAGAAACAATATATTTAAATCTCTTATAGTTCATCTAATATTCAAAATGAGGATAAAGAAAGAAGGTTTCAATATCATGAAAGTAATCTTCACATCCTCAAATATCAATTTTCGAAGAAAAATTGGTCACAAAAAGCTTAATTAATTAGAACCATATAATTTCATTTTGATTTCTTATCTTCAATAAAAAGATCAAATATAAAACGTCACAGATGAGAAATTTTCACTAAAATTCTATTGCATCAAATAGATTCTAGTGATTTTGAGAACCCTAGAAGCAAAAAGTGAATTTTACATTCATCATTGCTAATTTTGATAAATAAATGATTTCTATTAATTGCAATTGAAAGAAAAAGTTAATAAAAATTTAATTTTAAATAATATACAAAATTGAATGAATAGCCTCGACAAACAATCTTTGTCTAATTCGATTTGTTGAGCTACATAATATAAAAATACTAAACAATAATAAAGTCTTTATTTGGCAAGATTGTTTAAACAATCCATTTAAACGGACACAGAAATCAAAATCACTTTTTAATCACAAACATTTCTCAAAATTACTTTATAACCACCAAAATCACCTCAAAAATGATACAAAATTTATCTTGATTTCTTTGAGTGAAAATAAATTTTAGTCCACCTATGTAATTATCACAGTTTATCAAAAAGACAAAACGAAAATATTTTTCAATCTTTTAAAAAATAGCCTTTTCAAGATAATTTCAAAGTATTTCTTCTCAATGTGAAAATATAATATCATCACTTTGTATATCTCAGCAAATAAATTTACATTCAAATCGGGTTTGAAATATAATACACTATTTTAACACAAATTTCTTTCTCACATTTCTCCAAATCACTTTTTAACCACGCACATTTTTTGAAACTACTTTTAACCACAAATTTTACATTAATAATATAAAAAAACTAATATAAGAAAAAACATTTATTGGACTCAAAGATAAAAAAACAAATGAGCAAACATACGGACATACCCGGCCCAATGTAGCAATCCATGTTTAGACACATTAATTGGACTCCACAATCAAATGTAACCTAAACCTAAAACCATCTCATCTCTCCATTCTACGCCGTCTCTACTGGAGGGTGTTCTTCCTATCTTCATATTATATTTTTTTTCATCCAAAACATTGGAAAAAATTCAAGAATCATGCCGCTGGTTTTCCTAATAAATCAAAATCTGTGGAAAAAAGATAAGTAAATCCGCCTTTTTTTTTTTAGCAATATTATTGTTTTGGTGAATGTTCATCATTTTTTTAGCATTTTCGTATTATGATTGATGTAAATTTTTAATTAGAGAATGGTTGTTCAAATTTTAATGCAGTAGTCCGTCTACACAGTTTTCGAATTGGAGAAATTTTGATTCAAATTTTAATGCAACAGTCCGTCTACACAGTTTTCAAATTGGAAAAATTTTGATTCAGATTTCAATATAGATAAATATAATTAATAATAATAGTAATAATAATATTAAAAATAAAATAAAAAATGGATAAATTTTTTGAGCGGGAAAATGAAGTCTGACTTTTTGGTCAGACTAGCCCACTTTTATATATATATATAGATATATAGATTCATTGAATATATCATTCGAAATCATTTAAATATATATGGAATATGTCCCTTCATTTACCTTCTTTATATCTTAACATCCATTGAATAAATCAATTAGAACAACAATTGAACTTAACGTAATACGACCGAGTTTGAAGAAATGATGCTAATAAACTAATCTTTGTTTTTACAATTTAAACTTAAATATAAATAAATTATTATGTTAATAAACAATTTAAAATTTAACAAAAATAAAAGGAAGATGAGGTGCTGAGAAAATCAATTAACAAAAAGAGAAGGATGAGTGAGAGAGGGGAGAAACAATGGAATAGTATTTTGAAATTGAAAGCCGTGACTAATGCAATTTTCACAAGTTATTCTCAATTATTTTCATTACAAATGAATTTGAGGGGACAATCAACAAGTTACAAGAATAAACAATACATCACGTCGTAATATATCTTCCACAATATGTATTCTCACACGAACAATTATACGTTGCACTTTCAAAAAAAATTTCTATGAGAACGACAAATGTTTTCAAATCATCGGAAGCTCCAATACATGAGAGCCCATGTTGGGCCCGTGATCTTGTGAACAACCTCTTCACCATAAAAGGTTGCAATTGTGATCTTTCAAAGAAAAAGGTAATTTTCTTTGGTTTTTTGTCCATTCTTTTATCAATCTGTTATTTGACCTTCCAGATCTCCTTTTATAGGTTTTGTTTTACCAATCTATTCTTAACCTTCTCAATGTTCACTTTGTCGACCGATTCTCGACCTAGCTTGTTCTCAAGGTTCACACTATTGACCAGTTTCTATCTTTATCATATGGTTCATTCATTATTCATTGGTTCTTGACTTTTCCTAAGGTTCGTTTTAGCCCATTCATTCTTAATCTAATCGCTTCTTCAATGAAATTTCAAGTTGATTGTCACATGGACCTATTTCATTCATTGTTCAAGTTACAGATTTAACCAAAGATAATCCTATTGGAGCAATATTAAGATTTGATTTATACCTACGATTGTTGACCATTATATATTATTTAGGTTCTGTTTACTAAAAAGTTTAAGTGCCCGTATGACAGAGATTATAAACTGGTTTATTTGATCAATATTGATTTATTTGAGTTGAAATTGTTGACTTTTCATGTTAAAAGTGAGTTGAAAAGTCAAAAATTATAGCTGAAAAAAATCAAAATGGGTTTATAATCCCAATCAAACAAAGCCTAAGTCAAAATCAGCAATTAATTTTAGAATGATTATATTCACACCACATTTATTATAAATGCATCACATTTTAATTGTATAAAAAGTCTTTAATTTTTATTTATTGTCACATTTATGTCCTTAACTTTTTTTCATCGAATTCTTATATTTAACATTCTATTAATTAACACATCTTGTTACTATTAACAATTTTCGTCTAAAAATTCTATTAGTGTACTTAAAAATAAGGAAAAAATATTTATTCAAAAATATTTATTTATTTGCTTATTTAAAAATAAGAGGGGAAAATAACTATTTTTGTTCCTTCTTAATAAAATTTTTGGACGGAAATAATTATCAGAGACGATATGTGTTAATTAAATGAAGGTTGGCGATAAGAATACGATGAAAAAAATATTAGGGATATAAGTGTAATAATAAGTAAAAGTTATGGACTTTTTATACAATTTAAATGTAGTGCACTTATAGAAAAATGTGGTGCGAATATATTTAGCATTAATTTTAATCACACATTTTATAGACCAACATCTTTTTATAATTTTTCAACCACATATTTTATCAACTTTTATCAACTTTTACTTAAAATCTGATTTTACTCTATACCATATTAAATTTGAAAGAGAATGCTAAAAATATGAAAGCATTTCTATATTTTCGTGATATCGTAATATTTTCTAAATTCTTATGATATTATTTTCAGTATAATTACCTTTCATTTTATAGTTGTATGTAACCTCGTTTATAGGGTCATGAATTTTGTAATTCTTAGCCAGAACAATTATTCAATACTCATTCGTTTTGATATTTTGTCTCAATTATATTCATTTTATATTTTATCAGTTCCAAAAAATATTTATAATTTGATAAGAAAAATAGTTGTATTCACGAATGCAAAGCGGGCCATCGAAAACCTACCAAAAATCACACTTTCTTTTTTTTTTTAATTTACAAGGATTGTAATTTTTTCCCCCCTAGTAATGCCAAATGTGAGCATCAACAAAACATTGAATTGCTTTTATAGGTCTAGTTTTGATTACATTTTAGCATTACATATCACTGGGAAAATAGAAAATGGTTCACCAAATTTATAAAGCCCATCATACAAATTAGTTAAGGCCCAAATCCCTCATTTTAGATTCACTACTGGCTTGCAGCTTTAGTTGCAGCCTCCAACATTGTATCTCACAAAGCCCATCAGTTCAGGTCCTTCTAATCTTGAGTTATTCTTAAAACTGCAATAAGAAGTCGAGACATATTTGATTGATACACAGTACTGTAAACTGTAAAGTATTAATCGAGATTTTAGTTTCTTTATCTTCCTTAATACTGTTCAATTACCTCTCCTCGGTGAACTTAGAAAAGGAGCCCATTGTTGGAATTGTACCACACAAATCATTGTTGGACACATCTCTGCACATGAAGAACAGAATAATTAATTTATTAGTTTTTTCTTTGATAATGATTCTTGGCTTAGTTCATGTTTGGTAGTGATGAAATTGTGAATCCTATAAAATATATAGATAGAACATATATTTGAGCTTAGCCAAACAAGGGCATTTTGAATTGAGTACTTACAGAATCTTTAGGTTTCCAAGCTTGGTAAGTTCCCTTGGTATTCTTCCTGTCAGCCTGTTTCTATTCAGTCGCCTAAAAATGGAGAAAGAATAAATTATGGAACTACTCATCTCAAAAGTATTTGGTAAAGTAGATTGAACTAGTCGACAATATTAGAGCGAAAAAAGTTAAAATCGAGTACTGCATGCCAAACACTTCGGAGCCAGAACACAGCACAGGACTGGGCCGTGGTTTAAAATAGACTGAACCATAACATAAAAAATTTTTTTTTTTTTTTTATTTAACTACACTTTCAGGAATATTTTTAGGACAGGCCAGACAGGCCCAGCCCTGTCTCCGCCTCTTACAGAAGAATGCTTACAAGAATCTGAGGTTAGAGAGGTTGGACAGAGATGGAGGGATGGATCCAGTGAGGTTATTGTGGTAAAGATCCAGGCTTATAAGACTCTTCAGTTTTCCTAGTTCACCAGGAATTGGACCCACCAAGTTGTTCATGTATAATTCCCTGTACAAACATAACAAACATTTAATTATTGACTGCATTCAAGTCTTTCTAATATTCCTACTCGATAAAAGGCTTTTTAGGGGCGATATAGTATTTGAGAGACAAGAAAACTTTGTAATCTTTTTTTATCTGTTATTGCAGAAATCTATTCTGACAAAGTAGACGCAACTCTCACATTGACGTGAAGTATGTATATGCGACAGTAAGAATTAAGACTTAATTCATAACATTCACGACCCCACTGCAGGGGACTGAATGGCTTGTCTCATCCAGTGGAGTTAGGTGAGATTTGTTACTTTAGAGCTTGTTTGAAAGAAATTTTTAGTAAATTTTCATAAAAAGTTGATATAATGCATTGATAAAATTAATTGTTGACTCCGAACCAAACAAGCAATTATTATCCAATTAATATCGGAATACATGAAAATTTGACCAAAAAGAAAAAAGAAAAAAGAAAGTTTGAACTTTGAAGTGTATTGTAGTTAGTTGCACAATAAATAAAAGAATTTAAAGAATCTATATATACTTACAGATATTGAAGACGCTCTAGTTTCCCCAAATCAGGAACTAGCTTGCCAGATAGCTTTGCATTTCCCAGGTCACTGCAAATGCCAAATGGCATGTTTAGTGACTAATTAACTGTTTCAATAAAATAGCGATGTGGAAGGCTGTTAGAGTCGTCACGTCTTTTTAGAACCGACGTTCACCATAATTCATGCTTTCCGTCAGGCTGTTAGAGTCATCACGTCTTTTTAGAACCGACGTTCACCATAATTCATGCTTTCCGTCATGTAAAGTAGAATCATATTTTTCAATATTCTAAAAAGTGTAAATCGTGATCAGGTGTGGGAATCGAACTTCAAATTTTTTTCAAATTTTTTTATACATAAACAAGAGCGAGATAAAGATAAGATGAGCGCTAGACGTGAAACATAACTAGACGTTCAGTGACATTTCTGAATTCGTAGAAGCCTGTCTTGTAGATTTATAACTAAAGAATGGGTTTAAAGGATGAGTGAATTATCATGAAAAAAGTAGTCTACTTTAGTACTTACAGTCTGGTGACACGGTTTTGACCATCACAAGTGACATGAAACCAAGTACATGGATCAACCAGGGTCGGATCCCAGCTCTGCAAAACATTATCCGGGTCATTAACAGCTCTCCTCAATGCAAAAAGAGCATCCCCTGTTAACCAGAACTGAGTGAAAAATCATTTCAAAACAACTGAAAATGAAAAACCCAGATCTAATATTCAATCTCACCTTCTAAATTTGCATTTGTGGGCTCTAATACAAGGAAGAGAAGAAGGTAAAAAAGAACCCAAATGGCCATTTTAGCTCCCAACTGAAATTGAAAGTATGAAGCTTTGGGGCACTTACAAGTGAAGCTTTTGTAGAGATGCTTTCAGAGAGATTTTCTTGTTTCTTTTAAAGTATGAAAGTAGGCAGGGAATCTAACCTTTGTTGGGAATTTATAGAGCCCATGAAAGGACTACTCGTTAGATAACCAAAACACAATAAGTGCATGTCGGTATATTTTAATTATTTATAAATTGTGACTATTTTGAAATGAAATGTGAAATGTCTTCATAAAAAGTATGTTTGAGATTAACTTATAGTTTGATTAGTGGGGGTGAGAGTGAATCCTCCATGATGCAGATATTTGCAGTTATGGCCCCCAAGCTTTGCCAATTATAAATAAATGAGTCATAATGAGTTTTTTTAACCTTTTGAGTTTTTAAACTTTCAAGTACAAGTGAGTCATCACTGATAGAAATCGTGAATTCTATGCTTTGGATGTCATCTCTTATTTGAGATTTGTTTGAAATGGTTACAAAAAGTTAAAAGAAAAGGAAAGAAACAAAAGAAGAAGAAAAAAAGTCATTGATTGATGAGAAAATTGACAATTTTCATTCTCAGTACAGATTTACTTGAACTTGAATTTTGTTTGTCGTTATTGCAAAATTGTACTGTTCGATTGTTAGATATTCTACACATCTCACGAATTGGTTCTTCTAATTTTCACTATAACAATACTATTTATAGACGTTTAGTAAAAACAGTTAGTCTATATGACATTAATCAATTAAAGTAATTTTTTTATAGTTACTGGCTATAAATAATATTACTTAATTGAAATAAATAATTACTTTAATAGGATAATGCCACATAAATTGATCTCGGTAGTCAATAACTGTAAATAATATTATTCTTTTTGTTATAAAAGAAAAATTATATTGGAAATTAAAAAAAAAAATTATTGAGATAAGGTGGTGGTGATCTCTTCTCTACAGTAGAAAAGAGATATAAAGTTCAATAGACACTTGTCCATTGGGTGGGCATTGGACGCTGTCGGGGAACATCTCACGTATACAAAAATAATTGATGTAGTGAAGCACCATGGATGCACACTTGTTTATGTACACTGTCGGTATTTTTTAATTTATTTTTATATAATATTAAAAGATGATAAAATGGAAAAATACTGACAGGAGCTAAAGAACATAGATAGTAGAGACCTTGGAAAATAAAAGAGTAAATAGCAGCAAACACCCCAAACTTTTCATGTCATTTACAAATCCATCCTCAAGCTTTTTAGGCATCCATTTATTCTATAGTAACTCCATTGCTAGCAATCAGACACCTCAGTCTCATCAATTATAACCTCACTTTTCTTCATTGTTGTTTTTGCCTGTTAATTTTGATTTTTGCATGTTGGATTATGAATTTTTAATGAGAATTTTATATGATGGATCCGTGAGCGGATGGATATTTTGATATGTAGGATAAAGCTTGGGGAGGGTGGTGTTATACGATTGTTATATGATTTTGTGCTTGTTGCCTTGTTGGTATGGAGGTGGCGGTGTGATGATGGCACGAGTAGATATGAGTGGGTTGATGAAGGTGATTTTTTTTTTCCGGTTTAATTTTTTTTTTCTTTCTGAATTTTTCTGTTTTGTTTTAATATATAATTGAGAATAATAGAATGACTATTTGGGCCTTTTAAATTTCTAAATATGTTAGTTAAATGTGTTAATTAATGAAAAATGAAAGGAAATCATCCATTTGGAAAAACAATTGGGGACAAATTTGCAAATGATATGAAAGATTAGGGACGTTTGTTGCTGTTTACTCAAAATAAAAAGACCATGGTATTAAGTGGTCCCTCGTCCTATTTTAAACTTTGAAAATTCGAGTTTCTAGACATCGTATTGACCGCAATATGGCAAGCAAAATAGTATTTCTAAGTATAAAAATTAGTCAAGAAAGTATAAAGTAAATTAGGATTTTATTCGGTTATGGAAGTTCAAATTTACAAGAATTATTTTTAGGAGATCTTTACTATGACAGGATTTTATTCGGTTATCCACAAAAAATCTGCACAATTTTCTATTTAGATAATGACGTTGATCAAAAAATAATACGATTCATCTTTTAGAAAAAGATAGAAAATGTAGACAAAATGGGGAAGTGATTGAGCAAATTTGAGATTAATTGGACATAATCGAGAATTTGAGAACAAATTTTGGAATGAGACGTGTTTTTGCTCATGCATAATAGATCATGACCTAATTGGGTCGCTGATCATGCTACATGCTCAAAGAAAATGGTTAGAATGTGGGACGATATATGAAGGAAGATTTGTTTCTACTTCAAGAATATTTTTAGGGTAGTAGTATATTATTGGAAACATAACATTTTTATAAAAGGAATATTTGTATTTAGACATGGGTAATTCATCATTATAAAGGAGATGGTCTTTTGATTGAAATAAGAAACAATTTGAGTGTTTTTTTTAATATTTGATCCACATTCGGTATTAGTTTTCGAACCAATGAGTATGTCGATCATTATTAGTAAACGAATTAGTCTCAATTAGGGTTTGCCTATTATTAGTCATGGACCCATGGGAGTTTAGAGTTGAGCAGTAAATGAGGTTTTGTTGCCATGCCAATGGACAAAAGCGCTATTGGATTGTATGATTCCCATGGAGATCCATTCAAGATGGTGAACATTGGGGGATTTGCTCTTGGAGTTGCTTATGGTGTGGTATATTTTAAAGAGTAGATCCACGTTGATATTTGAGTAAGTTCATTCTATTTTGCAATCTCATTATCTCTTCTTTTCTATTACTTTGCAAAATACAAAAGAATATTTGATGTTCGTCAATATTCTATCTAACTAGTATTATACTATGTGTAGCCATTGAATATAACATCTAATTATCATGTATTGTGTACAGGAGGAATGGAGTCAAGGATTTTATCCAGCGGAAAATAATAAAGGTAATAATATAAAATAATGTAATAACACAACTACACAAAAATGACATATATTACAATTGTTCATTTTCATACTTTGATATTGTTGTACAATAACTTTATTATCAAATAGAAATTGCTTGGCCACACGTAATATTAATCTCAAATCCGAGACCAATAAATAAACGCAAAATTTAAAAACTTAGCAAGCTTGCCAATCATTGAAAGGAAATAAAATTTTCTTAAAATCTAGTCATTTTTATTTTTCTGTTTTTCCCTAACAAAAATAATTACCCAAAATAGATAGTTAAAATTTCTATTTTACAATTACTTCAGTACGTTGATCTAATGTTAACATTCAAAATAATATACCATACCATCAATTAATCCCAATTCAATAAACCATAAACCCCCATGAAGTAGAGCCGTCAATTTCATAGTTACTAGAGTTACGAAATTGATGGCTCAAATTTGAACCACAATTTGAGATTTCGTTGGAACAACTACAAGTTTAGTCTAGAATTCCGTTATTGAAGCGTAGAATCTCTTACTAAAGGTAAAAAGGTAGTTTCTAATTTCATTTTAAGAGTTCAAAATTTTATCACTAGACATATGAGTTGATTTGTGAATGATTTTTTTTTTGTGAAATTTTCAAGAAACTGAGAGCATTTTCAATGCACTCCGTCTATTGCTTTTTAGACGTATCACATAAGTATATATGGACGGAGTTATAACAAACAATCTCCAATGCATGCTGACAAGGACTCTATCTATCTGATGTGACACATTAAAATATAGATTCCGTCTATATTTAGACAGACTTCTAGACAGAGTGAGTCAACAAATTTAATTTTAGACAGAGTGCATTGGAGATGAATTTTAATTTGACCGTCTATTTTATAGACATAGTGCCATTTGGATTGAAAGTATGTCTATTTTACTTGACACATAGACTGGAATAGACGAAGTGCATTGGAGATGCTCTGAGTGTAAATGAATTTTGAATGTATGCAATTTGAATGGAGGTTGAATGATAAAGTGAACTGTATGGACGTTGAATAAATAGAATTCTATACATGTTGAATGAAGTAGTGCTTCATAATGCTGTTTAGATTTAGACATAATATCACCAGCTATATCGTCAGTGATCACTGAACGCACATATGTCATCAGTTACCGACCATAATGCCTTATGTAATGTTGACAACAATCAATGACGGTGCTTCAGTTTCACATCGCGACATGAAGATGTAGGTATCATGGATTATAATTTATTATTTCTTTGTATATTCTTTTGTACATGTAATCAATAGATAAGTTAAAATATCTTTTTAGTATTTTCTTATAAAATATCTATTTTACGAGCTCTCGATCTCTCTTCACTTGGATAGATTATAAATGAGCTCTCATGTCCTTAAATAGTTCCACCTCATTTAAATGAACAATGGAGATTAATTCTATTAAACGACTACGATTGACGTTTTAAAATTATCTACAATACATTTACATGGACTATTTTAGAGAAGGTTGTCTCTCTAACCTTCCATGATCATTCAAGACTTCTCTCTAGCATGTTCTAACATGTTCTCATGATGGAAGGTACTAGACTTGTACTTCTATATAATATATGGCAATTTAGAAGCTGTTTGTTATGTGTGGCAATATTCATGGATTGTATAGAATGAAAAATAGAGCAAGAAAAAAATACATAGGTATACGTAGTTTGGCAATAGGCCTATTCCACGGGAACGAAACGACTATTTTTCAATAAACGGATACATATTATACTACTAGCCTATACATTCCATCAGCTATTGTGTTTGTTGTATTTTGTGTGTCTATGTCCCCATAGATAGCCTTAGACCCCTTCGAGTCTCGAACACTCTGCTATGGGCCTAGATTTTGTCTTGTGCCTTCAATCCTTTATTTTGGCACTGCAACACTTAGCCTTCAAACCCTTTGAGTCTCAAACACTCTGCTAGGCGCCCAGCTTTTGTCCTATGCTTTCGGTCCATTTCTTTGGTAGCACAGCACTTAGTTTTCAACCCTTATGCATCTCGTATGCTATTCTGTAATCCCAGCTTCCTTCGTACATCATGCCTTCAATCTCGCCTAGCACACTTATCTTTTATATTTTCTATATAACTTTGCAAAAAACTGAAGAAGATTTAAGTTTCTCAATACTCTAGCTAGTATTATATTAGGTGTAATCATTGAAGAGAACATGCATCCCTCTATTGCTTCTATTTTGTGTACCACCGGTGCTTAGGACGTGGGTTTTACCAATGTATCAACGACTTTGTGAACAGATAATGAGGTCTTTCATATGCTATGGTAGAACTTAACGATGGAAATCAAATTCGAATCATATTTTATAATTTCCTAGCTCAAGGAGGAAGTAGAGTTGTCAATTTCATTGTTACTAGAGTTGCGGATTTGATAGTTAAAATTTGGAACACAATATAGAATTTTGTTACTAGAACTGCTGTAAATGTAGTTTGGATTTCATTACCAGAGCGTGTGATTCTCTTACTAGAGGTAGAAATGTAGTGTCCAACATTAGAGTATGGAATTTTATATGTGGACGTACAACTTGACCTGTGAATGATATGTGTATGAAATTTCCAAGAAATTGATTGTATATACTTGTTGGATGTAGTAATTTGAATGGACGCCAAATAATAAGCAGAATCGTATGTGTGGATGATAGTTGCAGTCATAAGTAGTTCAAGCAACTTGGGGGCTTAGGCAAAAAAATTCATCTGTGCCAACAATATTACTGTCAGTGATTTTGACAAAGATAATATATATAGTAATTCAAGCAAAATTACCAACACCAATATTGTCGATGTCCTCAGCAATCGCCGATGGTAATTCAATTGGTCGGTGATCATCGATTTCATCAATATTTAATTTTATTATTTTAATAAGTTATCGACGAATTTTGTAGATAAAATAAGATTTTCAGTTTAATTTTTACTTTTTTTATTTATAATTTTATCAATGGACAAATTATTTTTTAATTTTTATTTCATTTTTTCGATGGATTTTTCCATCGTTCCACTGCATTAATTATTTTGTTCGCGCTTCTTCAACTGCATGAGCCTCATTGCCTTTTTCAAATGCATTGATCTTATTGCCGCTAAAATTGATTACAGGCATAGCCCACCAAATGCTTCAAAGGAAACAGTCATAATACATTTCATTTTCTTAGTTTTTGGTCAAACAAGATAATGACTTAAATGAAAAAGAATAAGCATATGTTTGGAGGTGCTGAAATTATAATTTAAGTGCTTATATTATAAGCAGTTGGTAAATATGTGAATAAAAAGTGGTTGTAAGTAGTGGGTCCCATAAAATGTGTGGATGAAAATTATGTTTGACTAGTTTGACTAGCTGAAATTATAATTTAAGTTATGCCAAACATATGCTAAGTCCTATTACTTTTGTATATAATGACTTAAAAGGACTAAAAAATTTCCTTGACTTATTACATTTGGCCAATGTCCTATTGCTATTTGAACATTTTAAATTAATTTTTTTTTTTTTTAACAAAACTTGTGTAAACGCAGTAGAGTTGAATATAATTTTAATTATTATTTTTATATTCATAAATGATGCCGATTGATTATTATCTCGTCTCATTATCATATTGGAGAGGTCTTGCATGAGGAGCCTGACTTTATTTTGATCAAAATTAAGTCATTTCAGTATGCTCGAGATCGATAGGCTGATGAAGTAGTCACGTGTGGGGATGGCTTTCAATCTTTTGACACCAAACAACCAAGCCCGATTCCATGCGATCGAGAGAGTAAGGGAGTATAACACCATAACAATTTTTCCACCATTGATTGGAATCAAATAGTCTTATATGTAGATAAACGTTTAAATCTAAACTCTCCACCTCCTGGATTTCCTCCCATTACTTAGGAACTCTAGAGACACATGTTTACAATGAGAATAACCATCACAGTTGCACAAGTTCTATATATAGGCCATTCTCCCATCCGAGGAAAGGGTTAAAATGTTTTTACATATTGCAAGCCCTCAATTCCCATTTCAATGAACGCCTACCTTTTATTCGGCGTGGAGTTGGATCCGGGACGAGATCTCTATCCTCTCTTTGCAGGTCAAGTCCACAATTGAAAGTGGTCGAACATTACAGAAAATGATGAATAGTTGTATAAAAAGAAGATTTAATTGTAAATTGTTCAAGAATAGCTGTGTTGAGTTTGGGTGAACCACATATCTAAATTGTCCATGTTGTAGGTCGAGTTGTCTCTACAAATAAATTGTGCTAAACCCGGTTATAGATGTTCAATTCGCCGTAGTCCTATATATATTTTTTTTAAAAAGAAAAAATCCTACAAACTTATCTCTGAATTAAAATATATATCTGGACAGTATCGAGATCACACAATTAATTACGTACTAAACAAAAACCAATACACCTTTAAAAAAAAAAAAAAAAAAGGTTGTCGGGTCTATGACTTCAAAATCGGATAGTGCGAATGACACTACTCGTATCTCGAGTATGGTGCTCTGATGTCGGTCCTCGTGCCATGTGCATGTAGCAAATCATAGATAGGGTTAACATTAGAAATGTGCATCATTTGATCAAACATTTTCTTAAAAGAAGCGATTTGACCAATTTAAGTTGAAATGCTTCTTCGTCTTTTTCTTTGCTTTTTAAGAGTAATCATACAAAATCGAAAAAAAGTTGCAATGATTCAACAGAATAAGCCCCAATTTCTTCTTTATTCAATGGTAAAAAGCTTTCTGCACGGACCACCAATGAGTGGATAATCACTTATTTTTTTCCCGCCATTTATCAACCCAATTCCGCATTGACCATTACCTTTCAAATTTCAATTGAGTTAATTTCACAAATGATTGCTCAACTTCGAGTAAAATTTCAAATTAGTCATTAAATTATTTTCGTGACTCACATAGTTACTAAAGTTATATAATATTAAATAATTGTTGATTACTCATTTAGCAAGATCCACTCCAAATCCAATATCGAGTCGTTAAACCTTGACATCTACATACAGTTATTCTGTTCAAGTCGTGAAATTACCAATCTTCAAAATCAAAAGTGATTCTTAAGATAAAAAAAATTTCAAATCACTTACTTTACTTCTGACCCTATTTTTATCTTTAATGAATAGTCGAAATATCATGAGTCGTGACAGAGCTAAATTAGAAAGTTGATAAAAAAAAAAATCAATTGTCGTTAGTTCATGCGAAGGTTTAAAAGGAGTGACTAGTTATGTAGTATTATTTAATTTTATTGACTAAACGAGTCACTAAAATAGTTTAATAACCAATATGAAATTTTGGATGAGATTTAGTGACCATTAGTAATATTAACTAAATTTCAATTGGGTTCGCTAGCTGTTCCAGGGCCCAGCATACCATTACCATCCATCATAAATGAACCCGTGTTTGCTCTAAAATTATCTTAATTTTCAAATATCTAATTACGTTAAAGAAAAAGTAATCTACTTTCTTACTATTCCAATCCAACTAATTATGACTTTATATTTCACGATTCATGTGCAAATTACAAATCCATTGAGCATTCTCGTCATCACTTTAGAAGATGTATGTTGAATTGTTGGGTCATTCATCAGCACAAACAAAAAAATGTTTGGATATTTGCATATATTTAAAACGAACATACCTAAAGAAGTTTGAATAATTTTGACACATTGCCTTATTTCTTAACACTTGTGTGCTAAGTCCATTCCATCAATGAGAAAAAAAAAAATATGTTCTTTGTAAAATTGAAATAAAATTTTTTTATTCATACTTTATTTATATACCGATTTCATCATCCTATAATGTAGTTTGAAAACTTTTAAGCTGTGGAACATAATTTGTTGCACTTCATAGAGCTGAGCGCAGATCGACTTTTACGGTTGCCATTGGAGTTGGAAGGGGGGCAGGTGACCCCATCCGGAGGTCTCAAAAAGTTCACAATATTTCTATTTGCTTAAGTAAGAGTGTTTTTAAAATTTTATTTGTAATTAGGCTGCTCTAGAATTTATTATAACTAGGGAATTTTTATTGAATTGCTTTATAATTTCATTATAACTAAAAAACATTTGTTAAGTTGTTATATATAAGACTGATTTTTTATACACAAATATAATCATTCATTATACTGAATTACTGCAGTGTTTGAAGACAAGACGTAGTTTCACATTGAAATGAACATGTATAAATCATTGTGTTTTATATTTTTCGTCCTTTATTTATTACTTCAATTCTAACACAAACTTGTGTCAATTAATAAAAATGTGCATGCATACAAATAACCAATTTGTCTGGTATATAGTTGAGAAGATAACTTTAACATTATGTTTAAAAAAATTAAAAATTAATATACTTCAAAATGAATACATAATTTAAGTAACTTACTATAAACAGTATCAAATGTGTAATAAAATAACGGTTAAATTACATTCACAATTAGGAGTGGGCATTGGATTGAGTTGGGTTAATCGGGCACAACCAAACGGACCTGACTTGGATCCGTTTGGCCCCAAACTTCAAATCGACCTGACCCGAATTAGCAACAGAACCTGACCTGATTCGACTCGACCCGACCCGACCCAATTTGGGTTGGATCGGTTGTGGTTTAAGCCCAAAACTAATAAAATTAAAATTTTCTAACAGCATCTTCTCCATTAATTTTTTTTGGGCCTATTTATCACATTTAAAGTTCAAGAATTCTTGTGAATTAGCATAAAAAGGGACAAGATAGCCCATAGTAAATATTTTTTTTTTTTTAATTTCAAAACATGAATGGAAAAAAGAAAAACTGCATGATTCGGAAAAAAAAAAAGTTCTTACATTCACGAATAATAAAGAGGCTAAAAAGGAAAATATATTTTCATATCCTAAATACAATCAAGATTGCTGTCAAACACTAAAACTAGAAATAAAATAAAATATTACAGTCATCTAACAAGTAATTAGAAATTAAAAATAACACATTCATCCAATCATTAAAATTAGGGGTGGACATTTTATTTGAAACCGAAATTCTCAAACCGGAACCAGCTGATCCAGTCCAGTTCCTATCACTAAATAATTGGATCCAGTTCTTAGGAACCGGTTCAGGATACCCGATTTAGAATCGAAAAATTCAAAAAAAAAAATTTTAATTTTCAGATTTGTAATTTTTTTTTTACTTTTCATATTTTTCTTTACAAAATTAACTCCATTACACATTAATCTCAAAGCCAAAGGAAAAATAAATTAATCCATGACCCATTAGTGATGAATCAATTACGACATTACCCAAGTCCAATAATTCATTTGCATTGCCGAATGCCCATTTTCAAAATTAATATTGACTAATATATCAGGGACCAAAAGTATGAAAATTAGTAAATGACTAATAATTTAATTCACATTATTGAATATTTTTCATGCTATTTTTTGGTGCATGTGATTTAAAAAATTTGTTTATTTGTGCATTTAGTTTGAAATGACAATTATTAAAAAAAAATTGAGTAGAATCGGAACTGGTGGTTCTGGATCTGGTTCGGTTCCAGTTGAAAGTGAGTAGTTCCGGTTCTTTTTATAAAATACCCGAACATGAATGGGTGGTTCCGGTTCTTTCACTATCCGAATCGAACCGAACCACCCGATGCCTACCCCTAATTAAAATTATTACAGTCATCCAACAAATAATTAAAAATTATAAATAATACAGTCATCCAAATCTAAAAAACAAATAACGAAACAATTGTCCCGTAAGCTTCAAGCAGCATTCCTACATCAAAATAATAAAAATATTTAGGGAAAAAATAAGGATTACATTAGATAAAGTGATGTTTTACCTGAAAAAGTTAAAAAAAAAAAAAAATGCTTTCTCTTTGACTTAATATTCTTTTGGTTTCACTAATTTCAAAAGTTTTACAAAAATAATGATTGAATTAACAATAGAATCGACACAAACACATATATTGAACATAATAATAAAATAATTAATTAGTTATATTACATTCGTCCAACTTGTTATATTTTTCCACATCCTCCATATAGAATATATCCATGCTTAGAGAATCTTTAAGCCAGTTTTGAGTGCACACCAAAACCTACACTATCTTAGGGGTTAAAGAACTTCGAAAAGGATCAAATATTCTTCCTTCCATACTAAAAGCACTTTTTGAAGTTATTGTAGATATTTGAATTGCTATAACATCTTTAACAAATTTAGACAAATTATCATACTTACTTCCATCCTTCACTAATTAAAAACATCAAAATCATTGTTCTCTATATCTTCATAAGCGTCCAACAAAAATCTGTCCACACCATTTTTTATCTCAACCAAATTTTTTGTTGCTTGTTTTCTCTTAAACCTAGAAATACGAGTAGACTACACACCTAAATTAGGACTTTCTTTTGTAGACGATAACCCACTTGAAGAATCCATTTCAAGAGATACTTGATTGCTTTCATAACTTACTCCACATCTCACATACCAATCATAGATAGATAATATATTCTCTTTCAAACTATTGGTCATGATATGAGAAACTTCATCATCCTTATAAATATCACCAAAAAAATATTCAGCATACTCCAATTTATACTTGGATCAAGCACAGTAGGTATCAACAACAATTGGTTAACATTTTCCATCTTTCTTCAATACTTATCAAACTTTTTCTTCATATTAGGAGCCATTTCACCCAAAAGATATTCACTACTTTAACTCCATTCTTCCAACTCGGTTACAAGTGAACATATTTCATAAAGATATTTAGTTGAGCATGCACTGAAATGCTAAATTTCAAAGTTACTTTATAAAAACCTCTAAGAAACTTGAAGAAAATAGAAGTATTTTTCCAATCAAAAGCTGTAGGAGGTCCATTCTTTTTTCTCCCATCATCATTCTCCTGAAAATAACTTAAGTACTGCCCATCGTCCTCCTCTAATCTCTCAAAAAAATTTTGAAATTTTAAAGCTGCTTCCAACATGAAATATGTAGAATTCCACCTAGTTGGCATATCCAAAAATACAAGTGATTTGCAATCAATTTTTTCTTAACACACACGCTCTTTCAAATTTTTTTCTCTCACAAGAAAAGATTTAACACATTTTATTGCATTGTAGATACTAAAAATTGAATCATGCGCTTCTTTCAAACCCTTACATACAATCAAGTTAACAATTTGTGCACAACACCTTATGTGCAAATATTTGCCATAAAAAACACACCCATCATTATCCCAACTAGTCATCTTCCTCTAAAGATAAGAAATAGTTGTTTTATTTGTAGTTGCATTATTAACTGTGATCATAAACACTCCCTCAATACCTCAATCGTGCAAACGACTCTCAATAACCTTACAAATCGTTTTACCCTAATGATTAGCAATCACACAAAAACTCAATATATATTTATGAAGCTTCCAATTAGAATTAACATAGTGTGCTGTGAGAGACATATAGTTAATATTTTGAATGGAACTTCAAGTATCAATAATAAGAGAAACCCTTTGATGTTGAAGAATCTTTTTCAATTGTAATTTCTAATCCAAATATAATTGGTAAATATCTCTAACAACAGTCTTACAAGATGGAAGATCAAACTTAAGACATGCTACACTACAAAATTGTCTAAACCTCTGATCTTCAACGAAGCTAAAAGGTATTTCATCCAATATTATAATATTGGCAAATGAAAGTCTACATGTTTCCTTATTAAAGCTAACACCTAAAGAATTGCTCCCACACCCTCAATTGGACTTTTTTTCTTTTTTTTTTCTTTTTCACTTGTCCTGGATAATTCTTACAATGACTAACCAAATAGGTCCTCAAAGTACTCATCCCACAAGCAAAATCTATGCACGCCTAACATCTACGCTTTTGGATCTCCCATTATTATGAAGTGATCTCACACAAATGCAGATTTCCTAGTATGTTTTCTCTTTTCTAAACATGACGGTGGAAGTGGAGTAAGAGACGTAGCACATGTTTCTAAATTTGTTGTTGATAGAGTTTCACCCGAAACTTGAGTTTCACTCTCTAAATCTGTACTTTTATCTGTACAATCAAACACAAAAACAAATAAACACGATTTATTACTTCAAGAACATGCTCTAGAAATATGTTGACTTCTAATAATTAACAATAACATCAATATACAACAAATAAAAATTAATTAGACGTGATAGGGTCATCATTAGATGACATGCATCTATAATATGTTTAAAAATCATCCTAGAAGAACATAGTACTGGGACAAAAGTGAAAACAAAATGGTCAGCCGACTTGAAAAATAATGATTGGAGCCACTAATTTTTAAAACTAGTATTTCCTTATTTCGTTTCTGAAGTGGATCATATACAAACAAGTACAATTACAGAAGGCAGTGCTGCCTGCAAAAGATTTAAAGAATTTATGCCAAAAAAGGACCAAAAAGCGAGGCTAGCTGGAGAAGGTGGAGCTTATGAGTTGTGACAAAGACTAGAAGGCGAAGCTAACCACACCACAATTGTTATTACTAGCTCTCTATTTCGCATAATTAAATATAGAGGAATCCTCGTGCTTGACATTGGCTAGATTGAACTTAGAAGACCATTCTTGCCACCTATTGAAGTCGGCTTTAGCGAACATCCAGATGTGTTTCCATTGGCATTGACAAGGATCAAGAAGTACATGTAGATGCCATTTAAAAAAAAAATAACCTAAAATAATATGAACTGAAGCTTTAATAAATTTAAAACAAAAAATAATATTGATCAAAGTAGTTTTAAGATTGTTGAGAAATAGTAACATTGCATGTTTTATTCACAAGCAAGCAACGAAATAAATAATCAATTTAAATACAATTAAATAGACATAATAAAACTAAACTCAGGTATAATACAAATTTTTTATTCAGCATATATGTATCATCGGGACTGATCACCTGCCCCCAGGGGGCAGGTGAAATTCGGCCCACCTGCTGCGTGTCAGCAGGTGGGCCGTTGATGATAAAAGTAACTTTTATCATCAACGGCCCACCTGCTGACACGCAGCAGGTGGGCCGAATTTCACCTGCCCCGATCGGCACTTTATGTATCATATCCATTAAAAGCAATAAAAATATATGAATAATTGAATACACAGATGTATAATCAAGCAGCCAAAACATAGAATTTTGAATGGAAAATTCATATTTCAATCCATTAAAAGCACTCACCATAGACAGCAAAATTACAGAAATGATTTTTCATGGAGCACAGAACAACTGGTTTTCAAATTCCTAGTTCCTCTTCATCTGTGCAGACAAATATTTGAATGTCTAGTCATAAAACCAAAAGTTGATAATCCCATATGTCATGTGAGATCTTATGATTTGCCCATATTAATGGACAAGTTAACTCCAAATTACCTTAAATTACGACTCAAAATTTGAGAGGCCCATATCAAATCATCATCTACCAAACACATTTTATGTATCTTATGGATTTTTTTGCTTCCTGAAAAAAATAGAAAGGGTAAAGAATAACCTTGCCATTCATGAAAGTGATGACATGAGAGAGAGAAAGCAGGACCTTGTTGACACCACTACATTAAACTTGCTTCCCTCCTAGAGATGGCAAAAAAACCCGCCGATCCGAACCCGCCCCGCCAAGAGCCGCCCCGCCCCGCCCCACGAAGCAATAGGGGCGGGTTTGGGGCGGAAAAAACTGCCCCGGGCCGGGTCCGGGGCAACCCCGCCCCGCGGCCCCGCGACCCGCCCCTAAAAAAAAATTTTTTTTTTTTTTTTTTTTTGAAAAATCATAAAATATAGTAAAAATTATGATTTTCACTAAAAATAGACTAAAGAATAATCAAACCCGGGTTAAAACTTATAAACTACTAACATTAACCACTATACCACAACCCAAATCTTATAATTTTTTTGTTTTGCTTGGTATAAATATTTAAAAAAATTGTATATATATATTTTTAATTATTTTTCAGTTTAACAAAAAAAAAAAAATGAGTTCGCGGGGTGGTTGGCGGGTCCAACGGCCGACCCGCCCCGCCCCGCGAATTCGCGGGTCGCGGGGCGGGGCGGGGCCGACCCGCCCCATTGCCATCCCTATTCCCTCCCTCCCTAAACAGAAATCGATAAAAATGTCGTCCCACACCCGTTAGATCAACATAAGTTCCACTAAAGTCCAAGTAATTTCCCCAACATTTAATCTTCTTCTTCAGTGATTTGACGAGGGTTTTCTCTATTTTCCCAGCTTTCTTATGTTTGTTCTTTTTTTTTTTTTAATCAATTTTTAGAATTTCGTGTTGGTTTGGGAAGCGGGTTTAATCCAAAAATCCATTGGGCCTTGGCCGAACCAACCCATTTAATATTAAACCTAAAACACTACCCAAACGGACTTGAGAATAAGGCAGAACCCAACCCAATGTGGGCCGGGTCAGTTATTCGGACCACAAGTTATATGCCAAACCCTATTTACGGTTTGGAAAAATTGCCTAAAAGTCACATGCAAGTGACTTGTTTCAAATTAGGTCAAGACAATTTTTAAAATTGTCAATAAGACATACTCTTCATCAATTTTTTATATTAATCCCAAAATTATCCCTTTAATTCATATTTGCCACAAATATTGCCTTTGGCACTGCTTCCACTGCCACCGCCGCCAACGGCTCTTTTAATCCTTAAACTTAGCTTACAGTGCCTTGTTTAATCCCTAAACTTAGCTCACAGTACATCAGAAACTCGCTGTAGACACACCAATATAAGATCTACTTCTTTTTTCTTCTTTAAATCTTCTTTCTGGTGTTCAAAACGGTAAAAATGATCTATCAGCTTGCTTTTGTCTGCAAACAAATAAATAAATTTATATTAGAGTAATTATTTACAGGGGATTGAAGTGTAAATTCAAGGCCTATATTAGATTTGTGTGTACGGAGGGGTTGGAAAAAAAGTTTCCACTTAAACTTCTTCTGGCTCCAGTATTAGATTTTGAATTTCTAATATTTAGATTAACGGGTCTTGTAGAAAGTGAGGAATATGATCTATTCGAATAAGCTGCCATTGATGAATAGAAATTCTACACTAGACAATAAAAATTGGAGTGAACAAAATATTCTTGTGAGAGGAAATAAATTCTTGAAGAATTGTAAGTGATTTTGCGTAGATCTTGAAACTGATTTGATGAAGATAATGAATGTAGATTTGAGAAAATGGTAACGGGTAGTTTTGTAATCAAGAATGAAAAACAGTATTATAAACACATTTGTATCGTGATACTGTATTATAGGAAACATTAAGGAAGATTTGTTTAATGAATTTCTGTAGAGTTGCCATGATTTGTTGTTGTAAATAGCAGCTTGAATTTTTGTAGGAATGAAAAAGTTCGATGTGAGCATTGCTACTACCAAAGTTGGCCATTAGATTATTGTAATTAGTCATGTGTGTTGTTTGATATTGTTTTATACAAAACAGTATCAAAATATTAACATAACAGAAATGATATAGAATTTGCATACGTGCTCAGAAATTTTATTATAATATGTTTTCGGAATGGTCTCGACGAGCTGGTCAAGACCAATAGCTTTGCCACTTCGTACGATAGATTTTAGCCGTTTAAAATTGTCTCTTTAGCTTAAAATGACAATCTTTAATTTTTTTTTTATCAAAACAGTATCATACATGCTAAAACAGTATCACAGATAAATGTACATTAATATATTATTATCATACATGAAATATATTAATAAAACAGGATTACATACATAAACTACAACTCAATAAAACAACAGTATCATAGATTAAATAACAGTATCATAGGTTGAAACATTATTATAATAAAACAGTATCAAAGATAAAAACGTAGTAGTATAAGTATACTATATCAATTATCTAAATAAAACAGTATTACTGGTTGAAGTAATTATAATGTTCTTAAAATGTTCATTAGTAGTACAAGACTATTGATACTGTTTGCATTCAATAACATTATCATAGATTAAAACAGTATCATAGATGTTTTACTAGTTGAAGTAATTATATTATTTTTAAAATACTCCATTAGTAGTGTAAGACTATTGATACTGTTTGTAAGACTATTGATACTGTTTGTATTCAATAATATTATCATAAATTAAAAAAGTATTATAGGTTGAAACATTATCATAATAAAACAATATCAAAGATAAAAGCATAGTGTAAGTGTATCATATCATATTATCTATATAAAACAGTATCATATATAAAACTAAGTACAAGATATTTTAATGGTTGAAGTAATGATACTGTTTTTAAAATGTTCTATTAGTAGTACAAGATCATAGGTTTAAACATTATCATTATAAAACAGTATCAAAGATAAAAGTATGGTATAAATATAACAATATACATTATTTAAATAAAACAATATCATGCAAAACAGCATCACAACAAAACAGTATCACAATAAAACAGTATCATACAAAACAGTATCACAATAAGTAAGGGTATGTTGGTCTTTTAGCTCTAAAATGTGACTTTAATTGAATTAAGTTTTGACCATATGACTTTAGAGCCTATAAATGTCAATACAGTGACCGGCCTCGAATTTACCCTTACGATTTTCATCCTTTTAGGTTTGTAGCAATTTCGTCCCCATTTAATTTTATTCACACATATCAACCTAATTTTTCAATAATTCACACATAAGATCCATTTTAATAATTTTTCCGATAACTTAAATAAACTAAAACAACAAAAAACCGAAAATAAAATAGAAATATTGTAGTTATGAGTCCATAACATTTTGAAAAGTACAAATAAATTATGAACTTTTTATTTTTAACAAAAGAATTGATTAAAAAAAAAAATCTTCTTCCCAAATAGGGATGGCAACATCCCCTCTCCATTGGAGATTGAAAAATCTTAACTTAGAGCCCGTTTGTTAGAGTTTATAAATTAGTTTATTTCACCAAAATGATTTATTGACCAAAAATGGTTTATTTAACAAAAAAATTTGCCTTAGTAGCTGTCATTTTTGACCACTTTTGGTCAAATAAACTATTTTGATTAAATAAACTAAGGGTAAATAGCACAAAACGTCCTTACCTATTGAGAGTATTGTGGAAAACGTCCCTACCTTCTAAATTTTGGCAATTTTATCTTTACCTACTGGATTTCTTGCGCAAAAGGTCATTCAGTCCAAAATCATAAGGGTAAATTAGTCCAACCACTTTTTTCACATATATATTACTTCTTTTAAAATTGGAGGGCTTTCCATGCAATTTTCAAAATTGCACGACAGGCTCCCGTCCCCAAATCTTAAGAGGAATTCCAGTTTACCCATAAGATGATATTAAGTTCAATCCAAATTAGCTTAAGGAAGAAGCTTCTGATCTTCGCCAAATGCTGATTGATCGAGCACCTTCTTTCCAAGATTTGCTTCCAGGTTTTAAGCGGGCTCGAGTATTTGCACTCCCACTAGAAGCGGCTTGAGTCCATTTCACAAACCCATGATTTCATTTGTTTTATTTGAAAAAAATTGATGCAAAATCAATTTAACAAACCCATGAATCCACTTCACAATCCACCTATTGATTGTTATATATAAATCCTGATTTTCCAGTCAAGAAGAAGAAGATAGTTTTGATCTGAAAATTTTGATCTTGTTTAGGTTGTTGGAAGTGACGTCAACTTTTGAGGATTCTATAAATTTGTTTACTTTTATATTTACTCAATCTGTACATCTGTTTCTTCCCCACCGAATTCTGCTAATCCTTTTCAGGTAATTACTATCCAATTCAAGTCATATATATATATATATATATATATATATATATATATATATATAAAGCCTTCAAATATGCTTGAATAAATTCATCAGGTTCTTATAACGCAGGAAAAGAGTGAACTATGGAGTCCCACACAAGTATGATCAGGTTCTCCTCTGAGAATGATCGGAGGGGGAGGAAACCGCCGCTTCCGGTGAAGAAGAAGAAGTTCCTTGATTCCATACCAGAAGAATCTGAACTGTTGTACACGGCGGACAAGGCAGGAAGCTCAAGGCATGGCAACGGCAAAGCCCCAGTTCCCGATGTCCAAACTCTTCAGGATCTTGAGAAGGATCGGAGGGGGAAGAAAAAGCCGCTTCTAGTGGGAGTGCAAATATCATCTTATCTTATGGGTAAACTGGAATTCCTCTGAAGATTTGGGGACGGGAGCCTGTCGTGCAATTTTGGAAATTGCATGGGAAGCCCTCCAATTTTAAAAGAAGTAATATATATATGTGAAAAAATTGGTTGGACTAATTTACCCCTATGATTTTGGACTGAAGGACCTTTTGCGCAAGAAATTCAGTAGGTAAGGATAAAATTGTCAAAATTTAGAAGGTATGGACGTTTTTCACAATACTTTCAATAAGTAGAGACATTTTGTGCTATTTACCCATAAACTAATTTATAATCTCTACCAAACGGGCACTTACTACCCTGTTTAATCAATTTAATGCCCTGTAAAATATAAAAATAAAATACAATAAAAAGAAAGATTCAGGGTGGGTTAACGGAATTTGGGGAGGAGACGATGATCCCCGTCCCTGATTACTAATGGGAAAAGGCAAGGCAAGGCAATACGGGGCGGGTCTGAGCCGGAGTTTTTGCTGTCCCTATTCCTCAATAGGGCTGAAATGCTTCTTGATGTCGGTGAGGTCGTTGAGAGCTCAAGACGAATCATTGTGAACACAAAGCTTTTGTTTTCAAATGTAAACCCCCTTTATGATCTCATCTCGGTCAACCATTTGCTTAAGCTTCCATGGAAGGTTATATACTCTTCTATGATGCTGCAAATTCTGGTCCTTTGAATTTTTTTTTTTTTTACAAATTTCACAGATAAATTTGTTAGTGGTAACAAGTGTCTTTGGCAAAAGAGCAATAACTTGAGCATCTGGATCTTTTAACCCCACCACCTAACCCACCAAGATAATATCAAAAACTCATTAAAGATTTGGAAAATACAACTTAAAACAAATGAAATTTCACACTATTCAAAATCAATTGCATAAGTACAAAAGCTTGTTCGGATTTGGATTTTGACCTGATTTTCTTGATTTTTTGCCTATTTCTTTATTTTGGGTGGCGGTGATTGGTTTTAGAGACTGAGATTGTTGGATTGGGTTGGGGAAGATGAAGTGATCGTGGTAGTGATAGTGGGGAAGGTGGGTTGCAGGGTGGGTGTGTGTTTTGGGGGAATAGGATTGGAGAAGGAGGTGATTTTTTTTAATTCTTTTATAAAAATAAAATGTTCAGAATTTATTTATATTTTTAAAAAAGTTAGAAACTCTAACTTTAATTTTTTTTTATTGTTGTTTTAATTTATTTAAGTTAGGAGTAAATTATCAAAATGACAATTTGTGTAAATTATTGAAAGGTAGGAATGATAAGTGAGAATAAAATTGAGTAGGGATAAAATTGCTATAAACTTGAAAGAATGGAGATATTAGTGACTTCAAAATCGTCAAGTTTCTACATATTAACATTTGACTCAATCTTTTAATAATATATTTGATAAGAATGATAAAAAAATAAATATTCAATAGTATTAAAATTTTATTTGCTATATCGTCTAATTCAATTTAATACTACATGGCAAACATGCGCTATAAGTACACAACAATTTGAGATCAATGTCGTAAGCCCAAAAAAAAAACGACATCTAAATATTGGTATGATTACAATCGATACGAGATATGCGATACACGACCGCATAGTAGAGGACTCGTATATGTTGTCATATAAGTAAATGTTATTGCAAATTTTCACAATTTCACCTCCAAATCCAATCATGTCATAGAGAGGCAATTTATTAAAGTACAAGAATGGATATATTCATAATAATATGTAAATGCAGCAGCTCGGCATCAGGTGCTTCTAGGCTTTTGCATCTTGAATTATGGTAGTAATAGCAAATCCTTCAATAAACACAGCAAAGTAAGAAGTTTAATCAGTCAATTGCCACGAAAACCAACAAACAAAAGACACGTTTAATGTGCAGTATTAGATTATACTTAACAATAGATGAACAAAAATTGAACATTTTTAATACTGTCAAGTCATGTCTAAGATGAGACGAGACGAAAAGTCGAAAAGCAATTATCAGTTACCTGTTTTATTTGTATGATGAACAGTGCCTGCCAATTGATTGTCTGAGACATTCCTGATAGTCAAATTGCAAATGGAAATTGAGAAGAAATCTCCAGTCATAATGTAAAAATAATTTTGTACACTCAAATGAACACACGAATGTCAAGATTGGTACTCTCAAATGAGTCACCATATTACGGAACATGTTAAGAGATAAATTCCACATAGGTTAAAAAATTAAAATATATCATATAAGAGTTTGGATTACTCCTCTAAATAAAATTGACTTTTTAAGATAGAACTTCAAATTTTAATATGGTACCTGAGAGAGAGAGGAGGCTATTGTCTAATGAAATGATGAAAAAGATAACTTTTAATATAGAACCTGAAGTCTTAGAGATTTCATTAAATTCAAATGAGCGATTCGATCCGTCTAAAGTTCAAATGAACATTCGGATTCTAAGATTGGTGTGCTCAAATGAGTTACCATTTCGTGAAAACATATTAATAGATATATCTCACATCAATTAATTATCGAAATTAAAACTACTATATAAGAATTTGAACCAGTCTTCTTAAAAATAAAAATAAAATTGACCTCGTCAAATTTTAATAATAAATTGGTGAATGGACAGTAACTTACATAATCTGCAAATTTCCCCATTGGATCAGTTCATTGACTATATTTGGTATTCTCCCAGATAACTTGTTACTGTTTAACATCCTGCAATCATATTAATACAATATTAGCTTTTATGTCATTTTTCTTTGTGTCAGCTTTCTCCATTTCACAAAGATAAGTTTACTTTATTTTTATACATATTAAAAAATATAAATAATAGAGTTGGTACCATAAATTATTTACGTTAAATAATGGTACCTCATAATTGTTGATAAAAAAAACATATTAAATAGAAGTATTTTAGAAAATAAAAAAATAAAAAAGTAGACTATAATTTAGAACAAACGAATAAAGATAATAAATAAACATGTCTCTGTGGAAGAAGAAAGTATCATTTTAAGCAAATAACAAAAACCAGGGATTTGTATTACAAGAATCTTAGTTCTCGCAAGTTGCCGAGAGTTTCCGGGATCGATCCGCTTAGCTGATTCTGTTCTAAACCCAACGTCACCAGTTTTGTCAAATTGCCTAAAGCACTTGGTATTACTCCACTAATCTTATTGTCACCGACATGCTTGTCAAAGAGCACGACAATGTTTGGTATGCAGTAATAGATAAAAATCACTTTACGAGCACGAAAGCTTACAAGTATTGAAGATTAGCTAAGATTCCAAGCTCGGGCACGAGAGGTCCTGACAGTCCAGCATTACCAAGGTCCCTTCAATGAATCAAAATCACATTTTTGAGTAATCATCTAAAACTATACAACCAAGTTATGAAGAGATAGATACTTACAGTCTTGTAACACTATCATCTGAATTGCAGGTGACATGAAACCAGGTGCAGGGAGTAAACAGTGTTGGATCCCAGCTTTGGAGGACATTATTCGGATCTGTCAGTTTATTCCTCCAGGCATTAAGAGCATCCACTGCACAAGAACAAAGGTTTAAACTTGACAGGAGAACGAAAAAGATTTTGACTTTTTTTTTTCTTCGTTAATACTATATAGTACTGTACAATGTACCAAGTGAACTACAAGTGTTTGATACAAATCTTTATTGGTACCTTCAGAGTTGCTTTCTACAGTTGCAATGGCAATGAGAAACAAGAGAATAACCAGAAAGGACTTCATTTGCAGTACTTTCACAAGCTTTACGAGAGTTCTGTACAAATTACAATCTTGATTTAGGTTATCTTTGCTAGCAGAATATAGTTTTTATACTGAAAGAATTGAATTTTTCCAATCAATCTGATGAAGGTAGACTGTACACTGGATGACTTTTGACCAAGACAATTTCTAGAGGTTCACACGCCTACTTGTATATTTAAAGGAGAATAGTATATTTGGTTCCTAACTTTTCAAAAAACGTAAGAAATATATCTTAATTTTTAAAAATATCACTGGACAATCTTAACATTTGAGTAAATAGGCAAGGTATGTTCTATTTTATTTTCTCCGTTATCTGCTCAAGTGGACTCTACGTTGTGTTTGACTGAAAAATAAACGCTTAAATTTGCAGAGATAAAATCGTCAAAAGATTTGGAAGCATCTCCCCATGCCATTGCTTGTGGCCACCCCTCTCCTGAAGCCATCGCATGTGGTCAATCAACCCATCACTAGGGATGGCAAAAAAACCCGCCGACCCGAACCCGCCCCGCCAAGACCCGCCCCGCCCCGCCCCACGAAGCAATAGGGGCGGGTTTGGGGCAGAAAAATCTGCCCCGGGGCGGGTCCGGGGCGACCCCGCCCCTAAAAAAAAAAAAATTTTTTTTTTTTTTTTTTTTTTTAAATCATAAAATATAGTAGAAATTATGATTTTCACTAAAAATAGACTAAAGAAGAATCAAACCCGAGTTAAAACTTATAAACTACTAACATTAACCACTATACTACAACCCAAATCTTATAATTTTTTTGTTTTGCTTGGTATAAATATTTTAAAAAATTGTATATATATTTTTTTAATTATTTTTCAGTTTAAAAAAAAAAAAAAATAGTTCGCAGGGCGGTTGGCGGGTCCAACGGCCGACCCGTCCCGCCCCGCGACCCGCCCCGCCCCGCCCCGCCCCGCGAATTCGCGGGTCGCGGGGCGGGGCGGGACGGGCCAAAATTTTCGCGGGGCGGGGCGGGGCCGACCCGCCCCGGACCCGCCCCATTGCCATCCCTACCCATCACCAAGCTGCACGGGCGAAGGTTGGGAGTCCTGGGGCTGAATTTTTTTTTTTAATAATAATAACCAACCAAAACAAAAAATACTAAAGTCCAAACCTAACAATAAATGAACTAAACAAATAAAGCCCAACAAAATTGATTTATCTAATATCACTTCTTCTTCTTCACAAACACAGTTCACGTTTACGTTCATGTTCAAGTCCACGTCTTCAACCTTTGACACAAAAAAAATTGATTGCGATTTCATCATCAGCTTTTTTCACTTAAGCTGAAGATTTTTTTTTTTCCTTCTTACTATAATAAACATTAATTCCACGAAACAAATTCTAACTTGAGTTCAAGTTGTGATTCTTTTGTTGTCGGCGGGTTCTCAAATTGGAAGAAGAAACATAATTTCAGAAAACATATTGAAAAATTTAGTAGTACACGCAATCTAGCTCGAATTAAGTTAGAATCATTCAATAACCAAGAAGAAAGTATTGACACTAATCTTTTCAAGCAATCAGAACAAACACGAAGTTAATATCGAATACATCTAACTGTATCAATCGATTGTGTTCGATATCTTCTTTTAAGCTTTTTAAAGATTGTGACTTATAAAAAAAATATTAGATTTTTATAAAAATAGGTTCAGTAATTGTAGTTTGAGAAAAAAAATCTTCTCGACCCACTCATGTATGAAGACCCCCAACTTAAAATGTTTGGCCCCACCAATGTCAAGCGGCGATATCAACTCTCTTCTACCCAAATGCCTTCAGCAATCAACACCTCGAAATGCCTCAAAACTATCAAGAAGTTTGTAAGTCGAAACAAAACTAGCAACATCGAAAATAAAACTAAAATTGAACTAATCACTATAAAATAAGTAGCTTTGGAAAGCTCACCGGTTCAATCAGAAAGAAAGAAAATGATTAATCGAAAACAATTGAATTAAATTGATTAATAAATAGTGCACAAACCTAATGATGGAAAGAGAGAGAGAGAGCATTTGAGAATGCATAAGATGATTATTTAGGTTGTTTTCATTTTGGATCACATTGCAGGTTTGGGAGACTGAATTAGTTTCTTGACTACAAGTAGTATTTCTAGGGGGAATTGATCTCCTACCCACTTATCCTACTCACTTATAATGTCTATGTTAAAGTGGCATCATATGGTTGGTAGTTCATGGCTCCACACTCATGATCTCTATCAATCATTTTTAGCTACCTCACCGATGAGCATTATATCTCTTACCCACCATAGATAGGAGATCAGGCTCCTTTCTAAGGGAACAATGTCGGCATCTTTCTTCCAAACAAAATTTTAATTTCATGTATAAAATCCTCAAATAAACTCAAATTGCATCGGACCCTCCAATAATTTGAAGGGGAGGATTGTGCCTACAAGGTTGGTGGTCAATGGGTTTTGCAGGCGTGGTGGCAGCTGGTGATGTCTGCGGTGGTAGTGTCTGAAGAATTGTGGTGATGTGGACTGGTATTGATAAATGACGATTTTATTCATGGGATTTCAAGTGCTTAATTTTGGGTCAAACAACGCGTGAAATCCACTTGAGTCAAAATGGAGAAAATGGACGGATTCTGTCAGTAGGGACTAATCATACCTATTTCTTCAAACGTTGGGATGTCATGTGCTATTTTTAAAATTTAAAAATATATTCCTTACAATATCAAAAAGTTGAGGACCAAATATGTTATTTTTTCTTTTATATCTAATTAAGACTGAGTAGAATAGTAAACAGAACTTCAAGGTTTTCTAAGTCGGCAGAATATTAAAAGTGAGAGATTGACTATAAGGAACCTGCAAAAATTAGCCTAATACTAATTTGACTCAGCTTCTAGACAATATACAAAGCACCAGATGATTATCCGACATTGACAGGATTTTCTTTTTATACTTTGCAAGGCATCATTTTCAGCTCAAATATTTTGAGAGTTACATTTTCTAGCCGAGAGCATGATCCTTGTCACCATACATCGAGTTAAGACTGTGATCCTATACATATCCTTGTTAGAGTAAGCCAATCCAGGTCGAATGGCACTACATCGACACTCAAAATCTCCGTAAACAAAACCATGTGCATCTCCATTTAATTGCAGTGAATTTAAGTTCACATTTTACTGATAACAGATTACATGTAACAATCATCAGTCTCCTGGCTACAAACTCTTTCGAAGCAATTTGAAATAATCATCTGAAAAAGTTACATATTCTACAGAAAACGTCGAATTGGCCAGCCTAATTCACCATTTGGAAGTTCCACTGCTACAGGCTTCATAACACAGTATCCTGTTCTTGAGCAGGAACCCATAACTCCTCTCCTCATGCCATTGCCAAAATTTGCATCAGCCGCAAACCTTCTATTTCTTTCATGTCTTTCACTTTTCCTCCTGAGATTTTGATCTTTTACTGGTATTGGCATGGCGTCCAGACCCATCAGTTTAGCCACAGCCCCGGGTTTACACCAAATTACACGTTCCCCTGCCAACTTAGGAGGTAATTGTCGAGTTTTCTCTGCTGCTAAGTCATAACCGTGGTTCCGGGATATTGACTTTCCTGCTCGTGTGTTGACGGAAGTCAAGTTTTGAAACGAAGATCTGTACATGGAATCTTTTCCATCGAGAGAAAACCGAGGGTACTGATTTAACGCGTTCCTAGCAGTTCGCAGAATATCAGAACTATTAACACATGACATCCGGTGTGGGATTCCCCTATCATCATCAAGTCTTTCTCTTCTAGACATCTTCTCTTCCAACTCTAACTGCATTATCATCTCCTCCAAGGTTGTGTGTCTTTCCCTCCGAGCGGTGCTCTCCAAGTTATACGGAGACTGAACAAGTGATCGGCCCACAGTGCAAGATGAGGCGCCACGATCAACTTTTTGCTGGTCAAGGGTCGCAGTCGAGGCATCGCCATTGCAGAAGTTTCTGCAGCCTTTCCTCATTTTAGCACCCAGAAAATTCTTAAAGAGAAAAAAGGACAAGTCCCTCATTGCTTGCTCCTTGTTTCAAGAATCATGAGACCAGTAAAGCTAGGAAATATGGGTGGTGAATGGAGTCAATAACCAGCTGTGTGACTTTTGTTAAATAGCTTTAAAAGTACTCACATGACCAAAGGGGATATTTCACAAGTTTCCTCACACTAAATCCCTGAAAAGCTCTAAAGAGACTGAGAGTTTGTTGAGTGCTTTGATTGAAAAACTAACTTTCAAACTTAACAAGGAAAAGCAACTAACTTCACATTTCCTAAGTAATCGCCCAAGTTCGTAAATTTCACCATAAATCAAGTTAATTATCAAAATCACCGAGGTTCATTTACAACGAATGTGCCTGTAACACAATCAACCTCTCAAATCCTACGCTATTAGACAAATTCACATTAGGAAAAGTACAATAAACCATCATGAAAGGAAAATAAAACTGAAATGGAATGGGAGATAAAAATAATTGTAGCAATCTCAATCAGAATTCCTTATGCTATTACAAAAATATTATTGAACTATTATTGTCTGGATTAGCTGTACCAAATCGGGATAAAGCCATATTCCAAAAAGTCATTCAGGCCTCATGTGATTTCCATACCTGAATACGAAACTATTATGGACCAAAACTTACCGTCCATTGATATGATAAAATCATCAGATAACCTAGAAATCATTATCCATTTGGAGCTTCACTGGCCTTGACAAATCGGCCCTTTACTCGTGTCCTAGTATCAGCTCTTGCTTTTCTTGATTCATACCGGATGTGCTTATCATATCTATTTACAATATGCATCATATCAGAAAGGCACACTGCAAATCCATTGAAAAAAACCATTCATAAAATGAAATGTGTAGGAAAAGAAAATGAGAGGGAATATTAGGACCTTCGTGCTTTCTTCTTTTCTTTGTAACGTTGCATAGCATTCCCTCTGTTATTTGACAGAAGCTCCTTATCAACCTTAGTAATTGCAGCTGTGGCAGTTTCCATTTTCACCAAAATAGACTGGTCCATAAAATGGATGTCTTTTGAGACAACATATGATTTCGGTTTAGCATATCCAGAGCGTGATGATGGCCTTGATGCTGGTAAATTGTTGCTCTTGGATGTCCCAGGCCCCTGAATTAAACAAGTTTTTTTAGCCATCAAAGGATCATCGAGTATAATTAAATAAGTTTTTTGCAAGCTTCTTGCTTGCCAAATATGAAGTGATATCATCAAGCCCTAAAACCTATTCTATTCCTAGTAAATTTTTTGTTCACCACATGCAATTCTATTTCAGACTTTTTGAATACGAATTATTGAAATTTATTTTTGAATGAAAAAATGAAAAAATATAAGTGATAACCAATAACCATTGAAATTATCAGACATGTGATAATTTTATTATCATGATGATCGATTAGTTGAGGTGAAAATATCTATTTCATTCCACTTTTTTACTTAGAGCCCGTTTGGTAGAGTTTATAAACCAGTTTATTTGACCAAAATAGTGATAGGAACAGCGCGAGCTCGAGACCGAAAGTCAGGCAAGTTTACACCAGACACAACAGGAACCAAAGCTGAAGAGCAACAGGGACAGAAGCGAGAGAAGAAGCCAAAGCTGTGAAGCCAAGGAAGTCGACCCAGCAACGTAGTAGGAAATTGTAATAAAATAGTCGTATGAATGTTTACTTTCATTATTCAATTGTAATACTTTCAATTGTAATACTTTCTTTTAGTCAAATTGTAAGCAGGGGCAGGGGGGTATAAATAAGAAGAGCACTGTAATAATAGGGGATTATTGAGTATTGTTTTGTTGGGAGAGGACAGAGCTCTCGAAGCCTCTGTGTATCATTTCATTTCATTCCGTAATTGACAACAGCAGTTTACATTGTTCTGTACATGTTCCAATCTCATACAAGCTTAAATACAATTACAATTTGATTTACAGTATGAAAGGATGGAAATTCCAGTGATTGAGTTCCATATATCAGCCAAGCATTCTTACGAACAGAGAGGTGATCCACAGAAGCATTAGATCCTATCAAGCCGGCATTAGCAACTGCATTGTCCTGGATCCACGTCCAAATTGTGCAATTGCTGGAAGAAATCAGTCTTCGCCTATCAAATAGTTTATTTGACCAAAAATGATTTATTTGACAAAAAAATTTGCCTTGGTAGTCGTCATTTTTGACAATTCTTAGTCAAATAAACTGTTTTTGTCAAATAAACTAATTTATAATCTCTACCAAACGAGCACTTAGTTTTCATCTTAAAAGAAAGAGAAAATTAAGTGGAGGTCCTCAACCTATTAGTAATGTAACAATTGAATCTCCAATCTTTATTTCTAGCGGGTTCCCAATCTTTCAAGTTTTCGTAGCGCTTGGATCCCTATTGGATGATTTTTGTACATTTGGGCCAAATGGGCAGAAAGTCAGAAACCGTCCACTGGGACGGACCCAAGTGCTACAAACTTGTATTGTTAGGAACCACATGACAAAAAACAAAGGCACCCAAATGCTACATTACCCATAAGCTGGGGGACCACTGCTGCACTTACGGGCAGTCAATGCAGAAGGACATAATAACTCAACAATTATGGGCAGTCAACGCAGAAGGACATAATACAAATAAGATCTTGTTTCGAAATACATACAAAAAGTAGAACTTAATGACCTTACAAACGTATAATAAAAAGCAAACGAATAGGCTATTTTTCATTTAAATTAATCTCAAACAAGGATGAAGAATTCTTGTTGGGTCAACAGTCAAGTGTAGGAACCAGCTGGCCAGCTCAAAAATAAAATTCTAATTATTTTGGATGAGAATTCATCAAACATTTGGCCTACAAAATAGACTTTGACGTGTTCTTCTTAACCCATCACATGTGATCTAGACTGCATATATAGATGTTTGACACGTAAAACTTTAGATCATAAAGTTCATTTTGTCTTCAAAGATAGGAAGTGTGTATTGTCTCCTAAACACGTTACTGCTAAAGTTTGACAATTATAAGATATGAACTGTCAAGAAGTATTAATTCAATCCATCGTCCATGTGAAGCATTAAAAATTCAGCGGAAAAAAATAATTAACAGAAGAGAAATGGACACAAAAGAATTTCTAGCATCAAAAGGTATCATACCTCGTGTGCAATTGAACGGTTCACCCCAGGGTGGTCTGCTTCTTTAAGTAGTTGGCCATAATTTTTCACCATATATTCCATGTCGGTAGCAATATATTCTTCTAGAGGGCTAGATGCCTCATGGCCCCTCAATTTTCCCAAGTTAAAATCCCATATCTGTAAATACATAATAGAAAATAATAATTAGCCAATGCATGAAAAAAGTTCAATTTCTGGGGAAGGATCAAACTACATTGCGAAGATACATTAGAGAAGATAAGAAGAGAAATGAAAAGGGTACTTCAGCAAGCCATACAAACGGATTATTTGGTTCTATAAATATGCTATATTTACGTGACTTAAACCACTATTAGTGGCAATTAATTTTCTTCATTCTGAAGTAGAATTAATCTATTAATTGATCAATTAATATCATGTAATCCTCAGGAAATTAGGCAATAGGCACTCCTCAAAAGTTAATGAGAAAGGTATGAGAAGTGCAGGAACATATCAAAATCGTCAGTGATACATTACAAAGTTTCTTCGTGAAACAGTTTATAGAATCAAAGAAAATCTTTATTTTCCGGATAATTCTCGTGCCAGCTTCCAACATGCACACATTTCGGAATTCAACATTTAGACAAAAGATGTAAGATATATCCTGCAAAACTCAATTTGCTTGCACAAACATTATGCCTATCAAAAGAAGGCCATCCATATTATGATAATATGCTCTAATTATAAAACCAATAAACCTTCAAACACGGCTTCGAACATAGAAAGATAACTTCATCGAATCATTCAATCCATTTAAGTCATTTCATAATCAACAGCCCAAATTATCGGGTAGCAATCCAATTTACATACTTCAACACCACGATAATAAAGATTGGTCAAATATGTCCAAAAGCAGCAACAGATTAATAAAAAGAACATAAATTGGAGCAAAATATGATATGCAAAACCAATTCATCGTATGCGAAACAATTTAATGTAATTGTCAAAAGAGAAAATGAGTTAATTCTTTATAACAAAACCTGCACGCCATGATCCGATGTGCCAGCTTCCCACATGTTCCCTTCCATCATCCTAAAATTCTCTTTTGGATCCTCTGCTGTAGTCTGCATCATTGGAAATGATGTAAAGCCCCTGTTTTGCTGCTGCTGTTCTTGATACTGCCCACTCACATTCCCCTGATGCCACCCAACACTCTCACTTACACTCGGCGTCCCAGGCACCGCATCCTCCCCACCACGGCCATCGGCCAATCCCCTTTTATACAACTCTAATAATTGCCTCAAAATCACCTGCTTCTGCTTCCCGCAGGTTGGGATCCTCTTCTTTGCCATCAATCCACTCCCACAATTCGAGTAAATAACAGAACTGTCATTGGGTACCATCAGCTCCTGCAGCATCACTGAACTGGGTACCGCCTCGTCCTTACAAATCCACGAGTCCAACAGCCCACCCCAACCCCCCGGGTCCAAGCCCAAACTACCCGATGAACTCAATTGCATTACTTTTCTATCTTCAATTTCCAGGCCCCATGCCGCCGCCAGCTCAAGGGCGGACACGCAGCCCGAGAAGGGCTCAATCGGGATGCGATCATGGGCGGCGGACACGACGCAGCTACCATGGGCATCCCAGTCACACTCCTGGCACAGTACGAGGTTGTCGGTGGCGCAGCGAGTAGAAACCGGCTCGCAACCGCAGTTATCACATATCTGCAAGCGGAGGTGCTTCTTGGAGAGGGAGTTGGCCGAGTGCACATGTTGATCACACGACAAACACAGCTTGGCTGAATCCGCCCGGCAGTAAAGTACCGCTGGTCGCTGCAGAAATCGCAAGCCACTCCACTGTCCCCTTCCATAATTTGTTTTTGTTTGTACGAAACTGAAAATTTAGAATCAAGTGAAGTGTGATAGAGTGAATATTAATATATTATGTCTAAGTTAGAAAAAGAAATGGAGAAACATATAAACATTATTAAATAAATCAAGCTATATATATAGAATTATTATTATTATTTAGTGGGATTTTTTGTTTGACTAACATTTTTGTTTCATAGTTTAGTTTTTATATTGGAAGAAGTCAATAAGATTTTTGTGATTTATAAGTTTATGAAATGTGTAGATAAAAAATGAATAAAAATTATGACTTTTATGAAATGTGTAAATAAAAATAATGTTTGATTAATTTATAAATACTTATAAGCATATACAAACATACTTATTAAGTGATGTTGGGACCAATTTGAAAAAAAATATCTCACCTTTTGTTGAGTTAGTAGAGTAATGTCTTTTTCTCAGTGTTTCAAAAAACATGTTTAGGCGTTTTCGCTCGCGGCTCATTTTACTTAGATTCGAAAAATTTGAAACTCGATCTCTACATCTAATCATGTTTTACGTTTTTTAGAATTTTGCTTTTCCTTTGTTATTTGTTATATACTTTAATATTTATCCCACCTAAATTAAATTATTAATTATCTGACGTACTTAGACGATCCATTAAATTAATAAGTTATTTTGAGTTCAAGTCGATTTAGCTTAAATACAATTATTTTCAATGTTAATTAAATGAATTTTTAACTAATTACATTGATTTATGAGTTTCACGATTGTCCGACTCAAATACATGTATTATTTTGTAGATTAAAATTAGAAATGGGATCAACCGACCACATAAGAACATGTTATCAATAAATTAGTGGAACATTACAAAGCACAAATTAAAATTTTAAAGTAATGTATTTGTTCGTACTACTTAAAATGGATTAGATTTTAAAAAAAAATGGTCATCAATAAAATTAATTAATGGAACTTGCAAAAAGTGTAAAGAAATTTAGAAAAGGCTAAAAAGTGTAATCTAATTATGACGGGGCCAAAGTGCGAAGATAATCGTAGATAATGAAATTAGTTGACACATAATATGTATTTTAATAAAGTCTAGGGTTTTGCGGATCCGTAGGTCCGCCGTCCATAACTTTTTGGCTACTTTTCACCCATTGCCACCGGCCTTTGAATATATATTGCCATATTTTTCTCATTTTTATGATGAAATATAAAATATTTAACATAGGTTTGGACGTTGATAAGTCAATTCGAATATTTCAATATTCAAAATTATTCATTACAGTTTAGGTATTTTATAAACGGAATCATTCAATTCCATGTAATTATTGAAACAAACCCAAACCGGAACCGAAAGTTTCTACCTATAACATTTTCTTTTAAAATTGTAAGTTAAAAATGTGTTTTAAATTAAAAATTACAAACTGGTTAACATAAAAGTATGTTAGATACTAAAATAAATTTTGAAAAATATAAACATTAACTGGAAGAATAGAGACCAAAATTGTAAACTCATAAATTAAGATTATTACCTCTTAAAATTGAGGATTTGTTTCGGTTATAGATGAGTTTCGTATTCAACGTCTCACTGTGTGTTGAACGAAAGAGATGAGTGAAAGTGTGAGACAGACGACAATGTTTGTATTGAGTATCTAAGCAAATAACGATTGCAAATTTGATATTTAGGTAATTGGAATTTGATCAATTGAGTTTGAATTTAAGAGTGATGGGTTTTGTACTTTTGGTTTGGGTTTTGAACATTTGGACTCTTATTTTTTGTACCGTAGTGTTGGATTGTGGGTTATTAGGTTAGGGCGAATAAATTGATAATAATAATAATAATAATAATAATAATAATAATAATAATAATAATAAATGATGAATTTAGTTTTAATCGATACCTACGATTCTAGTTCAATAACCAATGACCGACCTAAACTCGATCGGTTCTCGATTTTTGGTTCCGATATCTAATTTTAATTTTTTGGAACCGAACCAAAACCTCCGATTTCGGTTCGAGATGTTCGATTCCGATTAAAATGTCCACCCCTACGTGTAAGCTCTTATATTTGAGGAAAATATGTTTACACTTTTCTTTGTTGATACGTGGATAAAATATTTACCATATTGGATTAACTCCATTATATGTACATTGTAATTTTGTACTAGAGCATCTCCAATGTAATTGTAGATTACTATATATGTTTTGCCACATGAGTAAAATAAACAATACTTAAGAAAATTCTTCTTCAATGCAAGCTGTCAAAAATATATCAAGATAACGTAGAAGGAAAAAAAAATAGACAATGTCTAAAACTCTGTCTAAATTCAGAAACTCCGTTGGACATACTAACTCGGCAAAATTACATTTTATATGCATATTTAAATGTAATTTTGATTTTATTTTAATAAAATAAAATACACATAGTCACCTAGATAGTAATCCATATGATGCATTGGAGACTAAATTTGAATTTAAATGCCTATCCATTATATATTAATGTCAATTAGATCGAAAGTCTTCCAACATTCGTACCACTTAAACAGCAATCCATATAATACATTGGAGATGCTCTTCGTAATAGATTTTTTTATAATGTTGAGTGGACTATCATGTTAGATTGAGAGAAAAGATATTCGGGTCTAGATCATTTCTCCGATTGAGAGAAAAAGCCGCAAATACCCCCTCCCCCTCTTCAACAAAACAAAGCCCCCCGACCCACCAATTTATTTATACTTTAACCCTCACCCTCTACTTTCTTCAATCTCCCCACTTTCTTCAATTCCTCACCTATTTATTTACCAACAAATTTACATCTACATTATTAATATAATTAAATTTATTAAATTAAAAATAATTTTTTTATTATTATATTCATTGTAGTTGTTTTTAAAAATATAATATATAATAATATTTATTGAGGTAAATATTATTTATATCATATAATAATTAATATAGTTAACGTTGATTTTATTATTAAAATTACAGTAAGACTAATTAATTAGTTTATATTTGAGTAACAAATTAAATTTTACTTAAAAAATAAAAATAAATAAAGCATGCATAATAAATTTGTTTCAATTGATAATTTACACACATAAAGAAAAAAGTAAATATTACATTAGAAGTAATAATTTAGTGACGAATGTTAAAGCGTGCATCATACTCCCGTGGGTCTAGGGAATATTGTATGTTGTGTCAAACACAACGGCATTACCAAAATATGTATATGACCTTCGTGATTCACAGTCTGCTCAAAAACAGCGCACAAATTTGTTTTCGTCATCAGTTTCATAATCAAAGACAATGTTCAGAATTTTCTCTTTTTCGAAGGTAAAATACTCAATCAGTGTTTTCGCATCATAACACAGCATTTCTTGACGCACATCTTTTTTATAGTTCCTGATATCCTTCTTCACACACCCAAGAGGATGGACCTCCTGCATCTATCCCCAAAAGTTGCTTACATGTGGAAATATTAGCTTCTGAAAACTGTCGAACAAGAGCTTTCTTTGTTTTCGAGACACCCCGGCGTGACCTTAACAAGTGTACCCTGCTAGGAGTGGCAAGGAGATTGTTATGTTCCTCAACAAATTTCTTGACAATCCACCCCTCGCCCATTTGTTGCTTTACCACTGATAATCTAACATTGCACCCACAACGTACATGTCCACGGTTTCTTTCCTCAACCCGTGGCACGGCATCTTTACGACTCATCTGATAAGTCTCGTTCGTCTTGTCTTTCTTATAGCACACAAATAATTTTCAAAAATACTCAATTGTCTCTTTTTTCTTCTTACTGTTTTCTATTCGCGTACTAAACCCACTTCACGTGCATATTAATTGTAAAAATTGTATGTCTCATCGGATGATTCGAATTCCTGACCAACGTGAGAAATGATACTGATAGTCACTTGAGGAACATATACATTATCACCACTCTCAAATTCCATCTCCACAAAAATTTTTCGAAATAAAATACATCAATTATATGTGCAAATAAAAAAAAACATAAAAATTGTTAACAATATTACAACTAACTTGCAAATTACAAAACATAAACCTATACAAATAAACGAAAATAAAAATAAATTAATAATTTATTACTAACGTTTGAAAAATATGAAAAACAATAAGTGGGAGACAAATTTGGTAAAATAAATTTAGAGAATAAAAGTGATTGGAAACGTTTGACGTTATCCAAATTTGGGTAAAGTAAATAAAGCGATTGTGTTGGCCAAATTTCAAAAAAAAATATGTATTCTGATGAGGAGGGAAAAATATGTTATGTTAAGTGGTATAAATAGGTGGGAAAATGAAGAAAGGATGGATTGGTGGTGGTGGTGGTGGTGGTGGTGGTGGTGAAAGAGGGGCATGCTTTTTCCAAGTAGGGGGCGCCTGATATTTGCAGAGGGAGTATGCCTTTTTGGTAAGTAGAATGGGGGGTGGGCCATAATTTTTTTTTGTTGAATGGTTGCGTGATTGACCGGGGGCATATTTTTTGCGGTGGGGATGTGGGAGCCTCTTCAAGTGGAGGGCGCAATGATATTTTGCAAGGGGTTGGGGGTTGGGGCATAAATTTTTTTGTTGAATAGTTGGGTGATTGACACGCAGCCAATCAAGAAATTTTCTCGTTAGATTGAATATAAACAATATTTTTAAATTATCCTTAACGTTGAGCTAGGAAGATAAACGTGACAATTCAACTTAAGTTCTTTATATAGCATAACATATATCAAGACTCAATCGCTCCTTGACTTGAGAATTATTTTTGTTACATAAAAGATGCAGCTAATCAACAGATGACCAATTCAACCAATTCACAATTAAACAAGTCAATTCATTGACTATATATTAATATTTTTTAAGTAATAATATTTATTGGTAATAATTATTTGTCTGTATTACATTAAATGATAGATTTAATAAAATAAATTTTATATTTTCATATTTTATTGGATTTATCATTTAAAGCCAACACAATTATTATATAGATCGGCAATAATCACCAGTAATAATAAATAACATTATTCATATTTTTGGCGCTCAAATTTAAGCTACAAGTAGGGATGGGACCGGGAGCCCCCATGCCCCTTTATTATTATTTATTAATTGTTTAAATACACGAACACAAATCATAGTAAGGTAAAATTTTCACATACAAATGAAAAAAATTTAACAGCCAATATTTAAATATAACCAAAATCTTCATTAGATTTAAGAGTCACGAATCAACAAAATATAGCAAGATAGAGCATTATACAAAGGAAGTTACGCCAAAAAATTAGAAAAATATACAGAAATTTCGACAATAAAGAAATCTTGATACTTTGAAATCCTAACCCGTGTTGCCGCTTAAAACTGTCTGCTATTGCCCACTATATGTCGTGCCAAACGCACCTAAAAGAGGTACAAAACAGAGAGAGGTTGGGGACGGGCCCAACGGCAGACAGAGAGAGGAGAATGCCGCAATTGATGTTGGTTGCAAGACAGCAAATGAGAGAGGAGAGAGTAGAGAGGAGGAATGGATCAGTCGATTAGGGTAAGACTTACAGAAAGCAATTTGGGTTTGATCCCCTCCCAATGGCCAGGAAAGGAGAAATTACTTTTCTCCAATTGAAGGATTAACGGGGTGGGACCATGTTTCCCATCCCCATTTCCCTGACCTGGGGAAAATTCCCCTGCCCAGCCCGTTACCCCATTTAAGCGGGAATCCCTGCCGTACAACAGGGATCAGCCCGACTGATTTTTTCTCCGGATCATGCTAGTTGTACACACTCTCTTACACCCTCCTTTACACCTTCACATGTGTCAAATACTAGTTGGTTCAAATTATTATTTATTTGGCTAAATAAATAAAGTCTCAATCATTACTTGACACATGTGAAAGTGTAAATGAGTGTGTAAATTTTAAGTGTACAAGTAGCATTTTCCTTTTTCCCCATCCCTAGCTACAAACAGACTTGTTCCCTAGTTTTCTAGTTTATTGGTTGGCCCAGTTTGCAGAACAATGGCATAATAATGCACATGCAAACATGATGAAGAAAAGATTTTACGTCTCATTCAAAAATAACTGGCAGGGAATGATGTCTCAATCCCCGTAGTTAAAAACTTAAAATCATTTTTAATTATTCAACCATATTCTAGTGAGAAGATTAATCTCCTATCACTAGTGAACAAGTGTTATCTTGCCCACATCCAATAAGCAAGTGTTATCTTGCCCGCATCCAATATGATACTTGCCCAAGTGAATAATTCATCCAATGGACAAGTGCCACATTAGATATGGACAAGATAACACTTGCCTACTGGAAGTAGGAGATCACTCATGATTCTACTTATTCATATCAGCGCACTTAGTTTTCATTCTGTTTATTTATTTTGACTTTAAGAACATGAAGAGTAGGAGTTTTAACCATTATCCCAAAGGTGAAAGGCAATCACAAGAAACAGATAATATAATACAAGGGAAATGTTCTTCTCCCCACGGTTTATCTTCCCCACTGCCTACATGGCTTGTTTCTATTGGCAAGCCATGTAGGCAGTGGGGAAGATTTATCTTTCCCTACTGTGGGGAGGAGATCATTTCCTTATACAATAGCCAATTTATACTACACAAAATTACTCCATGTAATACTGCAAAATGAACAAGCATGCAATATTTTATTATTCCATATCCGATTTTATTTTTTTCAACAATTTCTTTGAAGCTTCTACCAGTAACTTCTCTTTTTACAATAATACACATTACTTTCATTTAGTTTTATCAAGCAGATGTAATCACATACAAGAAGGAAGTAATCTGAATATGTCCATAGGGCCAGTGTTCGAGTCATCAAATCACGCTGGCAAAGCAAAGCTCTCTTGTATCCACTGTGGAGGATCCATCACCAGGCAAGGATCAGACTTCTCAAAATCAGCAACCTAACATTAAGAGCAAATATATTAAGTTAATGTTCATTATTCACATACGGAATATGAGAGTGAATTACAAACTAAGTAGAGAAATCAATTTACCTTCTCGTTGCAGCTTGGGCAATAGTGATATTTGTGCCATAGGCAATCCATTGAAGGGCATAGAAAGCAAACTCCAAGCATCATTGGCATCATACAACCAACAAAAGCCGCTAAACTTGGTTTATGTCTGATGAACAAGCAAACGGAATTAAATTAAAAAGTACATATCCTTGAAAACATATATACAATAGAAAAATATTATATGGTCGGTTTTAAAAGGTTCAATCCTTGACGCATAACATTTAAATTTTATCAGTACAGCAACAATCTTATATGGCAGTTTAGGTACGCGATGCACTTTTGCGCTTTTACACAGATATTCAATAAAATCATTGTGCATTTAATTGACCACGTATTCTGATTAATTATCTATACTGGTTCATGTCTTCCTTCCAACAGAAGGAAATTACTGATGATTAGAGGAGAATTCAATGTTCTATTGAATGTAAGGATGTTCTTGGCCTCCTCACATTGTAGTAACTTTCTGGATCTAATTCGCGGTAAAGAAACACCATATCAAAAGTTTACAAGAACAAATCCAATGTCATTACAAGCTTTGAAATAATCTAACTTTCATGCTTTATACAAACAAAATTTCCAGATACCATCATAAATATCAAGATATAATATCATCACCACTGCCGCTTGGCCATTTATGAACAAAGCCGGTCTCATGTTGTTTACACTCGTGTCGACTCCTAAGTCCTAACTATTGGATGTTAGAAATATCAAAAACAGCCTTCACAAAGAATACAGACAACTCGGTTTTAGTTTATAAATGAGAAGAAGTGCGGACAGCAAAGTAATTAAATCAGTAAACCAACTACAAAGTTTCACAGTACAGCATTCCCTCTAGTAATTCAAGGCTAAAAACAAGTCGACTCTCTATTAGAAGCAAAATTCTCAATCCTTTCTTTAGTCAATGGACACTGCAGAGTTTACGGATTGCACTTCTACCCACCGCACCCCATCCACCATCCCTAAAAAATTAAATCAATACTAACACAAACTCGAAAAACCATATATTTACACCACTGCCTCACAATTTACACTAGTTGTGCTTCATTGAAACTTGTTATTCCTTCACAGTTTGACACTGTTAAACACAATTACTTCCAATAACTTTGCACTGGAAGTCAGAACTGTACAATTCATTAAAATTGAAAACCTTATTCTCGAATATTTGAAATCTCAATAGACACAACTCTATAACAAACTACAATCTAACCTATTCTCAGAAGGAAAAATAATTTTTTTCTGAATAGATAGAGGGAAAAGGGATTTGAAGAATTTACTTGACAGTGGTTATTCCAGTACTACCACAGTGAAGGCAATTAAAAGGGGCAGGAGTATCTCGGTAAATAGTCTGCTGAAGAGGGATTCCTTTCGGGTCCCCAACGATGGCGTTTGGGGGCACAGCACCGGATTGATAAGGGTTTGCACCTACGTAATACTGCTGAGGCATCGGCGCCTGGTACGCCGCATTGTACGGTATCCCGATCGCCGGCTCCTCTGTCTTCGACGATTTCTCCATAACAACAACGATTCGATTTTTCAGAGGAGGGTTTTAAGATTAACGATGACTTAGGATTGACTTAGTAATTGGGAATTCTTTTTTCTCGACGAAGATGATATTATATATATTATATATATACACACACAGTTAGTTGGCGGGTCTTAAAAGAATTTACAACGTGGCGTAATTTCATTGGTGAATTAAGTCGAAGGGCCCCACTACTTTTGCCTGCACTTGCAGCTCCCTTTTATTTTTTATTTATTTTAATATTAATTAAATACTGGTGTGATTTAATTAGAATTTGAGAACTTTCCACAATTTGATATGTTTTATTGTTCAACACGCGGAAATGAAATACCTTTGCAGTTTCTTATTTTTGTTGAAACTTCAAACACATTAATCAATTTCTTCTAGAACTTCAATGTATGAATCAAAGGCTAAATGTTTGTTTGACTAAGTTTAAATTATAATTTAAATTAATTAAAATAATTAATTATATTTTTATATATTTATTTTATAGAATTCATAATTTATTATTCAATTATTATCCACACATTTTTATAGAGTTGTTGGAGAATTCAAAACTAACAGAATCACACTATACATTTACTTAAAAAACATTGTGTGACGTACATGTCATGTAGGTATTGGATAAGTAATTGACACTTTTTTTTCTCTCCAATGCCCACATAAAAAGTGTCATGTGGGTTTTATATCTCCTCCCTACCATAGGGAGGAGATCATTACCGTATATTTTGTTTCAAAGAATACACTAGAAGAATAAAGTTGACAATTCTGCGTGGAAAGATAATGATTTGTGTCATTCATTGTTTTTCTCAGCTTTGCCTAAGCTTAATAAAATTAAAAATTTCTTGCAATCAAAATTTTATTTTTAAACATATTTTAATAACTTTACTTTTTTTATTTTAAAAGTAAAGTATTATTCAAATAATGTTAATTTATTCACATCACCATTTGTCAAAGCATGTGTTTTGGAAGCATCCACCCCGGAGCATATAGATCCACCGGATCAATGAAGACTCAAACCGAACTCGACCATCCTTTTGAACACATGGATGCGAGACCGAGTAATCCACCGCTTTTTTTTTAGAAGCCTCCAGCAAGATAGGGCAAGGCACTGCAAGCTGTATAGTGCAGGAGCACTCATATTTTTCTAGTGCTTATAAGTATTTATAACTTATAAATTGGTCAAACATTATTTTTATCTACACATTTTGTAGGATCCACAACTTTTATCTAATTTTTATCCACACATTTTGTAGAACTCACTACTTATAATTTACAAAAATATTTATTAAACATACTATCAATTTGAAATCATGGTCTTACTACCATTTATCACCACCTCTCACTTGTCTGTTTCAATCCCTAGCAGCATCACTGTCATTGCACCACCCCTCTCTTCTCCCTTTTAAACAATAGCACCACCACTATTTATGCCACCAATCAAAGAATCTATTTTAAGATCTAAAATCGCAATCTTACTACTGCCTACCACTACATCTCTTTTCTTTCTTTCAAGTCATAGCACCACCACCACCACTACTACCGATCGACGATGACTAAAAATGGTTTTAGTTGATTGTGGCGTGTTCTAGATACCATAATATGTTACCCGTGTGTTCAGTCTTAGTAAACAATGGTAGTGATATTGGTGCTCATATGGGGATTTTTGGCTTTAATTAGTAGTTTTAGATGGCGGCGACGGCTTTGGAATCAGTGATGGTTATGTTTTAGGTTGAGAACTTGTTTTCAAGAGTGATGGTAGTGGCGGGAAGCGATGTTTGAGACATAATTGAGACATAATAGTTCGAAGATAGTGATGGGTAGCAACGATAGTAATGGTGGTGGTAAGCGACTGTCACTACAAGAAATATATACTTTCCCTACAAAATTTCCGCAGACAAATTGAGATTTGTCTACGGAATTAACTTTTCCTCACAAACCCGTTTTTTTGTAGGGCCATGATTTGTTCTGAAATTTTTAAAAGTGTGATAACTTGTGCCCACAAATATATACATTTGTCCCGACAAAAAAAATTAGTCGGACAAAGTATATCTTTTGCTGACAAAAAAGAAGATTAATTTGTTGGGTAATATTTAGAAAGAAAAATTCTCGATTTTTTTGGTATTTTTAGTCCACAATATCTATCTTGAAAAAACCTAATAAATAGTTTTAAAATAAAATATAATTAAAATTAAAACGTGAAAACCTTCATCAGGAATTTTTCCCTCTTCCATCTTCCAATTTTTCCCTCTTCCATCTTCCAATTTTTCCCTCTTCTTCCCGCCTGTCCCTCCATCTTTCACATCAGTGATTTTGAAGGGGATTGATTGTGTTTATGTTGGTTTTGGTTCTGGTTTTAATCTGAATGGGTCAGCAACTTTATAGGTTTTACAGCGTATTATGAACTCAGGTAAATTATAGATAATTTTGAATACTCTTTTTCCGTGTCCTTATATATTTGGAAATCTGAAGTTACGAAATCTAATTTCTAGTTGGGTTTAATGGATTTTTGAATTTTTTTGATATTTATGATACAAATTAGGATTCTCGATTGCGTTTTTCCTTTTATTTAAATTCTGCTTTTATTTGTTTTTAATTTGTATCTTTTTTTCCACATCGAAGAAATTACACTCTTTTGCCCATATAGTATTAGATTTTAATTGGTGGATGAGGATCTGCTCTCGGTTTTCGAGTTCTGCAACTCGGTTGCTTTTGAACTTTTGCCTTTTTTTTTTTGGAAGAAAATTCCAGCAAATGACTAATGTATATTACCTGAATAACACTACCTTTCTTATGCTTGACTATTACCGTTTTTTTGTTTTTGCAAAAAGTTTGTTTTTTGAATGTTGCTTCGCATATATGCTGCTATTGACTTACATAATTTGAGGAACCAATTGGGTTTACAATGAAACCTAGAAATCAATACAAAGAGTTAAATTTGCAATGCTAAACAGTTCATTTGATTTATGCTTTAAAATTTCATTTGCAGGTGTAGTTTTTGTTGGCAGCTTATAGACTAAGCATTGTCATGGCTGATTCAGAAGAAATCAATTCATTATTTCCAATTTTTATTTTGTCAATGATTGCCTTGCCTTTAGTGCCTTATACAATTCTGAAGTTATCCTGTGCTGCCTCAAAGAAATCTAAACGCATCAACTGCGAGTATTCTGATTGCTCTAGATCGGGGAAATACCGTAAATCAGTTTTAATACGGGTTGGTTACCTTTTGCTCATTTAACATACTCTTTTATTTCCTGTGTACTACAACTATGTTATAAATTTAGTTTCAAATTTTATTTTTGTAGATCACGAATGTCTCAACACGTGGAAACTTGACTCTTGTGCTTGGATTAGAATCTGGAGCTTTAGATTCTGATATTAAGAAGGCATACAGTAGACTTTCTATCCTATATCATCCCGATAAGAATCCTGACCCAGGTTCTTCTAATTATTAAGTTTAGATATGATACTTAAGTTCAAATGATGTAAATTAGAAATCTTGTTCCGCCTCACCTTAAGTTACCATTAAATATGATTATTTTGGAATTTCAGCTGCTCATAAGTACTTTGTGGAGTCCATATCCAAAGCTTACCAAGCTGTGACAGATCCAATTTCCCATGACAATTATGAAAAATATGGCCATCCCGATGGTAGATAGGTAAAATATCACTATGGGAGAAAATGTTTTCTTGTACATATGGATTGAAGTTGAATGAAAAGCAAAACCTGACATTAAGATTTCATGATGTAGGGGTTCCAAATGGGAATTGCTCTTCCACAGTTTCTTCTTAATATTGATGGCGCACGTGGTGGAATATTGTTAATTTGGATTGTTGGGGTCTGTATACTGTTGCCACTGGTGGTGGCTGTTGTATATCTATCAAGATCTTCAAAATATACTGGAAATTTACACTGTGTGCCTATTTCCATTTGATGAAACCTTCTTTGGCCCCAAGGTATGTATTACTTTTAACATGTATGATTGCCATTCTTATAGGTAACTCTTGCATTAATTGGATTATGCATGGCTTAAATATAAACATGACTGACCATTTTTAAACTAAGAATTTACCTATTGAATCATCAAGTTATTGTGTCTTTCTAATTATTCACTAACCAGAAAAACTTGGTGAGTTTGAATTAGAGATATTCAGTTTTTTTATCAAAAATTTGTTGTGTTTTATTCAAATGGTCACGTGCTAATATAAGTTGAAACATAGTTTTCTTGTTCTATGCTTTCTTGTTCTATCCTGACTATGGTCATGTTCCAATTTGAATAGAGAGGTAAGTTACTTCACTAATGTTAGCACTCTGTTCACTTAGATCTGTGTCAATTCAACATTGAAAATAAGGACTTTTCGAGAACTTTTGAGTTTCCTTTACTTCCACCTGCAACATTGCAACGTTCACATAGATCTGTTTACTCGGCTTGTAGTTTTGAGTCTATCTTGTAGTTAGGGCTACTGGAGTTTCTCTTTCTTAAACTCTGGAGGATGTATTTATCCTACACTCGGAAATCTTTTTATGTAGTTGTGGTGCTGTTTCAGGGAATTTCATTAAGAGGACTTTTTATCATTGACAAGGAAGGAGTGATTCAACACACCACCATCAACAATTTTGCGATTGCCCGAAGTGTTAATGAAACAATGAGAACTCTCCAGGTGACACTATATATATTCCACTACAATAAACCAGACTTCTGGAACTTGGTCCCGAGAAAACCATGATGCTGTTTGGCACAATTTCATTAAAGTTCATAGGAAATGTTGTAGCAGACATATTTTCAGTGTCTGGTACTATAAGGTAGCACTTGGTTATGATGCATAATGTTTAGCATTATAAAGTCAGCTTGGCCAATGGCGTGTCTCTTGCCTAAATAACTTGACAGACGACGTGGGAAATGGGAAGATTCATTCTGGAAAATTGAAAATTGTTTAGCAGTTTGTCTTTATTAATAAACTAGGATGTTAAATTCATGGCCATTATTGCCAGTTTGTTTACTTGTATGCATTTTAGGAAGTTCAACAAGTTTTAATATATGGTTCACACTGCTTCTGCAGGCCTTGCAATGTGCGCTATATGGAGTAAAGAATGAAAAGCAAGTTGAATGTTGTTGGACAACAATTCAATTCTACACTGCAGTCTTGATATCATTCTATGCAACAACTATGTACACAAGTTCTTGGTTTCGATCTACAGCCGTTTACGCCATTGTCAATAGAAGATGATGCTATTGGGGGGCGAAGAGAACGGCTTTAATGAAGACGACAATCTTGGTGAGGATATGTAGCATATCTAATTTACGAGAACAAAGAGTTATATTTTTTAAGATGCATTATAATTGAAAGAGCTTATACTCTTTTTAAGTTGAGCTTAGTGAATGGTTTTTATTTGTATTTTGGTACAATATTATGAATTTAATGTTATATTGATTGACACGGTCTTAATTTAATTTGTTGTATTTTTTGCATCTTTATGTTATTTTGAAGAAGGTAAAAAGAATTAACATAATATAAAAAATTATATAAAAATAATTAATTTCTCCCTACAAATTCTATTATTGTTGGAAAAAATAATTTACTTAGACCACAAATACGTTTTCCCCACAAAATATCATTTGTAGAAAAAATTAGAATTTGACCTACAAAATTTTTTCGACACAAAATTTATTTGTAAAGAAAAGTACAATTTTACCCACAAAATAATTTTTTGCCATTTGCCTACAAAACCTGTTTCGTGGGCTAAAGTAATTTTAGCATACGAATAATTTTGTTGGGAAAGAACTTAGGCGACGAATTGTATTCGTCTCAAAAGGATTTGTAGGGAGAGACTTTAGTACACAAATTTTCATAATTTGTCGTCTTATACTTTTCCCCACGATGTTTGCCCCACAAACGTTCCTACAAAAAAATTTTGTCGGGAAAGATTTTTCCCCACAAAAAATGACATTTTCCTACAAATTTTTTTTGTATGCGGAACATAAATTTCTTGTAGTGTGTAGGTGATGGTGGTGTTTGTTATCGGCTGGAGGGTGTGTTGGTTGAACAAAAAATAAGTAATAAAGGTAACATAGGGTAACATGTGTTACCAGTGTAAAACGTGAATTTTTTAAATAAAAATATCATAGTGTAACACATTATGTTACCTCCATGAAATGTTAATTTTTTAATAAAAGGGATAATTACATGAAAGGTCTTCAACCTTTCAAAATCATTAAGGATATACTCTTAACCTAAAAAAATAGCACTACACGTCCCTAACGTATGAAAAAATAGGCATCGTAGGTCCCTCTTGATATTTTCTGTCAGTTTTCTCCGTTAAAAGTCAAAATTGGACTACACGCGCTATATTTCTTCAAAAAACGCGACTGAGAATAGCAGGGTTATAACTGTAACTCGATTGTAAACCTAGAACCTCCAATTCTAGGCCTGGACCCAGTAACCGATGGAAAACTAGATTAAGTTCCCCCTGAAAACAATGAGAAGTCGCCCGCTCCAACTTCCTCTTCCCCAGATCACCCTGGAAAAACTTATCAAACGCCATGTTGATGGTCTGACGTCTAACATATGAGAGGACATGCTATGTTGATTACGTGATCTTAATCAACAACAAAATGAGGTCCGACCTGGATCAAGTCCCGTGAGGTCTGACCTAGATCAAGTCCCGCTAGAAAATGAGGTCTGACCTGGATTTGGTTCCGCCGTGGATGAGATCCGACCTAACTACAGGCCTATTTGGAATGATGTCGACCTTAAGTGGCTTAGAGAGTGAAAAATTATTTAGTTGATGTGACAAATCGAATTGAATATCAACAGTTATATTATTTAACCCACTCAAAAAATGTTGAAGAATTTAGTGAAGTAAGTGATTAGAGTTTTGGTTACAGAGATTCGTGAATATTTTTTGAGAAGAACGCGTTTATGGAAAGTGTTGGTATATTTGGGAATCAAAATTTTGCCTGCAATTTAGGGAGAGTTTTTTTTTTTTTTTTTTTTTTTGTGCGAATTTCAATGGCGGTTGTTTAAAAACGAATGTGTATAATTATATAGTTTGTTTTTATTGTATTTATTAATATAATAATTTATGGGAAATATTTTTAAAATAAAAAAATTAAGTTTGTAACATTAGAAATATTTTTAAAATAGTAAGTATTAGGTGTAATTTTTACTTTTTTTTAATACAATGCAACATATGATAACATATAATATTACTCGTAAAACTTTGATATTTTAATAATAAATTATCATATCATAACATAATATGTAACCCATGTAAGATTATACAATTGAAATTTTGATTTTTAATATAAAAGTAACATAACAAGTTATCTTTTGATGATTAGCTTTAATAAGAATTAACAAAGCATTTTATTTTTAAAAAAATTAGTTAGGCAAAAATAAAAATTCAAAAATTGAAAAAGAGTATTTTTTTTTAGTTTTTTAAAGAAATTGGGTAAATGTCAAAATTGCCCTAATTTATTATGAACTTATATTGGACCTATAAGTTCAGTCCATTCCTTTGGAGTTTGGCGGCCCAGTGGAAAGAGAGCCCTAAAAGAACAACCTGTTACAAGGTCTAAGGAAAGCCAACTCTAGCCATGTCTACAAGAAGAAGAATTTGAGGACTTTCCATAACTACAATATATCCTTCCTATTTTTCTCCTAATTTTTCTAGGTGGTCTACACAACTATTCCCATTTCTTAAATGTGTGGAGTATCTCAATGTTGAGTCTTAGGATTGGAATCAAGAAGCGACAATGTTCCATTAATATTCCATTAGAATTTTGTTATATATATGTACTCTGTATTTTTGAAAAAGTAAATGGTCTTAGTTGAATCCGTCTCTAGCATGACATTTTTTAACCTTTATCACTAATTAGTGATATGCCTCGAAATATGGCCCGCAATTTAGTGTTAAGCCACCGTTGGTCATAAAATTTTATAACTATTTTTCTTGGTCATCTCTCACCAATCCTCCAATGCTCTATTAGTATTTAAACCAGGCTATTCTACGTGCTTAAAAAAAATTTGAGATGACGAATGGTGTATATCTAAGATCAGGGGCGGACCCACTCAGGAACGAGTGGGTGCCATTGCCCCCACTGGAATGAGTGGACTTGCTGAAATGTGTTTGTGCACTTCATTTCTCTACATTATTAAATATTGGATAATGGATGTTTGTGCCCTCATACTCTTTCTATATTTATTGGATAATGAGAGTTTACTTGGTTTAGATTTTCAGCAAGTTCAAAATGAACTACACATTTCGAAAATCGTGTTTCGGATTAAAAATAAAAGAAAATTGGAGAAAAGATATTAAAAAGTGTTAGAGATTGATGATATTTGATTTGGACGTGAACATGGAGTCAATATTATTTGATCAATGATGTTAGATCTTTAGCTTATTGGTGGATACTCGAAAGTGATTCTTTGCATTTATTGGTCTTTTATTTGTGTTTAACCAATTGTATTAGATTTGAGAATACTTTATTTAGTTCTTTAAGTGGTCGATTGTTTATACAAGCTTTGTTTGATTTGTAGGAAAATATGTTTGAGATATTTTAAACGAACATCTCAAATTTTTAGAGAAAAAAATGTTAAAGCAAAAAAATCACGTATTGAGGAAATTTCTTTGGAAGCAAATGTCGAGGCAAAGGAAGCAAATGAAGCAAAGAGCGCAAATATTAATAAAACAGATTTTCAAGAAAATGGTGAGGTAAAGAGAGCAAAGTTCAGATTTTCGCCCCCACTGAATTATAATCCTGGGTCCGTCCCTGTCTAAGATCATATCCAAGTAATACTCAATTTACGGTTTTAGCACTCTCTTTACTTGATATTTCCCTTTATACTCTCCCTTACATTTACTTTGGTGTCTAAGAATGGTCCTAGAATAATGCCCCGCGACTTAGCGAATGAGTGAAGATTGATGAAATGACTAACACAAAATGAAGAAAGATTAACACTGACCCAAAAAGTCGGTATAAAATTTAAGCTTGAAAATTAAAAATTCGTATAATGTTAATATTGTACTTATTTAGATTTGACAAGATTCTCTAGTGCATCTTCAAATAGGAAAAGTCCGAAAATTGAGTGTGAAAAGAAGACAACAATGTGCGAGAAAAAGGGTCACAACAACTGCTAGAAGCATGCTTGATTTGAGGCCACTACAATATGTTTTCTTGGTGCATAATAAAACTAAACCCCTCGTGAAATGTGTAGGGAATGTCAATTGTATCCCTTTTTAGCTTTCACATTATCTTATAATAATGCACGAAACACTTTCCTCTTACACTAGTGTAATTCTTGGACCTTTTTAGGAAATTAAATTTAGTAGAGTAATAGTAAAAATTCAATGCCACAAAATTAGAAGGTTAGAGACCAAGAAAAGCACTTAAAGACAACTTCGAAATCAATTGAGCATTGAAACAAAAGTAGGGTTCACATAAACTACGTTTTTTACCGTAGTTAATATGAGTTTCGGAAAAGACCTAGGGCACCTTTTAGGTGTGGGATGCTCGTTAAACCCCTGTATTCATCTCGTTCCTCAGTTGCTTGGTTTTTTTAAAAAAATTATTATTCCTTACGAGGAAAATGCTTGAGATCCAAGTAGAATACTTGACTTTGCAGATGAAGCCAGCTTTCATAAGCTTATGAACCTTCAACTTGACATTATCCTCATATTTTGACGAGTTCACAAGTCCCTTAGGTGGCAAGATCGACATTCAGAATTCAGAAGTAGTTATTCTACATGAGAAGGATAGATCTCGTACCTAGTACGACTAATAGTAGGGGTGCGACGATGATCAAGCGTTGCACTATTCCTATGAAATTGAATAGCAGTGAGCCTTGGCTCTTTCTAATCGTAAGAAGGGTGGAACCCTGTGTATCTGTACAACAAGAGACTGGTCTCAATCTTGCTTGGTGGACCGCACACGACTTACATGCAACACTTACCAAAGGTTGAGAATTAAATTTAAAAAAAAAAAAAATAGAAAAATAAGATATTGATAATGAGAATAATAAGGCAGAGAGAGAGAGGGCGAGAGAGATTGACAGAGAAAAAGAAAGGTATTAGTTGTCAGGGAGGCAGGGAAAAGAGTTCAGATTAGATTCCATATTTGAAAAATACCAATTATATGTGTTAGTCCTTTTAATACCCCAATATCCAACCTAACCCAACATCTCGTGATTCTGTATTCTGTACCACCAATACTTTCCCCTGCTCTTTATTTTCTACTCCGTTACTAGTCTTTCACCCGGACATTAAAAATAAATAAATAAATAAAAACTTTACTCTCGACCTACTCCCCGGCCCTGCTCTGCCTAGTCCGATTCCAAGAAAAATTCTTATTCTGAATTGTTGGAGACACATGTTTGTGCATATTCAGTCTCGCATTATATTGCATTTGATAGTAAAATTTAATATTTTTCGAGATTACTCGAATAATTAAATATGGAGATTGTCGATTAAAATTATTTTTAAAATAAGTAATTATTTTTTAGGAATTGGAATAAGTCCCTGACCTTGCTTTATTCAGTCTGTGAGGAAAAGAAGTAGATGTTTCAGAAAACTCCGGCATTCTTTTTGGTTAGTGCGTTTTTACTGTTTCTCCCCCCAACAGAATTATTTTATGAGATCTCAAATCTGGCCTTCCAAAAAATTCCAATTCATTCTCCTAATTTTCCCAAGACTTTTTTACTTGTCTTGTCCGTTTCAAAAATTTTTAATTTAAAAAAGATTGGGAATGTCTGGAGTCACGTGACTTACATACGCGTGAGTCAGGTCCAAGCTGGTTTGGTTTGTTGAAAGATTCTCACGCGCGATAAAAACTATTGTATTTTATTTCTTTCTTACTTTTTTCTTCTTGTAGAACTAAACCTTAATTTCTCTCTCTCTCTCTCTCTCTCTCTCTCTCTCTCTCTCTATCTCTCTGTGTGTCCCTCTTTTGAATGCATATAATTTTGGAGGATTTTTAGTTAGTTTTAAGGCAGTGGGTGTAGAAATGGCAGCTCCAAATATGGCTGCAATAACTGCATCCTTAGAGAAATCTCTTCAAAACTGTTCATTAAACCACCAAGAAAGCAGCTGCAGTAGCAGCCCCGACGGTGGCGGAGGGATGGTTGATGTGGCGGGGCTTGGCCGGTCAGCCACTTCAAATTCACCGGAAAATCATCATTTGGATGCCACTTTAGAACTCAACTCCCAAATCTCACTCCCTTTCCACTGGGAACAATGCCTAGATTTGAAGGTAAACACAATTATTATACACTTTCAGTCCTTATCACCCCATTTTTGGACAACAAAATGAATTAATTTTAACAGATCTTTGCTCTTTGTTTTAGCTTTTAAGGTTTCTCTTCTTTAATGTTATGCATTTATTATTGTCTCTTTGTTCATTTATCTCCACATCAGCCAAACCCTAAAAAGGGCACCAACTTTTCTTCTATTTACCTGTTAGTCTGTTACATTTCATTTTATTCACTCCATTTTTTCCCCAGAAAAGCAAAGAAAAAGGAAAAACCCTTTAATTATTTTTAAGGTCCCTTTAATGGCCACATGTACTCTTTGCTGTTGATATATACATACATACATGCATGTATCTAATATCTATATTATCTTCTGTACTCTCCAGATTTCTTTTTGTTCTTTATGTTTCTTTTTTTTTTTTTTTGTTCTTTATGTTTCTTGATTCCATGTGTTGTTACAGACTGGTGAAATATACTACATAAATTGGAGAACGGGAATGAAAGTGACAGAGGATCCGAGGACCACTGCCGAGTACAGTGGCGATTTATACTCTGAAGACGATTGCAGCTCGTATGACAGTGAAGAGTCATCATCGGAGCCGTCGCCTTCATCTTCGAGAGAGCAATGGAATCATAATCAAGATTATCATGATCATAGTCAAAGCAATGAACAGGAGAATTTGAATGTGCTTGTTGTGGCTGGGTGCAAACGGTGTTTAATGTACCATATGGTGCCTAAACAGCTCCAAGATTGCCCCAAATGTTGTGGTCAACTTATCTACTTCGATCGATCCGAAAATGGCTCACCATAAATTATTTTCAATTATCTTTTGATAATATGAATTAGACATTACTGGACAGTATTAGAGAAAAAAAAATTAAACTCTATTTTACTATCCAGTACAGTCCAATCGAACATGTTTTTATGTTTGCTTTTTTTCTTAAATTTTTGAATGGAGTGTTCAGCATGTGGATTTGGATGTAGACTATGGAGTTTCTGAAACCAGACAAAAGGGCTATTATTCTTATTGCTAAATTTTAGATTATATTAAGAAATTGTGGAGTCTGATTTTTCCTTTGTTATTAATTAGAATTTGCTATATGCATTTCTTTTAAGGTAAATTGTAGCTAGTGTCTCCAATCTTTAATTTCATTTGTACTTATATCTTCAATATTAAATTTTAACATCCATCACCTCAACTTTTCATATAATTAGCAGCCAATGCCTTCATATGAGGGCATTGACTGCTAATTATATAAGAACATGAGGGCATTGATTTCCAATCATATAAAAAATTAGAGTGATGGATGCCAAGAATTAAATATTGAGGATACAAGTGTAAATAAAATCAAAGATTGGGGACACTAACTGCAATTTACCCTTTCTTTTATGAGATTTGTTGTAAAAGGGTCAACCACTTAGAATTGAGGTGAAACTAAAAGAATGATATGTGTAATGATTGGACATGGTGTTTTTATTTATTTTAAAGATTGGGGTACATATCATTGTCTATTAATACCAAATAAACTTTTGGATTTTTATGAGTTGTCTTATTTAGAGTATAGTTGTTGGTGTGTTTATAAATATTTATAAATTGATTAAATAAAAATTTTATTCGTATATTTTGTAAAACTAATAACTTATACTTACTTTTTATTAACATATTCTGTATGACCTGTCATTTAAAATTTGTAATTTCTCAAACATACTCTTAATAACACAAAAAGACAACATTTTGTCTTTTAATCCTCATAAATAGTTACCACTTATTTGGCATAGCATATGTTGGCCCATTCACCTAAAATTTTAGTGATAATTTCATCATATACTACAAAATATAAAATAATTTAAAAAATATTATTTAACTTTTTTTATTCTAAAAATACTGTTTTTTATTTTTGTAACACTTGTTGTTATATTTGTTATGTTTGTTAATAATAAATGTAACACATTTATTATAATTAAAATAACAAATATAACAACAAGTGTTACAAAAAAAAAAAACAGTATTTTCAAAATAAAAAAAAATATGACAGTATTTTAAAAAATATTTTATTTATTGTAGTTATTTCTGAAAAAATCCCAAAATTTTAAGTTCTTAGAAAAGAGATACATATATTTATTTAAATCATGATCAACATATTTCCTTATATATAAATTGAATTTATTTTTGATAATAGGTTTGATACGTAGACAATTTTCATGTTATATGGCTCTTCGATGCCATGTTAAGTTTTTCATTCAAAAATTTAAGCTTTGAAGATAGGCTCCATCTTCAATTGAGATAATTTTATTATTCGAAGATCTTTTCCTTTCCTTTTCCAATAAAAGATGAAGTTTCGTTGAAATAGAATTTCAATATTAGAAAGGTGATGATTAGTGGTGTAACTGTAAGTAGATTCCTCATCTATCTAGTCGTTACGTGGCACTCAGCTGAGAAAATTAATGAGAACTCAACACTTGAGTACTAAACACGACCAAGATGATAATGTCACTAATGTCATGATAGACTCGAGAAGCCGACTAGAGACTCCATATTTTAAGGTAACATCAATAATTCGAAATACTTTGGTCAACGGAGCAGTATATAGTTCCTGCGATTTTATATTTTAAAGATGTTTAGTAGACAACCATAACCCTCAAAGTTAGGCTCTCAAATCACCTACGAAATGTAGTACCAAATATAATAAGACAACCCTCTCATGACAGTACAAGTTTTACAACTCATAGGTCAAGTGAAGTCGGAAATCTCCATCATATATAGGTGGTATATCACAAGTAGACAAAATGCTAAACAAAATTTTAATCTACTTTTGTTTTGTAACTATTCATTTCTCTATTAAACATGCCACTAATGTAAGCATACAAGGATACACTCACGTGCTAAAATGTGAAGAACACATCATTTAGTCCTTGTTTGACTATGTTTAAATTAGTCAAACATACTTTTTTCTTCATATTTTATAAGACCTACGATTTACTACCCATTTATTTATTTTCATTGAAAAGAAGTATAGGTGTCCTGTTTTCATTTTTGTTGTTTGTGTCTATAATGGCTATGTGGAGAGTAGAGGCCTGGCCCTTGTTCCTAAAAGATTCGTTTTTCAGTGAAAGGTGTGCAAGTACTGAGTACATATAGAGGGAATCTGAATATTGGTCCACACTCCACACAAGAGGTGAAAAGAAAGGTGGGGGAAGCCTTGTGAGAAATTAGGAACAAATTGGAACCTTCATTGTTTAAATAAAAGAAAAGATAGAGATAGATGAATGTGTGGGGGGCATGACATAGACCACTCTCTACTATCCTTGTTGTGTCTATTGTCTCACTCTATCAACATCGATTAGTCCGAGTCGAAAGTGAGTTCACGTAAACACAAAACACACATACTAACGTAAACTTTAACTCTTTCTCGATTTACTTTATGTTATAAATTACATCTTATAAATTTTTTCGTATTTTACGATTTGTTTCCGAAGATTTACTATTCACAAGTTTGAATAAACAGAGTCAAAATCAGTAAGTCAAAGACAAAAGGATGTGTTAAAAGTTTTATCAAGGTGCGAATACATATGATATGGATGGATCTTATTACTTTATCCATGCGTTTGTATCCATCTTCTACTTCGAATCTTTCCAAACAGTTATTTTGACATGGACTGGACTTTGCACAAATCAGACAAACCTTTTTTACTGTAAAAATCAACAGTTAAGACAGTAAAAAGGATAGAAGTTTTTGTTGGAAAATAGAAAGGTTCTTGTACCTCAATTTTGAGAGGAGGTTACATCTTTTAATTAAGGAATTTTGGTGCAAATGGTCCCTAACTTTTATTTTTAGTACGAACATTCCTAAGTTATGTATTTTAGTGTACAATGAATCATTATTTGATGAAAAAGACTAATATGCCCTTAATTTTAAATAGAAAAAAATTACAAATTCATAACATATGCAAAAAATACAACCGGGTACACGGTACATTTATTTAATAATATTTAATTTAACTTAAAAAATATATCATTATAGTCGTGTCAATTAAAATTCTTATTAAAAAAATATTAAATTATTGTGTTTTAAGTATATGTAATTGCTATGTGATAGTGAAAAAATTGAATAAAAATTAAGATAAATAAATATTAAAATGACGTATATAATTTTATGACATTGAACCAAATTTTTTATGTGTTTGTTTAACATAAAAATACTAATAACAAAATTCGTTCTATCTTGGAAGGCAATTGCCCGAAGATCTTGGCACCAAGGGAGCAAAATTATTAAGAGATCGTGAATTCCATCAACTTGAATTAAAAAAATTGTGTGGTGATGCGCCGTAGGTTCCGGTCATAAGTGGGAAACATGAAATAAGTCGAAAAAAAGGAAAATTTGTATTTTTCGTCTCCAATATTTGCAAAAAGTAACAAATCTACTATCAACCATTTTTTAGCATAATACGACCCTAACCTTTCAATTATGTATCAAAACTCGTCATTCCTTCCATTTTTTGCCATTAAATGACAGATTTATCACATTCTTTAAATAACCAAAAATAAAGGAAATCAATAAAACAATAGAAAATAAGAAAAAAATTTACAAAGAAAGTCACATAACTTTTTATAAAGCACAAATTATCTTTTCTTCCACCCACTCCACCTCTTTCCACCACAGCCACTACCTCTACACCTCCAAACACTTACACTAATGGCTTCTTGAAATTACTAAAAAAATGTTTAATTGATTGATTTGCACATGGGAAAGAAAAAATTATACTTCGTGTGTGCATATACATATACAAGTATAGAGTAATAAATACAATAAAAGCACAAGCAAATAAGCAGAGCCACCTACTCTGCTTGATATGCAAAGCCATTCATCTATGCTTTCACTTTGAAAATATGTGCTTGGAATCGAAGACCGTTTGGGTAATCAAGCTTCAATGAGATGAAAAATATGCTTGATTTATCAGTAGAAGCTGTTGGGTTGTGTGAAGAAAAGATTATGGGAGCCTTTTTGGTGGTGAAACTTGGTGTTAGAAATTCAAGATCGAATCTTTCTAGTGATTGTTGGTTTGAGGTCATTCATTGAGTAAAGCCGATATATGAATAGGGTTTTTAAGATTTTGCGATTTTGGATCTAATTTTTAGATTTTTCTAAAAGATTCTTGTTCATTGAAGGGAGCATTTCTATACCTAATAAAGACCGAAAGTGTAGAGTCCATGCGTAATGGGAGCTTACTGTTATGCAAATTAGGAATGAATGGGGGTAAGGGCTTCTCCCCCTCCTTAATATCCCATTTAATGGTAGATTTAAGGGGACAAAATTAACTCACCCCCTAAATTTGCCATTAAATGGTAGATTGGAGGTTGCTATTAATGGCCTATTTGTTTCTGCCATTTGACAGTGGCGACGACCTCGTGTGGTGGTAGTGGTGTGGATGAGGTGGTGACTTTGGTGGATGGGGTAGGGTGAGTGAGAGTAGAAGATACTTTGTACTTTTTGAAAAATTATAGAACTTCATTTGCAATATATTTTTTTCTTTTTTGCAATATTGATTTGTCTCCTATATTTTATTTATTTAAAGAGGAAGACAAATATATTAATATATAGTCAATAGGGACATGATTTGTAATTAAGTAAAAGGTTTATAGGTGCTTGTTGCTAAAAAAAAAAAAAAAAAAAAAAAAAAAAAAAAAAAAAGATTAAGGTTACATGTTGAAAAAGTTGGAGACAAAAGTGCAAATATCCCCCCAAAAAATACAAAACAACCACTGAAGGGGCGGGGCGGGGCGGGGCCCTGGCCCCTAATAATTTTTTTTGCCCTTTTCAAAAGCAATATATGTGATAATCAAAATTATAAAATATTCAAAATATCAAATTTCTAAAACTAACAACATGTGATTATCAAAAACTAACAACATGTGATTTTTAAATTTCTAAAACTAACAATCTGTGATAATCAAAAACTAACATGTGATTTGTCCCATATTCAAAATATCAAATTTCTACAACAAAATTATAAACAATACAATCGAACACAAAAACATAAACAATAAAATCCAACACAACAAAAATATAAACAATACAACCCAATACAAAAATCAAATAGTTTTGAATAATAGATTCATAAAGTTCAACAACAATGACCAATGAAATTGAAATCAAAATCTACAATCTTTATTCTTCCTTTTGCGTAGTTGTGACATACTCGAATCCCAATAATTCCTGTATAATGAGTAAAAAAAAGTACGCATGTTAAATAGTATTGTAATGTAAATAAATTTCAACATTTTACATTGACATAAATAAGATTACCTCGTCCTCCGATAATGATGGAGGATTATTAGTATTTTCCGTTGAACCATCGCGATGTACTTGCGGAGTACCATTTGTACTTGCTATTGAACAATGTTCTTGTTCCGACATCTACAAATAAAATAAAAAATTATGATTACAATGTTCTTGTTCCGACAGGATAAACCAAATAATTCTTTCTCATGTCCAATATGGTAAACACGATCCTACATTATGATGTTACTTCGGAATGCAATTGAATCCATCTTTGTGTAGCATTACAATATTCACTTCATGAAATGGAAGTTTCTTATTCACGCTATTTTGACTTTTCAGGAGGGAGGGTGAAAAATAAAATGGCACAGATCTTGGCTCCTTCTGCACAATGGCAGATGCGAATTGCAAAGAACTGTACAAATGCTAACTCGTTGACAACAAAGACATGGAGCTCTCTTGTTATGAAACAAAGCAAGAAATGTGCAGTTAAAAGCTCCAGACAGAAGATTTAAAGTGTGTGCTCTCCAGTCTGAAAATAGCACTATCAACATTGTGAGAGATTTTGAAAATGTAAGCATTTAGTTACCATATGAATGAAAACACAGTTACCTTAAGACGGCAGCACGGTGCGGTCGTAAATCTGTGGTGAGATTTGGAAAATGAAAGCCCCTTGTTAGCTTCAAGCAAATGGAGATGGCGCAGTGGTGCGGTGAATCGACAGCGGCGACTGCGGACTCTGGTGCTGGGTCTCGCGGCTAGAAGCTGGCGCTGTGATGGCACGGCTGGAAGCTAGCACTGTGGGCTTTTGGCGCGCGGCTGGGTGCTGGGCAGTGGTGCTGGGTGTTGGCGCTGGCACAGTGACTGATTTTTCTTCTTGCTGTGCTTGGCCATGGCTGCTAACTGGCGACTGCGGTCTGCTGAGACTTGAGAGAGTGAGATGAATAGGATTTTAGGATTGAAGATTTGTATTGTATTAATTAGGGTTTAGTAGAAAAAGAAATTTATGAATTTGTTATATTTAGGGGGTGTATTCAATTGAGACTTTTAAAAACTTTAATAGACTTTTATAAGTGGGTGACTTTTGTGGAATTCGTTGACTAGTAAACAAAAAAACTTACATGTTAAGGTTGTGGTGTGGTGGATAAGTGTTCTTATTTTTCCTTTGCAACCCGGGTTCAACTCTCAAGTCTCAAGAAATCCATTTATTTAATTGTTTTCCATATTTTCAGTTATTTATACCAAAAATAAAAAATAAAAAAAACATATATATATATATATATACTATAATATAAGTGTCTATCACCTGTTTACTATTCACCCTTCAACCAACGCGACGTCGTTTTGATGTTGTATTAGTCTTAATTTTGTCCAAATCTCACCATGTTGTCCTAATCTTTTGACACTTTTTGTATATTAAATTGATATCTTTGGCCGCAATTTTTGACTTCTTCATCTTTTCTTTTCTTTTCTTTTATTTGTTTTAATATACATATATTAGTGTCTTTTAGCCGCAATTATTGACTTCTTATATATTATAGTCAATATATATTCATTTTTCTCTTAATAAGTCATCAAATTTGGTGCTTTTTTATCCCCAGTTTCTATGGGGAAGAAATGACGAAATACAATCGATTCCTAATGGTTTTGGTAAATTTCATTTTCTCTAAAATGCAGTTTTTGTTGTCCAACTTAAATATTTGCGGCAGCTTATACATTACGTATTTTTACATAATTCCAGTTGGAGACGATATCCCTATGGGTTATCTAACCATTGGCTTTGATTTCACATAATTTCATGTTATATAACTCAAGTTATGGACAATTTTGTAAATTACGACAGCATGAATCCGAGAAACTGCCTTGGATGATTCGGTGAGCATTTTAGTGTGTCAAAACATGCCGTCGGATTATCAAATTTTTATATGTGGTATCTACATGGGTATTCTTCGTTCCTTGAAAATTTCATGTTGTTCGGTGATCGTTTTCTATGTCAAAGAAATTTTTTTTACTCCATGATTGGGTAAATTGTTTCTTCAAACTGCACTTTCTGTTGACCAACTCAAAAATATGCTGTACCTTATATATTAAGTATTTTTACATAATTCCATTTGGAAACGATAGCTCTATGGGTTACCTAACTATTGGCTTTGGTTTCACATAAATTCATGGTATATAACTCAAGTTATGGACAATTTTGTAAACTGCGACCGTATGAATCCGAGAAACTGCACAGAGTGTTACGGTGAGCATTTTAGTCAGCCGAAACATGCCGTCGGACTATCAATTTTTGATATGTGTTAGCTAAATGAGTATTCTATGTTCCCTGAAAATTTCATATTTTTCAGTTATCATTTTCTATGTCAAAAAATTTTTTGTTACTCCATGACCGGGTGAAGAAATTTTAGTAACACTGCCCTTATTTTGAAAATTTTATTCACCTAGTCATGGAGTAACAAAAAATTCTTTGACATAGAAAACGATCACCGAACAATACGAAATTTTCAGGGGACATAGAATACTCAGGTAGCTACCACATGACAAAAATTGGTAGTCCGACGGCATGTTTAGGCATACTAAAATACTCATCGCGAAACCTCCTAGGCTGTTTTTCGGATTTATGCCGTCAACGTACCGGAATCGATATTATAAACCAATCAAAAAACTTTAAGTGGTGTAAATATCTTCCTAAACTTTTGTGGCCTTTGGTTTTGTGGTAGTTTTAGTGGATTCCCATGTTTTGGTTACACGTTAATGATGTAAACTTGAAAGGTTTTGCTAAACTTCATGTTTTTCTAAGATGCAATTTCTGTTGTCCAACTCAAAAAATTTACTGCACCTTATATATTAAGTATTTTTACATAATTCGAGTTGGAGATGATAGCCCTATGGGTTGCCTAACCATTGGCTTTGGTTTTACATAATTTCATGTTATATAACTCAATTTATGGACAATTTTGTAAACTGTCGACGGCATGAATTCAAAAAACCACCTAGGAGGTTTCGGTGAGTATTTTAGTATGCCTAAACATGTCGTCCGACTACCAATTTTGAATATGTGGTAGCTACCTGAGTATTATATGTCCCCTGAAAATTTCGTATTGTTCGGTGATCGTTTTTTATGTCAAATAATTTTTTATCACAAAAAAAAATTGAGCTAAAAGCCCATACAAAATAATAATAAAAAAAAAACATTTATTTCAAAGACTTTGTAGAAGAAGTCAAACCAAAAAAAAAAAAAAAATTCAAACTCTTTCCCACTTTGTCGAGTAAGCCAAAAAAAAAAAATATTTCAAACTCTTTCTCACTTTGTCGAGTATAAAAAAATAAAAAAATAAAAAAAAATTTCCAACTTTACCACTTTGTCGAGTTACTCGACAAAGTGTTAAAAAAAAGGGATTTTTTTACAAATAACCACAATAAATAAAATATTTCTTAAAATACTTGTCATGTTTTTTTATTATAAAAATACTGTTTTTTATTTTTGTAACAGTTATTGTTACATTTGTTATTTTAGTTATAATAACAAAATAACAAATGTAACAACAACTGTTACAAAAATAAAAAAACAGTATTTTTATAATAAAAAAAGTATGACAAGTATTTTAAAAAATATTTTATATTTTGTAGTATATGATGAAATTATCACTAAAAAATATATATAATTTTTTGTGGGCTTTCTCGAGTTAAAGCCATAATAAATTTTTTTTTTTGTGTGGCTTTCTCGAGTATCTCAAGAAAGCCATAATAAATTTTTTTTTTCTCGAGTTACTCGAGAAAGTCAAAAAAAATATTTTTTTTTTTTTTTTTTTTTTGTTTCTCAAGTAACTCGAGAAAGTCATTTAGGAAAATATTTTTTTTTTAAATACTAACTTTGCCGAGTTATAAGGAAAATTGGGGAAAAAGGTAAAAAAAAAAAAAAAACATTTCAAAATTTCACTTAGTCATGGATTAAAAAAAAAAATCATTTGACATAGAAAATGATCACCAAAAAATACGAAATTTTCAGGAAATATAGAATACTCATGTAGCTACCACATATCAAAATTTGATACTCCGACGGCCTGTTTCGGCTTACTAAAATGCTTACCGAAACATCTTACTGGAATAAGGAGGAAAAAAAATTGGAAAAAGTCGACAAAAAAAAATTAAATAAAATAATTGGGCCTTGTCGGGAATTTTTATTTTTTTTTAACCTTTGTCGAATTACTCGACCAAAAAATAAAAAAATTAATTTTTTTTCCTTAGTTGAGTTATTCGACCAAAAAAATTAATTTTTTTTCCCTTTATCGAGTAACTCGATACAAAAAAAAGTTAAAAAATTGTCAAATTGAATTTAAGACTTAAAATTAAAAAAAATTTATATAAAAGTCATGTTATATAACTCAATTTATGGACAATTTGGTTTTATATAATTTCATGTTATATAACTCAATTTATGGACAATTTTGTAAACTGTGACAGCATGAATCCGAAAAACTAACTAAGATATATCGATTAGCTTTTTAGTAAGCCAAAACATGCTGTCAGACTATCATATTTTGATATGTGGTAGCTACATAAGTATTCTATTTTCCCTGAAAATTTCATATTTTTCGGTAATCGTTTTCTATGTCAAATGAATTTTTGTTAATGTTGTTTAGCAACTCGACAATATTTGGCCGCTTGAAATTTTTTTTTTTTTTTTTTTTTTAGTGTTGACACTAAGCAATTGGAAAAAAAAATTTTTGTTAGTGTTGTCGAGCATCTCGACAACTCTAAGCCATTAGAATTTTATTTTTTATTTTTTTTGTGTTAGTGTTGTCGAGCAACTCGACAACACTAACAATGAAGTCATTGAAAATGGACTTTGGCCCAATTTCACTTTTGTTAGTTGTTTTTTTTTTTTTTTAATGGTGCCTTTTACTTTTTTAATTTTTGATTTTGTATTCATTTATTGTAGGGTGTGCAAATTAGTCCATTTTGACAGCAAATTTTTTCTTTTAATTTATTTTTCTTATTTTTTTTCTTTTACACCTAATTTTTATTCAATGTTTTACTATTTGTTTTTATTTTACCTTTTAAATATACAAATTATTCTAAATAAATGCTATTAATTTTTTCCTTTTACTATTCACACACATTCGTCAAGATTAAAAGTTGTAGGACTTCATTTGTAATGTTATTTTATTTTATTGTTTTTTTTATGCTGCATTTATTTAGAATAATATATAAAAAAAATTTTGAAAAATATAAAAAATTTACCTTACAAAAAGGTAAACTGAATTAAAATCGAAATTAAAAAAAAAGTCGGGTTATCTGACAAATTTTTGTATTTTTTTTAGAATTACTCGACAAAACCAAAGCCAAATCTAAAAAAAAAAAAAAAATTGCAAAGTGAACAAAAGCTGATTTTATAAAAATTTAATGCAAATATGTAGGACAAAAGGGTGATAGTTGGATGGCCAATGCCCAAAACAAAATTGGGATAGATTAATTACAAATTTGAAAGGTTTGGATCAAAAGTGCAAATTTAAAAAATGAAAAAATGTCAAAATCAAATTGGGCTATTTTTTAAAAAAAAAAATTATTTTTTTATTTTTTGTCGAGTAACTCGAGAAATTAAAAAAAAAAAAATTTATTTTTTTGTCGAGTAACTCAAAAAATGTAAAAAAAAAAAAAAAAAATTTATTTTTTTGTCGAGTAACTCGAGAAATTTAAAAAAAAAAATTTTATTTTTTTTTATTTTTGTCGAATAACTCGAGAAATTTAACAAAAAAAAAAATTTAAATTTTATTTTTTGTCGAGTAACTCGACAAATTTAAAAAATAAAAAAATAAAAAAAAAATTTTTTTTTGTCGAGTAACTCGACATATTTAAAAAAAAAAAATTTTTTAATTTTTTTTAAAATTCGAGTAACTCGACAAAATAAAAAAAAATATTTTTTTTATTTTTTTGTCGAGTAACTCCACAAATTTAAAAAAAAAATTTTTTTTTATTTTTTATTTTTTTTGTCGAGTAACTCGACAAATTTTTAAAAAAAAAATTTTTTTTTTAAAAATTCGAGTAACTCGACAAAAGTTAAAAAAAAAAAAATTTTTTTTTAATTCGAAAAAGTTTGTCGAGTTACTATTCAACTCGACAAACTTTTTCGAGGTGAATAGTAACTCGAAAAAGTTATTGTTCATGCAAGTTTTTTTCTTTTTTTTTTTTTTTATATTTATGGTGAGCTTTTACATTTCTAATTTTTTTTTCAATGAAAAAAATCAACAACATATTTTATTTTTTATAACTTTTAATTATAACATTCTTACTAATAATGTTATAAATTAAAATTTGATTAGAGTAGGTATAAACAAAAATTAATTATATTATGACCCTCTTTCTCTGTATATTTTTTCACTTTTTATTTCATATTCGATAATTTCGGAAGAATGTCAATTTATAGAAAATTGGAGATTTACTTTAAAATGGCAAAAACAATTCAAGATAAACTTTGATATGTTTATTCGAATATATGCATCTATCAATTACTACATTCATCTACTTAAATAATTCATGTAGCGAGTTCATTAATTCACTTAATTTTATGTGACCGTTACATGGCTTATTATAGAATTTTTAATGAACACATTTATCTCGATACGTGTATCTTAGTATCTATCAATTACAACATTTATCTCTTTAAATAATTCATGTATGTAGCGAGTACACGAAATTTTAATTTCATGTGTCTAATTATTAAAATATATAAATGGTCACTAATTATTCAAAATGAAAAAGTCCACATACAAAAAAAAAAAAAATGTGAAGAGTAACTTTTTCGGGTTACTATTTACCTCGAAAAAGTTTGTTTCTGATAAGTACTTACAGATTGAACTTTCCAATATTTTGATATGGTTGTCATTAATGCAAAGGTAATACAGAATCGAAGCTGGAAGCAAGAGAAATATTTGTCGTACATACTAATATTTTGTGCTAATTTGATCTTTGAAGAATGTAACTCACTTTTTTTATTTTCTATTTATGTAATGTATCCATTAGTATCCTCGGATTTCAAGTATTAGCTTTTATGTTTTCTGCTTAGATTTTGCTTGTTCTATATAACCAACTGCTTTTATGTGATATGGTATGCAGAAAAGTTTTCATGAACAATTCTCTTATGTAAACATTTCCGTATGCACCATTTTTTTTACAGAACCTCCTCAAATTTCTCATTGTTACGATTTTTTTGTCAAGTGTTAAACACGTTAATGTCATTTGGTTTCGTCTTTTGAGCTTATTGGTTAGGGTACATACAACACTGTGTTCTAAGCGCGTGACTTAGAAAGTGGGAAAATAGTTGCTTTGAAAAATGTACGATTTGACAATTTTGAGCCAGAGAGTGTTTGTTTCATGGCTCAAGAAATAATGATTCTTTTCCGGCTTGACCATCCAAATATTAATAAAGTTGGAGGGATTAATTACTTCCCGATTATCATGCAGCATATATCTGGTGTTTTGAGAACATGATATCTCAGAGCTATTATCTTATCCAGACTTAAAGTTCAGTGAAGCACAGGTTTGGATATTTATGTGGAATGATATATTTTTCTCTCTGTGAGCCCATTAGATTAGAACAATCTAATTTTGATTACAATGGTGATTTGCACCTTAGATGACACTAGATCAGAAAATTGAATATCTTGTAATATTTGGAAGCATGTTAGATTTTAATATTTAAAATTATTCACAAAGAAAAAGGGAGGATTTTTGTGCAGCTTCGAGAGTTCATGTGTGCATATCTAAGATGATTCACTGAAAATGTTAAGAGTTGTATTATTTTTTGTCGCTGCTTCTGGAGAACTGATTATTAAGCTTATTAGATTATTAAACAAAGAGTTAGAATTTTTTAACTTAGCAAAGGCATGGGATAATTAGAAATAAAATCCCACCATTGGAACAATATAACTTTACAAAAATTAATGAGTTCATTATTTAACAAGTACACAAAAATATTTAAATTCTATCAAAATTATATTAACACAATCGCTTTTAATTAGTAGATTATCACGGACAACTTACGTGCATAGCACATATATATATATATATATATATATAGGGGCGGGGCGGATTTCTCTGCCCCGTACCCGCCCCTACAACCCGGATTTTCGGGGCGGGGCAGTCCAAAGCGGGGCGAGAGTCGCGGGTTAAATTACCATCCCTAGTAGGATCCATAACTTTTATTCACTTATTATAGAACTTACAGTTCATAATCTAATTTTTTTTTTTTTTTTTTTTTTTGGCCAAACAAGCACTTAGACAATACAAATAGGGGTCTTCACATACATACACTCTTTGTAAATATAAATTTCAAAAATAATAGGACAAATTTGTAATTATAATGTTACTAGATTATTAATCAAAACTTATAATATTATTAAACTTTTAATAAGGTCTATTTCAATATGATTAATACCAAAACGATAGAGACAAGAGCCCACAATCAACGACCTATTACAAATTAAGATAATAATCATCAGTTATATTTTATCAGCGAAGAAGATGGGAATTAAATTCAAATTTCAAACTCAACATCTATTAAAAAAAAAAAAATTCAAATTGAATGCATACAAATGAATTTTTGTAACAATGTAATTAAACAAATTTAAGAGGTTAATATTATACAAGAAGTTAGTGTAAGACGTGAAAAATCGAGGATAACATTATAACTAAAGGAACAACGTAACAATGTAACTAAACGATATTAATTAATATACTATATTGTGATAACATGTCCACGTAATAAGGGCAACACACATAATGTTATCGTATTGACAAATTGCTTCACATGTAACAATATAACTAAACATTTTCATTAATGTGTATGAGTTCCAAAAAGGCAAAAAAATCGATATAATTAAAAATTGTTTTGTTCGAACTCAAAACCCATGACGATGAATACATTTACCATGTAGATTTGAATTTGAAATTAGTAGTGTTGTTGTCGAAAAAATGTTGAGAGATAATCGTTAATATGAGAAATATGGCAGAATTTTGGTTATTTTTGTAAAAATTGATCAGAAATGTGAAACGATTATCCTCACTCAATGCGTAATAATAAAGATAAATTAAGAATTAACTTTGATCACGGATTAAATCTAGTAATGATATGACTTAATTCTTAAAAATGAGCTTGAACGGTTAATAAATAATAATGATACTATGACAGTTATTTATTTATTTATTTTTAAATAGTATCAATATATATAAATATTGTTAGTAATATTAAAAAAAAAAATTATCTAGTACATTTAAAAATTTGGAAAAACAAGTTGGTGGAGGATCTAATTTTTCCATAAAAATACATGGCCATTAATTGAAGATCATTGACTCGTAGAAGGGTTAGAATAGTCTAGCTCATTATGGGTTGGGCTAAGGGCTGAAGCCCAAGATTCTTTAAAAGTTATAGTTTATGCACGGCTTTTCCTTCACAAGATCACTGATAATTTGCAAGGAACATAGACAAGCCCAATTGTCTTCACAAAATAACGAAGTCCTCTCTTTTGCTCTTTCAAATCTAAATCCAAATCCAAATCCTTTGATAACAGTATTCACAGTACAGCCCAGAATTTATTACAATGTTTTCATAGACAACAAGAAATACAACAATTGACGATCAAAAATCCCAACTCTTGTCTATAACAGAACTAGGCAATTATACATCCTTTAGCCAGCAGCTGGTTGCACAACATTAGCAGTTGCCCTGAAATCTGATACAGCGTCCAAGAGATGATGATTGGCTCTCTCAAAATTCACGAAACCCATGAACCAAAACTCATGATCATCAACTGTCACTATCTGTATGTATTTCTTTGGTGGGTTCTCTCTCCCAACCACTGGATTCACAGATGCAATGTTTCCCAGAGGTATCATCACCTGTTCATCAATCCACATGTTACAACTTACAACACAACTACGTTTAAAGTTTAAATTGTTAAAAGAGTCTAAACGTACCTTGTAATAGCTCCAGGTCTCTTGTCCAGATGGAGCTCTGAAAGACAAAGGACGATCACTGCAGAAAGCCACACGAGCTGTTGACAGATAGAGGGTTCCAGCAACAGGGCCAGTTGTAGTTGAAAGATAACAGGCAAATGTCTTCTTCAGCTTCTCATTTGGATCAGTAGAAAAAATCTGCTTGAACAGAGACTCAAATCCCCCTTCTGTTATAGCCTTAACAGTCAAATTAACCTTCCCCCACGCAGCTTCCGACACAGATGGCCCTGTTTTCACTGCAACAAAACACACCCCGTCAAACATACTATTAATCATGTGTAACAAGATTGATTGCGGGAAAATTAATGAACTCACAGTTGTGCCAGATATTGCGGGCTATTGTCTCTGTTTTATTACTCCAAGAATTGAACATGTTGACAACATATTCCAAAGGGTTATCAGCGGGTTTGTCGACGGGGGAGTAGACAAGGTAAGGCTGGTCGTGGTAGTATTGGTGGGGGACTTCAGGAGTCCAAAGGGCTGCTTTCTGATTATCTGGGTGAACATCCGGTGCTGCCGGCTGACCCATCACGTGAGTGCCCCATTTATTTGTGTCTTCATGGGAATCTGGTTCTTTAGCTTTAGGGGAAGATGGTGTTTCTGGGTCTGATTTCCTTTCCTCTGGTGTGCCTGCCATGATTGTGAGGTATCAATTACTAACAAAGATGGTTTTTTAATGAATTTTTGTTGAGGATAAAACTTGAACAAACATCTATTATATTATATATAAGAATTCTTTACTTTGTGATTAAGATTCATTAAGGAGGAGTACGCGTCAGTTTTCTAGAATGATGTTTATAATTTTATTATTCATGTTTAGCTAACGCCGATGTTTCGAGATCGATGGATTTCGAGCCACCGCATGGTAATGTTGAGTGGGTCATAGCTGACCCATAGATTGCGTGTCAGATACTCAGATATTATCATCCTATCTAAAGAGGCTCTATTATTCATCCATCATCGATCAAAACGGTATCGTTTTGATGGCATTGAATCATTTAATCTAAAGACTTAAACTACGAAATAAAACTACATATATATTATTTAAATATTATTTTTAATAAAATCTACTCCTCCAATCAAGACTAATCAAAATCAAATCCTTGATTGAAATTCCATTTTTAGAAAAGTTGCAATAGACAAAGCATCATATCACCAAATCAAAAACAATTATTTCTGATAAGAGGAAAGTTCCGAAGGCGAAGTCCCTCACATATTGTTGGGATATTTTCTCAAAACTTGCCAAAATCAGAAGATGCATCAATTGTTGAAAGGGAAGACATCTAAGTCGACTAAAATTATAAGTTTCCTAATCTTGGACACTTTGGTAGTCGAAACTTTGAAGACATCCAGGTCAACTGAAATTGAACAAGTTTCCTAATTTTGGACTCCTTGATAGTTTTAACTTGTAAGAAAATTAGGTCATTCGTTAATTATAAATTAACGTGGTTTATTCTCTTTTGTGGTGGTGGCCTGAGGGTTTTCTGAGAGAAAAATTGTAAGCCTAGTATCCTAGTTATTTTTCTTGTTGTCTTTGTGGGTTGTACAAAGAATAGAAATTGGTGGGTGTGGTAAAGCTTAGGATATTATTTTTCTTGAGATACTTGGGGATTTGGGTAGGTGAAATCTATATGATTGTAACAATTTTTCATATAGTGAAAGCTTTGACAGTCCGTAAATTTTCTCTATCTTTTATATTTTTCTGTTTCGTTATATTTCTTGTGGGCAATAAAGGAATTGGTCTCAATTCCCAACAGTGGTATCAGAGTATCAAGTCGTTGAGAGTGTTGGCGCACAGAGAAGAGAAGATATGTCTATTAAATAGGATGTGGAGAAATTTGAAGGAAGAATCAATTTTAGCTTGTGGCAAGTACAAGTCAATGATGTTTTGATTCAATCTAGACTGCACAAGGCTTTGAAAATGAACCCAACCCCTGTTTCTGACAAAGATACTAAAAGGAAAGTATCTTGTTGGAATTGTGGACAACCTGGTCACGTGAGAAAAAATTGTCCAAAAGGTGTAGCAGGCTCGGCTAACTGCTCGACATCAGATACGGACAATATGTCTCTCTTTATGGGAGACGATGATGTCGCTTGAGTAAATATTTACATCCTTATGGCATGCGCTAGTTGCCATGATAGAGGATGTGTTACTACTAGCGGGTCCACATTTGCACATGGGCATTGGCTTGATATTAATGCAAGGTGTGTGGTGGAATTGATGTCGATGGCTGATGAACTTCCAAGTAAGTCAAGCAAGGGAGTTGCACCATAATATTTCAGCAAATTTATTCGACATGAGCCGATGAAATTCTTAGAATTCGTTAATTCTAAGTGATTATACTTATATGGTGGAGTATGTTAATTCTCTGTTTTGAGAATTGGGATTGTCAAAGTTTACCGTTTTTTTTCAAGTATCAAGATGAAGAGCTACAGAAGAGATGATTGAATTTTGACTCGTTTTTCGTCAAGGTGGAGATTGTTGGGATATTTTCTCAAAACTTGCCAAAATCAGAAGATGCATCAATTGTTGAAAGGGAAGACATCTAAGTCGACTAAAATTATAAGTTTCCTAATCTTGAACACTTTGGTAGTCGAAACTTTGAAGACATCCAGGTCAACTGAAATTGAACAAGTTTCCTAATTTTGGACTCCTTGATAGTTTTAACTTGTAAGAAAATTAGGTCATTCGTTAATTATAAATTAACGTGGTTTATTCTCTTTTGTGGTGGTGGCCTGAGGGTTTTCTGAGAGAAAAATTGTAAGCCTAGTATCCTAGTTATTTTTCTTGTTGTCTTTGTGGGTTGTACAAAGAATAGAAATAGGTGGGTGTGGTAAAGCTTAGGATATTATTTTTCTTGAGATACTTGGGGATTTGGGTAGGTGAAATCTATATGATTGTAACAATTTTTCATATAGTGAAAGCTTTGACAGTCCGTAAATTTTCTCTATCTTTTATATTTTTCTGTTTCGTTATATTTCTCTGAACAAGGATCTTGTGGACAATAAAGGAATTGGTCTCAATTCCCAACACATATGTCATAGGCCCCTTGACCATGCGGGTTGTAAATTGATGGATGTGCACAAATGGTAGGGACCTGAGGGAGAGAGCTAACAGACCAACCCCTAAAACAGACTCCTACAATATTTCAGTAAAAATCTGTCCCACACGAAAAACAACAATTACTTTATAGCCCTTAGAGACAACCTTTGCAAACATAATTTGCTAGATCAAAGGAGTTCAAATGATCAAGAGTCTAGGGATAAACCACCTTCTTGTCGAAGATAAACCGGCACAAAAATTAATTGGAGAAGATGGCAAGAAGGTTGAAATTATTGAGTACAGACGTTGAAAAGGTTTTTCAACTAACTCATGGGCTTGGTTCAATGTATGATAATTTTCGTGTAGCAATGATTACTATGATTATCTCCAATGTTATCTTCTATTTTGAATGTTCAGCTAGTATGACGATGAGGTGGAGAGGACAAAACTGATGTGGCAGCATTTGTTGTCAAACAGGCCGTCTAGTAACATTCTGTTAGACACTTTCCACCCATTTTATCTATCTCTCTTATCTATTTCTCCTTCTATATCCTCCTACACTCTCTCTCTTCATTTTTTTTTTCTTTCTATTGCCACAGAGATTTTTTAGAAGGTTTCTAGCATTAGAGATGCTCTAAGCCATGAGCAATTATTATCCTCCCAAAGGGAAGAAGAAAATAAATTCACCGATCATGCTCAAACTTTGTTGGACAAAGAGGAAGAGGAAGATGTCATTTCAAACCACGAGGTATAGGCTTTGCTCCAGGAGGAAGGCGAAACAATCAGAATTATTTTCAAAACTTCTAAGGAGTACAAGACTGTAACAACATTAGTAATCTTCAAAAATATTCAAATGTCAATGGACAAAATGGCTCAAGAGAAAATTCTCATGAAGCTCCATGTCAAATATGTGGCAAGACCAATCACAAGGCAAAGGATTGTCTTTATAGGAGACTCGAATTTAAAAAAATTATAATCTATAAGTCAATTTACTCATGATAATGCTTGCACTTTTGAGTTCAATACTAATGGTTTTGTGATGAAGTATCAAAATCAAAAAATGCCAGCGAAGCGGCATCTCTACGCTCATGAAGAAGCCTAAATTGAAGCCTTGGCCACTATTAACGATTGGGACACCCTCATTTGAAGTTTTTACAAAGTTTTAATAAAAACGACCGATTCTAATAAAATGTCTCAATTCGTTCTACTACTTCTGATCAACACTTTCTATATTATGTTATTTTTATTGATGATTATACAAGATTTACATGGTTTTATCCTCTTAAACGTAAATCTGATTTTTAAAATTTCAAAGATACGTAGAAAATCAAAACCTTTCAAAGTGATGGAGAGGTTTTGAGTTTTGAGTAGATGTATTTATCAAAATGCTTAATATTGAAGACACCATTTTTTAGACATGCTAACTAATTTGAAACACCATGGTCATAACAAGTTTTTTTAAAAAAAAAAAAAATGTTTCCACGTGTTTTTATTGGATACAGTCCTATTCATAAAGGCTATAGATGCATTGATCCTAAACCAACAAATTTATTTTTGATATTTTGAGTGTTTTTGATATTTTCACTAAAAACGTCGACAATCTATTTTGAGTTTTATGTTATAAGTTTAATTTTATTTTCAAAAATGTATTATCAAAAACAGCATATAAACATGTTTTAAATGTTTTACAAAACTGAAAAAAAAAACCAAGAAAACAAGCCCTTATAGTTTCAACTTGTCTTGAGGAGGAAGAACAGTTTCTCAAAAGAAACAAGAACTCTACCGTTGAACTCTCAAAATTTAAAAGCAATAAGGACCAAACTCAAAATCCCGCCTGTAGTGATGGAAAAAAAATTCGTCTTTTAATTTCAAGGAAATAAAATTTTAACTTCCGGTGTCGTTACGAACTTTCTAGTACGTTTCAAAATATTTTATTTATGTTAATTTTTTGTGTGCGCTTGCCTTATATGTTTTGTGATGAACACATAATATTATTTATCACGGAGACTAATTAAATGTTCTTAACTCGAAAAATTTTTACAATTTAATTTTGGGTTAATTTTAAACCAATCGGGTTAAATAAAAACAAAAAAACAAAATTTAACATATTCCCAGTCTTTTGTTTCGGTCAATTTACTTTTAGCACCTTCCAACATACTTAATATGTAGTCAAACTACTCTCAATCTCTACGGAAAAACCGCACCCCAAGCTGCCCAAAAACCCAGCAGAAAAAGTCCATCTCTTCTCCTTTAATCAGCCCACTTTCTTTCTTTTTCTGCACCAATTATTCACCCCTTCTTAAAGTTGAAAACCTCCCACACTTGCCCATATTTTCCCTCTCTTTTCAACCACCCATGAAGCTAATTTGTTCCCTCATTTTTCCACCAAAACCAGCGAGCAACTTTCCTCCCATTCAGTTCGGATTTTGACCCCCAAAATCACTACTCAACACCATTTATTTCAAGTTCCAAGTCCCATTTCCAACATAAATTCTCCTTCATTTTTCCTCTTCTCTCATTTCAAATCACACAAAGTCTTCCCCAAATATCCTTTTCAGTCCCCAAAATTAAAGCCAAACAACCCACTTTTTTTTTTCTATGTTAATCTCGGCCTAGCAACTGTTTCCCATACACGAAATTTGTCCCATATTTTCCTCTTCTTTCCTTATACATTTCATCCCTCGGTAGTAGGCACTCCATACCAAATTTCGGCCCCATTATTGACCTTTTTTAACTCTCCAAACCCGGCCAAGAAGACCCCATTTTCTCCAGTTTTTGGACATAAAAATTCAGCAACTTAGTGTCATTTTCCCCTCCAGTTTCTGCCCTTGCTACATCATATTTTTAGCTATTTAAAAACATACAGTGTTTGTTAATCAAAAAAGCAAAGGCACGGAATTAATTTGAGGAAAAGAAATAGTCGATTTTTTATACACATTTCAACTCAACACGACTTCAGTTTTACAAGGTAGTTTCTTACACTACTTAAATTATGTTTCACGAATATTTACATTGAGAAAATGTTATGTAAATTATATGCCATGTTTAATGATAAATATGGCACATTATAATAGTGATTGATGGTAATCACTTAAATATGATAGTGATTGAAAGTAATCACTTAAGTATGTTAGTGATTGAAGGTAATCACTTATAATTTCATCTGGTAGTGGTTACCAAAAATATGTTGTTCTTACATATGTTTAAATAAATAGCATGTCGGATATCAATTTCATATTATTTTTTCTTATGTTAGTATAATTTGGAATTGGAATGTCATTAATACCACTGAAATCATCATCACTTCGATTATAGGCCATTTGGAATAAAATAATAAAGAGAAGAGTAGAAGATGAAGATGTAATAGAAAATAGAAATGTAGAAAATTAATAGAAGAAGTAGAAAATTAAAACTTAAAAGTATAGAGTAATATCTAGATAATGAGATATGAGATACTAATTATAACACTAATATTGAGATATTGAAATTTAAGAATTGTTAATAAATTGAGTATATAATAGATTGAGAGATTAAAGTGTGAAAAAAATAAATTTAGAATCAGGGTATTTATAGGAAAATAATTGATTTTTTTTTTTTTAAAAATTCAAAGCTGGCCAACAGTCACATTATCGTGATTGTTAGCATGAGCCACGAGCCGCTTTATTTAGAATCAGGGTATTTATAGGAAAATAATTGAATTTTCTTTTTTAAAAAAATTCGAAGCTGGCCAACAGTCACATTATCGTGACTGTTAGCACGAGCCACGAGCCAAGCGGCTTGTGGCTCATGCTAATTAGCTCGTTCCCACTAGCCAATCGAGCATGCTCTTTGGGCCAGCCCACGAGATGGCTAATTTTTTTGGACTCGGTCCTAACCTAGATGAGCCCGAGCTCGAGCCAGAGCCCGATATGGGCCGAGCTAGCGAGTCCACGAGCTGACGAGCCATTTTACCACCCCTATTTGAAATAATTGGTCATTATTTTAATGAATTGTGGATTGTAACAAATCGAGAGGTAAATTATTAATCTGGATTACGTAGTAAAATCCGGCAATTGGATAAAATGAAGAGAGAAGCTTTTGTTATTGTTGCAGTTTTAAGTTGAATTCTTACGAGATTTAATACATATAGTTAATGATTATTCTGATTTCACATAGATATATATATATATATTGAGTTTACTTAATTAGATATGGCTAATTTGAACTTGAGAGATGTAAATTAGGTTAAATTCGTGAATTCGACCGAAGACAACGTTAGGAAGAAAACTTGAGATGAGAGATCGAATATGATATCTATGGTGGATTCATGAATCCCGACAGTTTAATAATCACATTTGATAAATTATTGATATTTGTATTCACATACGTTATCACATTATTTTCTTAAATTAATAGTTATAGGTTAATTGTTCAAATAAACATATTTCAAATTGTTTTAAATAGATTATGATAATGATTAATTGAACTACTATATAAATAAGATAGTATTCATGGAAAAGATTATCCAAACTTATTAGATTCACTTTATTACTTATTAATGATATTGCGCTCTTATAATTATTTTCTCAACAATAATCTACCAATTTTTTACCAAACAAGCAATAGGAAAAGGTGATAGGACTATTAATCATGAAAACAGACAAATTTTATAGTCAACTATCGTATCTTACAGTATCGTTCTAATGTCTACGGTGGACATTGTTATAATACTCACGGAGACACTTGTCATACACTCATTGAATGAGTGTACTTAAATGCCCTTTTACACTCATTGCCTTTACACTCATCCAATGAATATAAGATAAGTGTTCATGTAAACATTATAACAAAACCATCATGGTCTTATTCTAATTTTCCAAAATTTAAGGGTGTGCTCTCTTTGGTGTTTTCAACCCATTTTCTGTTTTGTGTTTTTAAAAATAGTGAAAACACGTTCTCTTGCTATTTTTGAAAATGTATTTTTCAAAACACTCAAAATTTTTTCAAAGGAAATGAAAAATGATGTTTTCAACGTTTTTGCATTTTGTGTACAAAAATGGCTGTTTTCCAAAATGGTAGAAAATGCTCGTTTTGTGGAGGAGGTCCGCGTTTCGAGTCCAACATCTGGCATTTTTTTTTTCATTTTACGCTGGGCACAACAATTATAATATAATCTTTTTCCGCATTTTTTTAATAGGAAGCAGCTGTTTGCCACAACGTACGATCAGAATGCGTTACTTCCACTTTGGAAGTCAGGGGTTCGAACCCAGCACGTGAGAGCTCTTTTGAATTGTTTTGAATTAATATAATTGTTTATAATTCTAAATAATTCCAAATATAATTGTTTTTAAATATTTTTAATTCTAAAAATAATTTGTTTGAAATGTTTTTAATTGTTTTTAATTCCAAATAATTGTTTTTAATTGTTTTTATATATTTGTAATTCCAACAATAATTGGTTTGAAATGTTTTTAATTCCAAATAATTGTTTTTAATTATTTTAATTGTTTTTAAATACTTATAATTCCAACAATAATTGATTAGAAATGTTTTAATTGTTTTTAATTCTAAATAATTCCAAGTTTTTAATTCTTTTTAATTTCAACAATAATTTTTTTAAAATAATAATTATTTTTAATTTCAAATAAGTCCAAATTTCTAAAAAATTTCAAGAAAACGCATTTTCGAGTTTTCTATTTTCAGAAACAATTTTTGAAAATTTCAAAAAGAACGCATTTTAAAAAATCTCAAAACAAACACTCAAAATACAAAGCACAAAATAATTTAAAAATACAAAACACAAACGCAAATAAAACACCAGTTAAACTATCGCAAATCTGTTTAGGTGACCCTTGCCACACCTACCACCGTCAAGGCCCCACCATGGGCAAATAAATTATATCCATATCCATATTTTTACCTTCACATAATTGCGTCACGTCATGGTGGCTCTATATTCCACGCGACACGTGACTGGCCAAGACAGTCTCCCATATTTGGGTCAGTTTTAGTATTTTCCTACCTACTGAGAAACTCGATCAAACTCATCGTCTTCTCTCCTACAAAAAAAATCCCTCAGATTTCTTCAACTTGTACGAAGATCAATGAGTTACCAGCATGTACATGAAGGACCCTATCCTCCTCCACCACCAGGCAAGTCACTGCATAAAACCCCTCAAATTTCAAGTTAAAATCTTTTGATTTTGTTTACTGGATATAGATGCATATAAATATTGGTTAATTTTTTTTATCTTTTTTCGGCGCATCATATCATTTTCAGGGTATAATCGGCCACCAGGAGAGTACCCACCACCGCCGGGGTACGGCCCCCCTCCTCCGCCTCCACCCGGTCCTCCTGGCCCCCCTCCTTATCAGGGCTACTTCAATGATGGTTTCCCTCCACCACCACCGCAGCACACCCAACACCAACACCACCACCAACACCATGAGGGCAGTGGATGTTGCTCATTTCTCAAGGGCTGGTACGTCATCACCCCAAGCTACTCAATTAAAATATCCTTGTTTATTACGATTAAGCATCGCCTAATTTAGTTGTAATCAAAATTTCACTTATAATTTGTTAAATTTTCGTGCTCAATATACAGTTGCTATACACATATTAGATTCCTCACATAGATTTTATAGTTGACTCCTCTAGAATCTAGATAGCAATCATCAATTCTAGTTTTGAGAATAATTCTTCAAAATATGCTAATTCGTTAGAAAGTTATTAAGTGAAACCCTTTAACTGATTTTAATGGTTCCAAGGCAGAACACGTCCTCCTCCTCGGTGATAGAGATTCTCGTAATATATATGATTGTTCAAAACTATTTTTGGAGGAAGGAAAAAAAAAATTAATGCTTAAAACGAGCCTATTAAACTTGGAAATTGGAAGTGGAAAATTAGAGGGAAATAGGAAAAAGTTTCTATCCCAAGTTGTGTTGGGTTTAGATCCCAAATTAACCTCTGGGCTATGATGAGCCCGGATTGAAGAAAGTAAACTCCAATCCACAATGTGTTGGCCCAAATAACAAAGAAGGGCCAAAGGACTTAATGAGTTACTTGGAAGATTAACATCATTTTGGGTTATTGCTCAATGACCCAGTTTAGCTTAACCACACTCAGTTTATTATCCACATCCACTATGTTTATCCACATTCATTATTGACCATTTAATCTAGAAGTTGGTTATGATCTAACGGTGGTTCATTACTATATAAACCCCCTTTTGTTATTTGATACATGGAGTAAAAAAAAAGAGATACAAATTGCCCATTTACTTCTAGTCATAACTGGCGGCTGTTTTTCTTGTGTTCCTCTTCTACTTTTGATTCTTTGTGAATCTACAATTATTCTTTATGAGTAATAGTTCGGTGGTGGATGATCTAGATAAATCCTTGTGATCCAAATTTGAGGATTTGTATATTGAGGAATTTGGACTGTGAACCTGACCCCTATTTCATCTTGTTACATCAAAGTATTATTTTTAGTAACACTAAATTGTTTTTATCTTGCTCCAAGGGAATGCCACCAAGGTTCTAATACCAAGTGTTTCTAAAAATAATGCCTCTGCTTTGATGCAGCAAGATGAAATAGGGCTCACGTTTGCAGTCCAAAATCCACAATGTACAAATCCTCAAATTTGGATCACAAGGTTTTATCTATACCAAGTTGGATGGTGAAAAGTTTTTATTAGCCACTAGTTTGGTATGTGGGTTTGGGTCCCGAGGTGACTGCAACGTTGGTGGCGGTGGTTGGAAGAGGGGAGGACGCGAAGATATTGAAAAAATTAAAAATAAAAACTGTACTGAGGTGTTGCTTTTGTTTATCCCACATCTGTGATTTATATTGTTAACTACCATTAGAAAATAGATACAACAATGGAGCTGATAACTAGAAGGCCATTTAGTCAACCTGCCTCAACCCACACCAGTTTTTCTCAATTCTCTCTCTTTTCCTCATAAGCACGGAAGCATACGCTGTTCTTGATCGTAGTAGCATTGATGTATCGGAATATGCTTGTCTTGGTTCCTAATTATCGATAATAGACTCTTAACTGTGAGACTGTTGGCAATGGGTCCAGAATTATTCTGGAGGGGTTTCAAGAAGCTCCGATCTTTATTCTAGGATGGAGTTTCAGAGTCGTTTTTCTGTGTCTTATTTTTCTTCTATGATAGATTTGAGGGGAACTACTGGAAGAAGATATCTCGAGTATTGAACTCTTCAAAACCGTATCTTGCATTTCCAGTTTTATTCTATCATATGCAGTCAATTGAAAAACCAATGAAATTGCGAACCAATTGGAGACTTTGGGTTGAGTGCGTTGGAGTCCTTCTCATAGTTCTATAAAATAGAAACGACACAAATTAATGCCAGGTTCATGAAGAAGTTGAAGAGATGCAAAACTAGCTTAGATTGCATTGGACTAATAACATGATTTTATTGCAGCTTGGCCGCTCTTTGCTGTTGCTGTGTGTTGGAGGAGTGCTGCTGCTGCTTTTAGGCTGTTGGATGCCAAATAACTGCGTCTTTTGATGTTGCCATCCGTGTAAAAAGTTCTGTTGATTTCTGAAGAACTGTGACGGCCTAGCCGATGTACCTTTGAGCATGTTTAGCTGTGGTTAAAAGTAACTTACTTTGAAGTTTCTTTTAAGCATCGGGCAATATGCTCCCCTCTCCCTAATTATGAATGTAGATTGGAGACTATTGTTGCTATTTAACATAATATTATTGGATACAATACTTTGGTTTCTGAGTTTATTAAGCTATGTTTTATATTGGTATGGTGAGTTACCAAACCGAATGCATCTTAGCATCACTTAAATTGTTGGTTGGTGGTAGTCTGGTGGCAATTTGTCTTTTGTTGGTTTTCACAGTGTTTGATTGGAGAATGTCTTTTTTTCGCCTATTTTCGAACTGGTATATTTGATTGTCCAAAATTTTTCATGAAAAAGGCATTTTTTCATCTATTTTTTTTGTTTTGTTTGATTGCAACTTTTTTTTTCCATGTAAATTTTTTTTTTCATTTTCCCACATTTTTCTTGTTTTCAAGGAAAATATTTTTTTTGTAGGATACGAGAATTTATTTTCCATGTAAAATTTGTCTTGTCTTCAACTCATAATATTTTGGCAATTCATTTCTATAAATTTTTTTTTTCTACTCAAATTTTTCACTTGTAATTAAACACAGTCTAATATTACAGTGCTTTTTTTCACTAATAAGTGTTTGATTGGTTTCCATGGAAAATGGTGGAAAATGAAAATATTTTTCATGTAAGGTGGAAAAAAAAAAATCTATCAAAATAGGTGAGAAAATATTTTTCAAGAAAGTGGCCAAAAGTGTACTTTAGGTGATTGTATTTTGAAAATTATTTTTTTTTTCTTGTGCAATTAAACAATAAAAAGTGGAAATTTTTTTTATAAATGTGACAATATTTTTCATGAATATGATATTTTCCATAAAAAATGTGCCAATCAAACACAGCAAGGTCAATTGTTTATTTTAAGTACCTATTCTGAAATTCATTTTCAGAGTAGTCGGTTTTGTATCTTTAGACTCCTATTCGTGGATTGAAGCTGCTGCCAACTCGGCTGGGTCGAGTTGAAGCTTGATCATTGGGCTAGTGCTGAAACGGTTAACACCAAGAGCAGCTACGGCTGAAAGTTTGGGTCGAGTTTGTGTGATGGCTCTTTGTTTCCTATTTAGCATAATAAATATATTTTCCTAATATATAGCAAGTAAAGAAGAAATTCACGACGGAAGATATTTTCTTAGGCTTGGGTTTAGAGGTGTAAAGACGGACGGATCGGTCGAATCTGTATCGGCCCACCCGTCTCGACTCGGAACTAATGGCCGGCCCGTGAATCGGGCGGGCCGTTCATGGGTTAAGGAAGCTGAACTGCGGGCCAGCCCGTGAACCGAGTGGACTGTTCACGGTCGGACGGTTCGACCTTTAACCGCTGGCCTGTTTTGATTTCTTTTTTTTTTTAAAAAGAAAAGACACAAAATTCGAACTTTTATATTTGAAATGATATTTAAAAATTAAAAATAAAAAAAAAACAAATGACAGAGAATTGTTTAAAGTGAAAGATGTGACAGATGCGTACTGTTTTAGTCTTTAAATATATATAAAAATAATAGAAATTGAATTAAAAAATTAACAAATGTGAATTTATATTTGTTATTTAGAAATTTAACACATTTTTTTATATATATATGTAAATATATATTTTTTTAATTACAATAAATAACTAAATTTTTTTAGTAATTTCAAAAAAAATTAATTTTTTGTTTATATGGGCCAAACCGGGCTGAACTGCGGCTCACATGGGCTCGATCCGGATGAGCCGACGAGTGGGTCGGGCTAGTGTTCAATTTTTGTGGATTGAATTGACCTGGCATGCAACCCGCGATGGTGCGGACTTTTTCTAATGCAGGTCGTCACCGGACTTCATCAGAGGCGGGCCATCCCAGCCCGCCTAACTCGGATTGACACCTCTACTTGGATTGATTGATGGTAGTGGTGGGGCTCGAAATGCTAGTAGGTTGGTTCCCCCGGGGTGGGGGTTGTGTGGAGGGCTGTAGTTGGTGGTGGGTTTTCATTATGGAAGTTACTTGAACGGAAATTGTAAATAAAGAAGAAATATATTTAATATATATTTTGAAAGTTGAAGATGTTAGGAATTATTATTATTATTATTTTTTATTTTTTTGGCTTCATAAGAACGTAAGATACAATACAAGAATGCGTTGTATCCTTCTTGGAAAAAATAAGAGCATTTTCAGTACAACAATGTGGATTATTGTATATGTGATAAATAAAATAGAGATAAAAAAAATAGTATTTTCATGGGACTGTCAATTATAGATTAAAAAAATTGTAGTTCATATATACAAGAGATAATGATAGATAAATTATAAAAAATTAAATAAATGTTGATTAATGCACATTTTGATAAATATAAATTATAAAAAATTAAATAAAAGAAGTTTAATACACATTTCGATTGACACTAATTATAAAAAATAAATAGAGGATATTTAGTACACCATTCAAATATGAATGGTGTTAGAGATGGCAAACGGACCGGGCCGCCCGTCGGCCCGGTGGCCCGGTCCGTGAAAAGACGGACCCGGGCCGGCCCGGGCCCGTCGAACGATGGACCACGGGCCGGACCGGGCCGTGAAATAAATCACGGGCCGAGCTTGGCTCGGCCCGTGAAGTCCACGGGCCGGCCCGTGGATCCGGCCCGTGGACTCGGCCCGTGGTCCGTGGTCCAAATTTTTTCCATATTTTTTTAACACTTTATTTCATCGTATTTTTCAAATCAAATATGTGATCATCTCTCTTTCGCGATAGTTAAATTTTAGTTTATAGTTAAAGAAAACCATCAAACAATTTGAATTTATAACTTGTTCAAATAAAAAGTTGGGATTAATTTATATTGGTAGTAATAGCTTGCGGTTATAGGTCCATTCGAACCCAAAACTAGTAGGATTTTTTCAATATATGTTGAAGTGCAACAAATAATTAAATATGGCCAAATAATTATATTTCCATATTTTTTTTTAACTTTACAAAAAATAAAAAATAAAAAAAATTAATTTTTACGTGGGTCCGCGGACCGGCCCGTGGCTCGGCCCGTATGGCCCGCGGACCACGGGCCGGTCCGGGCCCTTTTTTTTTACACGGGCCGAGCTTAGACTCGGCCCGTCTCTTCAAGGGCCGAGCTCGGCCCGTGACAAGGGCCGAGCCGGACCCTATATGGCGGCCCGGCTCGGCCCATTGCCATCTCTAAATGGTGTGACATTTACAATTTGAAATGATATAACATATTTTTTAGTACAATTCACGATTGCATTCGAAATACTATAAGGCGGTGAATGGAACTCATTCTTATCTTTTTCTAAACAAAAATGGATGATAAGGTGGGTCCCTCTAAAATTCATTAATATCCTTAACCAATTAATGATAAGGTGGTCCCAAATAAAATTCATTAATATTCATTTTAACTGAGTGTGATTGTATTGACACAATATTTATTTATAAATGTATCATATTTGAATTTTATTAGAAGTATTAATTATTACATTTATGTTTTTAACTCTTTTTTTATCGCATTCTTATTTTTAACATTTCATTAATTAGAACATAGTCTCAAATAATAATTTTCGTTCAAAAATTCTATTAGTATATTTTAAAACGAGTGATAATTATTTAATTTTAATTTTGTATTTTTTTACTTATTTAAAAGTACGAGGGGCAAATGAGTGTTTTTTACTCTCTTTTAATGGGATTTTTGGACGGAAACGTCATCAAAGATAAGATGTATTAATTAAAGGAATGTGAAGATAAAAATGCAATAAAAAAAGTTGAGGACATAAGTGTAATAATGAGTAAAGATTATGCACCTTTTATGCAATTTAAATATGATGCACTTATAGAAAAATGTGATGTGAATATATTTAGCCTTTAAATAATTAATTTGGTTCAAGGCGCAAGACTTTCTAGGTTTGGTTTGGCGGATCTAGGATGAATAAATCGAGGGATTGTAAGTGCATATTTGATAGAGTTGAAAATAAACTATTTTTTTTCAAACTTATTTTCAGTCACATATTTTATGAGACCTACAACTTTTATCAACTTTTTAATCACACATTTTATCAACTTTATCAAAATCTCCTTAAAATTTACCTTTAGACTCCACCAAACAAACATTAAATTTTTTAAAGAGGACATCAACAATACGACAAAAACAAAAAAAAGGAAAATGACACACAACGAATCTTACCTTTTAATTTGCACATTTAACACAATATATTAACTTAAAATATGTAAAATATGAAAACGACAGCCAAATAAAAAATAAGTACATACGAATACTGCCACTATATTTTAATATTTAATTAAAAATAACAATTTATAACGATCCAAAAATTTATTATATTTTTATATTTAACTATTTAAGTTAGACGAGTGTCAATTGACGTTAAATAGAACTTTATTTAAGTTGGTGTCGGAGTTAGAGCATCTCCAATGCATTCAGTGGATTAGATAAAAATATATGCCACGTCATCAAATAGACAATGTCTATTAAAAATACTTCTCCAATGCACAATGTGGGATATTATATAAGGCTGACATGGCACTCAAAAAAATAGAAGATGTGAAGTACTCCTTCTACATCTAGACGCTATGTGAGAATGGATGAGTCAGCAATTTTTAAATTTTTGATTTAATTTTTTAAAATTCTGTTAAGTAGATTAGTTTTATTTTTTGTAATTTTAAAAAATAAATGCCACATAATCAACATTATTGGATAGTAGAAGGAACCCATTTGAGAGAATTTTTAGACTTCAACTTCTATTCATTCCACATAATTTAGAAGTCTGTCCATTTAATTGTCACGTCAACCACAATCTATTGAGTGCATTGGAGATGCTCTTAGTAGGAAGCAATAGGATTGTTAAACTCATTTTAAGTAGTTATCTTTAACTAACTATTTTTAGTCTACAATTTAACGATTTTTTATTTCAAAATATGCGTCGCATAGCTGGTCACAAGTTCTTTGAAACAATACCAAGAATATACCCTGACGATCAAGAAATATAGCCCAAAAATAAGTCAAAAATAGACAATGGCCATGAATTAAATTTATTAAACCCATTTTGTGCATCTATTTTTAATTCGCTATTGCGACTTTACCACTTATCAATTTTGAAAATTGAAATGTGCATTACGAAATATTGGAAGGAGGCTTTCTTCGCCTTCCACCTAAGCTGCGCAGGAGAGGCCCAAACCCGATCCCCAAGAACAGTGAAACTTCATAAAATTTTCATGTCTAGGTGCAGGTAATCCGCATCTTCACAGATATCAATAGCCTTCCCTAACATGACATATAAAGCTACATATATTAGTATAGTTTAATAAATTATAAGTAAGTTCATACATTAACTAGTAACTACAGTGGTCGACTTTGATCATAACCTATTGTTAAATGCTTCAAATTTTTTCAATAAATTAAGTAATAGTCCGTCAAAAATTAGGATAAATTATTCCCACTCTCATTCTCATTCTTTTAGTTTTGTAACTATATCATTTTTATTCAATTTTATTCACATATATCACCTTCATCATTTCATTAATTCACATAGACGATCCCAAAATGATCATTTTTGACTATTTTACCCTTAGCTTAAATAAATTAAAATAACAGGAAAAAAAAATATAATGAAAATATTGCAATTGAGGACTCTAACATTTTTAAAAGTGCAAATAAATTCTAAACATTTTATTTTTTTTTATTTTTTTTTACAGATTTTCACTTAAATTAATGAAAAATATTTCATTAAGTCCCAAACTTTCTAATTATGTTCACTGAAAGGACCTTTGGAATCTGGACAGATTTCGTCCTTTAATTGACAAAAAATCAAACATTTGACCTAAATTTGACCAATTTAACAAAAACAAAATAGTCTATTCACATTCTATTATTTAAAATAATTAAAAAAAGAAAAAAATGGTTATCCACCCCCCCTCCCAACAGGAATAATTGAGAGGAATTTTTTCCTCTCATTTTCCAGCCCAAACCTTGGGAGAGAAATCTTCATGGGAACGCAAAACGAAGAATTAGGCCGATAAGAAGATTATTATGTTTCATTAAAAAGGTTAACAACCTCAACTACAATTTTTCTATTTTTTTCTATTTAATTTATTTTAGTCATGGGCAAAATTGTCCATGGGGACCATCTGTGTGAATTAATAAAAGGAAGATTCGATATCTACGGATAAAATTGAATGAAGATAATATTATTATAAAATTGAAAGGATAAGCAATGTGTATGTAATTTATCCTAAAAATTAGGGTAAATAGAACTAGGAGTCCCTAACCTTTGAACATTGTAACGATCGGGTCCCTAACTTTTGTTCACTAGCAGTTGGAGTTCCTAACCTTTCAAACGTACATATCAGAGGTCCTTTTTTGACGAAAAACGTCAAAAATTCTGTTAACTCACCATGCGCTCAATTTTTTAAGAGCACATATGGGGTAAATAGCACTAGGGGTCCCTAACCTTTGAACGTTGTAACGATCGGGTTCTTAACCTTTGTTCACTAGCAGTCGGAGTCCCTAACCTTTCAAATGTACGTACCAGATGTCCTTTTTTAACGAAAAATGTCAAAAATTTTGTTAACTCACCAGGTGCTCAATTTTTGAAGGGCAAAAATATATTAACACCATTCATAGGTTAGGGACTAAAGAAAAAATAAGTCAGCCAGCTTGAATAAATACATTTCTGGTTTTGGGCATGGCGACTGTCGGCGGAGCCGCCGCGCGCCACTTTTGATTTTTTTTTCCTTGTGGTGGGTGGTGGTTGGAGGCGGAAGAGAGAAGAGGCGGATAAGCTCTAACCGCCGTGCGTGGTGAATTGTGAAGGATTTTACAATGAATTGACTACCAAATTTGAATCCCTTCATTTCCAAACAAGGCTTGACTGTAAAATCTGAGCCCATTTTGGAATTTTGATCATTTTGGTGCAATTTGTTTTGTTTCTTGTTCTTGTTTTTCAGGCGGCGAGTGGTTTGTCGACCTCTCTAAAAGCCATTTTGTTTTTTTAGAAAGCCACCAAAAAGAGCTCACTGATTTTCGCCTCCAGATCCTCGACGGCGACAACAGTGCCGCTCTAGTGGCTGCTGCTACTGCTGCCAGTGAAGAATATGTCTGACTCTTGAAAGGGATGGACAGTGAAAAAATAATAATATTTGAATAGTGTTAAGACATTTTTGCTCTTCAAAAATTGAGCGCGTGGTGAGTTAACAGAATTTTTGACGTTTTTCGTCAAAAAAGGACCTCTGGTACATAAGTTTGAAAGGTTAGGGACTCCGATTGCTAGTGAACAAAGGTAAGGGACCCGATCGTTACAATGTTCAAAGGTTAGGGACCCCTAGTACTATTTACCCCATTTTTGCCCTTCAAAAATTGATCGCGTGGTGAGTTAATAGAATTTTTGACGTTTTACGTCAAAAAAGGACCTCTCGTACGTACGTTGGAAAGATTAGGGACTTTGGCTGTTAGTGAACAAAGGTTAGAGACTCGATCATTACAACGTTCAAAAGTTAGGGACCCCTAGTGCTATTTACCCTAAAAATTAATATGATATATTTGTTACTTTAGAATTGATAATGAACAATATAATTAATAATTTTTTTTAAATATTTCTCTTTTTTAATCAAGATCGCCATTATTAAATTCAATATACAGAGATTATATGTAAAAAAAAATATTTAAGAAAGTTTTAGCCTCTAGGAAATAAATAACAAACAAAGTCAATGAATGATTAGCTTATATGTTACCTCGATTTGCTTGCAATTCAGTTATTCATCAAATTGTATCTGAAGTCGAAATCTTCTGGGCCTCCGTATAAGCTGTTCTCTTTCCATAATTATGAATTGTTCCATTTCACTTATGTATTTATCTATTTTTTCTTTATTTAATTAATATCTTTTGGTTGACGTGTTAGATTGTAGACATAATTGATTTTGCAATGTAACAAAAAAATCACAAAAACATCAACTTAATGAAGTTCTTTTTGACGTCACTCGTCTCATTTGAATAATTAGGACGTGTCTGAAATCAATTAAATGAAGACCAATCAAATATTGGAAAAAAGCTACCATATCTTGATTCAAATGTGCAACTCTTAGACTAATGAATTCATGCACATTAACACTATTGCCCTTATTTTTGACCGTTTGAAAAGTCTTGTAAACCATTTGCATGGACAAAAATGTAATTTATCAATATACAAATTTTGGAATGGTACTGTTGTATATTCAGCTTTTCAATTCCATAGTCAAACCAGGTTTTAGCAAAATCTGGAGAGAATTGATTCAAGATACGCCCTAATTAAACACACAAATAATACGAATTTTCAAGACGTTACATTGTAGCTCCTCCAAATGTGTAGACTAACAGCCTACACCTTTGGCCACCACTTTGGTCCCTGTTCTTCCTCCCTGCGCTCCTTGTGCCCAGCTTCCATTCGCACCATCAGCGTAGCCTTTGGCCACCAGTTGCAGGCCGTGTCATCTCCCTGCTCGCATTGTTGGATACACGTTTTGACTGCAATTGCGGGTATTCGACACGTGATAAGTGACACACCTCGTGCCAAAAAAAAAAGGTCAATCCCTTAAGAATTTTGAATAATATTCTATACAATTTAATTAATTTAATAGATAATACCTAAAAGGCTAAAAATATAAATTATATAAAAAAAATTAATATAACAAATAAATTAACACAATTCAAAAACGGGTTGAAAGTTTGTTAGTATCCCAACAACCCAACAAAATACTCCCTCTTTTCTCTCCCTCTCTCTCTCTCACACACAACACACGTTACTTGAGTAAGTTTCATGAAATCCTACTTTGGCTCTCTTGACGACACATGACTGTTACGTGCCTTGTAAAGAGTAACACAATACCACAAGTATTTTGTTCTTACTTTTCTCTCATTTTCCTCATTCCCTATATATTTGAGACGTATGAGTATTCTCTAAAGTTGAATTGGTTACCTAGTCGTATTACAATGTCCATGTGCATATTTTGCAAAGATCGAATCTTTTAAAATTGGTCAAACTAATTTTTAACCACATATCTTGTAAGATCCGTAACTAATTATCTTTAATTATCCATATGTTTTATAAGAGTTACATTATATAAGCACTTAAAAGATATGCCAAACATACACATCATCTCATCTTTCAAGTTATTCATCCCTTTTCTTGTGCTGAACCCATATTCAAACTCCGACTAAATCAAAATCCATGTCGAGATCACCAGTTGAACTGGATTTTTTCGGCATAGAGAGGGAGAGGGAGAGGGAGAGGGAGAGGGAGAGGAGGGACTTTTGTGCTGCTTCTAAGCCTCTCATTTCTGAACGCAAAAGAAGCTTTCATGGTTCGTACTTTTCACTTTTGAACAAACCTCTTCACGTTGTTGCATGTGTTTATGTGTTTTTTCTTGTGGGATTTTAGGTATACAAGGTATTGTATCTAAGCTCAATCCAGAGATTGTTAAGACTGTGATTCAATCTGCTTCTTTGGGTCCGAATAAATCTCTTCGGATGGAGAATCAGATTTCTTGCTCACCATTCACGCTCGATACGCCTAACTTTTGGTATGTATATTGAAAATTCTTTTATTACTTTATACTTTTACTGTCTTATATCAAACAATTCTTTGCTTTTCCAGGCCGAGTTATGGTGAAAAAAACAATGCTGAAACTGAAGAAATGACGATTGTCTTCAATGGGAAGGTCTTTGATTTTGATCTTCCTACGCACAAGGTATGTTCTTATGTTTTAATCCGTGCCTTTTGCACTATCATTCCGTCAAATATAAAATCTACACTAGTGAACTTACAGGTGCAGAATATTCTGAAACTGGCTTATGAAGAACAAGTCTCAAAATCTGATCAATCCTCGGGGTCCAGATTATTAGAGATTTTACTTGAACAAGATCTTTTGGAAACACTTGATAGGGGTTAGTATTATTTCTTGTTAAATTTTGGATATCGACTTTGTTTTATCTTTTGCTGATGATTTTTTGATGGGTTGTGCAGGTTTTCCATTTGCTAGGAGAAAATCTCTGCTGAAATTTTTAGAGAAGCGAAAGGAGAGGTTAACGTCACCTTTCTTTATAGCCTAATCAAAATTGTTGGGACTAATCTTTAATTTAACACACACATGACATAGAATACAGCATCATTTGAAATCTTGTTTTTTTAATAAATATGAGAAGCTATATACAAAATTGTTTCACCCACATTCGTCATCACGTTTGCATTCATTTGAGTTCATCGTCACAATGATTTTTTAATAGAGCATTTCAGAGGCGGATCCAGAAATTTTTGGAGTTCGGGCTAATAATGAAAAAAAAATTTTACACTTCCAAACTGGACCTTTACTAAAAAAAAAAAAAAATTCACTAAAATATATATATTATATATATACACACTATAAAAAATGATTTTTTTCGATCCGATCCAACCCGCCCCCTCCCTAAATCCGCACTTAAAGCATTTGATAAACAAAAAGTTAAAAATTATACTTTTGTATTAGTATTGAGATTTTTAAATGTTTGCAGGTTGGTGTCACCATATGACTGCCCCAACAGTTAAGCCATATGTATCTGCCTTTGTTTATATTCACTCCATTCATCCATGTTTAAGAAGGAAGAATGGCGTTCTGATTTTATTATTCTGTCTCTCTTAAACTGCTTTTGAAATTTAGTGACATTCTAACGGTAGATAACTAAATAACTAGAAAGCTTTGTTATGAGATTATGGACGTGCAAAATTATGTCGTTTTATTTTATCTTATTTATTATTGTATTAGTTTCCCTTACATTGTTTGTTCTAGTTTGGAGTCAATTTGGTTTTGTTGGTCTTCACTAATATTATAGTGCTTTTTGTTGATGAGGTCGATTGTTTATTTTAAAATTATATTCTGAAGTTTATTTTAGATTTGTAAGTTTTGTATCTACAGACCTGTACTTGTGGATGTGAAGAAGTAGGCTTAGGCGTTGGGTGGATTGGTCTGAGTATTTCAATACCCGGAACCATCCATTTCAGTTCCAGTATTTCGTAAATGGAACCATTCGATTCCACATAATTATTGGAAACAAACTCTACCCATAACATTTTTTTTTAAATTTTTAGTAGACAATATGTTTTGAAAAAAATTAAAAATTACAAACCTATTACTATTAATGAATGTTAGATATTAAAACAATTTATAAAAGATATAAACATTATTTGGAATAATAGATACCAAAATTGCAAACTCATAAATTAGGGTTAGAAAAGGAAAATTACTTCTCAAAATTGAGAATTCGTTTCGGTTACAGAAGAATTTCACTTTCGCTATCTCACTGTGTGTTGAGTGAGAGAGAGATGAACGAAAGTGTAAGACAGACAATAATGTTTGTATTAAGCATTTGAGCAAATTGCGATTGAGAATTTGATATTTAAGTAATTAGAATTTGGTCGATTAAGTTTGAGTTTAAGAATGATGTGTTTTGTACTTTTTGTTTGGATCTTGGACAGTTTGACTCTTATATTTGGTACCACTGTGGTGTTGGATCGTGGGTCATTGAGTTATGGTGAATAAATTGTAAAAAATAAAAAATTTATAAAAAAATGACAAATTCAGTTTCAATCGAGCACCAACGGTTCTAGTTCAAGAACTAAGAACTGACTCGAACTCGGTCAGTTCCCGATTCCTAATTTTATATTTTTGGAATTGGACCAAAACTTTCGATTTCGGTTCAGAAAGTTCGATTCTGATTAAAATGTCCACAGTCAACTCGATCGGGTCATGTTGAAGCTTGATCGTTTGGCTAATGCTGAAACGGTTCACATCAAGTGTGGCTGCGTCTGAAAGTTTGTAGCAGAATGTATAGTTTTTCTTTAAGATATAGCAAAAGTAAAGAGGAAATTCACGACGGCTGATGTGCTCTAGTAGGGATTGTGGCTTTGGGTGGGGGCATAGCTAGATTTGAGATTTTCAAATGAGAAAATTATACGAATAACCTACTTTAAAATAAAAAATTAAAATTTATTTTTTACTATTAATTTTTTTACATATATCATTAAATAATAACATAAATTAAATATTGATTGGATATAAATAGTCCTGCTATTCTGTATTGTTATTTTAATTAATAACAGAATTATATCATTATCAGATAAAGATTTTATCCCATAAATTTCTCTTTTTTAAATTTTAAATTCAGAGTTCATCAATACTAATTCTCTATCTATCGTTTTCTCAAGAAGTCATAGTCATCTGTAATATTTATTAATGGCACGTTTGAAAGCTTTTCCACCGCATATTTGATGATGAAGATGCCACAATCGCTGCTGCAAAATAACGAATATCATTTGAATTAGAGACTTCACAATGGAGTTCAATCGACCACAACAAAAAAGTTGGGTACACAAGTTTGCGTGAATGTATTTGTTAATATCAGTGTTTAGAAAATCGGATCGGACCGACCGTTTCAACCGAGAAAACTGGGAAACGACCACAAAATCGATCCGATTTACCTGTTTAACCGGCATTAAAAAACTCAGACCGAAAACTGGGATTTTTACCGGTTGAACCGGTCCAGTTTTAATGAAAACTAGATTTTTTTGGGATTAATTTTTAATTTTTTAATTGAAACTTATGAAAAGTCTATTTTTAGCCAAGTTTTGTGAGTAATTTTATCTATATATATTGGTTTATTTAAAAATTATTTATTTTTAGAAATTTTATGAGATTTTTAGATTAATTTTTAATTGAAACTGGTTCGACTTTTTGACCCTTGACCCGTTGCCTTTTCCGGGTCGATGGCCGATCTAGTTTTCTAAACATTGGTTAATATCAAATAATCTCAAATGGGCACAATTATATTAGATTTTATATCATAACATGGTAACCAACATAAGTTGATAATGTAATAAAACTTGTTAACTAACACTAAAAAGGTATCATACATTAGAAAATATATATTAATATTGTGTTGTAATAAGTATGTATATGTTAACAGCGTGAGATAACTGAATGTAGTATACGTAATAGTTATTGTTTGCATACGTCGAAACTAATGTAATAATTTCAGTTAACATACAACGATTTCGCAATCTTTCTTAATATCAATTAATGAAATATTTTTCACAATAACAAAATCTGCTATGGTGAATAACGAAATTTTAGAAATATGATGTAACAAAACAAAATAATGTCTAAGAATAAAAAAGGTAAATGGCAAACATGAACTTACTTTAGTTTGTTAAGAACAGGAACAGTGTATTTCTTCTTCATCGACTTTGTTCTCACTTTCTTACCAGATCGTTTTTTCATGTTCTCTAAAAATATTTTTTAGATTACATTCAAAGTTGCAAACTCTAGGAACGTAGATGAAAATGATCTTGATTTTTTTTTTTTTTATGGAATGGTAATTATAGAATGTTATTGCTAAGGTTTCAAATTGATGGACACTTGGGAAATGTGCGTGATTTTTTCTATGAAAATTTCCATATGCAAACAAATCCTTTGATAATGAGAAATTTAGGTTATAATAGATGGATTTAAAGAAATTAATTATTATTTAAAATATTGCAATAAAATGTATTTATATAAATTTAAGTCTAAGTAGAAAAAAAATTTAATCTCTACAAACATATTTCAAAACTTGAAATGACAAGGGGTACATGACATAATATTCACTTTTCAAATTCAAGCGGAACTTTAAAAACTGGACTCACTATAATGTAATTCAATGTGTTCATAAAAGTTATTTGAATCAATTTTGAGCAAATAAATATTACATAACTTAGAACTATAATTTGATAAAGATTAGACTCTGAAAATATGACTGCCTTATTGGAAATATTTATTATATAACTAGTTTGAGCATATACTATGCACGTGATGTATCGATAATTAAGAACGTAATAGAGTTTATTATATTTTTTTTATGAATTGTTAATCTAAGTGAAAAAAATTAAATATTAACAAATCAGGCGATTGAAACCTAAGTAACATGCTTATAACTTAAAACCTAGTTTATTAAAATTTATTACATTAAATGACTCAAACATATGATAAAATTATATTCAATTTACTTAATAAATACTTCGAAAACTTAGAATAATCATAACTTAGTTTTAGGGATGGCAATGAGACGGGTTCAGGGCGGGTCAGCCCCGCCCCGCCTTGCCCCATCCCGCGAAAATTTTTACCCGCCCCGCCCCGCGACCCGCGAATTTGCGGGGCGGGGTAGTTCCGCGCTCGCCAACCGCCCCGGTTATTTTTTTTATTTTTTTATTTTTTTAATAAACTGAAAAAATAATTAAAAAAAAAAGAAATAATTTTTTTATACATACTTATACCAAACAAAACAAAAAAAATTATAAGATTGAGGTTATGGTGTAGTGGTTAAGATTGGTACTTTACAAGTTTCAACTCGGGTTCGAATTTTCTTTAGTCTATTTGTAGTGAAAACTATAATTTCTATCTTATTTTATGATTTTTCAAAAAAAAAAAAAAGATGGAGGGGCTGGGCGGAGTGGGGCGCGGGTTATTTTGCCAAAGAAGAAGAATCTATTTGGGCATTGACTTTGAAGTTTTCGGGACTTGGTTCTTGTATTTTAATTGTTTCGTTAAAAAGGGTGATTACTTTATAAAATGTGTAGTTGAATAAAGTTATTAAAAATTGTAGTTCTCATGAAGGGTGTGATTAAAACTAATTATTGAATTTTGAACACAATTTTTTAACAGATTTTAATCTGCACAAAATAATTAATACAATGTTTTAAAAAACTGATAGATTTGAATGTTTGTTAGCATCATAAGAACCCACCAAATTAAAATAGTCTAGATTAACTGATTTTCCTACTCTTTCTTCTCCCTCCCTCCCTCACACACAACACACATCTTACTTGCCCTCTTTTCTCTCCCTCTCTTTCTCTCTCACAAACACATCAAACACGTTACTTGAATGGGTTTCATGAAATCCTGGTCTGGCTCTCTTGACGACACATGACCATTGCGTGCCTTGTAGAGAGTAACACAAGGTCACTAGTGTTCTATTCTAATTTTCTATCATTTTCCTCGTTCCCTAGCATATCAGTATTTTCTAAAGTTGTTGGTTCCCTATGCCTATTACAATGCCTTTTTCAATTTAAACCAAATTCAAAACTCTGGCTAAATCAAAACCCATGTCGATATCACCAATTGAACTGGATTTTTTCAGCATGGAATGGGAGAGGAGGGACTCTTTTGCTGCTTCTAAGCCTCCCATTTCTGAACGCAAAAGAAGCTTTCATGGTTCGTACTTTTCACTTTTGAACAAACCTTTTCACGTTCTTGCATGTGTTCATGTATTGTTTTTGTGTTTTTTTTTTTCTTGTGGGATTGTAGGTATACAAGGTATTGTATCTAAGCTCAATCCAGAGATTGTGAAAACTGTGATTCAATCTGCCTCTTTGGGTCTTAATAAATCTCTTCGAGTCGAGAATCATACTTCAATCTCACCATTCACACTTGATAAGCCTACCTTTAGGTATGTATATTGAACATTCTTTTATTACTTTATACTTTTACTGTCTTTATCAAACATTTCTTTGTTTTTCCAGGCCGAGTTATGGTGAAAAAAACAATGCTGAAACTGAAGAAATGATGATTGTCTTCAATGGGAAGGTCTTCCATTTTGATCTATTTTCTACGCACAAGGTTTGTTTGTTACGTTCTAATCCGTGCCTTTTCCACTATCATTCTGTCAAATATAAAATCTATACTAGTGAATTTACAGGTGCAGAATATTTTGAAACTCGCTTATGAAGAACATGTCTCAAAATCTTCTCAATCCTTGGAGTCCAAAGTATCAGAGATTTTGCTTGAACAAAAGATCTTTTGGCAACACTGGATAGGGGTTAGTATTATTTCTTGTTAAATTTTGGATATGGACTTTGTTTTTCTTTGACTTTTTTTTTGGAACACACATGATTTTTTGATGGGTTTGTGCAGGTTTTCCATTAGCAAGGAGGAAATCTCTGCTGAGATTTCTAGACAAGCGAAAAGAGAGGTTGATATGATCTTGGTTCTTAGCCTATTTTAAATTCTTGGGAAAATATCTTAATTTTAACACAAACTAGTATAGAATATAACAATATCGAGTTAAATCTTGTTTTAAATAAATATGAGATTGGCTGTACAAAATTCTTTAACCATTTATAGATTTAATTGAGTTTAACATTTATATTAGAGTACTGCCTCTTTAATGGCAGCTTAGATAAGGTTAAGGCGAATTTGATAGTAATGAAAAAAAACAAAAATATTTGAAATTTAATCAATCCTAGTTTGTTTTGTTCTCTTGTCCTCTTAATTTAAGACATTGGATTAAACATGTACTAAGTCGAGTTTACATGGAATACTTTGTATTTTGTTGAAAGAAATGTGATTTAAATGAGAGTAATATAGACAAGTTATGAGTTTGTAAATGTTTACAGGTTTGGTGTCACCATATGGCTGCCCTACCAATTAAGCCAAACAGAAGATTGATCAATTTGGAATAAATATATATATATATATATATATATATATATATATATATATATATATATATATATATATATATATTGTTCTTTTCTGTATAATTAATTGATCTTGTCTGCTTCAATTTATATTCAATTTATCTTTTCCTAAATTAATAAAAAAATAATTTATATGGAAGAGATGACAACTTTTCTCATATCCATTTTGGGTATATTTCCTCTTTTCTCGCATATTGATATTGCGTTAAGTAGAAAACTATCATCCCACGTTTTAGTTGTGGGTACGAAACGTATGGTATATAAATCTTTACTGGTTCTAACCATTTATTTTATATTTATTATAATAAATTATTGTTTTGAATTGAATTTTATAGCTTTTGAAACTTTGAAGTAGACGAGTTTTAATTATGTTGTCAAAATTCGTCAATAATTAAATTATTCGAGAATATTTATAATTGATATGCAAAAAACAAACGTCTAAATTGGTAATTAAGATCAATTTCTTTATCGTATACAACATTTTTGTTCATTGATGAAAAATAACGAGACAAAAATATAAAAAATAGAGAAAATTTTTTGGACTGTCAAAATTTTCACCATATGAAAATTGTTACAATCACATAGATTTCACTCACCCATATTCTCCAATTATCTTAAGAAAAATAATATCCTAAACTTTACCACATCCATCAATTTCTACTATTCGTACAACTCACAAAGAGAACAAGAAAAAATAACTATGATGCCAAGCCTACAATTTCTCTCAAAAAACCCTCAAATCACATACACAAAAGAGATAACGTATGACTTATATTTCTTTCAAGTTTCGACTGCCAAAGTGTCCAAGATTTGGAAACTTGTTTAATTTTATTCACCAAATATAATATAATATAATATCACTATCTTTTTCTTTTCAACAATTGATGCAAATTTTGATTTTGCAAGTTTGAGAAAATATCACAATAATCTCCACCTTGCAAATCAATCCATCAATTGCCGACATCAATTCCACAACACACTTGCATTGATGTCAAGTAAATGTCGTGTGCAAACATATACACCCGCTTGTAGTAACACATTACCTATCATGGCAACTAGTGCATGTCTTGAGGATGTAAGTTTACTTAAGTGACGTCATTGTCTCCCATAAAGAGAGACAAACTATCTGTATCTGATATTGAACAGTTAGTCATGCATGTTCTACCTTTTGGACAGTTTTTTCTCACGCGACTAGGATGTCCATAGCTCCAACAAGATATTTTCATTTTCATAGAGTTATTCATCTTCCATTTTTCAGCAACAAGTAACGAGTTTTTAGATGAAATATGGCGCCCTGATAGATATTTGTGGTGACAATTATGTTACTTTTTACATAGAGATAAAAAAAAAAAAAAAAGAATCAGATATGACAAAATTCCTATTATGTGTCAATATCAATAATGTGGCTTGTAATGGAGGCGGTTTGATTCCTTTAGGTTCTTCAGATTCAACGCTTGATACATTCTTATTGTTGGTTGTATTGAAATTGATTTCAATAGTCCTTCATGTGCGTTGTTGCTGATACTTGGTTGTAATCACAACTCGTGTTAACTGGGAGAAGATATATTGGTACACATGAAGATAGCAATGTGTTTTCCACTCACGTGGATTAAAATGGTGAATTTTTCACGTTGACTGCATAATCACTTTTCAGATTGTTTGTTTATTGCGAACGAGAATCGAACTCTAAGTTTTATCCTCACATCTTGCCATTGACAACATATTTTTCTCTCATATGAATCGGGTGGTGCATATGTGGAAAATTATGATGTTGAACCTGATTTTTCTCAATAGTTTGCCTCAGATTTTATCAAATATGGAAACATGGGAGATATTGTACATAATTGTTCGGTGACAACTATGGTTCAAGTTGAAATTTAGAATGTAGCTTCAAGGGAGAAAGTAATTGTTGAGGATTAAAAAAATTTGATTTGCATAGAAATAGATAAATAATATGGTGTGTTTTCACCAAGTATACGACTTTTGTTGGTTGTTTAAAGCATAGAAAATTTGGATTGAGTTCAAAGCAATATTTTTTTAGAATATTAGTGATGGGATTGCAAATCAATCAACCCATCTTTGTTTTTTTTTTTTTTTTTTTATATGAGTTCTATTTATCTTTGACCTTGATAATATATCTATGTTTCCAAATTTATTTCCAAATGTGTGTATTTGTCCCAATTTAATTTCCATAAACAATGCATATAATTTGTTGATGCTTAAGTGTTGTACACTCGGCACAAAAAAAAAATCAAACAACAGAGCACGGGTAGGCAGGCAAGCAAGAAAGTGGTGAACTGAATAGAAAATTTATTTCCAAAACCGACATTGGGAGGCATAATCTAATATAGTTATTGATCTGCAGAGAGGCAATGAAGAGGGAAACTTCTGTATTTTTACCAATTGCTGCCTACCCAATGTTTCTCAAGAAACTTGCCACTTTTTTATGACACACCAATTGAGTTATATGTTACAGAATTTGTGGTATTTTAATCTGTCGCTACAAATTTTATGAACATATAACAATGTGTGCAGCTTCTTCATTAGGTATTTTACGATATATCATTGTTTATCAAATCAGTCTCTTCCTCGTGAACACATGAATTCAATACAGTGTTTCCAAAAATGGTTATGACATGACTCGTAAATACAATAAAAAAGGCTGAACAAGTTTTCTTCTATATACTAATATTATTAATTAATAATATGTATTTTAAATATTAAGTTTTATGTAATGCTTGTTACATTTTTAGTACAATTTCCTTGTTCTAATCTCTTGTGTTTATTTTAAATATAAGCTTTACATAATGCTTATTATATTTTTAGTACAATTTCTTCGTTCTAATCTCTCCTGTTTATTTACTATTTTTTTTTTTTATATCTTCAAACTAATATTTACAACAATATGTATTGAGATACAAATTTGATAATTTACTATAAATATATTATAAAATACTATATTACAAATACGTGTATCGTACATGCCAAAAACTAATATATATATATATATATATATCAATCAGGGTAAATTGCAGCTAGTGTTCACAACTTTTGATTTCATTTGCACTTATATTCTCAGTATTAAATTTTGGCATCCATCACTCCAATTTTTCATATAATTAGCAGCTAATTATATAAGAACATGAGGGCATTAGCTGTCAATCATATAAAAAGTTGGGGTGATGAATGTCAAGAATTAAATACTAAGGATACAAGTGCAAATAAAATCAAAGATTGGAGACACTAGCTACAATTTATCCTAAATATAATATAAAATACTTTATTACAAATACGTGCATCGTACATGTCAAAAACTAATATATATATATATATATATATAGATCAATCAGTGGTGATCTCTTTTCCACAATGAGGATGAATTATAACTTCCACTGGACACTTGTCCAATAAAAATTTAATGTCAACCACTTGTGCAATGAAAATTAGACAAATGTTCAGTGGGAGTGCGAGGAGGAGATCAGTGATGGTATATATATATGGGATCCCATATTGTTTCAGCTATCTTCTCAAAACTCGGAGCATTATGAAATAGATTTTGAGTTCTTGGGGAACAAAACAGGACAACCATACATATTGCAGACAGATGTATACACGGGGGACCGCCCCCCGGGGGGGGGGGGGGGGGGGGGGGAGGTGGTGTGAACAAAGAACAGCACATTTATTTGTGGTTTGATCCAACAAAAGAGTTCCATACTTATTCTGTATTGTGGAATCTTTACCAGATTGTGTAAGCCCTTCTTCTTCATTCATCTCTTTCCCCTTTTTCTAATGATATCAATTTCTTGAAAAGTACTTCCAACTTTTTTTTAAAAGCACTGCCTTTTTAACCTTTTATTTACTAATTTAATATTAAAATTCTGTGGGCTTGCTTAATAATGTTGTTTCTAAATTCTAACAAAAACTACTTAATCTTGTAAGGAGTAAGCTTGCGAGTTCGGTAAAGTATTGTGTAGATTATAAACAATGCACATTAAGGAATGCAAGGAAAAAAGTGAATATAAGTTGTATATACTGTAAAATGTGGAGATAAAAATAATGTTTGACTGAAATATAAGTACTTACAAACAATCAGAAACAAGTAAGGTTAGGAAATCTCAATAATTTTGGCCAATATTTTCTTCTCCAACTCTGACTTGTACTCAATATCTTTTTGAGTTAGAGTCCTTGGCATGTGAAAGTAAGGGACCAACTAGATTGTGCATTGTCCAGATGTAAATCTTAATTTATATTTTACCTAATGTGCGGGGAGATATGATTATTTAGGCTTGTTTGGTATTGTTGTGCTTTTAAGATAATCAATTTCTGCTGTGCTACAGAAAGAATCAGTTGTGGGAAGAATCAGATAAGTATTTGGTAAAATCTTGTTTCAAAATTGATGTTTATTTCAAAAATAGTGAGCATTTGGTAAATAAAAGTGATTTATTGCTGTAACGGTATTAAATTACTAAAAAAGACATTGATTATTATAATGTTATTTTGTATTATTATTATTATTAATTTATTATCACGAGTGGAAATTTTTTTTTTTCTAGTCAAATATTTTTTAACAAGACAATGTATTTATTATTATTATTTTAAAATAAAAATAATAAAAACATAATAAATTTCAAATTTCATAAAAATTACAAAATAAAAGTATAGTCATATAGTACAAAAATTAATTAAAATTATATTATTATTTATGATCCAATTTGCATCAATTCGGTTTCTCAAATAAATATTAAAGGAATTAGTTTAATTAATTAAGGGTAAAATATGTATTTTAATAATATATAAATGAAAAGGGTAAAAGCAGAATCTAAAAAACTGGCTTTTGCTACTTCTCAAACTCTAGGGGAGTCAAATTATTTTTTAATCCCTTTTAAAAGTCAAATAGCATGTGGCAATTTTGACTTAATTCTTTCCCCCACACTAATCAAGGAACACAGGAATCAACAACTAAACAGTGTGGTTAATTATTGGGTGTGACAGATTCTTAGTGGATGATATCCCAATCAGAGTGTTCAAGAACAGCAAAGACTTGGGAGTGAGATTTCCATTCAACCAACCAATGAAGATATATTCTAGCCTATGGAATGCCGACGACTGGGCGACCAGGGGAGGGCTCGAGAAAACTGATTGGAACAAGGCTCCATTTGTTGCTTCATACAAGAGTTTCCATGTGGATGGTTGTGAAGCATCTGTGAATGCAAGATTCTGTGACACTCAAGGCAAGCGTTGGTGGGATCAGAAGGAATTTCAAGACCTTGATGCTTATCAATATCGCAGACTCAGATGGGTTCGCAGCAAATACACTATTTATAACTACTGCACTGATCGGGTTAGATACCCCACAGTGCCACCTGAGTGCAAGAGAGACAGAGACATATAATATAATCATCATATATTATTACTAATTATATAATTATATTGTATTCACTTTCACGTGGACATTTATTGTGTAAGCTTCTGCTTAATTATGGGTGATCAGTGTGAACTCCAATGGCAGATCACTCTTCTTGCTGCCTTTTATTAATTTCTTCATACCATCATATGCTCGGCTGTCAGCTTCTGTCATTTGGGTTTCTGTATTATCTTTTCCTTAATTCTATTTCCACTCAGAATCAAATATGTAATACATTCAAGCAAATTGAACTTCCATCACTTTATTTTACTCATCTCATTAGTAAATATATATTGTTCAAATCTTCAACTAAGAATATATTGTTCAGCATTTCACTCAGTCTCTACAATTACACCACCTTTGATCAATCAATTAGTATCAAACTTTATTTGTGGAATCAAAGTGCACATAAGTAACTCAAAATTTCGTGAAGCAGGACCATGTAATTATTAATAGTAAGTGGTTTCAGAGTAGCATCTGCGTCACCAAGCAAAATACATAAAATCCTTCAGCCGCGATGTCTCATAAGACAAAAAAGAATTTTTGAGACGTTAAAGTGATGCCGCTATACAAGCATAAATATTGCTAATTCTACCATTTTTCCTGTCATTCTAACTCTTCCTACGTCGATACATCCAACCATAAGCTAAGCAGGCACGCATAGACATTTGGGATGGCGGATGGACCAAAATCAAAGTCACTGGCTAATCCCACCAATCTTAAATAGTGCACTGGACTGGGAATAGATGTAAGCAGCCGTTTTGCTATGCATGTGCTCCAATTCCAATTGAAGTTAACTGCAAAATCAGATTATTGGCAGAAATAAAAAACTAAGAAAAATCAGCAATACAGTGAAGGGGACGTGAAATTTAAGAGAAAATAATAGCTATGCTAACAATGTTGTTATGAGGTTGACCCCAATAAAATCCTTGCAGAATAAGCGGTACGACATTGCACGCTACAAGAATAAATATCATTAAAGCATGCATTCCCATCCACTCCAGCACCACAGTCAAGCGTCTGTATCCGTATACATCAACCTGTAAGAGGAATATGCCCGTACTTAGTAGAATATATGAAGTTTTTATTCATACACCGTATGGTATCAGTCATTGGAAATTTAAGCAAGCATCTGTATCAAATGCTTAAAAGCTAAACAATTGGGAAGACTTCTTCAAAACTAACCATTATATAGATTGCAGAAAAGAGAATTCCAGCAGCGCCTGTAGTAAAGCACATGTAACTGAAAGAATACAGAACCTTGTTTATATGCATCCCTACAACAGGAACACAATTATGTCAATGGGGATAACATTTTATTAATATTCAAAATTTGGAACAGGGGGCACATAGTGACAAATGTTAGAAGAGTGTTGTGAGGTTTTCTTTATTCATTTCTTCCATTTGTTTCATTTAAGCAGGGATGTGAACAGCCATGCTAATGGGAATCCTAGGAGGAATGTGATTAAATATAGAATTTGATTTAGACTTAGGTTTGATTATTTTTGATCAACTAAGATTTTGATACATCTAGTACTGATATATTAGAAGTTCCTTCATATTTAAGTTCTCACTACAAACATGCAACCTTCCACCACCCCCGTTACTCATCAAGACCCACCACCACCACACAACCATCCATAAATGCCTACCATCACAGCAGAATTTGCCACAACCAACAAATTTCAAGACACAAACTCACTGACATTCTAGGTCCATATCCCCAAACCATTTAATAACCAACTCAAAGCATAGTGTGGTGGGGATTGAAATCCACCATTCAACATGGTTACAGATTCTCCTCTCATTAGTTGGATTATACCCTCTCGAATGGATGTATAGGATATTCAAGAAGAGGCAAGTCTGAACCTCATTAAGCTAGAAATAGAAGACAGTATCTTCACTTGCATTTACCACTAGCACAAACATAGTACTCTTTACTGGGGAATGCATGTAGCACAAAATCCACATTTGGAGGTGGTGATAGATTCCTTTTTTTCTTCTTCTTTAGTCTTTCATTTTCATTATTTGATTTTTGACTAATTGGAGTATTCTGTGTAGGGAACATAAGTCATTTAACACTTAGTTAACATTGTTAGAAGATGATGGCATCGAGATAATATGAAGGTTTTACAGGGAATTAACATTAAAGTTTGCATTTTTTAAAACTTTACTTCGAAAATGTGAAAAGAGATATCTCAAGAACTCTAGGGGGGCGATAGTCCCATTCTCTCACCCTTATACAAGTATGGGAAAACAAAAATACTGCAGCAAAATCAACAGCTTGGTAAGAAAATAATACCACAAAATAAATAGAAGAAAATCTTACCAAATAAGTCACACATCACACCCAAGGCTACAAGACAACATGATGGGACAAACCACTGCAGTAGCCTAGCTTTGTGATCCTGCATGTGATCAGGGCCAATTAGAATAATGAGGCACTATTTACCCCTATAGAATAGTACCATAAGTCACAAGGCATCTATTTTACCTTGAAATGGACAATAATGTGCCCGTATTGCAGACCGACCAAGCAGGAGACAGTAGCCATCACTGTACTACAATGAATGTGGCAACAGAAAATAGCTATAAATTAAGTAAATCATTCTTTGGGAAAAAGTTTTTATTTTAGTCTTTTTTCATTCATATAAGAACAAGATATCTTTAGAATCAAAACTGAGATATCCTCTCAATATTTATCATTTTCAAATTTATTTTTGGTAACAAACGGAGAACATGACACCATCAGAATAGTAATCATTCTTGTTTTTTTCTTTTTTTTTTTAGCATGTGTGAGGAGAAAATTGCAATGAGAAGTCACATAACCAATCTGCTTCTTTCCTCTACAATGTGGTTTCGATTAAGGGTTAATTGTGCTGATCTACTAGGAGAATAACGAGCAAACCTTAAAAGTCCTTCTGGCTCAAAAGGGGCTTGGCACCACGAAGGAGCATCAGGAGGAAGTGGACCATAATCTGGGGAGTTGATACTACATTGCTGAAACAAAAAATTGATATTAAGAATCAAAGGAATTGCATACAAATGTTGGAACGAACATCATGTAGAACTTCTATGAAAAAGAAACATACTTTTGTGCGTGCATAGATTGGCCTTCCATACAAGTGATGAATGCCCAAAATTTTACGATCAATCATACCAACAGCATTGCATGCTGGTCCAGAGTCTCCCCGCACGCCACATTTTACCTTCAACAGGAACCAATGATGTTAGAATAATTTGCTAAACACACTTTCAGAAATAAGTTGTCGCCCCACACTTATTGAGATGAACGACCAAATTACAATGGAAAACCTACCGAGTATACTTTTCCAGAAGAAGATGCTTCAATTGGAATCTGATACTCCCAGTCAGGAACATATAGACCATATAGCAACAGAAGATACAAGGCAGTAAGCATCAAGACCACAACCCTGAAAATATGGAAAACGGAAGCATAAAGTTAGTGAAACATATGAGTTTACAGGTCACAACTGGAAGGACCAAACATCTAACACATTTTATTTGCAGTCCAGTTTCTAATATCCCTAACAAATGTGTTGCGCCTCTATCTAAAAGCTCAACATTTCAGTTGACATAGTATTACATCTCATAGTTAAATCAGAAATGTTCTTCTAGTGACTAGTGTTTTTACCTTTTATTTTTATTTTTTGCACTCATTTCTCCTTTTTACTTATTGATGTGACTTTTACGTACTATTGTATTAGTATATATATTACATCGGAAAGGGATTAAAAGAAAAGGATTACCAAATGCTATTAAAACTATTTCTTCTCTCTGGAGCATTCAAGGAAGCTTTAATAACATATACTAATTACGAAATTTGAAAATTATTGGGAATAAGACTTGGTTTGTTGTCACTGTTGGATCTAATTTTTGGAAATCATAAATGTAGTATGATATAATAACAACCCTTGAAGCAGTATGGTAGCATTATACGTTTGGAAGACTTCAGCAGATAATTACTTAATTTTAAGGGGTTTATCAGGGATTAAAAACGTTTCATTTTCTGCAGGGTGTCTGTATATGACAATATATTCCTGCAAGTGCCTAAGGTTAAGAAATCCAATTTTCTTGGTCTCTTCAAGGAAAACTCATATTACAGGGTAAAATTGCACTTAATCTCAGGTAAGTCTATCTACTAATATGAAGCTATCTGATATGATTCTTCCTTGGTTCTCAGCAATCCTCTTCTCCTGAAACCTCACAATGCTGGAATTCGCATGTAATGTGATTCAAGTAAATGTGTCTCCAGCAGCTTCCACAATAATAGAGATTTCTACTTTGCGATCATCAGCCATTTTACTTTAAAAGTACCAGTATGCCTGCTTCAGCCAAAAGAGAAAACCAGTTCCTTGAGAACATGAATTTGTTATGTGTTCTCATACTCATAAGAGGCCCTTGAATTGTCAAGAACTTACTGAGCCATATTGTTCTAAATCTATACTCTTCAAACAAAAATTCACTAGGGATTCAGAATATGAGTATTTCATCATTGCAAGAAGACTAAGAGTTAACCGTATAGCCTATACAATACAAGCTTTGAAGCAAAATATGTGAATTCCATTTAATTCATCCACCATGCAGAATCGGCCTTGCATACCTCTGCAGAAGTGCCTTTTTAGGGGCTTCCCATACAAGCAACTTTTAACTGCTTACATGTCCAAGCTTGCATATTTGAGAAGACTAAACAAAATGACCAGTAGATCAGCTCATCAACATTACCTTTTATTTCATCATTAGAAAACTTATATCATCCACAATATATGCAGGTAAGAAATATCAAATTTCTATATTACAATACAAGGTTAGAACCTAGTCCTCAATTTTCTAGATATCTCACGGCAAGCAAAGATTCTTGATTTTGCTCATCAAACTTCTTACTTTGCTTACCACTCACTTTCATTCTTTTCCTTTCCCCCCCAATTATACATCAAATAACAGAATGTATACTGCCATTGTGTTTATTACAAAGCAATGATGCCTTCAATTCTCTAGAAGGCATAATATAAAAGACTAATCTAATGCAGATGGATTTATCCAGACTAATATATTTTGTGAACACTAAACTAGTAAGCTAAAAGATGATAAAACCCCTTCAGGGTGAATTAAATGCATACATTCAAAAGCAGTTGTTTATTACTTCTGGCAACTTTACACACTCAGAAATGCAGGCATATAAAATGCCTGAGTCTAAGAGATGAGTCCGTGCAGTTTTTAGGCTTTCTACAAGCAATGTCCTATAGCTCACAGGATGAAGCAACTCTGCTTCACCTCTGGAGATGCAATTCATGCCACTAAGAAGCTAACTGTTTATCCGATTCACAATCAGCCTCCAGTATTTATTCTGTTTGATTCTTTCCATGTGAACATAACTTTGCAAGAGAGACACCTCAATATAGCATAATAATGCACGAGTTAGAACTTACCACTGCCGTTGATATTTCCTTGGCAAAGATAGTTCTGAATTAACTTTGTCATCGCTTCTGAGCCAAATTTCACATGCCGCGGCCAGAAAATATGCTATTGCTATTCTCTTTAAGGAAAAAGAATAGAAGAAAAAGTTAAAAATAATTCACACATTTCAAAAGAAAAATTTAAAAATTACATAAACTAGAAAACTTTCTGATCATAGGAAGCCAAAAGAAGTTATATGCAGGCTCAATTTTTATATATAGACTATAAATTGTGTTCAGATGAAGATGACTCTGAGAAAACAAATATTGATACATACCTGCAATATACCCATCCATCTGATTTGGTACATGTCCACACCATAAGTTAGGTTATTAATACCATGAAAATAGCCACCTGTACATATCAGAAGTTAATGTACATGACGCAAAATGTGAACGAAAAGATGAAGCGCAAAAGATGATAGATGTGATGCTCACTGAAGAAATTCGAGTAAAGGGGCACATAAGAAATACATAAATATTACTCAAAAATCCTGTAAATGAATTCCCTCCTGAGAGATTCTTGTGTCAAGTCATCATCATCAAATAGCAGTTTACAAAGATACATCATAATGCATGAGTTGTAGAAAAGCACCTTGGAGAAAGACACCCAGGCTTAAAAGCTTTAGGGCTCTGATCATTGCCTTTTTCGATGCAGCACCTCTGCAAGTCAAGTTCTGGCCAAAATAAAGTACTTAGTACACATAGGAATATGAAGAGCCGCTATAGATATCACTCAAAAAAGCAAATATCATACCAGCTGTATTCCAGAGTTCGTATAACTGACAAATGATGTGAGAAAATAAAACCAGAAAAAATTCTGTAAAACATTGCAAAAAGACTTTGTCCTACCTCAAATTCAGATACGAATGCAGCAATAGCTGCTTTTACAGGGTAAGAATGGGGCTATAAGGCCAGATCCTAAATATTAATGTATTGTCACACCAGTCTAAAGGAAGACTAACTGCATTCTTACGAATAAACAGGTACCTTGAATGCAAGTCCAAGAGATAGGCCAACCATAAAGAGGAAAAATGGCATCACAAAATCCGCCAAGGTTAAACCATTCCATGGTGAATGATTGATAGAAGGAAAGCATCCACCAGCATTATCAACAAGTATCATCAACTGCATCATAAGTGAAATGGGATGTTAAATATTTTGAATGAAGAAACTGATGATCTTTCTTTCCATGCACTTATTGTAGATAGCCCTCCACTCATTCATAATGTTTTCCATAACTACGTTACTTGGCATCATTCATCCTCCCCAATACACTCCCAGATTGCAAATAAGTTTGCCAGCCAGTATTAATTCCTTTCCAATTTCATCTTTCCCAACGCATTAATGATCTTCACCAAGAAACTTCATTTATATAGTTTTCCTCATGTTACCAACTTGTTAAACATCTAAGATTCTGCTATGATCTGTTGTAATCGTTTAAAACCTCGGGCCAAAGATAAAATGGCTCGTCTTTCTGTCTACCTTATAATAATCCGCAATTGAGATGGCTTAAGCACTTTGATACTGCTTAAACACACTAGTAGTGAGGTATTAAGTGCAAGACGTGTAGCTTTACATAATGTTAAACAACAAAGATCCAAACCGTCTGTATGCAAATATAATAAGATAGAAAGTTACCACAACGGTAAGGCCACGGAAAACGTCGAGGGAGACAAGGCGAGTGGTTCCAGAAGCAGATGCTATACAACTGGAGGCGGCATTGCGACATTCTTTAGCACCGGCGGCCAATCTAGGAGAAGAAGACGAATCAAGTTTGGGTATAGCGGACTCAACATCATCGGCGCCGCGTTCCCTACCATGAATGCGCAGAGTAGAGTTGTTTCCTTGCAGATCCAATGCTTGTCGATAAATATTTTCTTTGATCAATTGGTACGAACCCATGAATTAGCCTTGATATATCACAAAAAAATATACTAGTCTGCTATCCCACTGCAGACTATATTATGATGGGATGGACGAGTTAAACAGATTTTAAAGATGATTTTAAAAAGTAATAATTTCATTCTATACTGCAAAATATAAAATAATTTAAAAAATACTATTTTGTTGTAAAATTATAAATAATGATAAATGACTATTTAATTATATCTAGATGTCTATGTAATTATCTACTAACTCCAAAATGTATAATAATCAAGTTGTAACTTGCTTTGGAACCCTATAAATAAGGGTCATCGTTATAGTAAATTAATAGATTTGAGTTTTGACTCTCTTTATTCTTTTCTCTTTTTCTCTTTATTTTTTTAGTTTCATAATACATTATCAGCACGAGACTCTAACCAACTGAGAGAAAAGCAAAATATTCGGCCAAGACATTCTATTCATTAAAAAGAATAAAAAGAAAAGATAAGGGAGAAAGAAGCAAAACATTTGGCCAAGACGTGACCATAAAGAAAATAAGAGTTTGTAGCCCAAATACCATTTCCCAAAGCAACAGGTATTCTTTTTGTTATAGTACGGTGGTTGAAGGATTTTTATATTCCAAATCTAATATGCAACCGAGGCATGAGTATGTTATCATCAATCAATATGTTAATTAATAGTTAAAATAAAATAATGATTATGTTTTAAATTTGTCATAATTTTACTTAACTATGTACAATCACAAGACGATGTTAATCTATGTTGATTCTGATGATTCATATAATAATTTACAACAGTGTCAATCCTAGCCAATTCTAATTATCCATGATTGTGTATTCATTACTTTCAAAATTCACATTTTCTCCTTATTTATGTAAATTCCATAATTTTGAATTCTTTTTTTTTTCCCTTTATAGAAACTTTTGCATAAATTTTATATTGATATATTATACTATTGCTCCTGAATAGCATATACTTATAATAATATGTTGTTGTTTATGAAGAAACACAACGTTAATAGTTTGACAGAGTCACAATCTAACATATAAATATTCTAGAAGAATATTTTGTTGTTACTTAAGAATAAGTAAAAATTTATATTACATTAATATTCCAGTAGAATATTAATTGCTCCCGAATAGCCTAATTTTATAAGATATTTTATTATATAAGAATATTATAATATTGCTTCTGAAGAGCAAATCTTTACTTCAGAATATTGTGTTGTTGTTCCTGAAGAAGTACAACTTAATTAAACGAATATTATATGACTACTTTTGAAGAAGCATAGATTTGTGCATATCAATATTCTAAAAAATATATATATATATCGTGTTGTTGCTCCTGAAGAAGCACAACATTATATCATATTCTAGCAGAATATGTCTTGCTCTCGAAGACCATAATTTATATAATTTAATATTAAACTATTTGCTTATGAAGAGCAAATTTTTATAAAGTTTAATATTTTAAAATAATTTGTTGTTGCTCCTGAAAAAGCACAACGTTATATTCATATTCTGGCAGAATATGACTTGTTCCCGAAGAGCATAATTTTATGTAATTTAATGTTAAATTATTTGTTTCTAAAGAACAAATTTTTATAAAGAGCAAATTATATTCTGCCAGAATATTAATATAACGTTGTACTTTTTCAGGAACGACAACAAATTATTTTAAAGTATGAAAAGAAGAGCATAATTGTATAAGATCTAAACATTTATTATATCTTTGCTCCTGATGAGTAAATTCTTACATAATCTAATATTCCTAAATAACAATTTGTTGTTGCTCTTAAAGTAACACAATATTAAATTAATATTCTAGTAGAATATTACTTGCTCTCGAAGAGCGTAATTGTATAAAGATTTAATATTAAGTTATTGCTCCCGATGAGCATTTTAATATTTTATAGAAATATTATTTTATTGATCCATAGAAACATAAAATTTATACATGTCAATATTTTAAAAAAAAAATATTGAATTCATCCTGAAGAAGAGCAATTATTTGTATATTAATATTTATACAAATATTTTATTAATACTCATGAAGAAGTATAACTTTATGAATATTAATATTGTAAAAGAAAATGATATTGTTTTTCCTGAAGAAACAAAAAAATCTAGAATATTTTAGAAAAATACTGTGTTGTTGCTCATGGATAAGCACAATTCTATTAAACCAGTATTATGTTGAACTAAAAGTTCAATGTCCTAAAATTTTTATTTTTTTGACATGTTGTTTAGATCATTTATATTTCAAATATGGCGACAATAGTAACGTACCTATTGTATATACATGCATCATGAATCCCTGAAGAAAAAAAGACAAGAATGATAAAAAAAAAATATTATGTTATTCATTTCTTTTAGTTTGTACTACACAAATATTGGTACAATTAAACAAGTATTATATTGAACCAGAAGTTCAATGTCCTAAAATTTTATTGATTGGCATTATTGGTTAGACCATCCCGGATCAATATGATGTGAATTATTAATGAGAATATCTATTGAAAATTAGAAGATTTTTCAATATAATTAATTCTCATGTGATGCTTGTTCTCATGGTATATAAACCAATAGACCTTCACTAGTTAAAATCGGGACTGAATTCCCTACATTTCTGAAAATTATTTAGGGTGATTTATAAGGCCTCATCACCCTCCATGTTGGCCATCTATATATTATTTGTATCCGATAGATACATTTACTAGTGATTGTATGATGTTATTATTCGCAACTTGAAGATTGCGAGATTACTTGCTTAAATTTTAAATTATGAGCATAATTTTCAGATTATACAACCAAGACAGTGATATGTCTTGTCAATACTAGTGAGTCTAAATCTCAAACTTTTAATAAATATTAGTTGAGATGATGTTAAATAGTTTAACAATATTGGTTAAACCATTACTATTGAGAAGAAAGCGCTTCCTATTTTTGTCTAAGGAATGCTATTTTATATGCAGAAACACTTATACGCATCATGTCAACATCAAAGTTACCCCCACTATAGTTGGCTTATGGTCAGAGCCTAATATTATCCATCTAATGATTTTTGATAGTGCAATATATGTACAATCGGTCCACCATAGTGCACTGAGATGGGCTTTGAAAAATGTTGAGTATACATGTTTAGTATAGAATATTATAAAATATCTTAAGTCCTAACATGAGATATTTTATAATACGATTTTTCGAATGTCATTTTGATAAGACAATTTTCTCAACATTAGGGGAGAGAAATTAAGTAGCTGAAAAAAATACATGAAAATGCAGTATATTATATTTTCTAGATCCTTGTACAAGACAATATGAACCAGAAGTTCGACAAATAACTTATTTGTAAGTTATACAATTGACAGATGCATTTATTGACCAAAGAGATTAAATCAAATCTCATATACCAGCTCTAAATGCTCCAATTTATATTAGCGTCCTTGAAGGACAATCCATTAACATTATATCAGGTAAATTAATGACACGCCTGAAGCGTGGTGACATTTGATTCAAAAAAATTCTCAAATAAAAAAAGGAACCAATTATAAAGATGATCCTATTGAGGAGGTGTATACTCTTGGAGTGTATATAGACATAACTAATTATAAAACCCAGAAGAGGTTCAGCTAGCTGAAATAATAAAACGAAAAGATCTCGTTAAGTTATGCTGTTATGAGAAAGAAATGGATTCAAAAAATAAATGTTGACAACACTTTTGTATATAAAGAAGCGCTTCATATTATGAAAGGTAGCAAAGATATTGAAAGAAGTCTGTCAAAGAATTAATTGGCCAAATAAAAAGATGCAATCCAAATAAATTGAACAGACTAGAGAAACCTGAAGTTTCCGGACCTATAGTCGGAGCACCTAAAGGTGTATATTTATGCGAAAAGGAAAAGGGAAAATGAAATCGTAACATGTAATGCACGGCTTTTAACATTATGAATTTTGCAAATGCTTATGTAAAACAATCATAAGTTGATATCTTGTTAGTCTATCAATGCATGACATATATGCATATAATGAATATTGTTATAACCAACTCATCTGGCATGACTAATAAAACAATGTATATAAATCCCTAGAGGATTTAATATGCTTGAAGCATATAGTTCAACTTTTCGAGAATTTAATTAATCAAAGTACAGACCTAAAGTGATATTATGATGAGGGGGAGTAAATACGCATTGTACTCTTTTCCTTGACCAAGGTTTTGTCCCATTGGGTTTTCCTGGCAAGGTTTTTAATGAGACAATTTTAATGGCGTATTAAAAGAATTATGTACTCTTTTTCCTTCACTAGGATTTTTTCCCACGAGGTTTTTTCTAGCAAGGTTTTAACGAGGCATATTCTTTCTATAAATGACATCCAATTGGAAGTGGTATAAATATTATAGTTATGGATGTCCATAACCTACAAAATATTTTACCCTTGTCATAACCCTATGGTTATACTCTCGTGTATTATAAATTGTATATGAGACCCCTGAAAGGAACAACAACAATATCTATTTTTAATATAATTGCATCAGACAATTATGCTGATTACAGTCAACCAGAGATAGTGTATGAAGATGATAATGCTAGAGGTTATAACATGGAGCACATTTCACCAGAATTATTTTATACAAATTCTAAGAAGATATCGACATTGAAGACATTGGTGTACAAGATATAGATAGCTCGATACAAACTTTTTTCATTGAGTGAAATCAGGATGAGTGGCTGTACTCTTTTTCCTTCGCTCAGGTTTTGTTCCACTGAGTTTTCCTGACAAGGTTTTAATGAGGCAGCATATGAGTACTCCAATTTTTGATAATTTTTCTTTCTATTGGTATTTTTGTCCCATTGGGTTTTTGCCAAATAACGAACCAGTTATTGTGTAATAAGTCATTTAAGGGGGAGTATTGTAAAATTATAGATAATGATGAATGACTATTTAGTTGTATCTAGATGTCTATGTAGTTATCTACTAACTCCAGAAGAGTGTATTCTAATCAAGTTGTAACTCCCTTTGGAACCCTATAAATAAGGGTCATTGTTATAGTAAATTAATAGACTTGAGTTTTGACTCTCTTTATTCTTTTCTCTTTTTCTCTTTATTTTTTTAGTTTCATAACAAACTTTTTTTATTCTAAAAATACTGTTTTTTATTTTTATAATACTTATTGTTACATTTGTTATGTTAGTTAATAACAAATGTAACACATTTATTATAACTAAATAACAAATGTAACAAATGTAACAACAAGTATTACAAAAATAAAAAAAACAGTATTTTTAGAATAAAAAAAAGGTAATTAGCACAAAACGTCCCTACCTATTGAAATAATTGTGCAAAACGTCCCTACCTTCTAAATTTTAGCAATTTTACTTTTACCTACTGGATTTCTTGCGCAAAAGGTCATTCAGTCCAAAAATCAGCCATTAACATAGGGGTAAATTAGTCCAACCATTTTTTTCATATATATATTACTTCTTTTAAAATTGGGGGGCTTCCCATGCAATTTCCAAAATTGCACGACAGGCCCCCGTCCCCAAATATGCCAAAACAACGCTGGATTTCCAAAATTGCACGGCACGACAGGCCCACGTTATACCAAATAATTTCCGCGTCTCGTGTGAACATTTTAGCCCATGTGTTCCTCACCATAATTGCAAAAAACAGTGTTGAGAATCCGAGTACAAAACTTGTCTTTAGTCCAATAATTGCTGAGAGTTTCGCGGTATTAGGCCTGTTGGCACCTAGTTCATTTCCAACTCTTGTTGATATTCCAAAACTCAAAGAAGATGGAAAAATGTAGATTAGAGCTGTGGTTTGAATCAAAATACCCATTGATGCTACCGTTGCTCGCGGATTCAACAACAACCCACATAACAAAATCATGATTTCGTACCACCACCACTCTAAGCATACACTGATGCAACTTGGAATTGCTAGGCTTATAAGAGATTTCCAGCCATTGAAGCACTCAGATGATATGCCACCCCAAGTTTTCTCGTAGGCCCCGGACATTACAACGTAGGCGATTAATGATCCTACAAGGTTGAAATTCGTCCAAACACCGGCTAGGGCGACGCCTTTGATCCCGAGATTGAAGACTGTAACAAGAAGATAACTTATAGGAATGTGGACAAGAATGGATAAAGCTGCACAGTATGTAAAGGCAATGTTATGGATTGAGTCCTAAGATATATTCTTAAAGGGTGAAGAAATGATTGTGCAAGAAGATCAGGCAAAACGATGCTGGGTTTCCAAAATTGCACGGCACAGCAGGCCCACGTTTTGGCAAATTTGGGGACGGGGGCCTACCGTGCAATTTTAGAAATTGCATAGGAAGCCCCCCCAATTTTAAAAGAAGTAATATATATGTGAAAAAAGTGGTTGGACTAATTTACCCCTATGTTAATGGCTGATTTTTGGACTGAAGGACCTTTTGCGCAAGAAATCCAGTAGGTAAGGGTAAAATTGTCAAAATTTAGAAGGTATGGACGTTTTGCACAATTACTTCAATAGGTAGGGACGTTTTATGCTAATTACTCATAAAAAAATATGATAGTATTTTAAGAAATAGTTTATTTATTATGGTTATTTTTGAAAAAACCCCTTTTAAAAATGATTGGAGAAAGAGATATTGACTGAAGAGGTGACTTAATTTAAATTTTGAAGTCGTGACTAATCAAAGTAATACTAGTTGGCAAAATAGGTTGTGCCTATGAACTGGGTATAACTCGAATTTTGGATTGGACTAGTTTTGGCTCAAACAAAATTGGGTCTATATGACTCGGTCTGTCTAGCCTGCTCGGTTAGTTGAGCTCGCTCGAAATTTTTTTTTGTTAATGACAACGCCATAGCTACCAACTTGAAATCCTCCAATCTTTCCTTTTTAACGTGTCGTTTCAGGAATTTTTAACTGCAAAATCAGGTCATTTTCGGCAGAAGTTCTTCATGGCCAGCTATTGTATTCATTTGCTTTATCATCAAGCATAACACTTGGAAGCTTCAAAAGTAATACATAGCGTTGTTTTCGAGTTCTCGATCGGTTAGGAGTAGTGAAAATAACCTGATTCGAATGCCTGCAAATCAAGACATTGCTGATTGCATAAAACAATAAATTAATATCACTAAATAGTGTTTAATTAACACGTATAATTAACTAGTATATCGTTTTTTTTTTTGCGGTGGAATCCAAACGTAGAGAATTTTAATGGATTGGGGAGTTGAGAAGAATGTGAGAGAGAGTTTTGTTTGAGCGGAGTTTGATTTTGACGAATATAGAGAAGAATATGGAGAAATGGAGGAATTGTAAGAGAGATACGGGTTTTGGTTTGAGAGGTTGAAGACGTAGTGAAAGACAAATAAGTACTTTTTTTGTGCTTATAACGGAGTAAACCTCCCTACACTCAGTGATTAGTCAAATAATCATTAAACGTATATTTCATGCAATAATCAATATTTACCAGCTACAAGGTAGCGATAATAAATTTAGAAAATTAAAGGAAAGCACACTTGCATAAAGATTTATACATATTCCGTCCTTGACAGTTGCGGATTTTTTTTTAATCTCTTTAAAAATTTCAAAATATATATTGTTTAAGTTTATTTAAGATTATATTTGATACAATGTATTAGATTGTATAAAAAATTTATTGTAAAATATATATATATATAAAATTAAGATCGGGTGGGCCCGATGCTAAACTGAGTTAGCATATTTCTGACCCACATAAAATTGGGTTGGGTCTGCCCGGTCCAATTTCAAGTGTGATCATGCTCTGACGGGTTGGGCCGGTCCAATCCAGCCCATTTGACAGCTCTACTAATATACTTCTTTTTTTCGGTATGATCCGACCGTAAGTTCTACTAGTATATCTTTTTTTTTACAGTAGGATCCGACTATAGAATTTATAATGATGGATTAAGGCGGTGAAAATATTTTAGAGATGATTGATGGAGGTAGATGATCGATTGAGAGAAATAGATTAAGAAGGTTTTTATGAAGTAAATTGAATTCAATTTTATTATATGTTTGAGTAATTTATTGTAATGAATTTTAATAAACTAAATTTTAAGTTATAAACAAACTTATATTTAAGTTTCTATCACTTATTTTTTAATATTTAATTTTTTTAATTTAAATTACTAATATTAAGTCAATTTGTAAAATAAAATATATAATAAATATTATTACGTACGTGCTGACACTAGTCTAGTGTATGTCTATATATATATATATTCAAAGGCCGGTGGCAGTGGGTGAAAAGTAGCCAAAAAGTTATGGTCGGCGGACAGGCGGAGCCGCAAAACCGTAGACTTAATTAAAATACATATATTATGCGTCAACTAATTTCATTATCTACGATTATCTTCACACTTTGACCCCATCATAATTAAGATTGCACTTTTTAGCCTTTTCTTTACACTTTTTGCAAGTTCCATTAATTAATTTTATTGATGACCATTTTTTTTTTTTTTTTTGACATCTTATCCATTTTAAATAGTACGAAACGAATTACATTACTTTTAAAATTTAATTTGTGCTTTGTAATGCTCCACTACTTTATTGATAGTGTGTTTTTATCTGGTCGGTTAATCTCATTTTTAATTTTAATATACAAAATAATACATGTATTTGAGTTGAGTAGTCATTGATAACTGTATTTAAGCTAAATTGACTTGAACTCAAAACACTTTATTAATTTAATGAATCGTCTAGGCAACTCAGAAAATTAATAATTTAATTTAAGTGGGATAAGTATATAAAAAATAACAAAGAAAAAACAAAACTCTAAAAAACGTAAAACGTGATTAAATATGGATATCGAATTTCAAATTTTTCGAATCTAAGTAAGATAAGTGGGGTTCCTAGACAATCTTTTTAAAACACAAAGAAAAAGACGCTATCCCGCCAGCTAAACAAAAGGTGAGATATTTTTTTCAAATTTGGTCCCAACATCACTTTACACAAGTGGTGACATCTCATAATAAGTATGTTTGTATATGCTTATAAGTATTTAAATTTAATCTCCTCTCTACAGTAGAAAATAGATAACTTGGTCATTGCATATTTGACAAGTGTGCATTGGACAAGTGGAATTCATTAAATAAAATTTGCCCAATGCACACTTGCTAAGTATGCAATTGACAAGATCACTTCTTCTCAAAAGATCAATCTCGTATAAATATTTATAAATTAGTTAAATATTATTTTTATTTATATATTTTGCAAAAATCTTAACTTTTATTCACTTTTTATTTACACATTCGACTTATAAATCCCACAAATCTTCATCCAATATAAAAACTAAACTATGAAACAAAAATGATAATTTCACTATATACTACAAAATATAAAATAATTTAAAAAATACTATTTAACTTTTTTTTATTCTAAAAATACTGTTTTTTATTTTTATAACACTTGTTGTTACATTTGTTATGTTTGTTAATAACAAATGTAACACATTTATTATAACTAAAATAACAAATGTAACAACAAGTGTTACAAAAATAAAAAAACAGTATTTTTAGAATAAAAAAAACATGATAGTATTTTAAGAAATAGTTTATTTATTGTGGTTATTTCTGAAAAAACCCCTTTTATATATATATATATATTTTTTTTTTACAATAAATTTTTTATACAATCTAATACATTGCATCAAATATAATCTTAAATAAACTTAAACAATATATATTTTGAAATTTTTAAAGAGATTAAAAAAAATCCGCAACTGTCAAGGACGGAATATGTATAAATCTTTATGCAAGTGTGCTTTTCTTTAATTTTCTAAATTTATTATCGCTACCTTGTAGCAGGTAAATATTGATTATTGCATGAAATATACGTTTAATGATTATTTGACTAATCACTGACTGTATGGAAGTTTACTCTGCTATAAGTACAAAAAAAGTACTTATTTATCTTTCACTACGTCTTCAACCTCTCAAACCAAAACCCGTATCTCTCTTACAATTCCTCAATTTCTCCATATTCTTCTCTATATTCGTCAAAATCAAACTCCGCTCAAACAAAACTCTCTCTCACATTCTTCTCAACTCCTCAATTCATTAAAATTCTCTATGGTCGGATTCCACCGCAAAAAAAAAGTGATATACTAGTTAATTATACGTGTTAATTAAACACTATTTAGTGATATTAATTTATTGTTTTATGCAATTAGCAATGTCTTGATTTGCAGGCATTCGAATCAGGTTATTTTCACTCCTCCTAACCGATCGAGAACTCGAAAACAACGCTATGTATTACTTTTGAAGCTTCCAAGTGTTATGCTTGATGATAAAGCAAATGAATACAATAGCTGGCCATGAGAACTTCTGCCGAAAATGACCTGATTTTGCAATTAAAAATTCCCGAAACGACACGTTAAAAAGGAAAGATTGGAGGATTTCAAGTTGGTAGCTATGGCGTTGTCATTAAAAAAAAATATTTCGAGCGAGCTCAACTAACCGAGCAGGCTAGATAGACCGAGTCATATAGACCCAATTTTGTTTGAACCAAAACTAGTCCAATCCAAAATTCAAGTTATATCCAGTTCATAGGCACAACCTATTTTGCCAACTAGTATTACTTTGATTAGTCACGACTTCAAAATTTAAATTAAGTCACCTCTTGAGTCAATATCTCATTCTCCAATCATTTTTAAAAGGGGTTTTTTCAAAAATAACCATAATAAATAAACTATTTCTTAAAATATTATCATATTTTTTTTATTCTAAAAATACTGTTTTTTTTTTTTTTTTTGTAACACTTGTTGTTACATTTATTATTTTAGTTATAATAAATGTGTTACATTTGTTATTAACAAACATAACAAATGTAACAAGTGTTATAAAAATAAAAAACAGTATTTTTAGAATAAAAAAAGTTAAATAGTATTTTTTAAATTATTTTATATTTTGTAATATAGAGTGAAATTATCACTATATAAAATTAAGATCGGGTGGGCCCGATAGGCTGAATTGAGTTAGCATATTTCTGGTCCACATAAAATTGGGTTGGGCCTGCCCGGTCCAATTTCAAGTGTGGTTATGCTCTGACGGGTTGGGTCGGCCCAATCCAGCCCATTTGACAGCTCTACTAGTATACTTCTTTTTTTCGGTATGATCCGACCGTAAGCTCTACTAGTATACCTTTTTTTTTGCGGTAGGATCCGACCATAGAATTTATAATGATGGATTAAGGCGGTGAAAATATTTTAGAGATGATTGGTGGAGGGAGATGATTGATTGAGAGAAATAGATTAAGAAGGTAAGCAGATTGTGGAGATGATAGGTTGAGGGAAATTGTTGAATTAGAGAGATGAATTGAAGCGGTCAGTAAATTTTGGAAAAAAAATTTTGTTAGTGGAGAAATTGAAGACGTAGTAACACACAGACATTTAAGTACTTTTTTCTTTCTGTATCGGAGAAAATTTCTTACGATCGTGATTATAATAATGAATTGAGGCAGTGAACAGATTTTGGAGATGATCGGTGGAAGGAGATGTTTGATTGAGGGAGATGAGCAGATTTTGGAGATAATCGGTTGAAAGAGATGATCGATTCAGAGAGATAAATTGAAGCGATCAGCAAATTTTGGAAAAGAGAATTTTATGATAGAAGAAATTGAAGACATAGTGACACACAAATGTTTAATTTTTTTTTTTTTATTTCAGCAACAGAGAAAACTCCGTATGGTCGTAATTATTGAATCTCAGACTCCCTTACCCCTGCATTAAATTGAATTAGCAAGAGGTAGAATGATGTAAGTGCTTTAAATCACCCACCACGAAATTAGAGAGTTATATAGACTAGCGATAAAATCCCATTAATGATATACATAGCATTGCCGGAAAAAGTGGGAAGATACATTATTGCGACAGGATTCTGATATCCTAACTATAATATCATCTGGTTTGGGAAAGATGTATTCTTTTAATTCGCCAATCAATGGCAATGAAGAATTAGAGAGAAATAAAAGTTGATTGGAATTCGAAAATTGGAAACGACAATTGTAAGGGAAAAGGAATAATGATGAAATATGTTAGCGTACATAAATATATTAACTTTATATAGATATTAATGATAACATGGCAGTGGTAGTCACATAATTTTAAATTTTAAATCTCAAATAAATAAAGAATAAAAATAAAAATTGCAATATACCCGCCACCCCCTAAAACCAAATCTCCAAATATCAATAGTAGTTCACCAGCATTTGCAAGCTTTCCGTGGGACTTGGCTCTTTCAAGCACATTGTACAATACTTAGCTTTTTAATCTCGTTCTTCGTAGTTTTAGTTATGTCGGTCTCTCTTGATTGGCATCACTTGCAAGTGCACAGATATTACACTCAAAAACAATTAAGACAAGAAAAGAAAACCAAGTATTTTAAGTAGTGTTTCTAAAATTGAACCGAACTGACCGGACCAACTCGAAAATATGTGAACCGGCCATAGAACTAGTCCAATAAACTAAATTGGACTTATCAACACTTGAACCATTCAAATTATTTTTTATGATTATTCTTGAAAATATGACTTTAAATATTTTGTGTAAGACCCCAAATTGTTCTGATAACTATCAAATTTTCTTTACTAAGATCTTACTTAGATAGATTACGAATTATCCCTCATTTCCTTATATATCTCCACCACTTTTGAACAAATGGTAGAGATTAATCTTATCTCATACTAAATTCACCGTTAAAAATTCTCTACAAAATTATTACTTGAATTATTGTTTCCGGAACCTTTCATTAGTTTCCTACACTAGGATAGATCGTTCTAGACTTCTATCTTGATGGCTTGAACGATTCTTTTAATAAAAGGCTGTAGCTTGAACTTGTCTATAATGACCTGCAAGTTCTAGAGTCTTTCGCAAAGTTCTTTTGAGGCTCTTTCCAAGTGCGTAAGCCTACCGGCCTACACTTTTGGCCACCCATTGCACTTAGATACGTCCCTTGCTCCAGTTTTCGATTGTACCTATGTTGTGACCTCGACAACCAACCTTCTTCTTCTATGTGCCCCTTAAATAATTTTTAATGTAAAAAATAAATTAAGAACTTATTGATAGGGTTTTTTAGCAAATTTTGATAAAAAAGTTTATGAATTGTGTAATTAAAAAGTTATTAAAAATTGTAGATATTATGAAAGGTGAGATTAAAATTAATTATTGACTTTTGAATTTAGTTTGAATGTCTGTTAGCATTATAACAACCCACCAAAATAGTCTAGATTAACTGATTTTCACACTCTTTCTTCTCCCTCCCTCCCTCTCTCACACACAACACACATGTTGCTTGCCCTCTTTTCTCTCCCTCTATCACTCACAAACACAACACACACGTTACTTGAATGGGTTTCATGAAATCCTGGTTTGGCTCTCTTGACGACACATGACCATTGCGTGCCTTGTAGAGAGTAACACAAGGTCACAAGTGTTCTATTCTAATTTTCTATCATTTTCCTCGTTCCCTAACGTATCAATATTTTCTAAAGTTGTTGGTTCCCTATGCCTATTACAATGTCTTTTTCAACTTAAACCAAATTCAAAACTCTGGCTAAATCAAAACCCATGTCGATATCACCAATTGAACTGGATTTTTTCAGCATGGAGAGGGAGAGGGAGAGGAGGGACACTTTTGCATCTTCTAAGACTCCCATTCTTGAACGCAAAAGAAGCTTTCATGGTTCGTACTTTTCACTTTGGAACAACCCTTTTCACGTTCATGCATGTGATGTGTTTATGTATTGTTTTTGCATTTTTTTTCTTGTGGGATTGTAGGTATACAAGGTATTGTATCTAAGCTCAATCCAGAGATTGTGAAGACTGTGATTCAATCTGCTTCTTTGGGTCTGAATAAATCTCTTCGAGTCGAGAATCATAATTCAATCTCACCATTCACACTTGATACGCCTATCTTTAGGTATGTATATTGAAAATTCTCTTATTACTTTATACTTTTATGGTCTTTATCAAACATTTATTTGTTTTTCCAGGCCGAGTTATGGTGAAAAAAACAATGCTGAAACTGAAGAAATGACGATTGTCTTCAATGGGAAGGTCTTCCATTTTGATCTATTTTCTACGCACAAGGTTTGTTTGCTACGTTCTAATCCGTGCTTTTGCACTATCATTCTGTCAAATATAAAATCTATACTAGTGAATTTACAGGTGCAGAATATATTGAAACTGGCTTATGAAGAACAAGTCTCAAAATCTGCTCAATCATTGGAGTCCAAAGTATCAGAGATTTTGCTTGAACAAGATCTTTTGGCAACACTAGATAGGGGTTAGTATTATTTCTTGTTAAATTTTGGATATGGACTTTGTTTTTTCTTTGACTTTTTTTTTGGAACACACATGATTTTTTTTTGATGGGTTTGTGCAGGTTTTCCATTAGCAAGGAGGAAATCTCTGCTTAGATTTCTAGACAAACGAAAAGAGAGGTTGATATGATCTTGCTTCTTAGCCTATTTTTAATTTTCTTGGAAAAATATCTTAATTTTAACACACAAACTAGTGTAGAATACAATAATATCGAATTAAATCTTGTTTTAAATAAATATGAGATTGGCTGTACAAAATTCTTTAACCATTTATAGATTCAATTGAGTTTAACATTTATATTAGAGTACTGCCTCTTTTTTTTTTTTTTTTGATCGTACAGAGTACTGCCTCTTTAATGGCAGCTTAGATAAGGTTAAGGCGAATTTGATAGTACTGAAAAAAAACAGAAATATTTAAAATTTAATCAATCCTACTTTGTTTTGTTCTCTTGTCCTCTTAATTTAAGACATTGGATTAAACATGTACTAAGTCGAGTTTACATGGAATACTTTGTATTTTGTTGAAAGAAATGTGATTTAAATGAGACTAAGTGCCAATTTGGTAGAGATTATAAACTAGTTTATTAGACCAAAATAGTTTATTTGACCAAGAATGGTAAAAAATGAATGCTACCAAGGCAAATTTTTTTGTCAAATAAACCATTTTTGGTTAAATAAACTGGTTTATAAACTCTACTAAACAAGCTCTAATATAGACACGTTATGGGTTTGTAAATGTTTACAGGTTGGTGTCACCATATGGCTGCCCTACCAATTAAGCCAAACAGAAGATTATAGTGATGGCAACGGGGCGGATTGGTCTGATCCAAATCCGCCCTGCGATTTGCCATTTTTTGGGGCAGATCGGATACGGATCGGAGCGGATCAGAGCCTTGATCCGTATACTGATCCGTAATTTTTTTTTGGCATTCAAAAAATTTAAAATATATTGAAACAAGTTTTACTACTATATTATAAGAGTTTAAACAACATCATCCTCCTCAATTTCCTCTTCACTAAACCTTGTGCAAGGTCCACAATATGTCGAATGTGATGAATTTTCTATTCAAAAAATATTTTAATTATCTATAAAATAAATAATCAAATCACATATAAAACAAAATATAAATTCAATATTTTAATCCTTTTTTTTTTAAATCGGGGCGCTGCCCCGATCCGATCCGCCCCGAGATCCGCGGCGAATCACAGATATCTATCCCGAGTGGTGGGTATGGTATAGAAATCTTTACTGGTTCTAACCATTTATTTTGTATTTATTTATAATAAATTATTGTTTTGGGTTGAGTTTTATAACCTTTGAAACTTTGAAGCATACGGGTTTTAATTATGTCGTCGTCAAAATTCGTCAACAGTTAAATTATTTGAGAATCTTTATTATTGATATGCGAAAAAGAATTGAGATCAATTCTTTTATTGTTCACTAAAAAAATAATGAGACAAAAATATAAAAGATAGAGAAAAATTTATGGATTGTCAAAACTTTTATCATATAACAATCGTTATAATCACAAAGATTTCACTCACACACATTCTCCAAATATCTTAAGCAAAATAATAGAATAAATAAAACAACTATAATACTAGACTTACAATTTTTCTTTCAAAATACACTTAAGTCACATACATAAAAGAGATAACGTATAATATAAATTTCTTCCAATTTTTCTCTATCAAGGTGTCCAAGATTTGAAAACTTATTCAATTTTTAGTCACCAAATATAATATAATATATATTTTTTTTTAACAATTGGTTCATCTTTTGATTTTGGCAAGTATTGAGAAAATATTACAACAATCTCCATCTTAACGAAAAACGAGTCAAAACTCAATCATTTCTTATGAAGCTCTTCATCTCGATAGTTGAGAAATTTCTTATAAACTTTGACAGCCTCAATTCTCAAAATAAAAAATTAACATACTCCACTATATAAGTATAATCAATTAGATATAACGAATTCTAAGAATTTCATTAGCTCACGTCGAAAAAATTTGCTGAAAAATTATTGTGCAACTCTCTTGCTTGACTTACCTTGAAGTTAATCAGTCGCCAACATCAATTTCAACTACACACCTTACATTAATGTTAAGCCAATGCCCGTGTACAAACATATAGACCCGTTAGTAGTAACACATCATTTATTATGACAACTAGTGCATGCCCACGAGGATGTAAATTTACTCAAACAATATCATCGTCTCCCATAAAGAGAGACATACTATCCGTATCCGATTTCGAGCAGTTAGTCGTGCCTGCACCACATTTTGGACAGTTTTTTCTCTCTCACGTGACCAAGATGACCACAATTCCAACAATGAACTTTTCTTTTCATAGAGTTATTCTTTTTCTATTTTTCAATAACAATTAATGAGTTTACAGATGAAATATGATGCCCTAATAGATAATTATGTTACTTTTTACATAGAGATTAAAAAAAATGAATCGGATATGAAAAAATTCCTGTTATGTGTCGATATCAACAATGTTGCTTGTAATTGAGATAGTTTGATTACTTTAGGTTCTTCAAATTCAATGCATGATACATTCAGATTCTTGGTTGTATTGAAATTGATTTCAATAATTGATTTCAATGGTCATTCAGATTCTTGGTTGTATTGAAATTGATTTCAATAATTGATTTCAATGGTCCTTCATGTGCGTTGCTGTTGATACTTGGTTGTAATCACAACTAGTGTTAACTGGGAGAAGATATATTGGTATACATGAAGATAGCAATGTGTTTTCTACTCAAATGGATTAAAATGACAAACTCTTCACGTTGACTGCATAATCACTTTTCAGATTGTTTGTTTATTGCGAATGAGACTCAAACTCTAAGTTTTATTCTCACATCTTGCCATTAACAACATGTTTTTCTCATATAAGTCAAGTGGTGCATATGTGGAAAATTATGATGTTGAACTTGATTTTTCTCAACATGTTTGCCTTAGATTTTATCAAATATGGAGACATGGGAGATATTGTACATAATTGTTCGATGACAGCTATTACTCGAGTTGAAATCTAGAATACAAAGCTGCAAGAGAAAGTAATTGTTGAGGATCCAAAAATATTGATTTATATAGAATTAGATAAATAATATGATGGTTTTTATGGACTGCGAGGAATGATGCAAAGCACAGAGATATAGCTATGGAGCCGAGGAGGATTATTTGGAGAGTTTACCACACCATCTCGCTTCTGCATACAGGCCGATTATTTCGGCACATCCATTGGCGTGGAGACATGGACATCGCTCCGCTTTTTGGTGTCATTATTACCACCCCCTCCCCTCCTCCTCCCACTTTAGTTTTCTGGCGTACTCCACCAGTGGGATCCTACAAGATCAACACTGATGGATGCGTCAAGGACGGAAGTGCTAGTGGCGGAGGGATTATCAGAGATTCGTCAGGACAGTGCATTCGGGCATTCTTCTCTTTCTATGGCGACTGCACCATTCTCGAGGCGGAGCTACGAGCTATACTAGACGGGATCATTCTGGCTCAGAGACTTGGGTTATCAGTTCTATGGGTGGAGTCAGACTCTACATTAGCGATCCATTGCATCACCAAGGGAGGAGGACCTTGGCATATTCAGGTTACCCTACGGCACATCAGGTACCTACTAGCACTGGACAGGGATACTATCACTCACATCTTCCGAGAGGGCAACCAGGTTGCTGATCTTCTTGCATCAGAGGGTTGGGATCGTCGCTACTATTATGAGTACAGCTCTCAGGATCTTCCACGACGACATCGCAGTCTAGTCCAGATTGACAGATTTGGACTTCCTACTGTTAGAGGATTATAGTTTCTTTTTAGAGAATTGTATGGGAGGTAGTATCTCCTTCTTTATTGATTTCTGTTTTGCATTTACTCTTTCATTCGATTGTGCTTGGAGGTCAGGTTTTATGCCCCCCTCCCTTGTACTATTATGAGCTTTTTATATATGGTTGGGGCTTCCTTAACCCCCCCGTCCTTCCCTGATGGAGGCATAAAAACCACATTGGGGTTGTGATGGTGTGTTTACCAAAAAAAAAAAAAAAAAAAAAAGATAAATAATATGATGTGTTTTCACCTAGTAAGTGACTTTTGTTAGTTGTTTAAAACACAGAAAATTTGGATTGAGTTCAAAGCATTATTTTTTAGAATATTAGCGATGGAATTGCAAATCAATCAATACATCTTTGTTTTATGTTTGTTATATATGAGTTCAATTTATATCTAACCTTGATAACATATCGATGTTTCCAGATTTATTTCCAGGCGTACGTATTTGTTCCAATTTAATTTCCATAAACAATGCATATAATTTGTGGATGCTTGAGTCTTGTACATATTTAGTTGTACAGAGGCTGAGGCAATGCTTGATGATTGGCATATACATTTATATTTGACCCATTATGAGTTGTTAGGCAATGCTTGATTGGTGTACAGATTTAGATGGTGTATAACAATTCAAGTGATTTAGATGGTCTTACATAATAACTCGAGATTGTTTTAGTACGTGATTATAAATCAAACTACATGATTTTAATTAACAGACGTATCAAGTTAACAACTGCAAGGATCAATTGATATATGATATTAGCTGACTCATCTCGTCTCAGGCGGGAGAATCAAAACTTCGTATCATCAACAATAGATTAACAGAGACCATGTTAACAAGAAATGCACTAAAAATCGTAGGCAAAAACTGTCACAAAAAAGAGTATCACTTACGCTCGTCTCAAGTGAATTGATGAATATTTATTAACAATATAAATAGTGTAATAACATAAGAAGTTTAGCAAACCACAATAAAACATGGATCTGATCATCAGAACTAAAATTAAAAAACAAGCTTGAATTATAGCATACCAGAAGATGTAATCTGTTTATATAAGAGGTTTGATGACCAAACCCAGGAAACAATGAAAATGTACACTAACTTGTAATATATAATAACCAAAGGCACCAACCGCATTAAAACTTCAAAACCGTAAAGATACATGTTCTATAAATATTCTAGAGAGTTGAATTCATGATAATTAAACAAAGACGACTAATCCATCCAAGTGTAATTCTAGCTTCTCAAGAGAGAATTTGTATAATTGGACAACCATGTTGTGACGAGTCACTTCGCATCGAACTTTTTCGGCATCTTCTTAATCTTGTTCTCAAATATGTATTCTGCAAACTTGATTACAAATATCTCACAGTCGCCACTGCACCCATAAAAATAATATTATGTAATCAATTTCTCAACAATCATTTTATAATGATCACTAAACATAATTGATCCAAAAGATTTTTAACTATACAAACACATCCTACAAATGAATGATCAGATGCAAGTGGAGTATATTATTGATATTTTGGTGTTGGAGTATGCATTTAACTTGCCAAGGGACCATTTTGTCGGGAGAGATGAGATATTCCCAGTCCTATACAAACTAGACATAAATTTAGTTGATTAGATATCATAATAGTAGCAATAACAGTGAATAAATGTGAGCAACATACTAAAAAAACATAGTTCAGATAAAAATGTCTCTAAATAAATTCACATTAACAGTCTCCAACGATTAGATTGAAAAGTCACAAACAGTAAATAATAATAAATATCAATATGAAAAGTAACATGCATACATTTTAGGATATTGTGTCATAATATAAATGACGGACATGAGTAACAAAGTTAGCATCATTTGATAACAAATACACTATACAATATATTATGTCACATACAACATTAACAATTGAAAGGTATCAAGAAGTAACAATCATAATTGCCAGTGAGAAATATCACATTTTATTATTAGGCTATAAATGATGAAATGATGGTATCATGTAATTGAATATAGTATCAAATTAAACATCGGGCAATATCAAGTTTCCATCAACGATTAACAAATCGAGGACACATAATAGGCATATGTATGAAGATGACAAAGATTCTCTTTATACATTATAGAAAAATATTTTATATAAAAAGTCTTCATAAAATTAAAGGGACTAGCAACCAAGGTCCTAAACCTTTTAAACTTTGTGCTAGAAGCCCTTTTGTGACGGAAAATGTCAATTTGACCGTTAAATAGTTTTTTTTTTTATTTTATTGTAATGACAGTTTCATCCTTACTTTAATTTAGTGTAAATAGCACTGGGAGTCTCTAACCCTTAAAATTTATGACAATGAGCTCATGAAACTTTGATTTCTAGCAAACGAGATTTCAAACTTTTAAAAGTCTGCGTCTAAGGTCCTTTTGTGATGAAAAATATCAGTTTCACTATTAAAATGTCAAAATTTGAGTAAAATGATTAGTGTACTCATATTTAATTTTAAATTAAATAAAATAAAGAAACAAAAGTAAAAGAAAAACATAAAAAAGAAATAATCACCTTCTTCGATTCTAAACTACCCACTGTACAAACCCAGCGAAAGTGGTATGTTATGATAACTGGTTTGTATTTTCAAATTGATGATGAAATTATTGGTTTGAATGGGTGGGGTGATGATTTCATAATTTTGTTTTCTCTTGTTATTTTTTTTTTTAAAGGTCAAATTGGCGTTTTACGTCATAAAAAGACCTCAAGTGTAGACATTTGAATAGTTTGGGATCCTAGGTGCTAAAAATTAAAGATTCGAGACTTCATTGTCATAAAATTTAAAGGCTAAGGACTCTCGGTGCTATTTTTCCTAAATTAAATAAAGGGTAGAATTATCATTTTGATAAAAAAAAAAAAATTGATCATTTAACGGTGAATTGACATTTTCCTTCACAAAAAGACTCCAGACACAAACATTTGAAAGGTTTGGGATCCTGGGAGCTAAAAATCAAAGATTTGGAACTCCATCGTCACAAAGTTTAAAGTTTTAGGACCTCTATTGCTATTTATAATTATTTTTTATAAAATAATTAAAGGAAACTAACGAGTTTGTTTTTTTGAATAAAGACTTTATTGACCAAATTGGTAATATACGTAAATTATTTTGTATATTACAAACTATTATGAAATAACTAAAATTTAAACTCATAATTATTAAAATAGTTTTATTATTAAGTAATTACAATATTTAAAATTTAAAATTTTATTTTAACGTTATAAAAAAAAAAAAGAAAAATAGTTTTATCAAAACTTGATCTTTAGATACTTTTGTTTAATTGAGTTTATTTGTTTATTAACTACAAATATTAGAATTTCAACTATATTTTTCCTATTTTAATTTATCGTTTTATTATCATTAAAAAAATGAAGAATACATAATTTGTAAATTAATTATTATTATTATTTTTAAGTTAAATAAAAACATAATAAGATTGATTCAATGTCATAAAATTATATATATATTTTGTTATGTACTTATCTTAGTTTTTATTCAAGTTTTTCATTTTTCATAAGCACAATAATTTAATATTTTTCTCTTATGAAAAATTTAATTGACACGACTATAATGATATATTTAGTATGTTAAATTAAATATTATTAAATAAAAGTACCATATTCGTTTACACCTTTTGCAAAGATTAAGAATCTAATTGTAATTTATTTTAATTAAAATTAAGGCACATTGGTTAGGAACCGATTGCACATCATAATAAGTAAGTTAGAGATGTTTGCACAAAAAAATAAAATAAAATGTTAGAGACCATTCCTGAAGGCAAATATTATAGATTATTTACGCCAAATTCCCAATTAATAATGAACAATATAATTAATAACATTTTTTTAAATGTTTCTCTTTTTCAGATAAGATTACCATTATTAAATCCAATATACCAGATTATATATAAAATATCTTTAAGAAAGTTCTAAGAAATAAATAACAAACAAAGTCAATGAGTGATTAATTTATATGTTATCCCAATTTGCTTGCAATTCAGTTATTCATGAGTAAATGGAGAATTGTGTCTCAGTTGAAATCTTCTTGGCCTCCATTGAAGTTGTTGTTCTTCTTGTTGTTTTTTTTTTTTCCTTTTTTTTTGAATGGGTCCCTTTCACTTGTGTATATATTTCTTTTTCTATTTATTTAATTAATATTTAGTGGAAATTGATGAAAAGGAGGGTTTGGAATCAAAACTGTTTTATTTTTTATTTTTTTATTCATTAAGAATTTAGAGCTTGTTGTTATGGACTTGGCTCTTTCAAACACATTGTACGATACTTAGCTTTTTAATAGTTTTATTTTATGTCGGTCTCTCTTGATTAACATCACTTGCAAGTGCACAAATGATACACTCGAAAACAATTAAGATAAGAAAAGAAAACCGACAAATATTTTAGGTAGCGTTTCTAAAATTGAACTTAACTTATCGGACCAACTCAAAAATCTGTGAACTGGCCATGGAACCAATCCATAATTCAATTAAAGTGGACCGATCAACACTTGGACCATCAAATTATTTTTTATGATTATTCTTGAAAAAATGACTTATATTTTGTCGAAAATCCCAAATTGTTTGAGCTACCTCTAATAACTATCAAACTTTTTTTACTTTGATTTTAATTAGATAGATTACGAATTATTCCCCATAACCTTATATATCTCCATCACTTTTGAACAAATGGTATGGATTAATCTTATCCCATATTAAATTCACCGTTAAAAATTCTCTACAAGATTATTACATGAATTATTGTCTCCGGAACCTTTGATTAGTTTCCTACACTACGGTAGATCATTATAGACTTCTATCTAGATTGCTTGGACGAGTTCTCTTCATAAAATGCTGTGGTCTTGAACATGTCCATAATGTTTTACAAGTTCTAGAGTCTTTTGCAAAATTCTTTTGAGGATCTCTCCAAATGCGTAAGCCTACTGGCCTACACTTTTGGCCACCCATTGCGCCTAATTGAGTCCCTTGCTCCAGTTTTCAATTGTACCTATGGTGTGTTATCGACAACCAACCTCCTTCTTCTTTAATGTAAAAAATAAATTAAGAACTTATTGAGAGATCTTTTTGGCAAATTTTGATTTAAAAAAAAAAATGTATGAAATGTGTAGTTGAAAATTTATTAAAAGTTGTGGGTCTTATGAGATGTGTGATTAAAATTAATTGTTGACTTTTGATCACAATTTTTAAACAGATTTTAATCTGAAACAAGCACAAAATAATTAATACAATGTTTTCAAAAACTAATTGATTTGAATATTTGTTAGCATCGTAACAACCCACCAAAATATTCTAGAGTAACTAGTCTTCATATTCTCACTTCTCTCACTCACACAACAAATGTTACTTGCCCTCTTTTCTCTCCCTCTCCCTCTCCCTCTCTCTCACAAACACAACACACATATTACACACATTACTTGAATGAGTTTCATGAAATTATAGTTTGGCTCACTTAACATGTTTTTCTCATATAAGTCAGGTGCTGCATTATACAGGGGCGGAGTTGGGGTCCCAAAGGAGACCTGGACCCCCCAACTTTTTGGGTTTCCTTTTTTTTTTTTTTTTTAATTTTTTAATATATAATTTAACGTTTACCTAATATCAATTTAATAGATAACAATTGGATCCATTGACCCAATATCAATTAGAGCTTGTTTGGTATAGTTTATAAATTAGTTTATTTGACCGAAAATATTTATTTGACAAAAAATAGTAAAAAATATCAGGCTACCAAGACTTTTTTTTTTTTTTTTTTATCAAATAAGCTATTTTGGTCAAATAAATTAGTTCATAAATTAGACCAAATTGACTCTTAATGTAAGGCAATTGGACCTATTGGCATAATAAAATTAATAATACAAAATTATAAATGATTGACCCATTCCTCAAATGATAATACAAAATTAATAAAGGCACTTTGCTTGTTAATACATATTGTGTTCAAATAATAATTGTATATAACACTATTAAAAGTGTTTAAATTTGTGTCCATCGACTACATAGCTTAGTTTTAGATAAAATAGATATAGTTTCTATTTTTGTGCAATGACTTTTTGTAAGTTTTTTAAAGACTATGACTTATAACAAAATATTAGATTCTCATAAAAATTGGCTCAGTAATTATGGTTTGAGAAAAAAAAAATTGGGGGTAGCGCCCCACGAATCCCCATGAGAGGGTTCCCCCTCCTTCGGCCCATCCCTATTTGGGACCCTCAACTTAAAAAGCCTGGCTCCGCCACTGGTTGCATATGTAGAAATTTAAGATATTGAACCTGATTTTTCTCAACATGTTTGCTTTAGATTTTATCAAATATGGAGACATGAGAGATATTGTACATAATTGTTCGGTGATAGCTATGGCCCGAGTTGAAATCTAGAATACAAAGTTGCAAGAGAAAGTAATTGTCGAGGATCCAAAAAAATTGATTTGTATAGAATTAAATAAATAGTATGATGTGTTTTTACCTAGTAAGTGACTTTTGTTAGTTGTTTAAAACACTTAAAATTTGGATTGAGTTCAAGCATTATTTTTTAGAATATTAGTGATGGAATTGCAAATCAATCAATACATCTTTGTTTTGTGTTTGTTAAATATGAGTTCAATTTATCTTTGACCTTGATAACATATCGATGTTTCCAGATTTATTTCCAGGCGTGTGTATTTGTTCCAATTTAATTTATATAAATAATGCATATAATTTGTGGATGCTTGAGTCTTGTACGTATTTAGTTATATAGAGGCTGAGGCAATGCTTGATGATTGGTATATACATTTATATTTGACCCAATATGAGTTGTTAGGCAATGCTTGATTGGTGTACAGATTTAGACAGTGTATAACAATTCATGTGATTTAGATGGTCTTATACAATAACTCGAGATTGTTTTAGTACGTGATTATAAATCAAACTACATGATTTTAATTAACAGATGTATCAAGTTAACAACTGCAAGGATCAGTTGATATATGATATTAGCTGACTCATCTCGTCTCAGGCGGGAGAATCAAAACTTCGTATCATCAACAATAGATTAACAGTGAGAGCATGTAAACAATAAATGCACTAAAAATTATACCCGAAAACTGTCACAAAAAGAGTATCAATTATGCTCTTCTCAGGCGAATTGATGAATATTCATTAACAATATAAATAGCGTAATAACATTAGAAGTTTAGCAAACCACAATAAAGCATGGATCTGATCATAAAAATCTTATTGCAAGTAATCAAGTAATTCAACTAACATTCCAAAACCAGAATATTTGAACTAAAATTAAAAAACAAGCTTGAATTATAGCATACCAGAAGATGTAATATGTTTATATAAGCAGTTTGATGACCAAACCCAGGAAACAACGAAAATGTACACTAACTTGTAATATATAATAACCAAAAGCACCAACCGCATTAAAACTTCAAAACTAGAAAGATACATAAAACTTCAAAACTAGAAAGATACATGTTCTATAAAATTCTTGAGAGTTGAATTCATGTTAATTAAACAAAGACAGCTATTCATCCAAGTATAATTCTGGCTTTTCGAGATCGAATTTGTATAATTGGACAACCAATGTTGTGACGAGCCACTATCGTATGGAACTTTTTTGGCATCTCCTTAATCTCGTTCTCAAATATATATTCCGCAATCTTGATCACAAATATCTCACAGTCGCAAACTGCACCCATAAAAATAATATTATGTAATCATTCTCTCAACAATTATTTTATAATGATCACTAAACATAATTGATCCAAAAGATTTTTAACTATACAAGCACATCCTACAAATGAATGATCATATGCAAGTGGAGTATATTATCGATATTTTGGTGTTGGAGTATGCATTTAACTTGCCAATGGACTATTTGTTGGGAGAGATGAGATATTCTCAGTCCTATACAAACTAGACGTTAAGATTAGTCGATTAGACATCATAGTAGTAGCAATAACAGTGAATAAATGTGAGCAACATACTAAACTAACATAGTTTAGCCAACTATAAATAAAAATGTCTCTAAATAAATTTATATTAACAGTCTCCAACAACTCGATTGAAAAGTCACAAACAATAAATAATAATAAATAACAATATGAAAAGAAACATGCATACATTTCAGGATATTGTGTCATAATATAAATGACGGATAGATGTGACAAAATCGGTTCGGCTCATAGTCCGCCTTTTTGGGTTGGGTTGGCCCTGGCCTAAATAAAACCGAGCCAATATGGCCCGGTCCATCTAGCCCGCGAGCTAGTTGGGCTGGCCCGATTTTGATTTTAATTTTTTTTTTGCTCCTTAACACTAATCACTCATTTTGTGAATAGCCCCAATACATAATCCAAATAATATCAATTTAAAATGATCTAAACCCAAGTCACCAGTAAACATTAGTCCAAAAATCTTAAGATCCAATATAATATAGTTTAGATTTAATTAAAATTTAGTTTAATTTAAGTTTCAATCCAAAATATATTTGGTGTGACAAGTAAATTATTTATTTTAAATTTACTTATAAGTAATATTTTTAATTTAAGCCAAACATGCTTATATCTCAAAACAATAAGACTAGCATGCTTTTAATAATTGTATTTTTTTTTAAAAAAAAGTGTCTACAAATAGTTTACAATTAACAAAAAAATTATTATTTTAAAAGAAAATTGACGTTTATCTATTAACTAATACATGAGAACCCCAATTTTATAAATTAATCTCTTTAAAAATCTCAAAATATATAGTCTAAATTTATCTAAGATTTTATTTGATGTAATGTATTAGATTGTATAAAAAAATTATTTAAAAAAAAGAAAAAAAATTAAGACCAAGTTGGGCTAATATGCTGGATTGGGTTAGCATATTTTTGACCCATACAAAATTGAGTTGGACTAGCCCAATCCAATTTCATGTGTGGCCCTATTCTGGCGGGCTAGACTGGCACAACCGAGCCCATTTGCTAGCTCTAATGACGGACATGAGTAACAAAGTTAGCATCATTTGATAACAAATACACTTACATTTTTTTATTATTATTTAATCTCTAATTTCAGTTGTGATAAGATTAGGTCCTCACGAATAAGTTAAAATCACTACAATATGAATTACATTAGTCAATCTTGAATTAATTAATTGACAGTTGTATAATCACGACCCTACTACTGGAAGAAAAATACTTAAACGTCCATGTGTCACTACATCTTCAGTTTCTCTCCTCGCAAAATCATTTCTTATTGATCGCTTCAATCCATCTCCTTGATTCGTTCATCTCACTCAACCTATCATCTCATTTCTTGCTGATCGCTTCAATCCATCTCCTTGATTCGTTCATCTCACTCAACCTATCATCTCCCTCAATCGTTCATCTCTCTCCATCGATTATCTCTAAAATTTGTTCACCGCCTCGATCCATTATCATAATAGAACTTACGGCCGGATCACATCGCAAAGAAACGGTATAATAGTTTAATAAAATGGTTGATAGTAAAATTGATAAATCAAAACAAAATCTAGTCACGACCATATAAAGTTTTCTCTGCTATTGGAAGAAAAAAAAAACGTAAACGTTAGTGTGTCAATGTCTTCAATTTCTCTTCTTACAAAATCATCTCCTCCAAAATTTGCTGATTACTTCAATCTATCTCTCTGATTTGACCATCTTCAAAATCTGCTCACCTTCTCCACCGATCATCTCTAAAATCCATCTCAATCTACCATCATAATAAGAGTCTATGGTTGGATTCCATCATAAGGAAGCGGTATACTAATATTATCACCGACCTTATGAAGGTTTATTCTGCTACAAGCACAAAAAAATATTTTTTTGTTCGTCACTACGTCTTTATCTTCTCAAACCAAAACTCATATCTCTCTATCAATACTTCCATTTTTTTATATTCTTCTCTATGTTCATCAAAATCAAAATTTTCTCAAACAAAACTCTCTCTTTATCTCATTCTTCTCAACTCCTTAATCCATTAAAATTATCTATTGTCAAATTCCACCGCAAAGAAAGCGGTATACTAGCTTAAATTATAGAAAGAAAAAAAAGTAGGTCGGAGAACTAATTTTCACTTTTTTTTTTGGGAAAATTGCCAATAAGTCATCCATAGGTGACTTGTTTCTAATTAGGTCCAAACACTTTCCAAAATTGTGAATAAGTCATATTAATTTATCTAATACCGTAATTACCTCTGTAATCTTTTAAACCACTTTAAACCAGATTTCATCAACTCAAAATTCTCATTCACAAGATGCCATTAACAATTTTCTTCTCTAGATCTCCCAGTCAACGATCACATCACCGGTGCACCTCGTAGTCGACGTTCTGTGAGTCGCCGCAGTCTAAAAACCTTCTTTTGTTTTCGTAATTGATTATTTCAAGAATTTCACGATTTTTCAGTGTTGTTTTTCTTCTCAATCATGGAAGGTGGCCTGATTTTACTTTGTAAGTATATTTTAAACACACTTCCCATAAAAGTTTCTGCTGGTGGGGATTTTAATGGTGTTTTGCAAAAATTATGTGATAACTGGAATTCATTAAAAGTTGACACTATTTTATTATGTTATTGTATCCCTAGACATGATATGTGTTTTCTAAGGAATGAGGAAAAATTTAGGAACATGATTTCTTTGATTTCTGTGTTTGAATTGAAAATTGTTGATATTAGTGTTTCAGACTCTAAAACAGTATCACTTGATTGTAAAACAGTATCACATGATTGTGATACTGTTTTCGGGAATGAAAGATATGTCATAACTACATATTGTTCTTCAACAAATAATAGGGCATTACATTCATCTAGTTGGTCAAGCGTAATCACTCATGTTGGACAGATGTTTGAGAGAGGTGTAGCTTAATTTTGAGATGCTTTATGAAAATTTTCGAATGATAGATGATTTAAGTTTGATTACATGAGAAATAACAATGGTAGGGTAGAGGTGCAATGTTTAAACAGATATTTTGATGATTGTAGGTGGTATGTTTGTGCGACAGTATCAAAGGTTAGTAGTTTTTGTTACATACGAAAGCTTGTGAATGAGCATAGTTGCCCTATAGTGTTGATGAAAGAAAAAAGTGAGAGATTAAGTTGTAAGGTAATTTTTTGTTTGATTGTTGATATATTGAGGGAGAAACCAACATTGTGTTCTAATGATGTTGTTTCACACTTTTTAACAAATTACGGTTACACGATAAGCTATAAGAAAGCTTGGAATGCGTTGGAGAGAGCAAATGGATTGATTTTTGGTGATGCATCTGAATGTTTCAAGCAGTTACATTGGTATATTGATACTGCAATGTCATTTAATTATGGAAGTCATATTGATTTAGAGATGGACCAAGTTTCTAAAAAATTTCAAAGATTGTTTGTTTCTTACCATGAGTGCATTCATGGGTTTAATCATTGTCGTCCCATGTTGTTTATCGATGGAACATTTTTTAAAGGAAGGTTCAAAGGTATCTTGTTGTTTGCAACCGCTAAGAACGGCAACCAATGTTAGATACTGATTTTCTGTTCTTTTTGTGATATTGTTTTTCTGTTATTTTTGTGATACTGTTTTTGTAATATGATTTATAAGGTCCCGTTAGAAACTGTTGTTCTGTTATTTGATATTATTATTTTGTGTAGACTTATATCCATTAGCTTATGATGTTGTAGACTCCGAGAACTACTATAATTGGTTGTAGTTCTTGGAACAGTTGCGTAGTATTGTTCAAAGTACTCGAGAGCTTACATTTGTGTCTGATCGGAATGTTAGGTTAATAGAAGCGTTGCCTAAGGCATTCCCTACATCGAATCATTTTTTCTGTTTACAACACTTTAAAGAAAATTTGAGGGATAAATTCAGTGGTGGTGACTTCTCAAACAGTTATAGAGAGCGTATGGTCTGGTTGTTCTAGGAATGTGCGCATGCTCCAACAATTGCATTATTTAACCAGAAGTTGGAGGTATTGAAACGTGAGGGAGGAACTATTGTTCAAATGTTTCTAGATGGGTTACCATTTGAAAATTGGTCGAATGCTCATAGTGTTGGATGTCGATATGGAGAGATGTTATCAAATGCAGCTGAGTCTTTCAATGCATGGATAGTTGACTGTAGGAGTTTGTCCATAACCCGAATGGTTGACATGTTGAGGATAAAGCTGATGAACATGTTTGTTACGAGAAGAACTGATTCTGGTAATGTTATGATACTGTTTTATTTTCTGCATGATACTGTTTTATTTTCACTGTAATACTGTTTTATTTTCTGCATGATACTGTTTTATTTTGATGTGATACTATTTTATTTTCTATATGATACCGATGTAGGTGAGTGGACGGGGGTGGTCTGTCCCAAGATAATAGAGAAGTTGCAGGGATATGCAGATGAAAGTCGATCATGGAATATCAAGCGGTCTTTCGATATAATTTTTAAAGTTTTTTCAGATCCATCAGTTTGTGTGGATATCTGCAAAAGCACATGTTCTTGTTTCTAGTGGCAGCTGAATGGGTTCCCATGTTTGCATGCAGTTGTTGCAATTAATAGATCTGGAAGGCGCATTGATGAATTTGTTAATTATTATTTTCATGTTGCAGCATTCCGCAAGTCCTATGAAGAAGCTATACATCCTATTCCTACGTCAATAAGGTTGGAATATGAAAATTCTGCCAATTTTGACATTTTGCCTCCACCTACAAAGAGACAACCTGAAAGACTTAAAAAGAGGCGAATTAGATCAAAGGGCGAACAAGTGCGGATGATACGATATAGTAGGTGTGGAAAGTTGGGTAATCACAATAAGAAAACTTGTAAGGAGTCATTGGCCTAAGAGATTGTTCCCATGAAGGATATTATTCATTCTTTTTTAAATATATAGGAACACAGTTGTGTTGTAATGATTTGTTGGTTGAATTAATGAAAGCAATATTTATTTTCACAAAACAGTATCACAAAATATTTATTTTCACAAAACAGTATCACAAAAATTAACAAAACAGTATCACTAACAGTATCTCATTAAGAACATTACGTTGCAATACAGTATCACAAATTACTAGAATCTCTGGTGTTTTTGAGAGTTATATGTTCGTGTGAAAGATATTATTGTTAGAGATATTATTTGTTGGTCGAATTAATGAAAGCAATATTTATTTTACAAAACAGTATCACAAAATGTTTATATGAATAAACATTTGTTTGATACTGTAAATAGTTTAACAAAACAGTATCACAAACAGTATGTTTTGCAAATACAATATCACAAATTGTATTCAGTATCAAAAAAAAACTGCAAGTACAATTTACAGTATTAAACAAAATCCACAATTAGAAAATCTATTCATCTAGAATGAAGAAAATCTATTCATCCATTCATTCATCTACAACAAAATCCTTGATGAATTGAGAAACCATGTTTGTTTTATATTGTCTAACTGATAAGTGTGCTTTTACACTTATCTAGACTATCAAAAGTGGACAATTGTAAGTGCTCATAAGTACTTTTCTACTTAATTGTGTGTTGATTTAATTAATTTAGGTCAAAACCCAAGATTGAATGGAATTGGAGAAAAACAAAGCAAAATAGGCGAAAAGGACTGAAAGTGTACGAAAACTTGGAGATGGGGGTCAACTTGCAAACATCCAAAAGTTGAAGGACATGGGGTGCAAATAAAAGAGGACTGAATTGAAATATAAGAAGGAATCAAAGGACTAAAATGACTACAATCAAAAGTTGAAGGACCACAAGCGCAGAATGGACAAAAAATTGTGCTGGGCGAACGCCCTACATCAAAGTTGAAGCAACAACCAACAGAGGCAAAAAACCCGGCCTGGGTGTGCGCCCTCATCATGCCTAGGCGTGCGCCCAGGCCATTTTTTGGCACGCGAATTTTATTTTATTTTGTTTCCTTTTTTGAGTTCAAAAACAATTAGGAAACTTGTAGTCCACGATTTGGATGATTTTGGGAGATCTTTTAGGTCATCTTGAGAGACCTATAAATAGGACATATATTCTCATAACAAAGGTTGTTAAAAATTCTTGTGAAAAATCATATTGAGAGAGTGAGATATCAAGAGACGAAGAACGAGGCGGAACTGAAGATTGGAGCTTGAAGATAGAGATTTCTTGGTGCAAGATATTCAACGTTTCTTCCTCTATTATTTTCAAGATCCGGTTATGTTTTCAATTCTTTTCATCTTTTCTTTCTCCCGAGTCATGAATAGCTAGACTTTATGTTTGGATGAATGATGTAGCCTAAGTTTAATTCTTTAATTTCGACTCTCAAGTTTGGATTTATAAATTGATTAAGTATTTGATTTTACTTCTTTTCTTTAATGCTTTGAATGATTGGCCATTATTTCATTGATTTTTGTGGATTGTAATGAACCGAGAGGTAAATTATTAATTTAGACCACGTAGAAAAATCTGACAATTGGATAAAAGGTGGAGATACGCTTTTGTTATTGTCAAGGTCTTGAATTGAATTCTTAAGAGATTTCATGCATCTAATTAAGGACCATTCTGACTGCCTAAGTTGACTTAATTAGCTAGAACTAATTTGAACTCGAGAGAGGTAAATTAGGTTAAATTTGTGAATTCGACCGAATACAACTTTAGAAAACGAATCTTGAGAGGAGGAATTAGGGATGACAACTAGGTGAATTCGTTCGTCCAAACGCTTTAACCATCATATTTTATTAATCCTTGATTTTGTCTTTATTATTACTTTCGAAAAATCCAAAGAGTTAGCTTAAATCTCTCAACTCAATTTCTTTTAATTTCTTTGCAATGAATTAGCGCTTTGATTAATTTAACTAGTATCTGAATAAGATAGTCTTCGTGGGAACGATAATCCGGACTCAAAAAGTCCACTTTATTACTTGTTAACGATATTGTGCACTTGCAATCACATTATTTTATCAACAAGTTTTTGGCGCCGTTGTCGGGGACTATTCTTATTTAATATTAGTTTAGATTAATTTTTGTAGTTAATTTATTTTTATCTTGATACTCTTTTCTTTTCTTTTATTTACTACAGAAAAAGGGTGTTTGTTGCATGCTCCGTGCGCAAGGCGGCGATCTTCAGACATTCGATCCTGAGATTGAACGTACCTTCAGACGAAGACGCAAAGAACACAACCAAAAACAGAGAAATCAGCAACACATTCTAATGGCAGATGCACCAATAAGAAGAGAAGCTGAAGAAGCAGCAAGAGCAGCCGCTGCAGAAGCAGCCCGATTGGCAGCTCAACAAATTCAACTACACAATGAAGAAGAAGAAGATGACGATGGGAATATGCCAATGGCTCAGTTCTTAACCCCAGCAGCAGCTCCTGATCGTTCAAGCATAGTCTATCCAGCTTTTGATTGGAATGATTTTCAATTAAGAGCTGATCTTATTAATCTCTTCAGCAATAACCTGCAGTTCTATGGCAGAGCAAATGAAAACCCGAATACTCATATTTCTCGATTCCTACGGATGTGCCGTAACTTTCAGTTTCAAGGAGTGAATGAGGATGCCATCAGACTTCGGTTATTCCCCTATACACTGAGAGATGGAGCTCTTGAATGGCTAGATTCCGAGCCACATGCTAGTATCACCACTTGGGATGACTTAGCTAGAAAATTCTGCAACAAATACTTTTCACCAGCTAAAGTAGCCAAAATGAAGTTGGAAATTTCAACTTTTCAACAACTTGATGGAGAGCGGTATCATGAAGCTTGGGACAGATTCAAAGAGTTGCTCAGAAAATGTCCAAATCGTGGTATTAAAAAGGGACTTCAGGCTCAATATTTCTACTCCGGACTTTCTTCTCAATCCAAATCGATAGTGGACTCCTCAGCAAATGGGTCCATTGCGAATAAAAATGTCAATGAAGCTTGGGATTTATATGAGCTAATTGCAAACACTCATACCATGTTCTCATCTGATCGAACCACTCCGAAGAAAGCAGCAGGGATACATGAGATAGACAATCTGTCAGCTACCAATGCACAAATTGCCGCATTGACGAAACAGGTGGAACTCTTGGTTAGAACACAAACACAAGGAGTAAATCCAGTGCAAACCACTATGATGTGCGAAAACTGTGGGGCTAACCACTCAACTTCAGATTGTATGCTGTTGGCCTCTCCAGATGAACAGGTTAATTTTGTTCAGAATAACACACGTCAGCAGTATAACCCCTACTCTCAAACATACAATCCTGGCTGGAAGCAACACCCAAATTTTAGATGGTCAGATAATCAGAACAGTGGTAATACTGGCAATGCTCAGCATGAGAGAAGACCAAGTTTGGGAGAAATGTTCCAACAGTATATGCAAAAGACTGATAAACTAATGGAGATGCAGGACACAAATTATCAGAATCAACAGGCGTCTATCAGGAAATTAGAGACTCAGATTGGCCAGCTGGCCTTACAACTATCAGATAGAACTCCAGGGACACTGCCTAGCAATACTGTTTCAAATCCAAAAGAGCAAGTACAAGCAATCACGACAAGGAGTGGAGTCCAATTATCAGAAATTCACGTGAAACGACCTGAGAAGAGGGACAAACAGTTGGTAGTCGATGATGAGATAGTTGAGAAGCATTCAGCGTATCCACAAGAAGAAGTTCTAAAAGAAGATGCAGAATCATCCAAAGCCAAGACACCAAGCCCTGTTAAAGCTTATGTGCCACCAATTACTTTTCCTCAAAGGTTGCAGAAGCACAAGCTCGACAAACAATTTGCAAAATTTCTTGAAATTTTCAGAAAACTCCACATCAACATCCCATTTGCCGACGCATTAGCACAGATGCCCAGCTACGCAAAGTTCATGAAGGACATTCTTTCAAACAAATGGAAACTGGAAGAGCATGAAACAGTTTGTCTGACGGAAGAGTGCAGTGCAATTCTTCAGAAAAAACTTCCACCTAAATTAAAAGATCCAGGGAGTTTCACAATCCCTTGTACTATAGGTTCAAATTATTTTGATCATGCTTTGTGTGATTTGGGTGCAAGTATTAATCTCATGCCGTTATCTGTGTACAGGAAACTAGGATTGGGAGAAGCAAGACCAACCACTGTCTCGTTGCAGCTAGCAGATCGATCTATCAAGCATCCTCGAGGTATCATTGAGGATGTATTGGTAAAGGTCGATAAATTCATATTTCCAGCAGACTTCATCATTCTTGATATGGAGGAAGACAGCGATATCCCCATTATTCTTGGAAGACCATTTTTAGCTACAGGGAGGGCGCTGATCGATGTTTGTGAAGGAAAAATGATTCTTCGGGTTGACAATGAGCAAGTTATATTCAATGTGTTTAAGGCGATGAAATATCCAGCTTCTTCAGATTCTTGTTTTCAAGTCGACGTGGTGGACAAATTAATTGCAGAAACATTTGAAACTGAGTATCCACCAGATGAACTAGCGATTTGTATGATGTGTTCTGAATCAACAAAATCAGAACATTTAGCTATACAAACACGAGCCTTGCAACTAGAAGCATCTCCACCAGTCTCTTACAAGAAAACGAGATATTTTGAACCGCTTGGTGAAAACCTACAGAGACCAGTACCATCCATAGAGAGAGCTCCTGCTCTTGAGTTGAAACCATTGCCATCTCACCTTCGATACGCATATCTAGGGACTTCTACCACTCTTCCAGTGATTATTGCTAATGATATGACAGAATTGGAGGAAGAAAAATTGCTCAGAATACTGAAGGAACATAAAACAGCTATTGGGTGGACTATTGCAGATATTAGAGGAATCAGTCCTTCTGTGTGTATGCATAAAATCCGTATGGAGGACAATTTCAAGGCATCAGTGGAGAGCCAGCGAAGATTGAACCCAACTCTGAAAGAAGTGGTCCGAGCTGAAGTGATGAAATTACTCGATGCAGGGATAATTTACCCAATCTCAGACAGTTCTTGGGTAAGTCCAGTCCACGTAGTGCCTAAAAAGGGAGGAATAACTGTTGAGAAAAATGACAACAATGAGCTTATTCCGACACGACTGGTCACAGGTTGGAGAGTATGTATTGACTACCGAAAGCTGAATAATGCTACAAGGAAAGATCACTTTCCTTTACCTTTTATTGATAAGATGTTGGAAAGGCTTGCCGGGCACTCGCACTACTGTTTCTTGGATGGCTATTCGGGATACAATCAGATTTCCATTGCTCCAGAAGACCAGGAGAAAACCACCTTCACATGTCCTTATGGGACCTTTGCCTTTAGAAGAATGCCCTTTGGATTATGTAACGCCCCTGCCACTTTTTAGCGTTGCATGATGGCTATATTCTCAGACATGGTAGAACAATACATTGAGGTATTTATGGATGATTTCTCAGTTTTTGGAGACTCTTTCGATGTATGCTTGACAAATTTATCTAAGGTGTTGAAGAGGTGTGAAGAAACTAATCTTGTACTCAACTGGGAGAAATGTCACTTTATGGTGAAAGAAGGAATAGTTCTGGGACACCGAATTTCAGCTCAAGGAATAGAAGTCGACAAAGCAAAAATTCAAGTGATTGAGAAATTGCAGCCACCGAATTCAGTTAAGGGTGTTAGAAGCTTTCTTGGTCATGCAGGATTTTACAGGAGGTTCATACGTGATTTTTCAAAAATCACAAAACCTCTTCGCAGCTTGTTGGAGAAAGATGTGCCGTTCAAATTTTCTGATGAGTGTTTCACTGCTTTTGACACTTTGAAGGAAAAACTGATCACTGCACCTATTATTGTTGCACCGGATTGGAGTCTACCATTTGAACTTATGTGTGATGCTAGCGACTTTGCAGTAGGCGCGGTACTTGGACAACGCAGGGACAAAAATCTACATGTCATTTACTATGCCAGCAGGACATTAACGGATGCGCAGATCAATTATGCAACAACTGAAAAAGAGATGCTCGCTGTAGTTTTTGCCTTTGACAAATTCTGTTCCTATCTCATTGGGTCAAAGGTAATTGTCTACACCGACCATGCAGCTCTTAAGTATTTGTTTGGGAAGAAAGATGCCAAGCCTAGATTAATTCGGTGGATTTTGTTGTTACAAGAGTTCGACATTGAAATTTGTGATAAAAAGGGGACAGAAAATCAGGTGGCAGATCACTTATCTAGACTGGAGCGGAGAGAGTCCACTGATAATGTTGACATAAATGAAGTGTTTCCAGACGAACAAATCTTGCAGATTGAGAATGCACCGTGGTATGCAGATTTAGTCAATTATTTGGTCAGTCAAATTCTCCCACCGGAATTTTCTTATCAGCAGAAGAAAAAACTAGTCCATGAGGCTAAATTCTATTTTTGGGATGAACCTTATCTATACCGGAGAGGCCCAGATCAGATTATCAGAAGATGTGTTCCAGAAGAAGAAATGAAACCGATACTTGCACGTGTTCACTCTTCGGCTTATGGTGGTCATTTTGGTCCTACCAAAACCGCTGCTAAGGTTTTACAGTGTGGTTTCTACTGGCCCACGTTATTCAAAGATGTGCACAGTTTTTGTAGATCATGTGATCGATGCCAACGAACAGGTAACATATCCGCCCGTCATGAAATGCCGTTAAACAATATCCTTGAAGTGGAATTATTTGATGTTTGGGGCATAGACTTCATGGGACCATTTCCACTGTCCTATTCCAACAAGTACATTATTGTAGCGGTTGATTATGTGTCCAAGTGGGTGGAGGCTAAAGCATTACCAACTAATGATGCAACAGTGGTGTTTGGGTTCATCAAGAAATATATTTTCAACAGATATGGAGCTCCCCGAGCTATTATAAGTGATGGTGGTTCTCATTTTTGCAACCGTTTATTTAAATCGGTCCTCAACAAATATGGAGTACAGCATCGAGTTGCCACAGCTTATCACCCACAAACTAGTGGGCAAGTGGAGACATCTAACAGACAGTTGAAACAAATCCTCGAGCTCACTGTTAATTCAACTCGAAAAGATTGGTCCAAGAAGCTTGATGATGCACTATGGGCATACCGCACAGCTTTCAAAACCCCTATCGGCATGTCTCCTTATCGTTTGGTGTTTGGAAAAGCTTGCCATTTACCAGTAGAATTCGAGCACAAGGCCTATTGGGCACTAAAACAGTTAAACATGGATTTGGACAAGGCCGGAGAAACTAGACTGCTGCAGTTGAATGAGCTGAATGAATTCAGAATGGATGCCTATGAAAACTCGGTGATCTATAAAGAACGGACTAAGAACTGGCATGATAAACACATTCGGCGCCGGGTATTCCAGGTTGGGGATCAAGTTCTGTTGTACAACTCGCAACTCAAACTGTTCCCTGGAAAACTGAAATCAAAGTGGTCCGGACCATTCACAATCGCCAAGGTTTTTTCGTATGGCACGGTTGAATTGACTCATCCAACCAAAGGAAATTTCAAAGTTAATGGCCAGAGAGTGAAACACTATGTGGAGGATTTCCCAACGGCAAAATCCACCATTGACATTGCAGTGCCAGAGTGAATGCCGCCACACAGTCGAGCCCAAGACTCTAAATTGAGCGCTTAATGGGAGGCAACCCATTCTCTATCCCTTCTCGTGTGTTTGTTTTGCATATAGACTTTTAGGATTGTTGTTCTTTCCCCGTTTTTATCATAATTCGCTACGCTTATTTTGTTTATTTTCTTTCAGGCCAAACGTTTTCATCCTCAAAAAAAAAAAAAAAAAAAAAAAAAAAAAAAAAAAATTCTGTTGGTTTGGGCGAACGCCCAAGCCATAGGCCGAGGCGTTCGCCCGCGCCTGCAGCCGTTTACTTGCCTTGGGTGAACCAGGCCTGCAGCCGTTTACTTGCCTTGGGCGAACGCCCTGGTTCAAACCAGGCGTTCGCCCAGTATAAAAAAAAAAAAAAAAAAAAATTTTTCGGCCGGTTTTAAAGATCAAGAAGGCCCGCCCCTTCTTATTTCACCTGACATTTCCCTCTTCTCCTTCATACTTCTCCGCCCTATACCCACACATTCATGCATATCTAACTACATCTAATTGACATCGTGTCCGAATTGCATCTCTTTTCACCACATCCTGTTGCCCAACGTTCCCATTGCAAGGTATGTGTTCTCGTTTCTCTCTCCACCCTCCATTCGGGTTTGGCTTAATTTTGTGTGCTTTTTTTTGCTTAATTGGAGGAGTTTGGGGTTAGGTAGTTGCTGGGTTTGTGATTGTGCACTTTGGTTTACCAATTTTTGGGCAAAATTCATAGTCCCCATTCATTAACTTTCCCATACAAATAGGTTGCCTTCAAAGTGTTTGATAAAATGCCTTAAAGAATTTTCTTGTGCAATTGAGTCTAGCCATCACTTGGACTTTGTTGTTTTGCGTTCAAAATTGTTCACATTGCATGCTTTCCTTAGAATATAATCAGTCTTGCATCCTTTTGGTTCGTCCCCTCTACGACCTTTGTGGCCTGCCAAGGCTACCCGCAGGCAGCCCTCCGCCCCCCATTTCGTCCCCCTTTTCTGACATCCGTTCAGCCTATAATTTGAACACGATACACACCACGCTAGGGCTTTACTTGTGTCCAAAGATGGCTTGGGAAACTTTAACTCTTTCCTATGTTTTCTCGATTGTGTAATTCCTTGGTCCACTTCGTTCTCTCACATGCTTCCTTTCATTTTGTCTCTACAGATACAACATGCCACCCAAGCGCAAAGCTACTGTTGCGGAGAAAGGGAAAGAGAAAGTCAGCGGGCCTTCTACCCGGACTAGACATGTGGTCGAGCCGCCTGATGATGGGTCTATACCACGGTTCCAAACTGAGGCCATCCAATCAAGCTATAAAACTAAGTGGTTACCCAAGGTTTGTCACAAGGAACGCCAGGTCACTCGGACCGACTTCTCTGATCATTTGTTGGAACGAGTCATCCAGCACTGTGGGTGGAACAAGGTGGCCGGTGCTCCACACGCCGCTTACCCTACTCTAGTTAGGGAGTTTTTTGCCAATTTCAACCCGGACATTGATGCCCTGGAGTCTCCCCACCGACACAGAACCTGGGTGAGAGGTCAGTGGGTACGTTTCTCCCCCACTATGATCGACAGATATTATGGCCTCACACGCACTGGGCTTGATACTCTCCCGACTCCGCACGACCTTGACATGGCATTGGTGGCCCGTTATATCTATGGTCGGGATGATGCTTGGCCTTTGGATACCCCTCGGTTCATGCATGATCAGCTTACCAGGGAATTGCGCGTCTTACATATTTTTGTCAGTTCCAACGTTAGCCCCACCAGACAGAGGACGAAAATTAATGAGCACCGGGCCGTCCTATTATATCATCTAGCAAGGCTCCGTAAGTTCGACTTGGGGACTCTCATCTTTGAGTTCGTCAAAGAATTAGCTATTGAGGTGGACTCCCAGCGTGCCATTCATTTTTCTTGTCTTATCAGTGGGATCTGTATCATTCAGGGGGTTCCCATTTTCCCCAGCGAGGAAGCCGACCCCCCTGCTCCCTTATTAAATGCCCGTAGTGTTGAGAACTCGGAGACCAAGTTGGCAGCCGGAGGTACTAGAGCACACCCTGCTAGGGCCGGGATTGCAGATGAGGATTTTCAAGATGAGGCACCTCCCCCACCACCGACAGCTGTCGGTCCTGACTTCAGCGTTCAGTTCGCGCAGCTTATGGCTGCTCAGACACAGATGGGTAGAGATGTTAGCGCCATTGAGAATGCGATCATACACATACATCAGAATCAGGAGGCTATGCTCGGTGACTTGCGCTATGTGACCAGTCAGGTGAGGGATTGGCAGCAAACTGACGCTCGGACTCGATCCAATCAGCGTACCATGGATTACCAATACCATGCTATGCACGATCAGGTGAGTCGTATTGGGAGCCGTATGGAAACTCTCGATGAGAATGTCGCGCGCATATCGGAGACTGTCTCTGGCTTTTCACAGCAGCTTGCTTCTTTCCGACCCTCTACTTCAGCGGGACCACTCCACCAGCCGGATGCTTCTTCTCCGCATTTACCCCCGGGAAGTTCCTGATCTTTTCCTCGTTTTTACTGTTGCTCTACGCTTTTCTTACATTGAGGACAATGTGAATTTTAAACTTGGGGGTGCCTTTGAGTATTTTTGTTATTTTTGTGTGTTAAACTTAAAAAAAAAAAAAAAAAAAAATTTTTTTGTGTGCTTGTATGTTGAATAGCCTTGCCGGCCTATGATGATACTATTTGAGTCTGATATCAATTCATGGATTATGACTAGGTTCTGCCACTTGTGCTTGTTTTATAAACTTTACTTATCCATGTGAGATATGATTAAGTGTGATCTATGGTTATGAATTTCACTACGCTGGGTTGGTATATTGAATAGAATACAGTGAACGAGTAGTGCATCTTAGTTGAAAACCAATTCTACCAATTGACAACTCAATTACCTAACCGGATGAAAGGCTAGTTTGGGGGTGGTTAAACCAGTGCAGAAGCTGTTTAGATAGGTGTTGATTCCGTGTTTGAATAATAGTTGTGTGGAGTGTATTTTGGCTACCAAGTGGAATCTAAGTATTGACCGGATGCTAGAAATCTAATCCCCGCGTGTTTATCTTGCAAAAAAAAAAAAAAAAAAATGGCACTTGCATTATCTTATACCTCTCTTCGTAGCCTAGTTGACTCGAGTGATAAAGTCCATTGGAGTTCTCAAAACTCGGTGTCCTAAGGTTTAACAGACCTGGGAGCCACCGACCTAAAGCTCGCTACAAGGGTCATCTAGAAAGCTTAAGGGAGTGAGGTCTTGCACATAAGATTAAAAAAAAAAAAAAAAAAAAAAAAAAAAAAAAAAAGAAAGAGCAAGATTGAACCATTTTGCGCATAACTTGGAGATATAGATTACTAGTGGGTTTGACTTACTTAGTGAAAGCTTGATGGTCAAAGCACTCAATGAAAGGAGAATCATCACAGATCTAGATAGCTAATGTATTGGCTAGACCTAACCAAATTCTGAGCAGTAAAAGAATAAGTGTCTTGAGAGTCCCTTATAGAGCTAATACCCGGGGTGAGAAAATTGAATATCAGTTTGGGGGTGTGTATTCTTACGAGCGAGAAAGGAAATATTTGACCATTGGGGGGGCATAATATCATCGACTTAAAAGCTCATGGTGATTGAATTGACTATGTTTACACACTGATATCTGTCAAGCATCGGATAAGTCAAAATGATTGATTTTGGTAGCATGATTTAGAAGTTTTGTTATGAATTGTTTGATTGTTCAAAACATGAGGCAAATACGGCAAGCTATCTGTTTTAATATTGTTTGTTTGTTTGTTTAAGTGATTAGTTATGTTCGAGGACGAACAAATGTTCAAGTTTGGGGGTATTTGATAAGTGTGCTTTTACACTTATCTAGACTATCAAAAGTGGACAATTGTAAGTGCTCATAAGTACTTTTCTACTTAATTGCGTGTTGATTTAATTAATTCAGGTCAAAACCCAAGATTGAATGGAATTGGAGAAAAACAAAGCAAAATAGGTGAAAAGGACTGAAAGTGTACGAAAACTTGGAGATGGGGGTCAACTTGCAAACATCCAAAAGTTGAAGGACATGGGGTGCAAATAAAAGAGGACTGAATTGAAATATAAGAAGGAATCAGAGGACTAAAATGACTACAATCAAAAGTTGAAGGACCACAAGCGCAGAATGGACAAAAAATTGTGCTGGGCGAACGCCCTACATCAAAGCTGGGCGTGCGCCCAGCTGAAGCAACAACCAACAGAGGCAAAAAACCCGGCCTGGGTGTGTGCCCTCATCATGCCTGGGCGTGCGCCCAGGCCATTTTTTGGCACGCGAATTTTATTTTATTTTGTTTCCTTTTTTGAGTTCAAAAACAATTAGGAAACTTGTAGTCCACGATTTGGATGATTTTGGGGGATCTTTTAGGTCATCTTGAGAGACCTATAAATAGGACATATATTCTCATAACAAAGGTTGTTAAAAATTCTTGTGAAAAATCATATTGAGAGAGGGAGATATCAAGAGACGAAGAACGAGGCGGAACTGAAGATTGGAGCTTGAAGATAGAGATTTCTTGGTGCAAGATATTCAACGTCTCTTCCTCTATTATTTTCAAGATCCGGTTATGTTTTCAATTCTTTTCATCTTTTCTTTCTCCCGAGTCATGAATAGCTAGACTTTATGTTTGGATGAATGATGTAGCCTAAGTTTAATTCTTTAATTTCGACTCTCAAGTTTGGATTTATAAATTGATTAAGTATTTGATTTTACTTCTTTTCTTTAATGCTTTGAATGATTGGCCATTATTTCATTGATTTTTGTGGATTGTAATGAACCGAGAGGTAAATTATTAATCTAGACCACGTAGTAAAATCTGACAATTGGATAAAAGGTGGAGATACGCTTTTGTTATTGTCACGGTCTTGAATTGAATTCTTAGGAAATTTCATGCATCTAATTAAGGACCATTCTGACTGCCTAAGTTAACTTAATTAGCTAGAACTAATTTGAACTCGAGAGTGGTAAATTAGGTTAAATTTGTGAATTCGACCGAAAACAACTTTAGAAAACGAATCTTGAGAGGAGGAATTAGGGATGACAACTAGGTGAATTCGTTCGTCCAAACGCTTTAACCATCATATTTTATTAATCCTTGATTTTGTCTTTATTATTACTTTCGAAAAATCCAAAGAGTTAGCTTAAATCTCTCAACTCAATTTCTTTTAATTTCTTTGCAATGAATTAGCGCTTTGATTAATTTAACTAGTATCTGAATAAGATAGTCTTCGTGGGAACGATAATCCGGACTCAAAAAGTCCACTTTATTACTTGTTAACGATATTGTGCACTTGCAATCACATTATTTTATCAACACTAACTTCCTTCATTGTCAAAGTTTCTTCTATCTCTTCATTCTTTGCCAGTCTTTCCATCACATGGCAAACGTGTATTCCACAATTGACACTGCAAAACAAAATTCAGAAACATGTAGTAAATGTCGGTGTGCTGCATAGCCATTTAAACACAAGATAATACAAATATAGAGTTTGAATGATTAGTTGCTTCTTACATCCCAATATGTTGTTGAGGACATTTCTCGTAGGAGATCAATGGATGATTGAATTCTTCTTCTTTGTACTTAACAGTATTTGTAACAGGAGAGTTCATAAATAGTTCTTTTTGTTTACTCTCAACATATTCTTTCTACACGTATTTGGAAAAAAACAATAATGTAAAATGTTATACTTGTATTTTTAAACTCACTGTAAAAACAGTATATGGTACTGTAACAACTCATTATCTTACCAACATCATAACATCATCCATATATCTGTTTAAAGTCCCGTCTCTTGGCAAATTACTATTGTAATGTGTCCATTGACCTGCCACAAAGTTGAATGTGAGTAGTGTCCAATGGTTTGGAACTATGTCTTTTCCTCCGTTTGAGTTCATCGAGAACAGCAAAAGTCGAGGCTGTCCGGTGTTGTGGAGGTGCTCCAACACTATGTCGATTTTTTGAGATCTTGGAATTGCCATTTCGGGATATGTGACATATAACTGTAGTATTCAAGTATAATATCAAGATAAGAAATTATTTTATTGTTAGACCTAAGTTTGTAATTGAAATGTTTATGTTGAAATTCAATAATTCATCCAGCACAAAGAATCAAAAATGACAAATCTTTTGTTGTAAGTGCTATCTACAATTGGGTCATTGGCCTTTAGAATTTTCCCATATGCATCAATTACCTGCATATAAAGTATCATAGTTATGTTTTGTATAAGTTTATAATTTGAAAATACATTTTTTGGTTTTTACAATCTTACTGTATTTGATATTGCCTGGTCCCCAAGAATATCAAATAAATCCCCAATGTCACAAAATAGAATTCTGCTCCTGTCGGCATGTAAACTGTCGCTCTGCAATATAACACATCATTAAAGCAATGAAACAGTATCACAATATCATAAGTAAAACATTCAGTAGTTGAAACAATATCACAATATTTTTAAACAGTATCACGAAAATAGTATCACAATATTATAAGTAAAACATTTAGTAATTGAAACAATATCACAATACTTTTAAATAGTATCATGAATAAAAACATCAACAATTACTGTAGGGAAGATACTTACGATGGATCGTGGATTTTTTCGATCTTTACCATCTTCTTCCTGTCATCCGCAGTTAAATGTTTTGCTGTTAACCATTTTGCATTGATTTTCGTTGGTATTTTTTTTTCTTTTCTCATTGGAAGATTGGGAAGGTCCTCAACATTGATGATTGTATTGTCATCCTCTTCTTCTTGCACCTGAGATTTAGCCTTTTTACCTATTGTGACTCTTTTTTTCGTAGCAGAGTAGGTGAAATCATCATCCCTCTTTCTTTTTCTTTCCTTTTTTTCTTTTATTCTTTTGACCATTGAAGTTTGCTTTGTTGCATCCTTTTTTTTTGGACCTCTCTGTCATTCAAAGTTTGAGTGACTTCATGCACTACCTTTTCAGTCAGCTCATTTACAAGTGAGGAATTCTCTTTTTCTAATGATTTGTTCTCATTTGTAAGAGATTCTAAAGTTTGTTACAGCTTTTTAAGTTGTTTAGCAGTGTTTTTCTTTTCATCCAAAACTGCTGCATGTAGAGCTATTGACTTTTGTAGTTAGTATTTTATAATTCTTATTCTTGTGCTCATCTTGTTGAGCTCCTGTATTTTCCTTTCATTTTGCAAAGTATCAAAAGCATTAATTATTAGCATGAAAGTATTAAAATTATATTATTATCAGTATCTTAATTAAACAGTATCATGAATTAAAACAGTATCAAAATATACTAATGCACATTACCTAAGCAAAATAGTATCTTGGATTAAAACTAAGACATTCAAACAATATCACATGTTCAAACATTGCCATAATTAAACAGTATCAAAGATAAAACTAAGAGATTAAAACAGTATCATTAGAAACTGGCAAATAAAAACAGTATCATGGATTAAAACAGTATCAAAATATACTAATGCACATTACCTAAACAAAACAGTATCATGGATTAAAATTAAGATATTCAAACAGTATCACATGTTCAAACATTGCCATAATTAAACAGTATCAAAGATAAAACTAAGAGATTAAAATAGTATCATTAGAAACTGGTAAATAGAAACAGTATCATGGATTAAAACAGTATCATATATTCTAGTATTATAGATTTTTGTATCATCTAAATATATATTAATACCTTTCATTATGCGAGACGCTTTCATCCAACGCAACTTGCAAGATACGTGCATTTTCTCTAGAGGCTTGTAATTCATCACGGAGTCTAGATGAACTAGTTATGGCTTTCTTCTCTGATGAATCCTTGATTGTAACTTCTGCCAAACGACTCAAGAGCAAGTGTAGCCAATTGTCATCCTCCTCTTCAAAACCTCCATGTTCTTCTTCATTGACGTTGCCTTCCTCACTTTCTTCTTTTTTGTTTTCTTCTGTTGAAACATTCTCCTCTATTCGATTGTCATCACTTTCTTCCTTTTCAGTAGTATCTTTTGTTTTCATATCAACTTCATCAGATTCTCCATCTTCATCTAATTCTTCATCTTTAGTAGATTCTTCATTTTTATTGGATTCTTCATCTTTATCGGATTCTTCGACAACCTGCAATGGTGTAGTTGAATAATAACTATTCTGGATGTTTGTATGTTGAATAACTCTTCATGTAAGATACTGTATGCTGTGAATTGGTGATACTGCTATTACCTTTCTTTTTGATAGTTCGTGTACAGTCGTAGATTTTAAACTACTTGCCAGATCTCTTAAGTCCCATTTAATGCATTTTGGTTCTGCATTCTTCTTCAACGCTTTGCAAACTTTGAGTTTTTCCAACAACCAATATTGAATTTTCATAAATAAAAACTTATTAGTGCAAATATCACATTTAATGCAAAACAGTATCAACAAATAAAACAGTATATACAAATCAAATATCTTACTGCTAAAACCATCACATAGCATGTGATATCGATTGGGTCTTCATTTTTACATAGAGAAGAAATTAGATATTCAAAGATGTGCTTCGACCAATTATAAGATTTGATCTTGTCGAGATCTTCAACATACTTGATATATCTCCAGCTCAAAATCAGGGATTTATTTGGCACAAAGAACGATGCCATCAGAAAGAGCATCATTAACCTAGAAACATCGTCGATGTCTTCTTTTTTGTTCCCATTTGCTGCAGCCCTTAACTGTGTAGATATTATTATTTTGGTCAATCTACGATAGTCTCTGAACCTTCGTTGGGAGAAAACTAAAATCGATGCTGGCTTTTGTTTTTCAACCTCCATCAGATTTTCACCTTCGACAATTCCAAAAATACCCTTCACATCGTCCATCTTGAACTTTAGATGGGATTTGTTTATCAAAAAATCCTTATTTGACTTGTCGAAGCACTCAATGATCTTGTACAGATCCATATCACTTCAACGACAGCAATGTCTGTCAATTTTGTCATCCAGTATCAACTTGATAAGATTGTAAAATGGCAATTTCTTCAACTCATCCGTTTGAGGTTTTGTTAATGATAAACCTTTTACCGCCCTGATCATTGTTTAGAGGTTAGAACGGTATTATGGGTAAGACTTCTTATCCACTGTTACTTTTCTTCGTATAGGAATATACTTCTTTTTTCCCATTGATTTGTAACCAATTGTTTTGTATCCAGAAGTATTTTTGTTTTGCTACATCATAAACAAAAACAGTATCAGAAGTATCAAAAAATACTAATGCACATTACCTAAACAAAACAGTATCACAAGATTAAAACAGTATCATGGATTAAAACTAAGACATTCAAACAATATCACAGGTTCAAACCTTACCATAATTAAACAATATCAAAGATCACATAGATTCAAACAGTATCACATGATTAAAACAGTATCATGGATTAAAACAGTATCAAAATATACTAATGCACATTACCTAAATAAAACAGTATCACATGATAAAAACAGTATCATGAATTAAAACTAAGACATTCAAACAGTATCACATGTTCAAACATTGCCATAATTAAACAGTATTAAAGATAAAACTATCAGATTAAAATAGTATTATTAGAAACTGGCAAATAGAAACAGTATCATAGATCTAAAGAGTATCATAGATCTAAAGAGTATCAAGTATTTTACATAGTTAAATAACACCAAAACATTAACATATATTATACAGTATCACACATTTCAAAACCCTATATCACTTGCTCTGACAAAAAAACTAACTCACGACAACTACATTATCAAAAAATTTATCGAAGAAATCACCTTCGCCATCGATATATGCGGTAAGGATTTGCGGTTAGGATTTGCGATGAGAAGAATCAATCACGAAGAAGATGAAGTGTGCTGAAGTAAATGGAGATTTTCATAGTGGTGTACGTGTTTAAATGGCAGTTTTTGCAATTGGAAGACATATTGGACTTTTGGCACTAAAATATGACTTTAGTTAAATTAAGATTGGATCATATAACTTTTTAGCCCAATTTGAACCGGCCCAAAATTTTACCTTTTATTTTTTCCTGGTTAGTACAAGCCCAGTGGATTGTGGCCCAGCTAACTATTGGGCAAAGCTCTTCTAAAACTAAAAGGTTAGACGTATAACGGACACAAATGCATGATTTGACAGAAACCTATTCTTTCTCGTTAGAACGCATGATCGGACACAAATGCTTCAGAAATTTGCCATGGATAACTTCTCGAACCCACTGTCTCTTTCGTTTTCTTCAGTCAAATTTTACATCTTTAGCTGCCCAACTATCCCAAGACCAGCACATGAACCACATTACTTCAGAGTTCGATTCTCGTGTATATGCAGGCATGCTCCAGAATTGCGTGAAAGACTACCAATCCACCACCGGAAAATCCCTTCACTGCCAAATTCTAAAGAGGGGCGGGTGTTTAGACCTATTTGCACGCAACATTTTGCTGAATTTCTATGTGAAAAATGACTTGTTAACTGATGCTGTTAATCTGTTCGATGAAATGCCTGATAGAAACATGGTTTCTTTTGTTACTTTGATACAGGGGTTGTCCCAGTCAGAAAATTACGTTGAGGCTGTTGAGTTGTTTGTTAGGTTACATAGGGGGGGTCATGAGCTTAATCCATTTGTGTTCACTACAATATTGAAGTTGCTTGTGAGTATGGAGTGGGCAGAATTTGGGTGGTGCATTCATGCTTGTATATGTAAGCTTGGTCATGATGCTAATGCCTTTGTTGGGACTGCACTTATTGATGCTTATTCCGTTTGTGGGTTTGTGGATGTTGCTGGAGAAGTGTTCCAGGGAATTGTTGAGAAGGACATGATTTCATGGACAGGGATGGTGGCTTGTTATGCCGAGAATGATTGTTTTGAAGAGGCATTGGATCTCTTTGCTGAAATGAGGATGGCGGGGTTGAAGCCGAATAATTTTACTTTTGCGAGTGTGATTAAAGCCTGTCTTGGACTTGAGGCTGATAGTGTAGGCAAATGTGTTCATGGATGTATTTTAAAGACTTGTTATGAGATGGATCGTTATGTGGGTGTTTCATTGCTTGATCTGTACACCAGGTCTGGAGACATTGAGGATGCTAGGCAGGTATTTGAAGAGATTCCTAAAAATGACGTGGTTCCTTGGAGTTTCATGATTTCCCGGTACTCACAGAGTGGCAGGTGTGAGAAGGCGTTGGGATTGTTTCTTCAAATGAGGGAAGCATTGGTTAGCCCCAACCAATTCACTTTAGCTAGTGTTCTGCAAGCTTGTGCAACAATAGAGGCTCTGGAATTTGGTAGGCAAATGCATTGCCATGTGCTCAAGGTTGGTCTCGATCTGAATGTGTTTGTTTTTAACGCCCTCATGGACATGTATGCTAAAGGTGGAAAGATGAAAGATTCAATGGATTTATTTGTTGACTCAGATAACAAAAATGACGTGTCGTGGAACACAATAATCGTTGGCTATGTGCAACAAGGAGATGGAGATAAGGCACTGCGTCTGTTTTTAAATATGCTTGAAGAGCAGGTGCAAGCAACCCAAGTAACATACTCTAGCATTTTGCGTGGTTGTGCCAGTATGGCATCCTTGGAGCTAGGCATTCAGATACATGCAATGTCTATTAAATCCCTTTATGATCAAGATGATGCTGTCAGCAATGCTCTTATTGATATGTACGCGAAGTGTGGGAGGATTAAGGATGCTCGTATGGTCTTTGACACTATGAGAAAGCAAGATGTAGTTTCATGGAATTCAATGGTCTCAGCATATTCCATGCATGGTCTTGGCAGTGAGGCACTGAAGGTCTTTGAGAATATGCGAAATACAGACATCAGACCTAATCAGTTAACCTTTGTTGGTGTGCTTTCAGCATGTACAAACACAGGTTCATTGGAAAGGGGACAAGCTTATTTTAGTTTGATGCAAGAGGATTACGGTATTGAACCTTGCATGGAGCACTATACTTGTATGGTATCACTTTTTGGGCGACTCGGTCATCTTGACAGGGCTGTAAAGTTGATAAAGGAAATTCCACTTGAGCCTAGTGTTATGGTATGGCGTTCTTTGCTTGGGGCTTGTGTTGTCCACAATGATGTTGAGCTTGGCAGAATAGCTGCTGAGTGTGTGCTTGAAATGGAACCCCAGGATGAAGCAACGTATGTGTTATTGTCAAACATATATGCCACTGCAAGAAGGTGGGATGATGTAGCATCTGTCCGGAAAAGCATGAAGAAGAAACGAGTAAAGAAAGAACCAGGACTTAGTTGGATTGAGAACCAGGGTACAGTTCACTATTTTGCTGTTGGAGATGTTTCACATCCTGACAGGAAACTAATTCGTGGGATGCTAGAGTGGTTGAATGTCAGAAGCCATGCAGCAGGTTATGTTCCTAATAATGATGTTATTTTACTTGATGTGGAAGAGGATGAAAAGACGCGTCTCTTGTGGGTACACAGTGAAAGATTAGCTTTAGCTTTTGCTCTTATCAGAACACCACCAGGAAGCCCCATTCGAATTATTAAAAATCTCCGAATTTGTATGGACTGCCATGCTGCAATTAAGTCCATATCAAAATTTGTGCAGAGAGAAATTGTTATTAGAGATATAAACCGGTTTCATCACTTCCAGGATGGTTTTTGCTCCTGTCATGATTACTGGTGATATTGTGAGAACTTCTTGGATGAAGGAGCTGTCTGTGTCTAGGAAATTCAAAACTGTGGTTCCAATTTGGTGAGCTGCTTTTTCTTGGAGGTCAAAAACTTCCCATCTTCCAAGTGAAATGGAAACAATCTGAAGGTAAAAGATATCAGGCTTCATTCTATCCCAGTTTGTGATCGGTGACTGCTAAAATTAAAAATCTCCGAATTTGTATGGACTGCCATGCTGCAATTAAGTCCATATCAAAATTTGTGCAGAGAGAAATTGTTATTAGAGATATAAACCGGTTTCATCACTTCCAGGATGGTTTTTGCTCCTGTCATGAATACTGGTGATATTGTGAGAACTTCTTGGATGAAGGAGCTGTCTGTGTCTAGGAAATTCAAAACCGTGGTTCCAATTTGGTGAGCTACTTTTTCTTGGAGGTCAAAAACTTCCCATCTTCCAAGTGAAACGGAAACAATCTGAAGGTAAAAGATATCAGGCTTCATTCTATCCCAGTTTGTGATCGGTGACTGCTAAAATTGACACAATATCTGATATGTTAGCTTTATTCCGCTAAATGTAAAGTTTACATATTGTGTGATGGCAACATTAGATAGGTGGTAGAGTGGAAATCAATTACCTTACTTGTTGGACAATGAATTAATGCTATTACTCATTGAGTAGATACATTGAATTATCTTCTTTTAAAAATTTTATTTATTCAACAAGGTGTAGCTTTAGTTGTATGAACCCATTTAATAAATGAAAGATTCTTCTTTTATTGGACAGATGGCACATGCATCTTGTGGACAGTGTCTGTCTGTGGACTGATGGTCTAAGCACGACTGAAATTTTATGGTGGCTTTGTATTGTTTGACCAACAACAGCTATAGTACTAGTTTTCATTGCAAGAATAAGAAGAGGCAAGTCACTGATTCAATATGGTTGTATTCATAAGTAATAACTATTTCATAACTGCATATATAATTCTACTTCCTTGTCTCACTATCTCTTTTTGGATTAATACTGATTTTTATTATTTATTATTTCCATTTAATGCCTTTTTTTATCTAGTTAGTTCCCATCTCACTCCTTAAGCCGATGCATGGTGAAGATGGTTTTGGAAATGAGAATGAGGTGGGGGATTTACTCCAGATTCTTTGCAGTTGAGTTTTGTTATTACAAAATATATCAATAAACTGACTGAATTATAAGACTTAAATTGTCTTAGAGATAGAGTACCTTCAAAGAATATAGTTATCCTGTCAAGTGCTAGTGTTAGGCTTTGTTTTTCAAAAAGATTATAATTTTGGGCACAAAATGAGGCTCAAGAGTCAAGGCCCTAGTTTCTACCATATATTACAGAGTTGAGAGTAATAGAGAACATTAGAATCAAGAACTAAAGGCACAAGCAAAAACCATTATTCAACTTTTTAGGTGTCTTTTTTTGGATGGTAGTATTACTTAATACACTTTCTTCTTAGATTGTTAGTGATTCAAAATCATCCTTAATGATGAAGTAGAGTTGCACTTCACACATTTCTTTTAGCAGTGTAATTTTCTTTATGCTTGTTCTCATGTTCTGAATTGCTCAACTCTTGTTATATCTTTGTTGGCTTTTATCTTTGCTAGACGTGTTTTTATGCAGTAAATTTCTACCTGTTATTCGGTATAAAGCTTTCAATCCACAATTTAAATTTATTTAAGAAAATTTGTGGTCTGTGAGGGTAAATGTTTGCCTCTTCCAAATCTGGTCGATATTGTATGGATGTTATTGCTTTTTATAAATGCTTGAATCCAAGATTTATGCTGCTGTTTCTCTTAGATTACTTTACTTTTAATTTCTGTTATGGTGAAAAATTTGCAGATTTGGCATTCGAGGATGAATAGTCAACAACCAAAATATTGTATCAGGTACATTCTGCCATCTTTATGGCAATATGGCATGTTGCATTCAACCCAAAATTTTAGCCCAAATGGTTTAAAAAAAAAAAAAAAAAGGAAATAAAGCCCAAATTTCACCAAGCATAGAATTGTTTTACTACCAATTGTGCATCCACGTTTAATTAAACAAACAATTATTTGTATTTCATGTAAGTATTAGAAAGTTCAAAATTAAAATTCAAACTTTAGAAATTTCAAATTTTGAAAATGGGCTTGAATTTTTTAATTTGTTGCACCTTCTACTATTTGGTGTTGAAATATCATTTTATTTTCTAAATTGGTTGTAATAATCTCGTTGTGTATGACTTATATGTCGTTTCATTAAATATAGGATTACAATATAATTGTATATAACACTATTAAAGAGTTTAAATATTTTGTGCATCGACTACATAGCTTAGTTTTAGATAAAATAGAAAATATATTATAAAATAATTTTTGTGTATCGACTACATAACAATTTTTGTTGAGAAAGACCTTGTTAATAAAATAGATATAGATTCTATTATAGAAGAATTCGCAATTGTAAAAAGATCGTCGAGCACAACTTTCTTTAGCTAGTTTAGATATTGAATATTTTTGTGTAATAACTTTTTGTTACCTTTTTAAATATTATGACTTATAAAAAAATATTAGATTCTTATAAAAATAGACTAAATAATTGTGATTTGAGAAAAAAAAAAAAAATTTGGGGCCTCTGTCCCCGAACTTCCATAAGGGGGGTCCTCCTTCCCCAGCCCACCATTTTGGCATATTCTGGCTCCACCCCTGGTTGTATTGATATTTTTTTCTTTAAATATTCGATAGACCAAAATCGGTATTTGATTTAATATAAAAATTCAATTTAATTGGTTTGACGATTTTAATCTTTTTGTAGATGCTAATATATGCACAATATAAATTGTCTGGATGCTATTCATCTAAGGATGCTATTCATCTAATTAGAGCTGATAGCAGCTCCACATCCAAATGAAATATATTTTCACACGATCACGATGCTTACATCACATCCTCAAATCACACGTGAATGTGTGTTTGTATGTGCACACACATGTACAAGTCCACAACCAAGCTCATGATCTCTGCTTAGTAATTCAAGTACAACAAACAACAAGAAGCTAAGCTTTATTCCAAATATATTTAGAGTTTGGCTACATGAATCTTATTTTCCCCCAACAACTATGGCTACTGAAATTTATAACAAAATGAAATCCATTGCAACCACATCATGTCATGCTAATGTTGATATACCTCTCCTTCTGACTTGTTCTATTAAGATCACGTTACTCTTACGAAGGGGACTTCTTAGGTCTATGAAAGATATTCCCTTACCACTTCTTAGATAAACTACGGCCTAAATGCATCTCAACATCCTCCTTTTGCTACAGTCATATTGTAGAACTTGTCTTCTAGTGCTTGTTCATATCATCCAACATTTTCTAATTCTATAGATACATTCTCTGCAAATACTACTATGACATTCCATATATTCTCTGTGGAAAATCTGGATTCATTATTATGATTTTAGGGCTTAATTGGCTGAAATAAACAGATTTAGTCATTGACTAAATCTGGTAGATTAGCAATTTTATTATGCATCCCTTGATTTAAGAGATTGTTATTTTTATTTATTTATTTCCTTATTTAAAAAGAGTTGTACAACAGACCAGATATAAATTTTCTTTAATTTTGTACTGAAAATTCATTGAGAATAAGATTAGACATTCTCCTAAATTATCTTTATGGTATCAGAGCTGGAAATCTGATTCTACCTTTCTAAAATGGTGAAATACGGTGCTGCCATGTCCGGAGATAACTCTGAATCTCCAACTTCCGACCAGTCCTAAGTCTAAGTTGAGACACCTAATCCTTCTTTCATCACTACTCTTTCTGGTAGTGATCTTTCTTCTCTTCATATTACAGCCCACAAGTTGGATGGAAAAAACTATCTGCAGTGGGCACAATCTGTCAAGATTGTAATATGTGGCCGAGGCAAACTTGGTAACATCACAAGTGAGCTTGCTGTTCCTTCACCAACCAGTCTCACCTATAACATTTGGATGGCTGAAAACTCTATTGTTCTCGCGTGGCTTATCAACTCCATGGAGCCAAAGATTAGTCGTCGCTATCTATTTTTCAAAACAATGAAAGAAGTATGGGATGCAGCCCGTACAATGTATTCAGATCTTGGAAATGTTTCTCAAATATTTGAACTCCGGGCAAAGCTAAAGGATTTAAAACAAGGTACAAATTCAGTGACTCAATATTTTTCTGATCTCCAAGGTTTATGGCAAGAACTTGACCTATTTACTGATGATTTCGGTTGTGCCGAGTGTATTGTCAAACAACTGCGCAAGCTTGAAAGTGAGCGGGTGTATGATTTTCTAGCTGGGCTTAATCGGAATCTTGATGAAGTTCATGGTCGTGTGGTGGCTCGAGTTCCTTTTCCTTTGACTGAGGAGGCATTTGCTGAAGTTAGACGTGAAGAAAGACGTCGTAAGGTGATGTTATCTGATCCTCCTCCTCACTCATCTAACTTAGAGGGGTCAGTCTTGGCAGCCAAGAACTTTACTCCAAATGGGAGATCCAACCATGATCCACGCATGAACAAGCGAGGTGAACAACCTTGGTGTGATCACTGTAGCAAACCTGGTCATACCTGTGAGAAGTGTTGGAAACTCCACGGCAAACCTCCAGATTGGAAGCCAAGGAGAGCAGCAAAGAGTCGTGGGTTTACCTCAGCTGGAGAAACACCACAGCCTACACCTAAGACAAATCTGTTAAGCAAAGGACAGTTAGAGCTGCTTCAAAAAATGTTTAGTTCTTCTTCAATAGCACCACAGTCCCCTCAACATGATCCTACCGCGAGCACAAGTTTGGTGGCACAAAGAGGTAATCCAGTAGTGGCTTTAAAATCACATATGGAGATTTCAACTCCTTGGATAACAGATTCTGGTGCATTAGACCACATGACTGTGTGGTCTGGTGATGCTTCACTTTTCCATACGTACAAACCTTATTCAGGAGACTTTATGGTGAGAATAGCTGATGGGTCTCTATCTAAGGTGGTTGGAATGGGTTCGGTGGTCATTTCCAATAACGTGATCCTAAAATATGTTCTGTTGGTTCCTAAATTATCTTGTAGCCTATTGTCTATTAGTAAACTTACGAGGGATATGAACTGTGTTACTAAATTTTTCTCTACTCATTGTGAATTTCAGGACTTGGAATCGGGCAGGACGATTGGCAATGCTAAGGAGTGTGGTGGACTCTATCTTCTTAAGACTCCAAGTAATTATGATAAACAAACTCTATCTGCTAGTAGTGTTTCACTTTCTGTTTTGTCCAATAAAGAAAATGCTATTATGTTGTGGCATTATAGATTAGGACATCTTAATTTTCTCTACTTGAAAAAGTTGTTTCCTAGTTTATTCAATAATAAAAATGTCAAAACACTTTCAATGTGAGACATGTCAAATTTCAAAACATGTGAGAAAAAATTATCCAATCCAAGGTTATAAAACATCCCATCCTTTTTCTATCATTCAAAGTGATATTTGGGGGCTTTCTCGGGTCGGTAACATTTCTGGATTAAAATGGTTTATCTCATTTATTGATGATCATACAAGAGTAACGTGGGTGTATTTAATGAGACAAATCAGTTGCGGGTAGTATCCTGAAAAATTTCTTTAGTATGGTCCAAAATCAATTTCAAGCTAAAATCTATATCCTTAGGACTGATAATGCCACAGATTATTTCAATTCAATCCTAGGAGACTATCTTTCTACTCTTGGAATAATCCACCAGAGTTCTTATGTGAGTACACCCCAACAAAATGAGGTTGCAGAAAGAAAAAACAGACACCTTTTGGAGGTGGCCCGATCTATTATGTACACCATGAATGTCCCAAGTTATTTTTTGGAAGAGGCAATCCTCACGGCTACCTATCTCATCAATAGAATGCCTTCTAGAGTTATCTATTTTCAAACACCATGGCAAACCCTCTATTAATCCTATCATCAGGTTTGAATATTCTCCTCTCTTTCACTAAAAATATTTGGGTGCACTGCTTTTGTCTACAACCACCAACCTAACTCTAGCAAACTTGATCCTAGAGTTATAAAATGTTTGTTTCTAGGATATTCCTCCACACAAAAAGGGTATAAATGTTACTCTCCGGTTACGAAGAAAACCTATGTCAGTATGGATGTTACCTTCTTCGAGAATCAACCTTATTATGAAAAAACTCACATTCAGGGGATAACTCAAACACAAATGAATGTGGTTTTTGGCTAACTAGCACATCACCCGAGTCTATCTTTACTCCTACATCTAACGAGTTGGGAACTGAGCCTCCTTCAAAAGAGTCATCCTATGAGCAATATAACTCTTCATCTGAGCCTACTTTGCCTTCAATCGAGCCCACCTTGCCTATCCTCACACCTGAAAGTTCAAAAATGCTCCTTAACACACTCACTCCAGAAATCCACAATCAGACTACTACCAACAAAGAGTTATGTGTTTATTCTAAGAGGAAAAAAGTCCTAGAAGAGGAGTCTCCCATACTCCCTGAGCAAACTCAAGAGTCCAATCATACTAATCCAAGTTCAGAACTTCCAGGTAACATAATTCATAACTCTTATACTAATAATGACTTAGGCATTCCTATTGCATTAAGGAAAGGAGTAAGATCTTGCACACAACATCCTATACATCAGTTCATTTCATATAAGGGATTGTCTTATCAATGTCGTGCCTTTGTTACTAATTTATCTACTGTTGAAATACCTAGAAGTGTTCAAGAAGCTCTAGGAAAACTTGAGTGGAGGACAGCTATTGGAGAAGAGATCGGAGCTCTTAAGAAGAATGGCACATGGGAACTCTCCGACCTGCCACAAGGAAAACGACATGTTGGATGTAAATGGGTCTTCAACGTCAAATACAAACCAGATGGAAGTATAGATCGGTATAAAGCCAAATTGGTAGCAAAAGGATTCACTCAAACTTACGGTATCGACTACCAAGAAACTTTTTCACCAGTTGCTAAGTTAAATACCGTTCGTGTTCTACTCTTACTAGCTACTAATCTTGACTGGCACCTACATCAAATGGATGTCAAGAATGCCTTTTTAAATGGAAACCTAGAGGAAGAAGTGTATATGGAGATTCCACTAGGTTTTGAGACCAAGAACAATGTCCACAAAGTGTGCAAACTTAGAAAATCACTTTATGGGCTCAAACAATTACCAAGAGCTTGGTTTGATAGATTCACAAAAGCAGTCAAGCAACATAGATACATACAGGGGCAAGCCAATCTTACCATGTTTGTCAAACACTCTACAGGTGGGAGGATTTCTATCCTTATTGTTTATGTGGATGATATAATTATTATCGAAGATTTCCATGAAGAAATTGAAAATCTAAAGAAGGGACTCGCTAAAGAATTTGAAATTAAAGACCTAGGATATCTCAAATATTTCCTAGGCATGGAGGTTGCAAGATCAAGAGCAGGTATTGTAATTTCTCAACGAATGTATGTCTTGGACCTGCTTAAGGAGACATGTATGTTAGGGTGTAAGCCAGCCGATACGCCTATGGAACTAGGTTACAAAGCATGCTTAGAAGAAGATATTCTACCCGTTGATAAAGGTGAGTACCAATGCCTAGTGGGGAAACTCATCTATCTCTCCCACATTAGGGCCGATATTGGTTTTGCTGTTAGCTTTGTAAGTTAGTTTATGAATGATCTGAAAGAAGTTCACAAAGAGGCAGCAAATAGAATTCTGAGGTATCTAAAAATGTTGTCAGGAAAAGGGTTGTTTTTCAAGAAGAATACCAACAAAGAGATTGAGATTTTCTCTTATGCTGATTGGGCTGGAAATATTACTGATAGAAGATCTACAACTGGCTATTGTACCTATGTTTGGGAAAATTTAGTGACATGGAGGAGTAAAAAGCAGACAGTGGTAGCAATGAGTAGTGCTGAAGCAGAATTTCGAGCTTTAGCACAAGGAATCTGCGAAGGAATGTGGCTAAAGAGAATTCTTGAAGAATTGAAAATCACAAACACTTCAATGAAGATATTTTGTGATAACATGGCTGCAATCAGTATTGCTAAAAATCCAGTCCATCATGATAGAACAAAACATGTAGAGCTGGATCGACATTTTATCAAAGAAGATTGAGGGTGGCATATTTAGTCTCAACCATACTGCAACAAATCTTCAAATAGCTAATGTTCTTACAAAAGGCCTTCCAAGAGTTAATTCAAACCACTAATATCCAAGCTGGGGATGATTGACATTTACTCTCTAGCTTGAGGGGGAGTGTGGAAAATCTGGATTCATTGTTATGTTTTTAGGGCTTAATTGGTTGAAATAAACAGATTTAGTCACTGGTAGATTAACAATTTTATTGTGCATCCCTTGATTTAAGGGATTGTTATTTTCATTTATTTATTTTCTTATTTTGGAAGATTTGTACAGCAGCTGCTCTTTTCCTATAAATTTCCTTGAATCTTGTATTGAAAATTCATTGAGAATTAAGATTAGACATTCTCCTAAATTATCTTTATTCTCTCCTTGTTCTATTTAACCTAAAAACTTTAGATTCCAAAGTTTACACTTTACAATGTGTTCCCTTCCTAGTTTTATTAACTAAAACTATGTTTTCAATGAATTACATACACCAATTGACCTCAATTTGAACTTGTCTAGTAAGCTCATCTATGAATGAAGTAAAACGATAAGAACTCAGGCTCACAACATTTATGCAAGCCTATAGTAATAAGATAATTCTCTAGTTGGACTAGATCTCTCTTCTGACTGCCCCATTGTACACATCGTTAACACTATTGATATGACCAGAAATTGATTTTCTTTCTATCACCCACTATAACACTTCATTGGGCACCTAAGCTTTTTCCCTAATCAATAAAAACCATATTCAGATCTTGTTTCTTTTCTTCTTCAACTCAAATTGATACTAAATGCAATTTGTCCCATATATGTTTTGAGCCTGAGTGGCACATGCATCTTCCGGAAAATTCTGTCTGTGGGCTGGTGTTATCTGCACAGCTGTCAACTGAACTTTTATGCCGACTTTGTATTGTCAGGGCAACATCAGCAGCAGAACTAGCTTCCATTGCTAGTTGAAGAGGCAAGTAACCAATGCAATGCAGTTGTCTTCACAAGTAATAACAAGTGCATAACTATGCATATGAAGTGCTACTTGTCTCACTGTGCCGTTTTGGATTCTAGTACTGAATATTATTATTCCATTTCATTTTATGCCTTTGTTTATTCTTGTTTTTGCCCGTCTCTCTCTCTATCCTGATGCACGGTCAAGATTGTCTTGGAGACGAGAATGAGCTGGTGGATTATCACTTGATTTTTGTTGTAAGATATATATATATAAATAAACTAACTAAATTTTAAGACTATTAATACTCTCAAGGAATGAGTACCTGCACAGAATTTAGTTTTACTATTGAGTACTTGGATTACGCTTTGGTTTTCAAAGAGATTTTTTTTGGGCTCAAAAAGGGGCCCAAGGGCCTAGGTTCTACAAATATATGTACAGAGTTGAGAGTAAAAGAGAACATTTGAATCAAGAAATAAAGGGACAAGTAAAACCAAGACTTCGAACTTTTAGGTGTAGTGCTACCTGAAACAACTTATTTTATGATTTATAATGATTTAAAATCATTCTTAATAATGTAGAGTTGGACCCCGGACCTCACTCATTCTTTTAGCAGTGTCCTCTGTGTTATGCTCGTTCTCATTTGTGAATTGCTTTATTCTTGTTGTATCTTTGTTGGCTTTTATCACTGCTACACTCGTTTTACTGGGGTAAATTTCTACCTGTTACTCATTTTAAAGCTTTCAATCCACAAATTAAATTTTTCCAAGATAATTCTTGGTCTGAGAACAAGTGTTGCCTCTTCCCCAATCTTATCAATATTGTATTACGATGTTATTGCTTTTTATAAATGATTGAATTCAAGACTCGTGCTGCAGTTTTGCTTTGATAAAATTACTTATAATTTCTGTTATGGTGGGGAAAAAAATGCAGATTTGGCATTTGAGGAAGAAGAGTTGACTTTATCAACCACCATAAAATTGTATCTGGTACATTCTGCGATCTTCATGGCATTTGAAATTTATTCCAAATATTAGGGTTACACGACATGAATCTTTTTTGCGGCCAATGATTTGCTACAGCCACCGCAACATACAAGGAAATCAAACCCTTTGCAACAACATCAAGCCATGCAGAAGAGTCCATCGTTCCGAATACATGATGAAAAAAAGGAAAAAGAAAGGATTTGGCTCCATTAATAGTCCAGATACGTAATGGTGATCTTGGAATGTACATTTGCTGTGCAAGAACTGACTTTGGATGCTGTTAAGCAGCACTAAAGTCTACTATTCAAAGCAGATTAGTTCTCGATGGTTCAGAAAATGAGGAGCCAGAATATCAACACAATGATAACTGATAAGTTGTCCAGTCTGCCCAAACAATAATATTGAAGCCATTTTTGAAGTAGTAGAAATGGTCTTAGAACATCTCCAATGTAACAATGTCAAGCACAATGTTTAATATTTTTTTTGACAAATGGCCAAAAAGTGCTTATGTGGCACAACTAATGCTAAAAAGTGTCTAGCACAATGTCTAATTCTAGACATTGTCTTTAACAATGTCTATCATTAATTTAAAAATTTATATCCAATCAATACATTTCTCTCTCTCTCTCTCTCTCTCTCTTTTCTAAAAAGCTAATAATAATTTGTCACATTTGCACAATGAACATTGTTGCATTGGAGAATTTTTTTTGATATAATGTTAATTTCTTTGGCCACATATACATACTAGACATTGTTGAATTGAAGATGCTCTTAATATCCCATGATTTATGTATGGTACATTTAAAGGTAAACTTAAAAATGTCAAAATAGAATTTAGTACTCCGTCTTGTTTTCTTCTCTACAGTTGTCTACTTCCATCCAAACTCCCTGTTTCACAGGTTATTTACTGACAACAATGTATGTACATTGTATCTTGGGGAGAAAATCCCAAAGTGTGCGTTTGGAAAGCCCAAAAGCATTTCTTGGAAGGCAAAAACTCTTTTCGTTGATCAAAATATCAGGTCCTTTGGTTTGCTATTTTTTTCAAGCTGTTTTAGTTTTCAATTTTGTAGAATACTTAAAAATTGTTTGGTCTAGTATTTTGAAAAATAATTTTTTTAAAAAAAAAATTAAACTTATAACATAAAATTCAAAACATATTTTCGACGTGTTTAGTGTTTTCTACTCAAAACATGGAAAATAAGTATTTAAATGAAATTTCTAAAAAATTTATTTAAATGAAAATGGATAAAAAAATTCAGTGCAAGTCCTTAATTTTTATTTTTTTATTTTCTAATTTTTTGCCAAGTCAATTTATTATTTTGTTTGTATTTTATTTTTGTAGCTGAAAAAAATATTGTAAGATTTACCAACTTTAAAATTTAAAATGGAGGAAATTTAACAAATATTCATCCAACTTTACTTACCAATCACTTGTTCACCTAATTTTGAAACATTATACATTGCTCCCCCCATCTATATTGAACTATGGGTAATAAGTGAGCAATGTCGTGATGGATGAGAAATTGTTTGAGATATAAATTATATTAAGGGAAGTTGAAATATATAATTAATAAAAATTAAATTAAATTAACAAAATTATCTTTATTAATTTATAAATACAAAATATGTTGGAACTATCATACACATATAATTATTTATTGATAGTTTAATTTGTAAAATTTAAAATATACTTTTTAAAAGGGGTAAGACATGTTTTTATATTTATTTTTAGAATAATTCTATTTATCATTTATCATTTCCAACCTAAAATGACAAATATATGTTATATGTTTGTGTTAAAATATATTATAAAAATTACACAATGTGTATAATTTAAATTTTAATAATAAGTATGTGCTAAGATAACAAATCCATCCTAATTTAATTAAATTATTGAGTTTAATAGATTTTAATTGACGTGAAATAAATATTATTTATGAAAAAATATAAGACAATTTGTTTCGAGATGAATTCAATCAACGGCTATATATATATATATAAAGTATAATCAAATAAAATATGTAAATATATGTACAAGTAAAGAAACATATGCTGTCAAATTGTCAAATTAAAATGTTTTTAGATTAAAAATTCTTTTATTTACGTGCTAAAGCTAATTCTATGTCATATATCGGATAAAAACTTGTGAATTTGTCCAAAAATTAGCCTAAAATTTCATTAAATTTGTGATAGAAAAAATGTTATTTAAAAGTAATAGTCTATAAATGAGTTACCAGAGAAAAAGGTATAGTAAGAAATAGCATAGTGGACTTGTAAAAGTCACATTAATTTTTTAATAATATACACATGCTTCTGCTTTCGAACCTACACTAACTATCAAGCCGATTGATTGACCGTCTAACTACTTTGACCTCATTTCTCACTTACTTAGCTATAAAGATTGATGGATGTCTTTCCCCTTAGTTAACCGAGTGGTAGGGAATGATCAGATTGTTGGATCATGCATGGATGGATAACGCATAGAGCCCTTTATCCTGCTGCTATGGCTTGGAAAGTGGCCTGTAGCTTACGAAAGACTACTTGTTTGATAGTTATGACGTAAGAGGAAAGCAAGCGTAAGAGTCATCTAAATGACTCTTTAGCGAGCGGTCTTCTTCAAATTTGCAGCAGAAAGGCCTAATTACAAAAATCTCCTAACTCAAACAAGCGCAATAAACCTTAGGTAAGGGGTCTGAGTGATAAGCTGGATGAACAAGTAAAGAGCTCCTGAGAAGAGCTCGAGAGTAGCTATTTCATGCCTCTCATATTAATTAAAAATATAATATACTCCCTCAAGAATTCATATTTTTCCGTATGGAGCCACCTTCTTCACTCCGACATGCGTATTTCTTTGTCTTCCAAGGAAATAGGTACCGCTAAACTTATCTAGATGATTATTGTAGTATCGATAGCGTATTCATGTTAAAATCTTGTTTTGTTAAATCAATTTCGAAGGTATTCAATACAAAAACAAAAGAATCCGGGACCCACTAAGAAATCTCCATCCAACGTAATTGTTAACAAATTCTGCACACAAAGATTATGGTAATAAATATTAAATGGTCCTGCAAAACTAAGATTAAAGTATAGATAAGTAAAAGAAGGTAATGATGGTTTAAATAGTAAATACTACAAAACATGGTGTACTTGTCTTAATAGGAACAGAAGTCATTGGGCCCACAGGAAGAGCCCCCCCATGAACTACGGCTTGCACGCGTAGTCAGGAGATGGGGCCTACATCTTATTTTCCAGCTCAATGCACGTCCATGCAGCAAAGCGTGGAATTTCATGTCTTTGAGAATTTCCATGTTTCCACGTGCATTATGTACATGTTTACACTTTCCATGTATCTAATATTATTAATACTTGTAGTTGTCGAGTCCTGTTTTTGGGCTATGAAGCATTTTTATGTGAAGATGTATTTGGTAAAGATTTTTATTTTTATTTTTTTATAAATTATAAGTTGTGAATTTTATACAATATATAAATAAAAATAATTTTTAATTAACTTATAAATCTAAAAAAAAACTTAGTCAACAATTTGTTAAAAGTGGTATTCTCAACTCAGATTTTAAATTTTTTTTTAATATTTATGAATTTGAATAGAATTTCACATAATTTATAAGATTTCAACAAAGATTTCACAGAATTTCTTATATAAATTTCAATAGATTCTAATAGATTTTTATGAATTTTACATTATCTTTATTCTAAATAGTTCAAGCGGTTATCCTCTTGTCCTATATAAACAAATTCTGACTAGAATTTTGGAAAGAGAAAAATTCTTGAAATATAAAAAAGAAAAAAAATTTCATCAGTTTTAAATAAAGAAAATTGACTAAAGAGTAAAGTTTCTTGAAAAAAATCGAAATAAAGTTTTATTTTCACTTTCTTTCTACTTATCTTTTTTTTTTTTTTTTTTATAAAATTTCCTATTTCATATTCAATACTAGATGATGAATATTTATGATTCTTTCTTTTTTAAAATAAGTTGTTTAACCGTGTTGTATAAAAAGTTATTTTATAGATTAAAAAGATAATTTGATGGTGTCGCAGTTAATATGTAAATTTTTCCAAGTTCAAAGAAGAATATTTGGTACTATATTGATTTTACAGTCCAATTATCTAATTAGTATACCACTTTTTTCAACGGTGAGATCCAACTGTAGAGTCTAATCCAAAATCTTCACCTTCATGGTAAATTTTTCTCAATAATCACTGCAAAAAAAATGAAAATACCATTTAACCGCTTATTTATTATATCTATTGATTAAAACAACTATTTGAGAAAAAATAAGATATGATTGATTATGAGAGGATTTTAATGAATTGAGGGGTTGAGAATAATTTGTTGAAAATTGAGAGAGAGAGTTTTGTTTGAGGGGATCGATTTTGAAAACGTTGAGAAGAATTTGGAGAAAATTGAGAGAGAGAGTTTTGTTTGAGAGTGATGAAAACGTAGTGACATAGTGACAAATAAGTTCTTTTTTCTGCATGTAGTGGAAAAAACCTCTCTACGATTGGTAATTAATATTTATCAATAGATTATTTATATTATTCAACCCAATTATTTGGTTCAATAAATGGTCGTGGAGTATCAAAAATGAAATTTTAAAGACGATATTTGACAATTGTAAAAAATTACAAAAACTTGTGGCACAAATAGAGAAGAGAGGCGTGAGAGAAGAGTTAAATTAAAATTTTAAGGGTGGGACTAGAATTCCTAAAGAATTTGGTATTTATATTTGTGGTTTCGAAATCCATGCAAATCTATTTAAATATTCTAATTAATGAAAAATCTTCACAAATCCACCAATTATTAGGGACACCTAGATTTCTAAAGACTCTGTTTAATCCGAGTTGGAACACCTAAATTTCAATGGAATCTACTAAAATCTGAGTCGAAGACACCTAAAGTTTATATGAATTTTTAAAATCTATTCAAATTTAAGTTGAGGACACCCCTAAATTCACGTAAAAAAATATATAACACATACTTTAATGCATAAGTTAATTAGTGTGTAATAAAAATTCAACATATATAGTTCTAACTTGATTATAATTAGATTGGCTATTTGAAGTGTTTGGTCACCTTGATCAATTGGTGAGATAGTGCCTCATTTTGATGAATAATACTATTTATCATTACGAGTGATAATCACTAGTAAGATTTACTGCAATTGATTAATTTGAAGAGATAACACATTTATGTAACACAAATTAATTGCAATAGACCTCACTGACACATAAATCAGTAATTATAACTAGTGATAATAAATAGCATTACTCTAATTTAATAAAGTTTAACAGTAACAAACTCTTAACTACTACAAAATTAGTCAACAAAGATGGAAAATCGCCGATAAAAATAGCAACAGAAAGCCATTATTAATGGTTAGTCGTCAAAAAATTAAGAAGTATATTAAAATAATGAAAAAAAATGTGGAAATATATGTAAATTTCCAACGGCTCAAGTACTATAAGGAAACACCAACTTTCCTCATGGCCTTAAATACTATGAAAGCTAGAGGCTGCTTAAGCAACAAGGTGGCCTTAGACAAAATTCTAGGGGTGCTTTTCGAGAATATTAATAAAAAAATAAATAGAGTAAATAATCACCGATGGAAATTCTGGCGGTGATCACCAATGGCATTACCATTTGCGGTTCTGGTAGAAATCAACATCTCTCGATGATTCGGACGGAATACCAAAAGCGATATCGTCTGTTACCAACGATAGTTTCTCCGATGCAATCACCAACGTTACTTCGATTTTAGATCATCAACGAAATTATTCTTTCTATGAATATATAGATATATAATTTTTTATAAGTTACTAGTGGATAAATGAAAATATTACTTATATTTTCTCCTTATAATATTACTAAGAAAATTAATTATATCGAGCCTTTTATTTTCACTCTTCCTCACTCAGTGTTGTTGTGGAACGATTGGTTCTTTCTTGACGAGAGTTGGGTATATTGATTACTTTTCCTCTTAAAGTTATTGTAGCAAGACTCATACTTTCTTCAATAGATCCAATTACATTCAAATTACATTCGTCTCCAAAACCAAGTACATTGACACATTAGGAACTAGAGGTGTTACAAGGAGACTCTTCATGTAAATATCCAATATATGAAACATTGGGTATCTCATTTTCGATAGGTGGTGGAGAAGAAAATGCAATTACGAGACCTTTTGTTGACTATGCTTGTTTCTGAACAAGAATAAATTATAATGTAAATCAATCAAAATAAAGTACTAAAAATTATACTTGATTTTCAATTGTCAATAATTTCTCAAGAACGATTAGAGGTAATTCATTTTTAAATGTCAGCATGCATGTTCTATGAATGTATGAGACTTTGTAGAGCTTTCTATGATCACTGACAATGATATCATTGTTAGTATAACCATTGTACTCATGCCATTTATCATTTAATTGATCATATGCATTGTTGAGAAAACCTACAAGAAATCAAACAGCGAAGTTAGAAATCTACACTAACAATATTTCAGATTACAAAGATTAATAAGAATCGGAAAACTCTCTTTGTATGGCAACCGGTTGTTCTCAGTCGAATCAGTCGAATGAAGGATTCGATCTTCATATCCTCTTTTTTCTAGTTCTTTTGTAACTTCTAAAGCTCAGACAAGTATTAGAACCATAGCCTAAACCATCCAAGAACATGAGCACAAGTCTCACCTAATTAGTAGACTAAACCCCAAATTGATCAACCTACTTCTAACCTCACACTAAACCATATAAACCAAAATATGCAGTCAAGAAATAAAAAATGGGATGAATGAATTTGGCCAATGAGATAACTGAAGAAAGGGAGAACAAAAACGCTGAATATTTTTCCAAAAAGCTACAGTGCCATATGAAAAATTCGACAACCAAAATGTAAAGACTGCCCACAACCGAATTCTGTTGCACACATACAAAGTCATGTTAGAATTTAATCTACCGAATTCATAAATATGGATGATTACATATCTATGACTTAAAACAATCATGCTGTAATTATCAAGATTAAAACTGAAGCGGAAGCGTACCTGAATCTATGATTCTGTTTGATCGAACTGGTTATGATCTTCCAATTGATCCGTGGTTTTCTCCTTAGTGTCTCTTGTTGATGGGGATACAAAGAGTTATGAAAAGCCACGCTCAATTGGGGACCATGACCTGTATATATAACTGCAGGACAGTTATTTTGTTTCAATGTTGTTAAATCGGCCCCTCATCAATTTAAAACATTGTATCCGTCTCTATACTTTAATCTCATGACACTTAATACTCATTAGTCCAAAATAGTCTTTAGTGGATCACTTTATTGACTAAAACTTTAAGATAGCACCACACATTTTAATATATACATGTTTGGCCCCACATGTCGAATTTTATCCAACAATCTCCCACTGGGCCATACATGTATCCTTACAAATGTGCACAACCTTATGAGCTCAAAATTTTGCTATCACTGTTAAGGGTGTTTCCAAACAATCTCGTCCATCAATCATATCAATGTAGGATCAAAGCGACTTTCGTTACATTAATCGTAACTAAATCCATCAATGATCACATACACTAATACAACCAAATGACATAGATCAATCATGAGAGTGTAGTATGAAAATTACATGTTATGTGATCCAAACATGTCTATTTTCAATTGGTCCGACTTTATTTCTTAAGTGAGATCAATACCAAACATAATGTAACAGAATGGAATGAACTGAATACTTTATTTCTATACAGAAAATTATCCAAATACACAAATGTGTCCAAAAACAAACATAAAGCAACCAAAATACAAACTCCCACTAAAACATGATATCCTCAAGAAATACAACACCCATACGAGCAGTGTGCTCATGAAAAACCTTGGGTGGTAATCCCTTAGTAAGCGGATCCGCAATCATGGAGTTTGTCCCAATATGCTCTATGGAAATCTGTCCATTCTGTACCCTTTCTTTCACAACCAGGAACTTAATGTCAATGTGTTTTGACTTAGTCGAACTCCTGTTGTTATTAGAATATAGCACTGCAGAGTTATTGTCACAATATAACTTTAATGGTCTATCAATACCATTCAGAATGCGCAGCCCAGTGACAAAATTTCGCAGCCATATCCCATGATTAGATGCCTCATAACATGCTACAAATTCTGCTGCCATAGTGGAAGAAGCTACGAGTGTCTGCTTAGCACTCCTCCAGGAAATAGCTCCTCCAGCTAGTAGATATATGCAGCCTGAAGTGGATTTTCTACTGTCTTGGCATCCCGCAAAATCAGAATCGGAATACCCTACGATCTCTAACTGATCCGATCTGCTGTATGTAAGCATGCAATCTCTTGTTCTCTTCAAGTACCTCATAACCCTTTTTGCTGCTATCCAATGATTCATCCCAGGATTACTTAAATATCTGCCCAGCATTCCAACAATGAATGCTATGTCTAGACGAGTACAAACCTGAGCATACATCAGACTCCCAACAGCTGATGCATAGGGAATCTTCTGCATTTCCTTAACTTCAAGATTATTTTTCGGGCACTGATTGAGACTGAATTTGTCTCCCTTAGCAACAGGGGTGTCCCCTGGTTTACTATCCTGCATGCCAAACCTTTTAAGAACTTTATCGATATAGCTCTTTTGTGACAATCCAAGAATACTGCGAGAGCGATCCCGGTGTATCTGAATCCCTAATACAAAAGAGGCGTCCCCAAGATCTTTCATCTCAAAATTCCGTGACAAAAAACTCTTGGTTTCGTGCAACATGCCTATATCATTAGTGGCAAGCAGTATGTCGTCAACATACAAAACCAGGAAAATATGCTTACTCCCACTGAACTTGTGATATACACAATCATCAACAATATTTATCTCAAAACCAAACGAGATAATCACTTGATGAAATTTGTAGTACCACTGATGGGAAGCTTGCTTGAGTCCATAGATAGATTTCTTTAATTTGCAAACCATATTCTTCGAGTCTCCTGACACGAAGTTTTCTGGTTGCACCATATAAATCGTCTCATCAATGTCTCCATTGAGAAACGCTGTCTTAACATCCATCTGATGTAACTCAAGGTCAAGATGTGCAACAAGTGCCATGACTGTCCTGAAATAGTCTTTCGTTGAAACCGGAGAGAAAGTCTCTTTGAAGTCAATGCCTTCCTTTTGTGTAAAGCCTTTAGCTACAAGACGAGCCTTATATCTTTCCACATTACCTTTCGAATCCCGTTTGGTTTTAAAAATCCATTTACAACCAATGGGCTTCGCACCTTCTGGTAATGGGACAAGATTCCAAACTTTATTGTCTTGCATAGACTTATACTCCTCATTCATGGCATCAATCCACTTTTGAGAATCAGAACCCTTCATGGCCTGATGGAAGTTGATTGGATCATTTTCCATCATTCCATTATTTTCCTCATGTTCTTGGAGAAATACTATAAAGTCATCTGAAATAGCATTTTTCCTTTCTCGAGTGGATCTCCTTAATGGTATTGGTTCTTGAGGTTGTTGAGTTTGTACTTCTGGAATGGTGGGAGGTTCTTCAACATTATCTTGCTGAGGTTCCGGATATACTTCTTGATCAATGACAGGTACAGAGACCTGCACATTGTCAAAAGTAATAGTAGGAATCGAATTCGATCCTTCCTCAGTTTCTTTCTCAAAGACAATGTCTCTAACCTTATTTCTCCCCCCAAACTCAACATCCTCAAAAAATGTTGCAGTTCCCGTTTCAAAAATTGACTTAAGTGTGGGATTATAAAATTTGTAGCCCCTTGATCGCTCAGAATAACCAATAAAATAGCTGCTTATAGTTTTGGAGTCCAATTTATTTTCATGTGGCCTATAAGGCCTAGCCTCAGCTGGACATCCCCAAATGTGGAAATGCTTTAGAACAGGTTTTCTGCCTGTCCAAAGCTCATAAGGTGTTTTAGCAGCAGATTTTGTTGGTACTCTATTCAGAATATAAGCTGCAGTCTTTAATGCTTCTCCCCAGAGTGATTTTGGTAAAGTAGAATGACTAATCATACTCCTTACCATGTCCTTAAGAGTCCTGTTTCGTCTTTCAGCTACACCATTCATGCTAGGTGATCCTGGCATGGTGTACTGTGGGACGATTCCACATTCCTCTAGGAATTTAGCAAATGGTCCTGGACGTTGTTCACCTGAACCGTCATATCTGCCGTAGTACTCACCACCACGATCAGACCTAACGCTTTTAATTCTTTTGTTGAGTTGATTCTCAACTTCAGCTTTGAAAGCCTTGAACATGTCCAGTAACTCAGATTTTTCATGAATAAGATATAGATGCCCATAACGTGAGTAATCGTCTATGAATGATATAAAATATTGTTGACCATTCCAAGAAGCCGTAGGGAATGGTCCACAAATATCTGTGTGTATCAATTCTAAGACGTCCGAAGTTCTATTGGCACCTAACCTTTTTGTTTTGGTCTGTTTTCCCTTGATACAATCAATACAAACATCAAAGTCTGTAAAGTCCAGGGAATCCAAAATGCCATCTGACACAAGTCGTTCAACTCTTGTTTTTGAGATGTGACCTAAGCGCTTGTGCCATAGTTTTGTCGAATTTTCTTTATTTAATTTTCGCTTAGTACCACGTGATTCCACATGCAAGGTTTCATTATATGACGCAATAGTATCAAGCAAATATAAGTTATCGTATGAACATAATGAACCAGTACCAACAATATTTGAATTTAAAGAAAGACTAAACTGACAATTTCCAAAAGAACAATGATATCCAAATTTGTCCAATAAGGAAATAGAAACCAAATTCCGTCTAAACGACGGTACAACAAAAGTGTCTTTCAAATCCAAATAAAAACCAGTTCCTAACAATAACCTAAAAGTGCCTATTGCTTCAACTTCCACCGATTTTCTGTCGCCCACAAAGATGAATCTTTCAGCATCATTTGGCTTTCGACAGAACAGGCAACCCTGCATAGAAACACTTATGTAAGTAGTAGCACCAGAATCTAACCACCAAGTGTTTCTAGGTACTGAAGCTAAATTAACCTCAGAACAGACCAAATTAAGAAATGTACCTTTCTTTGCACACCAAGCGTTATATTTGGTACAATCCTTCTTTAAATGTCCAGGCTTCTGGCAAAAGAAACAACCCTCTTTGTCTTTATGTGATTTCTTTTGTTCTGGACCCTTAGCAGCTTCATATTCTGTTTTTCTTTTCTTGCCCTTATCTTTGGAGGTATTTGCCAAGTTAGCAATTTCAGTTCTGTCCTGCTTCAACCTTTCTTCCTCTTGCACACAATAAGAAATGAGCTCATTTAGAGTCCATTTCTCCTTTTGACAGTTGTAACTGACCTTAAATTGATTGAAATGTGCAGGAAGCGATATTAATACTAAATGCACGAGCAAGTCATCAGACAAGTCGAGCTTTAGTACCTTAAGTTTTGAAGCAGTATGAGACATCTGCATGATGTACTCCCTTATGTTCCCCTTGCTTTTATACTTCATTGAAATCAAGCTTTGCAGAAGCGTGCTTGTTTCAGCCTTATCGTTTTTCGCAAAACGCTTTTCAATTTCAGCAAGGAATTCTTTGGCATCAGTTACCTCCTCAGATACTGCGCCCCTAAAGGCTTCTGGAATGCCGCGCTTAATGATCATAAGACTCATGCGATTTGAGCGTTCCCACTTCTCAAAGTTCCTCCTGTCATCAGGTGAACTTGCATCCGTAAGAGAAGCAGGTTTCTCAATCCTGAGAGCAAGGTCGAGATCCATGCAGCCAAGAACAATTAAAACGTTCTCTTTCCAATCCTTGAAGTTTGACC